>OU744339.1:69925849-71175849 GCA_916610165.2 Gymnosoma rotundatum | reverse complement strand
AATACCTCTGCTATTAATTTTTTTATAATTAAATAGAAGCTCTTTAGCTTAAATATTACATAAAGGTTGAACGAGTATAAAAATATTATTGTTATAAAGATAAAAGTATTTTTAATAACTCGTTACACCATTGACACCTTATCCGTTGTTGTCGTTAGTCAGAAGTAAGGCAGGCCCATTAATCGGGCACCGATATAAAAATTCATGAAATGTTCTTCTATATTTAAACCTAATGTCAACTACTTATCTGAAGGCTTCCTAAATAGTCGTTGTTTCTAACAAAACTTAACACAGCTGTCTGATTAATTAATTCTCATAGCTAAATCTCAATCACTAAAAATATTCACGGCAAAAACTGTTACAGAATAGCATTTGTCGTTTTTGCGACTTACAGAATAAGGCTGCTGATATATTTTATTAAAAGATAAGAATCTAAACGATTACTTTTTAATAATTATAAGACATAGAAATTTACCGATGTTCAATTGGTAAATTAATTAATTACAAAAATAATTTAAAAATTATAGCATTTTGACATTTTACTAATGACTAATGACCAAATCAAAAAAATACATATGAAAAATTTGAAAAGATGAACAGCTACTTATTATTTTTCAGTGGAGTCACACTTTAATTTTTTGCGTTTTATAAGGAGCAGTTCTAGTTAGAATTTAATAAAAATTTAATTACTTTTCAAGAGGCTATTTGAAGAGTAAACAATGTTTCTGAAGGCCACGTCAACTTTTCGTTTGAATTGTCTTCGTTTTGCCGTGTAACATTAGCATTAACAACGAAAAAGAAATATATAAAATAAATCCTGTTTAGGCGTTAAGCACTTATTTTTATTTTATAAAACTTTACAATTAAATTTTATCAACTGGCTTTTCCAACAAAAGGGTCTAAAAGTCACCCTGGAAGCTGATAGTTTAAGTAAAATTCGAACATTACGTGAGAGGACAACGTATTTTTATCCAGACTTTTCGAGTTAAACCATCCTTCGCAATAAATGACATTTTCGTTTTGTAGGTTTTTAATCATTAAAACGAACGTATTTAATGCTCACATGCAGTAAATCTTATTCGATCATTAGACCAGTCAAGAAGTGAAAGTTACTGGTGCTTGATATCACGACATTACAACAGAATTGTTTCTGGCTAAAAGAGATGATATGAACGTGGACAGGATGCCTTTTTATTAATACTGCACCACATGCCATACATCCGGTAAAACAATTCAATTACTGATCAAAAATTACCAATTTGTCATGTTAACAGTCGGAATCTAAAATAATTCAATAAAAAATAATATAAAAACTGTTTCCTTTTTAATTAAAATCTTACTTAAAAACGCATCCAATCAGAACTTTTAAAGATTAAAGTACTTAAACAGATATGTAACTTCTAAAATAATTTCTAATAGACAACAATAAGTTAAAAAAATAACTTTTTATTACCCATCGAAATAAATGAATTTTTATTTTGTATGTCGTATTGGACGAAAACATTTAATAGTTCGGGTGTAGAACAACAGATGTTGAAGAGGGAACTCTCATTGATGGTTGATTGATGTTGTAGCCATATTTAACTACACAACCGTGTGCCCATCGTAATCCTGAACGTCATATTGGTGTTTTTATTGAAACTAGTAGTAACGCCTGCTACGCGTTGAACTGGTCGATTTTGTGGACCCTAAGTACAAAGAAGTAAGTATAAAGGTTCTGATTGACACCGAGCGGGGAGTATTTGGAGAAGGCGCCGATTTATATTTCATTCGTAAAGATTAATTTAAAATCTATAAATTCTGACTAGCAGTTTCGAATCTTATCAAATTAATGTCTATTTCAATAATCGTTTCTTCTCTTTTCTTTGTTGGCTGGTTTGACAAATTTTTCTATACTGAAATTCTTTTTATTTTGTTTTTTTATACGAGCTTAGCACTTTAGGAAAACTTTTGCCGTCGTCGTAAATTAAATTCTTTTTAAAGTTTTTTAGGATGTTCTATTAGTGTTCTGATCTCTTTCGATCTGAATGTTTTTTGTGTTTTTTGCAGACTGTCATTTATTTTTGATTTCGTTACATTTGGGAATGGCTTAATAAATAATTTCGAAGAGCGAAAGATTCCGGTGACGGTGTGTATATGTGTCATCCTAAATTTGATCAGGTCGTTTATTAAAAAAAAATTAATCAATTCAATAATTATTTTTGATTAATGCTTCCAGGGGAACAGCGCTAGTGGCAGCAGTCGCTGCTGAAAATAAATAAATTGCAAATTATTACTGATAGATTTTATTGTTTTGTTTATGTAAAAAATAAATAGTTAAATAGTATTAATTTTTATAGTATTAATTTTTTTAACAAAAGAGCGTTTTGAAAATCACATTTTTTTGTGTTTTACAAAAAATTTTTAACTTTTGTAGTTTCTTTTAAACTAAACAGAATTAAGCATTAAAAACATTCGGCGCAGCAGACGACGCTAGCAACATTTGTCGCCTTGTACGCAGCTACATAATTATTTTTAAGGCAGCAGTTACATAATAGTAATATGATTTAATTGTATTTCAGTAATGTCACTTTAGTGCTTTTTTACGAGGCAGATCTGCTTAATTAAAAAATATTTTAACTATTATGTAAGAGGCTATTAGAAGAGCAAAATTATGCTTTTAAAGGTCACGCCGATATTTCGTTTGGATTTTCTTTAAATTTGAAAACATATTGAAGTATTTCTCAGAAGCAATAATACGAGGGCTGCTATATATATTTCTGGCCTAGCAACACTGAGTGCTGCCAAGTGCAATCTGACATTTCCATTGGAAAGTTTGTAATTTTTAAGCATAATCGTACTCCAAACGTTTTGACGTACGACCATTATTTGTGTTGTTTACAGTGACTTGAAAAAATTAATATAGAAAAAAATGGAATTAACTCGTGAACATTTTCGTGCCATCATTTTTCACAACTTTCGACGTGGATTATCACGACAAGAGTGCATTAATGAACTTAAATCTTTGTATGGCGATGAAGCACCATCCTATAGCACTGTGAAAAATTGGTATAATGAATTTAATCGTGGCCGAAGCTCGCTCAAAGAAGAATTCCGTGAAGGTCGTCCAAAAACGGCTGTTGTGCCAGAGAACATTGATGCCGTGCGTGAACTCATAATGCAAGATCGACATACGACATACCGAGAGATAGACATCCTTGGACATTTCTTCCACCAGCACACATTCGATACTGCATGAACACCTGTCCGTAAAAAAGGTTTGTTCTCGTTGGATCCTGCACAATTTGAAAGTCGCTCAAAAAAGGCTCGTGTCGATTGGTGCAAAAAAATGTTGCAAAAATACGATTGCGGTGCTTCAAAAGACGTTTATAAGATCGTCGCAGGTGACGAATCATGGATCTATGCGTATGACTTCGAAGCAAATGGTCGCCTGTTTCTTCGGCAAAACTGGTCATGTGGCGACTGTTCCGCTTGAGCAACGTAGGACGGTCACTTCTGAGTGGTACACTACAATTTGTTTGCCTGAAGTCATCGGAGAAATTCGAAAAACCAACAAGAGAAGATGAATCATTGTTCACCATGACATTGCGAGCTCTCACACATCGGCTCAAACCAGAGCGTTTTTGACCGGCCAAAACGTCAAATTAATGGGTCATCCGCCGTACAGCCCTGACTTGGCACCTAATGACTTCATCTTGTTTCCGCACATAAAGAAAAAAGGAGTGGTCAACGATTTTCGTCGCCAGAAGAATCTGTTGAAGTGTTCAAAAACCATGTTTTAGAGGTGTCTCAATCGGAGTGGAAAAAGTGCTTCGACAACTGGTTTGAGCGCATGCAAAAGTGTATAAATCATGCTGGAGAATACTCTGAAAAACAATAAAACCATTTTTGATTATAAATATTTGCATTTTCACTATTAGGCCAGAAATATATAGAGCAGCGCTCGTAAGTACAGTAAATTGTCTCAGTATAAATAACACGTAGTTGCTTGTCCACTAAAATAAAAAATACTAAAAAACAACAATATATTGAAAGCTTAACAGTTCTATGATATATATTAAAACCAATTGTGTTGAATATTTACAGATGTCCCATACAAGAAACTTTTAACTTATAAACGATAACTGATATTATTATAAGTACTTCAACTAGCAAGTACTAAGAACAGAATTAAATTTGTACCTAAATGTTGTCCACATAAAAACAAATATAAAACTGTATACATCTTAATACATTCCTTTGAAATTTTTACAATTATTCTTCGTTACTTTCGCACTCACAATTGTAGTATTTTTTAATTCAAAACAAGTAAGAGTGCTATATTCGGCTGACGAATCTTATATACTCTTCACCATCCATGCAAATCTAGTTTAGTGAAGTAACTCCAATTAAAAAAGTAATTATTGGAGTGCCAGAGAATTAAAAAATAAAAAAAATGACGTCGGCTCTTAATGGGTTAAGCGTTTTTAAAAAAAATTTAGTATTTCCTTAAAGATCTCTTCAAAAGCTTTAAAATAATACCCATACTGATATTTAAAAAAATTTTAAAATTTCAAAGGCCCGTATCTCGGAAAATATGGGCAAGCGTCCATCTTATTTTTCTTATTATTGTTCTAAATGACATGAATAAATTTGAGGTAGGCGTGGCGTTTTGCCTGCTGCCTTGAAGTACATGGACCGTTCATGCTAATTCCCAATAGCACCCCTTTTGACTATGTCTGATCATTGACATATTACCCCGGCAAACTTGAATTCAACACTAACAGGACAGACAGACTAACATCGCTCCATCGACTTCGCTATCCATAAGTCAGAATATATGTATATACCTTATGGGGTCGGAAATGGATATTGTAGAAATTACACACGGAGTGACAAACTTAGATATACATATTTTCCACTTTTTATGTTGAAGGGTATAAAAAAGACTTATATAAAATACTAGTTGTGCCCACTACTATGGCTGTGTGGCATTTCTATTTTTTTTTTAATTCAAAAGTATGTAAAAAGTGCTTAAAATTTTCTATCTACAAAAACAATATATGCTGACAACTGTTTAAGTACCATTATACCGGTAAAATTTAGTGATTTTATATTTTAATCTCTATTTTTCTACGAAAAAAATTCTATATTTGAAACGTGGTTCTAAAGGATCTCCTCACAAAATTTTATTTAAATTTATCGAGCAGCTTTTACTTAATGCGAATCCAGACATAAGAATTTAAAAAATAGGTATTTTGTATTCCAAATCAATTACTATCTTCACCAACAACAATATTTTTCTAAAATATTTCATGTAGACTTACATCTTTGAATAAATAATTTTTATTGTTCTTTTTGTTTTTCATAATAAGAGATTTTAAGCACTTATTCTTTTTCATTTCTTTTAATATTGACATCATGAACAAAAATAGAAATTAGTTTAATTTGTTAGTTTGACTGCAGCGGCAAATTCAGCCTAGACAACAATCTTTCGCCTTGTTGCCTTGCTGTCGTCAAAATAATCATTCTCATATAAACACATGTATTCTATTTTTGACATTTTGCAGCCGGTAGCTGCTGTTTCGAATGTGTTTAATGCCTTACTTGATTTTTTATTATGATAGTAAAATTTGTTTATTTATAGAAAACTTGCTATTCCCGGTGCGTTTCGTTATCCTAGTGGGAATAATAATCGTACCACGACTACTCTTTTAATCCAACCAGCTTTTTAGTTGATTAGTATTATGAAGTTATGATATTTGGAAGTTATGATATTTGGAAGTTTCACTTTGTATGGAAGGTACCACGCTCACTGTTTCTAGTACAAGAATTTAGGTCTCTACGTGTTGTAGTTCTCTAGCTACATGGTCATAATTTTTCACTTTCTATGGAAGGCAACACGCCTATTAATAAGAGAGTTACTTAAACAAATTTTTCCTATTACAGTTTCCATGTAACACGATGATAAATATTTACTTTGTATGAGAAGTGCAACGCCAATATGAGATATCCAAGAAAAAATTAGCACCTTATTTTACCAACTGCAAATTTGATAATGAACTCGCTGGTTTATGCAGCTATAGCCTTCCGGTCAACAAAAAAAACAAACACATTTTGTGCTTTATTTTAGTTTTTTTCTTTTATGAAGCTGCCTTTTATTTCTATGACTTTCGATAAGCAACCAAATATATTGTTACTTTGTGATTTTGACTCCTTAAAAGAACACCGAATCGTGCAATCTTCAGAAGACAAACAAATAACAAACGTGATAGAAAAATATATTCTCAGCAATACTAAAATATATCTCTAAAATATTTTTTCCTGCCGGAACAACAATAATTCACTAAACAAACAGAATAATATTCAACTAATCAAGTTTATATAATCGGTTAATATGCCCATAATTTATCTGAGCTGTGAGTTATTATAATTCAGGGTCTTAATGCCTTTTAGTTAGAAATAGAGAAGATTAGACCGGTATAATAATAAGAATCTAAAACGAGTCAGGTTTCGGAAACCGACAACGCCGATTGCCTACGTTTCACTTTCATTAAAACTGATTGATACCAAGTTTTGAAAAAAATTGTACTTAACGTTTAAAATTTATTAAAAATCGACGTACGTATAAGCAAGCAAACAAACTTACTTATTAACCTTATTCTGATTATTTCATTTGACCTTTAAGAATGTAAATTTCTGTTTTTGTTTTCGGGTTCACTTTTGTTTATTTAAATAAAAATCTTTTTTGTTTTATTTAATAATAATTAAAACTATTTTTAATCAATATTTCGGGCTCTTTCGGTGTCCTTCTTTAGTAATTTGATTTTACCGAAAATTTAAAAGTCAATTGCTTACCAAAATACAAATATTGAAGTACAACCCAAACTATCAACCAAAAAACTTACATAAAATTTAAATTTTTATAAAAAAAAATCGCAATTTTATTAACTTTACGAATAAAGTCAGATAAAATAATCAAGCAATCTTATATTCCATCGAGTCGAGTTTAAGAAAAAAAACCGAAAAAGCTCAATTTTTTTTCTTTACAAAGGACTGATATGTTACTTAAAATATTTTTATTAAATTATTTCTACAATTAATTTACTTCAAGAGAACAAGTTATCATTGCTATAAGACCTTATAAAAAATTTTTACTACAGTACACATCACACAAATAAAAATTTTTGACTCAATAAAAGGAATAGAAAGTCAGAGTAAAACGCACAGTGCATGAAATAGAAAAAGAGTTCAGTGCGCAACTGACACTAGACAGCTGCGGTTTATAATCGGCATTACTATTAATATATTTAAATATAGCTTTTGTTTAAACCAAAAAATCATATTTTATGTATTATTTTATTATTGCAATCATAAATCAGGTATGAACATATGTTATCTAAGAAACTTGCATAAGAATTAAATATCTTAGTTGCAACTAAACTTTATATAATGGAATTTTTTCTATATTTTTCTATGTTAGACAGTTTTTCCTGTGTTATTGGTGATGTTCACTATTGTTTGTTGATATTGTTTATTGGTCATCTCGTCCTTTTTCCAGTTGGTTAATTTAATTTTTAGGCACAATAGGCAGTTTTTGCTTGTCTATTATGTAGTAAAAGTAATAAGCTGGGTTGAACAACGAAATAGCTTTACCAGCAATAATCGATTTAAGTGATTTTATTTAAAAATTATATTTGGGTTAAAAATTAATAATTTCACTCAAATAATTCAATAATTTTTTATTTAGTTTTTAAGTGTAAATTCTGATACTACTATGAATGTGTAAATGTTTGCGATTGATAGAAATATTAAGAATGAATGATTCTAACTAATACTCGTAACAAATAGGTAATTGATTTCAAATGATGAATCAAAAGTTCCGTTTATTTCTTGAATATTTAAATAACTTATTTTGTTAATAAAAATGCATACTAGATTTACAAAATTGAAAACGCCATGTTATTGATGAAACAAAGGTATTAACATTCCGATTTCTTATTGATGTCGTGTAAATTTATCAATGAAATGTTATTTACTCAGTATTTCCGAAACGACTTAATTTCAAAACTTAATTGATTCGATCAGATAATCTTGAGTTGAGAAAAAAGTAATAATTATTTGAATAGATCTCAAGAGCTATTTGCAACCAGAGATAAAGAAATATTTGCATTTGTTTTGGTTATTTTGTTAAAAAAAAACAATATTCTTCACCTTCAAAAATATTTATTGAATTATTTGATTATCTACCGTAGGAAATAGTTAGTTGCTTTTATTTACCATTGTTGTTTTGATTTATTCGAAATAAATAATAAAAATTACTATTGGGTCAAAAAAGTTATCACAAAATGTTATTACTAGAGAACTTATCAGAAAATTAATGAATTCCTCGACGAATTCGCAATCACAAAAACTTACGACTTTTGATGCTTATTCTAACATTCTGTAATTATTTAATGTAAAACAGGGTGATTAGAAACAGTGTTTCACTATTTTCAAAGCTCTTTTTCTGCTCATTTGAGGAAATAATAACAGGTGAACATTAATTTTTCAAGTTTTAATCAGCGTTTAAAAAGCTACTCTAAAAGTAGCCGTAGCGACAAAAAAAGGCCTACTTTTTAAGACACAAATTTGTTAAAAATAGTAGCCAATATCCAGCTACTTCTACTGCTGAAGTCACATTTAAAGAGCAAACCATAACATACAGCTACAGCTCCAACTTTTTCAAGTAGAAGTAGCGGTAGACGCTATTTTTTTCCGAAGCATTAAAATTTTTGAGCTACAGCTACTTTTCAAAATAATAAAGCGGTAAGTACAGGGTGTTTTTTATAGACGTATAGAACTTTAAGTTGGCATCACTTTTTTAACTGGCGGCCATTTTGTCAGCTGTCAAGTGATTAATATTTAGTTTGGTTTGCCATTTCATCATGAATAGGTTGACAAAAGAACAACGCTTGCAAATCGTGCAAATTTATTTCGAAAATAATGGTTCAGTTCGCGAAGTTTACCGCAAGCTCCGTCCATTTTATGGTCGACATAATCGGCCATCAGAGCAATTAATTCGGTTAACCATGGATCGTTTTCGCACTACGTTTACTCTATGTGATAATACGCATCCGCAGAGACGTCGAACAGTGCGCACCGAAGAAACAATTGCCGCTGTAGAGCAAAGTGTTGAAGAGGACCCGAATGAATCGATTCGCCACCGTGCACAGCAATTAGAGCTTTGTCCATCAACTTTATGGAAGATTTTGCGCAAAGATCTTGGCTTGCGACCTTACAAGATCCAGCTTGTGCAAGAATTAAAGCCGCGAGACCATGCAATGCGTCGTGATTTTGGTGTATGGGCCGAAAATGAGATTGATCTCGATGCTGATTTTCATAGCAAAATTTTGTTCAGTGATGAGGCTCATTTTTGGTTGAATGGCTACGTCAACAAGCAAAATTGCCGCATTTGGAGTGAAGGGAATCCACATGAGACCCTTGAAACGCCATTACATGCACAAAAACTGACTGTTTGGTGTGCTCTATGGGCTGGTGGAGTCATTGGGCCATACTTCTTCCGAAATAATGCTGGAGAGTCAGTTACCGTTAATGGAGACCGGTATAGAGCCATGATAACCGACTATTTTGTTCCCCAATTGGATGGCATGAATGTGCATGAGTTGTGGTTCCAACAAGACGGCGCTACATGCCACACAGCGCACGTTACAATCGATTTATTGAAGGAAACATTCGATGAGCGCATAATTTCGCGGAATGGACCTGTCAATTGGCCACCAAGATCGTGCGATTTGACACCATTGGATTATTTTCTTTGGGGATATGTGAAGTCGCTCGTCTACGCCAACAAACCAGAAACGTTAGGGGACTTGGAAGCCAACATTCGTGGCGTTATTGCCAACATACGGCCCCACATGCTCAAAAAAGTGGTTGAAAATTGGACCTGTAGAATTGACTTTATTCGAGCCAGCCGCGGCGGCCACATGCCCGAAATCATATTTAAACATTAATGGCATAAAATTATCCTTCCAATAAAGCCAAATTGATGGACATTAAAACGATTTTCTTGTGTTTTATTTCAATTCGAAGTTCTATACGTCTATAAAAAACACCCTGTAGAAGTAGCCTCTTTGCTACTTCAGTTAAAGTATTGGTAGGAGTACAAAAAGCTATTATTTGAAAAAAAAAGCTGCTATTTGAAAAGTAGCCAAAAACGAAAACATTTTTTCTGGCTACTTTGTGTTGATAATGAACATACTTTTTGGCTACTTTATATGAATACTTTATGCTTGGAGCTACGCAATACAAATATTTGCTTCTGGCTACTTACCGACAATAAGAAGAACGAAGAAAGAACGTGTGTTATTTTGTTTGGTTTTTTCTTTTGGAATTTGTTTCACACTCTCGACAATGGGGCAAAATAAAGTAAATTCGTAAACAATTAAAATAACATGTAATACTATAAGTTTTTTTTTTAATTTAAAATAAAAAAATTTTTTAATTTAAAACCGAATTCAAAATAGATTTTATCTGTCTGCCTATAACAGTTCAAGTGTATGGCCACATAAATTAGTTTACATTAAGTATTGGGACACCCTTATATCTGTAAACTTTATACTAGTTTAACTGTTCAATAGATTGGCAATATACATCAAATTCCAACAATTTCAAATTATATACTTGCTGTTGTAGTAGATTTAGCAATCATGTTCTGTGTAAATTTTAACCGTCCATCTGTAACGGTTCAACACTTTGCCCATATACATCAGATTATATCAACTATTTAATTTATAATATAACGTTTTTATACTTTTTATTATACCAAATAAAGTAGTGGACATTCTATCTTAAATTAAGGTGTTTGTATACAACGATTCAAAAAATACGGCCACACAGAACAATTTACATTAACTTTGGAAACACCCCTTAAATTTCTCAATTCAAATTATAAGCTTCTTGTTATAGCGGTCTTAGCAAAACATGTCCCTTTTAAGTTTCAGCGTTTTGTCTATAACGATACAAAAGTTTGGTCACATACACAAAATTACATTAACTATTGGAACACCCTTTAACTTCCAAATCCAAATTTTTGTTGTTATAGCAGATTAGCAATACAGGTTCGTTGTAAATTTTAAGCGTCTGTCTTCAACTGTTCAAAAGTATGGCCATACACATCAAATTTAATGAACTATTGACGCACCCTTTAATTTTAAATTTGTAACAGTGATGGAAAAGTTGTTACGATCGTACTTTTTTTTTATACTATTTGATTTAAAAAAATACTGTGTTACTCCTCTGTAACAGTTGATACTCTCAGTGATACGTCTACAATTTAAAACCATTGATTTTCTTAAATTAATCTGTTTTAGCATTTCCTTTTCATCACTTATAGTTTACGAATATTGCAACTCTAGTTCTTATCATGTCTTATTATTTGGTTTTACATATTCGTTTTGTTTTTTCACAATGTACATAGGGTAGCTACAAAAAAACAACTGTTACGTTTTTTGTATATCTTTTGATAGAATTGTCAATCTTAATACAAACAAGTAAGAGTGCTAATTCGGCTATGCCGAATCTTATACTTACTTCACCATCTATGTTAATTTAGTTTAGAGAAGTAACTCCAATCAAAGAAGCAAACATTAGGGTGACAGGGAATTAAAAAATAATAAAATTTCGTGCTGCATTTCAGTGATGGGAAATGATATTTTCATTTGGTGTAGATTTGGGCTTATTTGACTTTAATGTGATGAAGAAAGTTTTTTATTGGAAATGTTCTTAAAATGTAAGAGAAAATTGCTTTTGAAATAAGCCCAAATCCATTCTATTGGCGCTATTCATCTAGGGGCTATTTCAGTTTAAAGTGATATACCTTAAAAAGTACAAAATAAATTAAAAACATTTGTTGTTTCTAGGTAAAAAACTTTTTATATATCGTCAAAAGGGCGTAGCAACGCTTCATGATATTAAAAGAATTTAAAACAATTTTCAAAAGAAAAATCCAAAAAAAAAAAATAACACACGTTCTTTCTTCGTTCTTCTTATTGTCGGTAAGTAGCCAGAAGCAAATATTTGTATTGCGTAGCTCCAAGCATAAAGTATTCATATAAAGTAGCCAAAAAGTATGTTCATTATCAACACAAAGTAGCCAGAAATAATGTTTTCGTTTTTGGCTACTTTTCAAATAGCAGCAAAAAATGAAGTAGAATATTTTTGCTTTTTGTACTCCTACCAATACTTTAACTGAAGTAGCAAAGAGGCTACTTCTACATACCGCTTTATTTTTTTGAAAAGTAGCTGTAGCTCATAAACTTTAATGCTTCGGAAAAAAACAGTGTCTACTGCTACTTCTACTTGAAAAAGTTGGAGCTGTAGCTGTAGCTGTATTAGAAACGCATTTTTCGTTAATTAGATTGGAACCATATTTTTAAATTTCTTGAAAGTAGCCGCATTAAATAATGCATTAAACTGTTAGTAGAATAAAAATATTACTTTCGAAAGTTTAGTGAAAAATGGACACGAAAGATATTTTAAGAACCAAAATTGATGATTTCCCTTTGGGCGAATTTACAAAACTATGCTCGGATACTTAAAAGATATTAAAAACTATAGAAATTATTACAAAGGTCGAAATCTAAGCGCTTGAAGCCTAAACAAAACTAAAAAAAGAAAAAATATTAAAAATTGGGTTAAATAAACTCTTTCCTTTCAGCGCCGATTAAGTCCCAAGCTGCTATCCACGCAAATATTTCAACGGTAAAAAGTGCCAGTGAATACCTGAAATTAGGAAAACTGAAGAAAACTCCGCGGCTGAACAGTGAACTCAAAGAAAATAATTCATATGACACGGAACGGAATATTCAAGTAAAAGGTCCTGTTAATCATTGGGCTACTGTGTTTTTTTTTTTTTTTTTTTTTTGACGAAAACGAAAGTTAATTTCAATAGCCCAGATAAAAGAGAAGCTATTTTTAAATCGCCATCACAGCAGGGATAGGGTACTAAAATGTATGGCCGACTTCCTAAACGCAAGTTGCAATGCATATTTACAATGCATACACTTCGTAAATGCATATGTAAACTTTTTGACAACGTACAATGTTTCAATCGTTTGGCAACTCACTTTAATGAGTATCAGAAATCAAAATCACGCATCATTTTTATTTTGTATGCAAACATTTGAGCTGTAATGGCTAAGTATTTTCTTGTTTATTTTTATCATGAAATGTGAATGAAAAACGTCATCATCCATTAATTCAATGAATTCTTAAATAAAATATTTATTTTTGATCACTTGTTCCCGGGATTTTTATTGTCCTTAACAAAGTTGTCTCTTCTCTTTTTTTCATAGGTATTTATAGCAAATCAATATTTTTTGAAAGATTTGACCTGAGATAATTCCTCAGCACTTGCCAACAAAATGGATAAATAATTTTGTGTAACCTATATTTTTCTAAAAAAAATTTATTCAATTTTATACCATGTTTTTGACATTTGTTTTATGTATGAGTTGCATAGCGACGTTCCTAAATGACGATAAAATGCAAAGAATGTCTCTGCAACGCAGTTTGCACTTAAGACATGTTTAGCATTGCATACGCATATTTTTTCAATTATGCATTGCAACAGGCGTTTAGGAAGTCGGCCTATTACTTCACAATCAACTAAAGGACACATAAGGTCCGATAAAACCAGCTTTCCTTAAAGTAAATAATAATTTTGGACCTTATATAGAATATATATTAGGTATAATATATATATATATATATATATATATATATATATATATATATATATAATATATATTAGGTAAAATATATATTATATATATTATTATATATAATACAATAACGAAGCAGCATGAGAGAGTGTTATAATGTGAAAGCAAATGTAATATCAATGTCAAATAGTACGGAAAGGAAATTCATAAGTTTTATCTTACTTGATGTGTGGTAGTGTAGCAACGGAATATAATGTTACGTAAGATTTTTTGCCAATCACGACAATTCTTACTTGATTTCTTTCTTACAAAATTCAATACAAATTTTAAGAATTGCATTATAGTGTGAAACTGTCTTAAGAAGTAATTTCTTTAGATAATTTAGTCACTTTATGTTCCAATAAAAATAAATGTACATCCTAGCACCCACTATTAAAATGTCACAAATGTCTTTTTCTGGAAAAAGAGACTTTAAAATAATGTTAAAACGAACTTTGTTCTCTATCGTTATTTTTTTAAAAAAGTTGTAATTGTCGCCAAAAAATTAAGGAGGATATGATCTACGAAAAACAGAAATTTAAATGTTTCTAATCATCTAATCGCGAGTGTAAATGCTAGTTTTCGATTTTATACTTTTATTAGTGTAATTTTTTAATTGTTTTTAATTTATTTTAACTAGTTAATCTTAATGCACGGATTATTAAACGTAATTTATAGTTAACTTAATGAAAAACTTTTCCAAAGAGCACTTTGAAATTTTTTTTTTGATAATTGTGCTACTAAAATAAAATCAAGATTTGTTTTTACTTCAAGTATTTGTTTTTACTTCAAATCAGTGTCAGAATTCTGAAAATTAACTTAAAAACAAGTTAATTTTTCGCTAAGTACTTAACAACTAACTTCTGGATTAACTCAAAAATGATGTAGAGATTTTTGTTTACTATCTTGTTTTGAAAATACTGTAATGTGTGCTTTAAAATAATAATAATTTTAAAACAATAAAGAAATAAAATGTAAATTTAACATGTAATTGATTCTATTTTAAACAATATTTTTATTGCTGATAATCCAATTACTTTTTGAAGCCGTAAACTGTTGTTACAAACACAGAATCGAGTAAAGCTGCGAATCAGCAGTTGACAAGTAAAAACAAAAAATATTTACGAAAAGACTTGAACTTTAAACAATGCCATTGCCTATAATTCTTGCAAAAACCCCGACTTCAAAACAGATTAATATTTGTTGCATAGCAATCGACTGTCTGTCCAATCTTAAAGCGTTTGTCTATAAAGGTTAAAAAAATAGACCAATATAGGAAAATTTACGTCACCTGTGGGGACACCCTTTAATTTTTAGATTTATTTTTGTATTACTTTTTACCATTGGTAGTTGGCAGTGCCCTTTACGGTTCATAATACACGTAAAAAACATGTATTTTGTATTGGGACACCCCTTATTTTTTTAGATTATGAACTGTTCTTAAAACAGAATATATCTTCTAGATCCACTTTCAAATAAAAAAAATTTAAATCGGTTCAGAAATTACTTAGTTCTGCGGGCGCAAATATAAAAAAGCAACATTTAAACGAATATATTATATTCTCCTTCTTTTTCTTAAGTCGGTTAAAAATATGATGTTTTTATAATTTCTGAACCATAAGCACCACCTTTCTATTGGTTCTGAGATAAAAGGATATTTGTAAACTTTAAAAAATTTTTCACATTAAATGAATTAATTTTTCATTAAACTGAATTCTTTGAATTTAATTTATTGATCACAATATACTCCGAAAACTTCATCAGTTCAAGCTTTAAAAAATATTAAACGTATTTCCGGTGTCTTTACTGTATGTTAAAGGATTTTCACCCATTCTCAACAAAAAAAAGCAATGGTATCTGTAGTTATTCATTTATTTTAATATGCCTCTTCATTTATAAGTTACCATACGAAGTTCATAATTAATTTCAAGTGCCGAAAAAGAATTTACTAACGTATTGTTATGAATAATAAAATCTGGCAACCCCTGTAGTTGTTTCCGTATGAGCGTGGTGAATAAGCTAATTCAACTAATGGTGTGTTTGTAGAATAACAAAACCACAAGTTAGCCAACAAAAGCTGAGCAGCCTCAATGGCTGCGTTGGTAGAGGTGCGTACTGCAAAACAAGGGGTCCTGAGTTCAATACCGCATTCGGACATGCGTGCAACGAAAAAATAATAATTGTTATCATGCAATTAAAATTAATAAACAGCAGTACAAACCTCCCGAGAGGCAAAGACAATTATTGTGTGAAGCCATGGTAGACAATTTAGTGAAGACGTCTGATTTAATGAAGGGAGTAACAGATAATTGTCAAGAAGCCCTTTATAATAAAAAGTAAGAGCAATAGCGTTTAGCGCGGGGAAGTGTAACAGCATAACAACAGTGTATGGCAGACGTGTGTTGTGGCTACTGGATTAAAGCAGAAGACTGGCTTGGATAAAAGGAGTAGTTGAGATGTCCGTGGATGGTTAAGGTTACTAAACAAGGCATCGAGTAGTTCATGTCTCGCCGAAGTAACACAGTAGTGTAGCGTGGATGGCTGCGTTTGTGGTGATAACGCATGTTTAGTAAATACGAGACCAAGGGTTCACAAGACCGGTGGGATCGAGAAGTATAGCCAGAGAAACCCATAAAGTTCGAAGACAGAATTTAGCCACAGTGGTATTTGCAATCAAAAGAATCCGTTTGCCTGCTAAAAAGGTTAAAACGTAACAGTATTTTATTGACAACCATAAATTTAAATTTTTGTTCTGGTTAATTGTGACCGATGATTTTTAGTTATAACGGTAATTCCTGGTTAACGTGATCATTAACGGCATAAGTTATTTCTGTTATTACCAGATGAAAATGCCTTATCAAAAAAAAAAAAAACAAAAAAATCTATAATTTTTACGGGAGAAAGAGAGAATTAACAACAAAAGCTGTTGTTAGTTTGCTATAAAAAAACAACAATAATGCCGCTCATAAAAAGCTGAACAAAGTTATAATAAAAAATATGTATAATAATCATAAATTAAATTTTAGAAAATAAACTCTTATCAAGCTGAAATCATTTCAGCCAACTTTGTCAAAGTATACTTCAAAACGACAGCAAATAAGTTCACGAAATTAAATTTTACTCTTACCAACTTAGTTTTTTCTTCCAACCGTAACAGTGTTCTGTCAGCGATCTTTCGTAGCAAAACGTTCAAACGGAAAAATAAAATATTAGTAAAATATTAGAAAAAAAATCTTCACCGTAAATTAAAAAATATTTTTAGCTTAACTAGTTGTATAAAAAAATAGACAGGAACGGTTGGCGTATTTAATTTCAAACTAAACATTAAGGGACAACAACAACAACACACACAATGCATGATGAAAGACTGAAAGAATTTCTAAAACCTTTTTTATTAAGTGATTCTCAGTTACAGGAAGTTTTTAAACGATTTTGCAATGAAATACGCAAAGGTCTTTCAAGGACTGAACACAGACAAGCTGATACAAAGTGTTATGTGACTTTTGTTCAGAATTTACCCACAGGTGACGAAGTGGGTAAATATTTAGCTTTGGATTTGGGTGGCACAAACTTTCGTGTCTTGCTAGTCACTTTAAAAGGACATCATGAGGCTGTTGTTGAGTCAATGATTTATGCTGTACCCAAGGAAATAATGTTGGGTACTGGGGAACAACTATTTGATCACATTGCTCAGTGTTTGTCTACTTTTGTTAAAGAACATAAAGTTGGTTGTGAACATTTGCCATTGGGATTTACATTTTCATTTCCTTGTATTCAACTTGGCCTTACAAGAGCAATTTTGGTTCGTTGGACTAAAGGATTTAGTTGCTCGGGTGTAGAACAAGAAGATGTTGCCTGTTTACTTAAGGAAGCCATTGCTCGCAGAGGAGATTGTGAAATTGATGTGATGGCCATACTCAACGACACAACCGGAACTTTAATGTCGTGTGCCCATCGTAATCCTGAATGCCGTATTGGTGTTATCGTTGGAACTGGTTGTAACGCCTGCTATGTGGAAGATGTTGAAAAAGTCGATTTGTTGGCGCCTGAATACAAAGCAAAAAATAAGAATGTCTTGATTAACACCGAGTGGGGAGCATTTGGCGATAGTGGCACCTTAGATTTTATTCGTACAGATTACGATAAAATAATTGATAAAAACTCTCTTAATGCTGGCACACAGTTATTTGAGAAAATGATCTCAGGTAAGTTCCTCTTAAAATACAAATGTTTGCTCTTCACATCAAAGGCAGTGTACAGAATCTAATTTTAAAGATTTTTCACAGTTGGCTCTCTTTCTGACTTCGAGTCTTCTTGTTTCGCTCTTTTTGATTTTATTTTTTATTTGAACTTGTATTTTTATTTCAGTGACTGCAGTGACTTTTTCGATGTTTGGCTCAATTTTGGGATTGTTTTCAATTTAACAGTTTTCTTTTAATGTTTTTTCTCTATAGTTTCCTATAGTTAGGCTTTCAAGGTCAAGCTTAAATAAAAAGATTATTTATTTAACATACTTTTTTCCGACGTTTCGTAGGCGATTTTTTCCAACATCACCAGGGATTTTTTTTATTAAATATATATTCTTTTTTTCGTCAAATTTACTTTACAAAACAAAAACTGTAACAAAAATAGTGTTAATTCTTGATATCCCGAAATAGACTAATTTTTTGTGAATAATTAGTATTTAACCTGTTTTTATCTTCTCTCATGGATTACCGGAATTAAAAGGCTAAAACGTGGTTTGATTACTTTAATATGTCCTTTCCTACCCTTCAATTGTAATTTATCGCTTACCAAAAAACTAAAAATCCCACTTTTGATATTTTGAAAACATTTCTGAGACTTGTGGGATTTACAAAGTAAATCTTTTTTTAATCTTTCTATTTAAGGCTGGTTCACCCACAAAAGTTTTGTTCCGAAACATTTTTTTTTATATGTAGTTTGACGTTTTATTTTTTGAGAGAGAAAGAGAGAAAAAGAGTAAACTCACTTCGGAACAGTTTCAGCTTGAATTGGTTTAATTTTAATTTTTGTTCCGAAACAATGAAACTGTGCTGCCAACTATTTTATATTTTCAAAGAAAATTAACTGAGCTGCCACTTCATTAATTAATGTGATAAAAATCTTTCAAGCAAAAAAATATATTTTACATACTTTTTCGTTCTTTGTTTGCATTGATATTCAATAATTATTTTTAAAATTTGTTTTGTTCTTAACATTACCTGCCTTAATTTGCCTGGTATATTTATAATAAAACACAAAATAAAAGAAAATAAGTTTAAAAATTGTGTCATGGATCTCAACGAATGAATCCCTTGCCTTGAAGCTTATTTCAGAAATGAAAAAGCCGGGTAGAGAATGATTGTATGACTTTTTACCTCGATTTTTTTTACTTCATTTTTTGATTTAATTATGAAAGTTTTTTTAATTTAGAATTTTTTTATAACAAAACGGCATTCAGTGATTTTAATTTTCTGTCACAGTGCTGCCTGCTTGTAAAGTAACACATCTCGCTTACTCATATGTTTCATATGGTAGCTTTGTTTTTCCAGAAAAATTGTTCGAAGTGGGTGAATCGTTTCAGAACAAACTCTCAAAAAACTAAAATTCTCTCACAACAAAAATTTTGTTCCGAAACAATGGGTGAACCAGCCTTTATTGTGCAATCGAAATAAATTTAAGTGTTTACTTAAAGATCTCTTCAAAAGCTTTAAAATGAAACCCATATTGATATTTAAAAAAATTTGAAAATTTTAGAGCCCCGTAATTCGGAAAATATGGACGAGTGCCAATTTTTTTATTAAGTAAACATATTCTGACTTCTTATGCATAGCGAAATTTATTGAGCAATGTCCGTCCGTGTTAGTGTTGAAATCAATTATCAAATTATTATGTTGGTTAAAAATTAAAGCTTTAATAAGAATTTGGGAGGTTTCGATTTTTCATACACCCATGGTGTGCTACTTTAAACTATTGCGGTTCAAATTTAAAAGCTAACTTGACTACACTTCTACAGCGGTTTCAATAAATCGGGCTAGCCGGTTAAAAACTATAGAATTATCTTAATTTTTCTTAGCAAATCCCCCACTGTGCATTGGGAAAACCCTTTGTATTTTAATTTGAACTTTATTACTCACGTATTTATTTAGTATATGCAGCTATGTACAAGAAAAACTGTAAATGAAATAAGTTATTGTGAATGCTGCTATCCCTCTGCCAAATTTTGGATCAATCGGAATAGCCATTTTCAAAGCAATGGAATTCTCTAACTAAAGAAGCACCTATTATCTACAATACCAAAAAAAAAAATCAGTTTGAGATCTTTGCTGGTGAAACTGTTTGAAGTCGCAATTTTATACCAACCGTTTCTGTCTTTAAAATACAAAGCGTCTCCTGCAAATCAGATTGCCTTCAAAAAGCGTACTGCACAAAACTTTCTCTTAAATTGAAGAGTTAGTTTTCAATTCCAGACGAGCAATTCGTCTTGAGAATTTGTAGAAAAGCACCCAATTTTTTGAGTAATGGAAGGGATTTTTTCAGAATAAATATTCTGATAAGTAAAGAGAGCTTTTATTAGCTTAGATTAAAATGCTTGTAGTTTATAATCTATTATTAAGCGAACGCAAAAAAGTTTTCTTCGAAACTATATTGCAACAAAAAAAAATGCAAATTCTTAACAGTAAAATGTTATTCGTTTTCGTCATAAGTTAACTTAAATAAATGTTGGTGAATATTGCGAATATGCAGTTATTGTTATTGAAATTAGATTTCAGTTTTTAATGTGTAAAAACAGACGTGGTGATTACAAATTAAAAAAAAAACAGTTTTATTAAAAGAATACAAACAGACTCCGTGAAAGATAAAGTAAATAAATAAGATTTTAAAACAATTGTCGGAGCATTCTTCTTTATTTAATTATGATGAAGTAAATTTTTTATATATGATTTTTTGTAATGAATAACAACTGTTTATTTGTAATGTTAACGAGTGTCCGGGAACACATTAATTTATTGAAAAATACGTTAACAATTTTTAATATCTAAGCGATTAAAAGACTTTTTCTATGTATGTACAGTGGCGATCACAACAAAGTATGTTTAAGTCGACCACATTTTCTACCAAAATTTATCTTATGATCCAATTAATCTACAGTTAAACCAAGTTACGCCAAGTTTCGTAAAAACAGTTAGGTATTTTCCATTTAGTTCTTTTTTCATCAATTTCTAATTTGTTTCATTTATATTTATTTTTTGAGTTTTTTATTGAAATTGTTAAGTACATAATAGTCATTTTTACTGTTTAAATGTATTCATTATATTGTTTAATGTAAATGTTTAGTTAAATTTACATGCAAATATGGACGTGGACACTATATACACTGAAGTCTTTAGGCATTTTTGTATCCGAACGTCTATCCGCTCGTGTTAATAAGTGTTGAAATCAAGTTTGCGAGGAACTAGATCAGCTAAAAAAATAAATATGTCAATCGATCAGACATAGTGTCGAAAGAAGTGCTATTGAAAATAAACATGATCAGTCCATGTACTTCGAGGAAGCGGGCAAAACACCACGCCTAACTCTAATTTGTTCCTGTCATTTGGAACAATAAAGTAACTTCTATCAAAACAATTAAGAGTGCTATATTCGGCTATGCCTAATCTTATATACCTTTCACCGTCTATTTAATTCTAGTTGATTGAAGTAACTCCAATCAAAAAAGCAAATATTATAGTGACAGAGAATTAAAAAATAAAAAAAAAATTTTGTAATGCATATACATAATTTTACATACAAGTATCACGGCTCTTAATGGGTTAAGCATTTATTAAAATATTTAGTAGTTCCTTAGAGATATTATCAAAAGCTTTAAAATGATACACATATTGATATATTAAAAAATTTTTAAATTTCAGGGGCCCGTAACACGGAAAATATGGGCGAGCGCCAATTTTTTCACTTGATGTTTTTTTTATTTTTTAGTTCTTTATTGCCCCATATATTTGTTTTTTTGTTTTGTATTGGACTTACTTTATTTTGCCAAATAATATGGAAAAAAATAGAGTTAGATGTTTTGCCCGCTGCGTCTGAGGACAATGACCGATCTTGCACATTTAAAGTTTTGTTGATATCTACTACGGATGGACAGACTGACGTCGTTCAATCAACTTCGCTATTCATAAGAAGTCAGATTATATATACTTTATGGGTCGGAAATGGATATTTTAGAAATTATAAATGGAATGACAAACCTAGTTATACCCTTTTTCCACTTTTTGTTAAGCCAGGGTTCAACTAATCTTAACGGAAACAGGTGGATTCGAAAAAATAGTTCTTGGTTTTTTTAATCAAAATATTAACACCCGTAGAATAAAAACCGTATTATTCCAGATGTTAAAAAAGCTCTCGATTTATTTAACGTCTATTTTCTTTTATCCTTAACACTTATAAATTTTCTATCATACAGCTTATTGAAATAACTTACTCTTCAGTATACCTTTCATCACAGATGGAAAAGGGTATATCTAAATTTGTCATTCCGTAAGTTCTACAATATCCATTTCCAACCGCATAATATATTCTGAGTTCTTATGCATAGCGAAGCCGATCGAATAATGTCCTTCCATGTTCGTTTGAAATCAACTTTGCCAAGGCACTAAATGAGCTAGAAAAAATTTTAATGTGCCAATCGACAGTTTCGAAAATTATGCTATTGAAAATAAGAAAGATCAGTCCATGTCCTTCGAGCATATCTTTTTTCAACTCCTTCGTTTATGCTCCTGCAGGTGGTTGTGCTCACTACTTTTTTACCTCTTACTACTTATTCACAACAATTATTAGCTGGGACAACAGCCCTAAGCAAAACCTACAATTTTCACCGCTTGCTTTGAACAGAAGAACTTAATGGTACGAAAGAGTTTCTTATGCCGATCTATCTGTAGATATATGGTGAAGGGTATATAAAATTTGGCATAGCCGAATGTAGAAATCTTACTTTTTTATTTATTAATAACGTTCCGCTTTTATTTAGTTTTGGGTGTAAGAACATTTTTAGCATATTTTTTATTATACTTTAAAATTTTAGATAGACACTGTATAATATTGAAATCCGAGAATTTTCTTGAAGATATATTTTCTGTAAGTTTCATTATCCGTCAAAAAAGAACGTTTAGATTGTTAAAAAAAACAGTCCTTAGTAACATTCTGTAACGCTTTTTACCTCATTTGAAGTTTTTTTTTGTAGTCCTTAAAACAATTGCTAAAGTTTTTTAATTATTATAAATATATAAATATTATATATTATAATATTTTTATTAACTAATAAATTTAATTGTTAATTTTTTTTCAGGCATGTATTTGGGCGAATTAGTGCGTTTAATTCTAATCGATGCTATGGAAAATAATTTGATTTTTGCAATGTCACAAAATAAAAAGCAACTTATAAAGAAACTAAACAACGAAACAGAATGTTTTAAGACGAGTATGATTTCTGATATTGAATCCGATACATTTCCCGAACTTAAGAAAACCCGCCATATAATCAAACAAATATCAGAGGATGAAAATCCTTCTTTGGAAGACTGTGAAAAGTTATGCTACATTTGTGAATGTATTTCAAAGCGTGCAGCTTGTTTGGTTGCCGTGGGCATAAGTGGTCTAATAAATAGAATCAACGAGCCCAAGGTCGTAGTAGGAATTGACGGTTCTGTTTATAGGTTTCATCCTAAGTTTGATGCCTACATGAGGTCGTTCATTAAGAAATTGATAAATCCAAAAATTCAATTTGATTTAATGCTTTCAGAGGATGGTTCAGGCAGAGGAGCAGCATTAGTGGCAGCAGTGGCTAGTCAAAATAATTGATTTTTAAAATTTTTGTGTGTTGATAAAAAAAAATTATGTTATAAATCTTAACCGTGATTAAATGATTTCAAATAAATTTCCTATTTAGAAATAGTTTACTTTTAGTTTTGAAAGATTAATTTATATTTTTACTTTAAAAATCACATAACAAGCAGTGAGATTTTAAGACAAAGTTGGTTTTTAAGAAATGCAGCTATTTGGTTCTACATGCACGTTATAATCAAATTGAATGTTGAACAAGCACTGGATATCACTTTTATTATTAATAGTTCTTCATAAGTATTTTTCAAAATAAATAGTTTAGTTGCATGAAGTTGTAGAAAGTACTAAAAAAATTTTAATACAAGGTCCGGCACTAAAAACCTACCATATTAGGGAAGCTAATAACGACAAAATGAAATAAGGTAGGAAGTTTTTAGTTTTATTAACCATAAGTACAGATCTTGATGTTTAAGAATATATTTACAATAGTTTAAGTACTTTACTTTATAAAAAGTACATCTCTAAAATATTTCCCTACTGTTGACACACTTGTTTAGTCGTTCTTTAAATTTATCTATTACTTTACGAGTAATAGATAAATTTAAACGTCTCGTGTAAACTTTGGATTTTAAATAGTCACAGAGAAAAGTTCACAAGGTGTTAGGTCGGCCACGCAAAGACATAACGTGTCCAGGAAATATATCCTTCACCAGTCTTACTGATTGCTACTCTGTGTAGGTTGTAGCGCCATCTTGTTGGAACCACACATTCTCAATGCCATCTAAAAGCTACCTTAGCTTAGGCTGCAGAAACTTGCGAAGCAATTTTAAGAAACTCTTCCATGGCGAACGCACGAATTTCTCCCGACCACGCCGTGGTGTACACTCAAAACGGCACATATGCAGCTATTTAAAGACACGCACCCACTACTTTGCTTCATCTTTCCTCTACTTAATGTTACTTTTGATTGCGAGTTATTTCTGTCGAACCCTGTATCTTTTAAAAGTAAGAAAAGTACCAGTGCCTTGTTTTTATACCTAAAGTAAGAAACTTTTATCAGGAAAATTTTATAGTCAGCTTACCCTCTAGCTCACCTTGTATAAAACAGAAAAATATATGAAAATTTATTTAAATTATCATGAGAAAAGTGTCTAACTTCTAAAAGCGAGGTGCATTGTACATCAATAAGTAATTTATTACAATTTAGAAATACTCTAGTTCTCTATTTTAACCTTTTAATAATGTGCTTTTTCCCATTTACCATTTTGAAAAGAAATATTATTCTTATAGGTAATCGTCTAAGGACCGTTAGGAATGTTTCATTTACTAGAACACAAATGCTGATGAATTACGCACAAATATTGCGAATTAATACAAATTAAAAGTCGTGAAAAAAACCTCAATGTGTGTTAGCTGTGCTTAAAATGTAGAATAAAACTTATTTCGTTAAACGTTAAAAAATTGTTAAAAAATCGATTGGCTGGACAATCGGTTCTACACACTGGAACATTATTTTCTCTTTTATTCTCTTCTTTTAAAAATGTAGGATATTTTGGCTATACAGATTCAGATACTATACAGATTCAGATACTATAAACTGAACACAGGGCCATTGTACGCTGTATGTGTAATAATTTTTTGCACTCCAGCATCTGCAACAAATAGCGAACATGAACAACCTTATGCAATGCAGCTTTATTTCGTCCGAACAAAGATATCGACTACCAACGGATATCAGACAGGTCAGATTTTGCCGAAATGGAAATGTACATTGTGTACATTCCGAAGTAAAAGCTTGTTAGATTCTTATAAAGCGAATGGCCGATCAGCAAGATCTCGACGGTCAAAGAACTATCATACCGAGTAGATCTATAAAAACTTGTATTATGTTCTCAATACTATGCGTTTTAATTTTTGGTAGTAACTTATGTTCTAAATTGCTTTTTATCGTTACAAGAACAACTCTTCCGTGAGTTAGTCGGTCTTCTCAGTATATTTTGTGGCGTCCAAGTTAAAGCTTATAACGCCATTTTATAAAAGTTTCGTTGAATAAAAAAATATCAACATTTCTGTCGTGGAGAACTAGTTCGAGCTGGGAAGCTGCTGAATCTATCGTTACAGATAAACAATTTTAGCACCGGTAGAATTAAATTGCATCTTTAATACGTTCCCTGTCAAGTTGTATATGAGAATGTGTCATTTCTAGGCTACGTGTACCATTTTCGGCGCACGGTTTTTGAAAGAACTAATATTATTTTCATAATTATAAATACTAAAAGGAAAAAATAAATTTATTTCGCATTGGATAGTTAAAATATATTAAATTTTCGATGAAAACATTTTAAATTCAAAACACAGCTTGGCGTATAAATGAGGCTTCGTGTGTACCGTTTTTGATACACATGGCAGGGAACGTGTTAAGCATCAGATACTTGTTTTGAAGTTTTTCAAGTGCATCAACAGCATCAACGAATAATTCTCTAGTTGTTTACAAGGTTTTTGTTGCGAAAACTGGAATCGCGAGTATTACTTCGATGTCTATAATTTGACAACTGCACAGAGGAGTATTTGACCCAAAAAGCTGGCCAAAAAGGCAAAAATTAATTTGATGAAATCCTAAGAACAAATTTCGCAGATCGATAGAAAACAAAATTCTACATCATATCGTGCATTTTAAAGGGTGTAAGTTAAGATTTGTAGTTGTGGGACACTGTTAAAGTCAGGAAAGTGATAAAAATTGCATGCGTTTTTATTGAATTTTTTCGATTTCAAGATATTTATATGATATTTTTTTGTGGCTAAACGAATAGAGGTATTACATTTTTTTTTTGCCTGAAAGATTTCATCAGCAGTTATTTTCAATATTTAAAAAGAAAAAATTATCACAAATATTTATTTTTAAAATTTTAATTATAAAAAAAACTATGTATTTAAATATATAAATTCTTACCAAAAACAAAAAAGGAAAAGCTTTTTGAAAGTGAAGGTAGCTGTTGTACAAATAATGTTATATACCACAATAAAATATGAAATCTCTAATTTAAGAAAAAATAAAAAAAGTTTGCGCAAGTTTGCGCCATTATTTTTGGTGATTTTTTGAAAATTTTACCTTTTTTCTATTGTTGCTCTTAAGACACTTTTTCTTATACTTTATTGTCGTCATAAACTTTTGTGTTTTTCGAATTATTGATGTGAAATATTATTTAATCACTTTTAACAACTACCAACATGATGAATTACCTGCCTTTAAAGAGGAATTTCTTAGAATTCAGTTCTTACTTTATAAATTCAAATTTAGTAACTGTAAGTCAACCCACGAATACACACCTATTAACTGTTTTTGTTTACCAGCGGTCTATGTAACACTTCATCGTCTTCAGGACACTTTATTTCTTCTGAAAATAAAATTACATTTAAAAACGGTGCAGGTATATAAAAAATGCACCCAAGTATCAGGTTATTAACTAAGTAACGGAAAAATGCACTTTGAAAAATATACGTATATGGCTTATTGCGCAAAATTCTTATTATATGAGTTTTGCAACTTTGATAGATAACATGGAAAAAATTTACACAAGATTTGAGTTATTCCAAATAGTACAGGAATCTAATGCTAGAACCATTGACGAGAAGTTGCAGTTTTTAGCTAGTAAATTGTGTGTGATTTCAGAATGCCAAGGAGATGGGGATATACAAGCAGTAAAACAGTGTGTTATAAATTTCAAAAATTGTTTCAAAAGATATTGGGGTTTAGCACAACGAAAAGAGGACCGATTTTTAAGCACGTATGCTAAATGGCTGAAAGGAACTGTGACAATACCAGTATTTTGCAGTTCATCTTCAGGGCGACCAAAAGAAGGATTTAATGAAGCAAGTGAAAGAACAAAACGAAGAAATTCGTCAGCAATTAACAACAGAGGAGATTACATTTACTGCATTAATGAGCCAGATGCGGCTAAATTAATAATGGATATAACACGATCTCCAAGAAAAGCAAAAATTTACAAGCGATCGTTAACAGCTTCCGTAGTCAACACAGGTAATAAGATTTCAGCGGAGAGTGCTTTAGCATTGTTTATAAATGCTGAGCTCACGAAAAACCAATATGAAATTTTATACAATGCCAACAAAAATGTATACGAGTATCCATTGTATTTAATAATATGAAATAAATATTAGAAGTGAACATGTTTTTGCTTATTTGGTTGTTTATTCCTTATAGAAAGCCAAGGTACGAGACAAATTTTTATAAATATTTAATATATTATATTATAATTTTGAAAAGGGAGACATTGTAACATCCATAAAAAGCTATGTTTTATTTCCCTGTATTTACACAACTACAATAGTTCGACTATCTAATTTTATTTTGACTTGCTCTTAGAATAAAGTACAGTTGCAAATAAAATTTTGGCGGAATGCTAGGGGGAGAACGGCACACGTTATAATAAATAATTTTTCTAAAAATATACAACAAATATATAAAAATAAATTCTCTTCAAAATGAAAAAAAATATAAAAAGTTCTAAATGGAGGTTGGGTGGGTGGTTGGTGGGTGGGTGGTGTCAAAAATAACACTAACCCAATAATAATCTGCCACTACCTTTTTTTTATCAAACTAAAGCTAAAACTATCAAAAAAGTTAAACTTTTAAAACAAAAACCACGCTTAATAATTTTGGCCAGCTTTTTGGGTCAAATACTCCTCTGTGAACTGTGGAAATTTTGTATCATCTAAGTTATACACGTTCAGTTCTTCACGGACGCACTAAGAGTCTGGCTGAACTAACCTAGGTTCAGACGAAGTACCCCTCAAGCAAGGGGTAGTTCATAGTCCTGCTAGTGATGTTCTTTAAATTGCAACTTCGTTGGCTACTTGGTGGAAAGGCCACCTACAGGTTAGGGTCCACACGGCCAGGTACAGGTAACGTAACACGTTCGTTTCGGCCGTTAAACATTGGCGTATATCTAAATATTCTCTGCGACAAGGGCACTTTGGGTTACCTAGGCCTATGATGAACGTTTCTCATATTCCTATTAGTGCAGTTACAGTATTTCGAAACTACGCTTTCATCTTAAGTGCTTTTGTGTAATGTGCAAACGCAAAGCAGACGTCGACTCGGTTACAGTTCCTAGCACCTTAGGTAAGACTTTTATATCCCCTAATCGGTCTTTGAAAAAATAAAAAAACATATATGTACATTGCAAAAATACATTCTTTCATAGTTTCCCATTTTAAAACAAGTTGTTTGTCAAACACAATTAAATATAGCGCTTCATCCACATTAGATCGTTTAATTGCAAACTGGCTTTATGTTGTGATTTTGAAAAATACATCCTCCATTATTGCAGCTGTCAATCGAGGAAGATCAAAACAACCATCCTTCAAATTGTACAGTTTTTCATCTCATTAGTTCTTATTTTTAAGAACCTTAACAACTAAATTTGGGGCTTTTCATTTCTAAATAGTCATAATCAAGAATATTAGATATACACCGCATTACAGGTAAAAACTTTAGTTGCCCAAAAATTTTCACTGTACATTTTTTGCTTAAAATTGCATTTAACTGTTTCATGTTTGAAACCGTTTTTGTGATTGTGAAGTGACTAACTTAATTTCAATAAAAAGGTATTATTTTGAGTTAATAAAATTTAAGATTGAAAATCATTGTATATTTTCATAAAGTAAGGTATTCAGGTCTGTTCTACAAATCACTTTTTGTCAAAGTGATTTCAAATCACGCAAAAGGTGTTCTGCGTACAAAATATACTGAAATCACGTGATTTAAAACGTTAAGAAAAATTACTGCCGATTTGAAATCACTTGCTCGTTTTTTCTAATTATTTCGCTTAGAAAATAATAATAATGGCATTATATATTTAAAATGATATGTCTTTTTCTTATTTTTGCAAAAAAATTAGATTTTATACACATAAAAACGAAATTAATCACACATTTTCTACAAAAATTGTCTTGCTTTATTTAGTAATGCTCGTGATTTTCTCTTTCTCGTAAGCGGTTAGCTGGTTTGTGGTTTCAAAGAATATTCTAGTGTTGCAAAATTGTCAGAGTATAAAATGTCATTTAAGATTTATCTTATTTATGCTAATGTTTCCAGCATCAAATTTAGAAAAAATTAAGTGCAAAATATAAAATAGTAGCAGCTTCCTAAACTTTTTGCATTAATTTTCAGATTTTCAATTTTTATTTGACGTCAAATTTTAAGCCCTTCGATCAGCTGCAATATCTAAATGAAAGTATATGTATTACAAACAAATAATAATTCGCTAATTTATTTTGGCTGCACCCATTTTTACTTAGTTAAATTACTTATAATATTTTAATTACAAATGTAAAAAAAAGTAAAAAAAAAAACGTAACGAAAATCTAAAAAACAGCCGCTTTCTCCTGTTTTCGAAAAATTAAAACCACGCCGAAAAATTGAAAATCACGTGATTTGCAGAACAGCACCAAATCGTCTGTGTGATTTTAAAACCGATCGTGATTTGAATTCACGTGATTTTCAGAACAGACCTGATTATTTTGATTTTAACCTTTTTTCAAGTTAAAAATAATGAAATTGTTTTATGTATTAAAATTTGGATTTGAGTTGTTACGTATATCTTTATTAGTATTCACAATACTTTAAAATTGCGCATTAATTATAATTTAATATTAAATAAACAAAAATATTAAAAATGTTTTTTAAATTAGAAAAAAAACAAGAAAAACATTTTACCATTTAAATTATTCTTAACAATTTCGCAAACAAATTTTCCAAGTGCATCTTCTTAGATCATATCGCCGCACACATAGTTCAAAAGTGACTCAACTTAAAATTTTAGTTTTTCAGAAATCGAAAAAAACTGTTTTTGACCTGAATAAAAATGGTTAAAAACAAAAACATTGAACTATTTAGTAGAAAATCCATACCGATTATGATATAAAAAGTTCTTTTTATTTGTTTAATATTTATACACTAGATAATGAACAATTTAATTAAACTTTGAGTGCTGTCATTTTTAAACCATGTGTGCGATATATTGGTTTCTATTTTCGTATTTTTAGGAGAGAATTGAATAATTTTAGTACTTTATGGAATAGCGATCTTTGCATAGATGATGCAGTAACCTTCCTTATCCTTATGGTTGTACTTCGCCGACATATTTATTTGGTAACACAGGTATTCATGTGCATTACCATGTTTAATTTTATAAATAAAGCGCAGTGTATTTAGTTGCAGTCTTTGTTTTAAATTTAGCTATTTAAGCATATCGAGCATTTCTCGCATAGGTGTGTGTGTTACATTTTAAAATTGTTCGAATTGCCTTGTTTTGTAACTTTTGAAGCCTTTCTAATTGCAGTTCGTTGCAGCTTGTATATATTATTGTAGAACCGAATTCAAAATGAGGTTTTATTATGGTATTATATACATTTATTCTTATTCTTTAAAAAAAAGCCTATTTTTACTATTTTTTTTTACAAATGTATTCTATATGGTCTTTGAATTTCATTTTTTTGTCTGTTATAAAACCAAGATATTTAATTTTATTCACTTTTTCTGTAACTAAGTTATTTATTTTAAATACTGTTTCACTGTCGATATTTATTTCCATAATTTTTGTTTTGCTTTCATTAAGTTTAAGTTTATTATTTTTAAGCCATATATATTATTTTGTTATCCTGTTATCGCGACATTCCTGACTACTATCTCCTTCCATATATATAAGAGTGTCATCAGCATATAATATTATTTCACATTTGTCTAATACGTTTGGCATATCATTTATATAGTTACCCCTATCGTGAATAAATTTTTGTTCACGTGAAATTTTTATTCCATCTGAACTGAAAATTGATATCGGGAATTTCACGTAAACAAGTTTTTCCACAACTTGAATATTAGCGGAACTCACGCTTCGTATCAAACTGCTATTGCAAACCTTGGAGCATTTGCAAACATAGCATATATGCTATGTTTTGCAACGCCACAACAACAAAATATATAGAATTGTAATTTGCTACACCATAGCACATTTACAACGATAAATACTATTGCATACTTTTTAGAGCAAACTTTTGCAAATATTTTCAATCAAAAAGTTTATGATTTTGTTTTTTCTGATTCGTTAGGCATTTTGTTTTTAGTTGTTTTTTAATTAAAATTTTTACGATATTCAAATATAACTTTTAAATAACTAATTAATGTTCAGTTGTTAAAATTAATTTGCTATACGTTTAAAAAACGGCACTCACGCTTCTTACCAAAAATCGTTGTAAATATGCTAGACTTGCAGATATGCTACGAAGAGTGAATTCCGCTATTGTTATCATTGCATTTGCGAAAATGAAAAAAAAATTGTTTACGGGGTATAAAATGCAAATGCATGAATTGTAAAGTGGAATATTTTGGACTGACCCTTAGATTCACCGTTACGGATCTCCAAAGCTTGTATGTATAATATGGCATATGTCGACTGAATTGACCTGTTACCTTTAATCTTGTTAAGAAGAATGTCACTTTAAATTTCATTTGCCAATTTTACCCTAAAATTACTTTTTACATACCTAAAACTTATTAAATGAAAAATACTTACTTATATATGAATTCCACTATCAAAATCAATGTGAACAAAGCAGTGAAAAAATTCCACATTTCGCCCAAAAAGAAAACAATCATGATAAGGGGAATTTGATTTTCAGTGAAATGTGAAAAAATTTCACGTGGAAAATAATTTGCGATAGGGGTGATTATAAATAGAAAACGCATAAAATAGTTCCTTGTGGAACACCGAAATCATTATTAATTGAATTTGATTTTATATTGCTAATTTTTGTTATACATATACATATATAGTTTCTGTATTAAAATTTCTCTATCGATTGTTTCGAAACGCTTGTTTAAAGTCTAGCAATATTGCCATGATTTCTCGATTTTTGTCGATATTTTTTCACAGATTTATCACATAGTTAACAGTTGTTTTATATGAAAACTTTCTTCTAAAACCCGATTGATATTTTGATACCAAATTATTATATTTTTCTCGAAATATTTTTCAAGTTGGTCTTTTACAACTTTTTCTATTATTTTTTTTCTTCGCAGGTTTTAAAATTATAAACAGGGGGAACTTTTCACATTTTCTGGTTTTTGCAACTTTTTCAATTGGTGCAATCATTGTTGCCTTATAATTTTCATCGAAATCTCCAGATGCAAGTGATGAGTTAATAATTTTTAGCCATTTTTCTCCAATTAAATGCCAGCTATCAAGTAAATCTTGTGTTGATATTTTGCAGTAGTTTGGCTTGGTTTTTAATTATCTCATTTTTTTCTTAAGCTCTAAAGTAGTTATTGCACTGAATTTAACATAAATAAGTATTTTATTTGCATATTGCACAATTTATATTGAATCTCTTATTATTTTAACACCATTTGCAAAGTATTTGTTAAAATGACTAGATATTTGGTAATTGTCTTTATATTTCATTTGTTTCACTTTATGAATTTCAGAAAAAGTGGTATTACTTAAAAAATATATATTTTTTTTTTTCCAAAATTTTACAATTTTAAGGAAAAAACATTGTATATTTCCTAATGGAAGTAGCTTACTATGATGTATTCGGATTTATAAATTTTCTTAAAATGTAACCACAACAGTTTTTTATCTCTACTGAGAATTTTAAAATTTTGGGTTATTATCCTTTTGTTGATCTAGTGCGATATAAAACAACTTTAACCTTTTAGAATTATCTGTTAGGTGGTAGTCAAATTTTTTATAAAATTAACCTATTAGGAGCCAATGAATTTTTTTTATTAAAACATGCGTATAGTACGTAGGAAATCTTCAGTAAGCGAATCTGGTTTTGGTCATACCCAGGGCTGCCGTTTTTGGTTATTTCTAACCAAAATTGGTTATTTTTTTCTTTAATGTGGAGATGTGAATATTTTTCTCATTTTGGTTATTTTTTCTACAAAATAATAATACACATGTACATATTTTTTATGTTATTCTTTTTAAGCTTTTATATTCTTCAATTTTTCGAATTGATACCAAGACAACTAAAAATAAAACAGCTGTGACTAAAATCGCTAGTGCATCCACCTGTTATGAATTCGCCTTTATTGCTACTCACTTGCTATAATACTTTTCTTTTACAACACTGTCAACAGCTTTTAATTTTGCTAAATGTAAAATTTCACTTCAAAATGCAATGAACTTTTAATAAGTAAATCTATGGTCTCAAACTATTATACGGTAAACTGCAAGTAACTGAAGTAACTCCAATCTCCTATGAGATGTTTAAACTGCCAGCGCCTATGCCATACCAAGAAAAGATGCCGAAATATTGAACTGTGAAAGGAATGCGGATTTACTCCACCACATGACCAGTGTTCCCGTAAATTCTGTGTTAATTGCCAAACGGAAAGTCACACTTCTTACGATCGAAAGTGCCCTCCTTTTTGGAAGCACTATTCTGTGAATTACCTAAGAATCACGCGAAGGTGCACAACAAGAGAAGCTTGGACAATTTTCAATGATAATCCATCAATCAACACACTCAAACTCATTCAAAAGAAAAATAAAATATCCTATTCACATATTGTTGAAAAATTTTGTTCAGAAAAAAATCATTCCGTAAACGTCAATACTGACATCGAGCGTAATAAGGCAGCCGTTGTTAGTAATAACAGAACTACAATAATTCCAAGGATTACTACTACTGAAAACTAAATTACACCTATTTTGCCAGCCAAGTCAAATCTTAAAAAAAATTGCGACAGAAGCCGATGATAATAAAAAATATAAATCAACTCAACACTCTTCGCTCAACTCTTCAATAGATTATATTAATCAAATAAATTTTTTTACTCCTAATGATAATCAAAAAATTTGTTTCAAGCAATAAAAATTTAATTGGCTGTGAAAACAGTCATTATGATGATACAACGACACATATGATGACCGACAAAAACATAAGTAAAGAAGGGATTATAGTTGATATTTCTGAGGGTCTAGGACTTACTACTCCAACAAAAGATGGTAAAGTAATTTTTTTAGATAAGTCCTGCTGTTCTCAACTTTATGAAAATTTTCCTGCTTTACGTACTATTATTACACCAAAAACGTTTAAAGAAACTCTTCCGAAACATAGTAAAAAAAATAATTTTTTTTAAAGTTAGTTTAAAATAGATATTGGTCTGCTATTAGTGGCTAGACACAACCCAAACATTATAGTTTTGCAAGAAACACACATTTCTGAAAATAATTTACACCTCTTGCATCTTCCAGGATATAAGACATATTATCACAACAAGGATTATACGTATGCTAAATCGGGTATAGCAATTTTCGTTAAGAACAACATTAATGTTGCCGGACTGATTAAATGTAAAGTAGATCTACAAATAACAATCATTTATAAAGAATGTGACATTGTTTTAAATAATCAAATGGTTGATAACATTTCTCTTAGAAATAACTGTAGTCACCTAGTTCTTGGCGATTTTAATTCTCAACATTCCCTTTGGGGTTCTGCTGTTAACTCTCCTAGTAGTTGCTTGTGGGAAAAATTTGCGGATGATCCAGACATGGTTATACTTAATGATGGATCTTCTACATTATTCAATACAAGAAATACTTTAACATCAGTTGATATGACAATGAGTAGTGTGGACATTGCTCCTAGTTTATCTTGGAATTGTTTACCTCTGCCAGAGGTTGGTGACCATTTTCCTGTTATGATTAAAAGCAACACAAATACACAAACAGCGAGAAAATTTGTTTCCCGTTTTAATGATAAAAAGGCTGATTGGGTACGTTTTTGTAAGAAGACTAATTTTTTTATTGAAAGATTTAAAAAATCAGCAAATATAAACAGAGAAGCGGCTCAAATAAATCGTATCCTAAGAAGTGCAGCTAATGAATCTATTCCTCTTAACCGTAAGCAAGTAGAGGTAAATAACCCGATATGGTTTAATTCCGAGATTTCTAAGTTAATTCGATTCAGACTAAATACCTGGAATATGTTTAAAAGGTGTCGTAACCAACAAAATATTATAGAAGGGCATGTGCTAGAGCTAAAAGAGTGTGTAAAACTGCTAAGGGACGTACTTGGGAGAATTTTCTCAACTCAGTAAACCCATCAATGGATATTCGTTATTTGTGGAGTAAAGTAAAAAGTTTAAGAACTTACAAGACCGACAGGTTTCCCTGAATTTTTATCGGAGGAGATATTTGTTCACACCCACAGCAAATAGCAGATTGTTTTAGTAGTTTCTAGTCATCGGTGATTTCCGATAATGCTTTTGATTTGGAGGTTATATCTCATAAAATCAATTCGGATTTAGCTAATTTTTCTCATCCTGACTCTGAGTTTAATGGAATGGTTGATGAAATAGGAATGTGGGAATTAAACAAGGTTTTAAGAACACTAAAAGTGTCGACGCCAGCAAGTGACAAAATAACTTATTCCACGATTAAGAATTCTTCAGCGGAATTAAAAATGCGTATATGTGATTTGTTTAATATCATATTGGCAAATGGGATTTTTCCACATCAATGGAAAATAGCCACACTGTCACCAATTCCAAAGCCTAATAAAAATCGCAATCGACTTGAGGGCTATCGTCCGATATCACTTTTACCAGTCATTTCCAAAGTTTTGGAAAAGATTATTTCCAGAAGATTTTGGGGATTCTCTTGAAACAAATTCAATGTTAAGCAACATGCTTTTTTACCAAGACGAGGTGTTCACTCTATTTGTCATCAATTAGAGCAAATTTTGCGTCTGAATTTAAAACATAAAAATCACACTCTGGGGTGGTATTACTTGAGCTAAGTGACTGGAAAATGTCTTTACAAGTTATGAAGCTTTTAAAATCTTTCCTCGTTAATCGTGCTATCAAAGTTAAAGCTGATGGATTCCTGTCATCAATCATCCTACCCACTTGATTGTGGTTTATGCAATATACGCAAATTCGCTGGCAAATTCTGTAGAAAATTTGCCAGGTATTGACTACATTGGCATTTATGCAGAAAACATTTTTGCGATTGCTTCTGGGAAACCCGAAACCTATTAAACCTGGATTGCAAAATTAACCATTGGGCATCAACAACAGGTGCAGTTGTACCTGCAGATAAAACAGAGATATTACACGTTTGCAGACAACGAAACTGTAATGACAGTTTCATTTCCATAAGGGAAGAAAACATTAACATAACCCAGGAAATGAGAATACTCGGTATATTTTTCACCAGAAATCTTTTATGGAATAAGCATGTAAAATACTTGACCAGCAAACTTTCAAAAATGAATATTTTTTTAAAGCTGATATGTTGCCGTAACAAGGGTCCGCACATGGAGACAGCTCTGAGTATGTGTCGTATATAAATATTATATATTATAATATTTTTATTAACTAATAAATTTAATTGTTAATTTTTTTTCAGGCATGTATTTGGGCGAATTAGTGCGTTTAATTCTAATCGATGCTATGGAAAATAATTTGATTTTTGCAATGTCACAAAATAAAAAGCAACTTATAAAGAAACTAAACAACGAAACAGAATGTTTTAAGACGAGTATGATTTCTGATATTGAATCCGATACATTTCCCGAACTTAAGAAAACCCGCCATATAATCAAACAAATATCAGAGGATGAAAATCCTTCTTTGGAAGACTGTGAAAAGTTATGCTACATTTGTGAATGTATTTCAAAGCGTGCAGCTTGTTTGGTTGCCGTGGGCATAAGTGGTCTAATAAATAGAATCAACGAGCCCAAGGTCGTAGTAGGAATTGACGGTTCTGTTTATAGGTTTCATCCTAAGTTTGATGCCTACATGAGGTCGTTCATTAAGAAATTGATAAATCCAAAAATTCAATTTGATTTAATGCTTTCAGAGGATGGTTCAGGCAGAGGAGCAGCATTAGTGGCAGCAGTGGCTAGTCAAAATAATTGATTTTTAAAATTTTTGTGTGTTGATAAAAAAAAATTATGTTATAAATCTTAACCGTGATTAAATGATTTCAAATAAATTTCCTATTTAGAAATAGTTTACTTTTAGTTTTGAAAGATTAATTTATATTTTTACTTTAAAAATCACATAACAAGCAGTGAGATTTTAAGACAAAGTTGGTTTTTAAGAAATGCAGCTATTTGGTTCTACATGCACGTTATAATCAAATTGAATGTTGAACAAGCACTGGATATCACTTTTATTATTAATAGTTCTTCATAAGTATTTTTCAAAATAAATAGTTTAGTTGCATGAAGTTGTAGAAAGTACTAAAAAAAATTTAATACAAGGTCCGGCACTAAAAACCTACCATATTAGGGAAGCTAATAACGACAAAATGAAATAAGGTAGGAAGTTTTTAGTTTTATTAACCATAAGTACAGATCTTGATGTTTAAGAATATATTTACAATAGTTTAAGTACTTTACTTTATAAAAAGTACATCTCTAAAATATTTCCCTACTGTTGACACACTTGTTTAGTCGTTCTTTAAATTTATCTATTACTTTACGAGTAATAGATAAATTTAAACGTCTCGTGTAAACTTTGGATTTTAAATAGTCACAGAGAAAAGTTCACAAGGTGTTAGGTCGGCCACGCAAAGACATAACGTGTCCAGGAAATATATCCTTCACCAGTACTACTGATTGCTACTCTGTGTAGGTTGTAGCGCCATCTTGTTGGAACCACACATTCTCAATGCCATCTAAAAGCTACCTTAGCTTAGGCTGCAGAAACTTGCGAAGCAATTTTAAGAAACTCTTCCATGGCGAACGCACGAATTTCTCCCGACCACGCCGTGGTGTACACTCAAAACGGCACATATGCAGCTATTTAAAGACACGCACCCACTACTTTGCTTCATCTTTCCTCTACTTAATGTTACTTTTGATTGCGAGTTATTTCTGTCGAACCCTGTATCTTTTAAAAGTAAGAAAAGTACCAGTGCCTTGTTTTTATACCTAAAGTAAGAAACTTTTATCAGGAAAATTTTATAGTCAGCTTACCCTCTAGCTCACCTTGTATAAAACAGAAAAATATATGAAAATTTATTTAAATTATCATGAGAAAAGTGTCTAACTTCTAAAAGCGAGGTGCATTGTACATCAATAAGTAATTTATTACAATTTAGAAATACTCTAGTTCTCTATTTTAACCTTTTAATAATGTGCTTTTTCCCATTTACCATTTTGAAAAGAAATATTATTCTTATAGGTAATCGTCTAAGGACCGTTAGGAATGTTTCATTTACTAGAACACAAATGCTGATGAATTACGCACAAATATTGCGAATTAATACAAATTAAAAGTCGTGAAAAAACCTCAATGTGTGTTAGCTGTGCTTAAAATGTAGAATAAAACTTATTTCGTTAAACGTTAAAAAATTGTTAAAAAATCGATTGGCTGGACAATCGGTTCTACACACTGGAACATTATTTTCTCTTTTATTCTCTTCTTTTAAAAATGTAGGATATTTTGGCTATACAGATTCAGATACTATACAGATTCAGATACTATAAACTGAACACAGGGCCATTGTACGCTGTATGTGTAATAATTTTTTGCACTCCAGCATCTGCAACAAATAGCGAACATGAACAACCTTATGCAATGCAGCTTTATTTCGTCCGAACAAAGATATCGACTACCAGCGGATATCAGACAGGTCAGATTTTGCCGAAATGGAAATGTACATTGTGTACATTCCGAAGTAAAAGCTTGTTAGATTCTTATAAAGCGAATGGCCGATCAGCAAGATCTCGACGGTCAAAGAACTATCATACCGAGTAGATCTATAAAAACTTGTATTATGTTCTCAATACTATGCGTTTTAATTTTTGGTAGTAACTTATGTTCTAAATTGCTTTTTATCGTTACAAGAACAACTCTTCCGTGAGTTAGTCGGTCTTCTCAGTATATTTTGTGGCGTCCAAGTTAAAGCTTATAACGCCATTTTATAAAAGTTTCGTTGAATAAAAAAATATCAACATTTCTGTCGTGGAGAACTAGTTCGAGCTGGGAAGCTGCTGAATCTATCGTTACAGATAAACAATTTTAGCACCGGTAGAATTAAATTGCATCTTTAATACGTTCCCTGTCAAGTTGTATATGAGAATGTGTCATTTCTAGGCTACGTGTACCATTTTCGGCGCACGGTTTTTGAAAGAACTAATATTATTTTCATAATTATAAATACTAAAAGGAAAAAATAAATTTATTTCGCATTGGATAGTTAAAATATATTAAATTTTCGATGAAAACATTTTAAATTCAAAACACAGCTTGGCGTATAAATGAGGCTTCGTGTGTACCGTTTTTGATACACATGGCAGGGAACGTGTTAAGCATCAGATACTTGTTTTGAAGTTTTTCAAGTGCATCAACAGCATCAACGAATAATTCTCTAGTTGTTTACAAGGTTTTTGTCGCGAAAACTGGAATCGCGAGTATTACTTCGATGTCTATAATTTGACAACTGCACAGAGGAGTATTTGACCCAAAAAGCTGGCCAAAAAGGCAAAAATTAATTTGATGAAATCCTAAGAACAAATTTCGCAGATCGATAGAAAACAAAATTCTACATCATATCGTGCATTTTAAAGGGTGTAAGTTAAGATTTGTAGTTGTGGGACACTGTTAAAGTCAGGAAAGTGATGAAAATTGCATGCGTTTTTATTGAATTTTTTCGATTTCAAGATATTTATATGATATTTTTTTGTGGCTAAACGAATAGAGGTATTACATTTTTTTTTTTTGCCTGAAAGATTTCATCAGCAGTTATTTTCAATATTTAAAAAGAAAAAATTATCACAAATATTTATTTTTAAAATTTTAATTATAAAAAAAACTATGTATTTAAATATATAAATTCTTACCAAAAACAAAAAAGGAAAAGCTTTTTGAAAGTGAAGGTAGCTGTTGTACAAATAATGTTATATACCACAATAAAATATGAAATCTCTAATTTAAGAAAAAATAAAAAAAGTTTGCGCAAGTTTGCGCCATTATTTTTGGTGATTTTTTGAAAATTTTACCTTTTTTCTATTGTTGCTCTTAAGACACTTTTTCTTATACTTTATTGTCGTCATAAACTTTTGTGTTTTTCGAATTATTGATGTGAAATATTATTTAATCACTTTTAACAACTACCAACATGATGAATTACCTGCCTTTAAAGAGGAATTTCTTAGAATTCAGTTCTTACTTTATAAATTCAAATTTAGTAACTGTAAGTCAACCCACGAATACACACCTATTAACTGTTTTTGTTTACCAGCGGTCTATGTAACACTTCATCGTCTTCAGGACACTTTATTTCTTCTGAAAATAAAATTACATTTAAAAACGGTGCAGGTATATAAAAAATGCACCCAAGTATCAGGTTATTAACTAAGTAACGGAAAAATGCACTTTGAAAAATATACGTATATGGCTTATTGCGCAAAATTCTTATTATATGAGTTTTGCAACTTTGATAGATAACATGGAAAAAATTTACACAAGATTTGAGTTATTCCAAATAGTACAGGAATCTAATGCTAGAACCATTGACGAGAAGTTGCAGTTTATAGCTAGTAAATTGTGTGTGATTTCAGAATGCCAAGGAGATGGGGATATACAAGCAGTAAAACAGTGTGTTATAAATTTCAAAAATTGTTTCAAAAGATATTGGGGTTTAGCACAACGAAAAGAGGACCGATTTTTAAGCACGTATGCTAAATGGCTGAAAGGAACTGTGACAATACCAGTATTTTGCAGTTCATCTTCAGGGCGACCAAAAGAAGGATTTAATGAAGCAAGTGAAAGAACAAAACGAAGAAATTCGTCAGCAATTAACAACAGAGGAGATTACATTTACTGCATTAATGAGCCAGATGCGGCTAAATTAATAATGGATATAACACGATCTCCAAGAAAAGCAAAAATTTACAAGCGATCGTTAACAGCTTCCGTAGTCAACACAGGTAATAAGATTTCAGCGGAGAGTGCTTTAGCATTGTTTATAAATGCTGAGCTCACGAAAAACCAATATGAAATTTTATACAATGCCAACAAAAATGTATACGAGTATCCATTGTATTTAATAATATGAAATAAATATTAGAAGTGAACATGTTTTTGCTTATTTGGTTGTTTATTCCTTATAGAAAGCCAAGGTACGAGACAAATTTTTATAAATATTTAATATATTATATTATAATTTTGAAAAGGGAGACATTGTAACATCCATAAAAAGCTATGTTTTATTTCCCTGTATTTACACAACTACAATAGTTCGACTATCTAATTTTATTTTGACTTGCTCTTAGAATAAAGTACAGTTGCAAATAAAATTTTGGCGGAATGCTAGGGGGAGAACGGCACACGTTATAATAAATAATTTTTCTAAAAATATACAACAAATATATAAAAATAAATTCTCTTCAAAATGAAAAAAAATATAAAAAGTTCTAAATGGAGGTTGGGTGGGTGGTTGGTGGGTGGGTGGTGTCAAAAATAACACTAACCCAATAATAATCTGCCACTACCTTTTTTTTATCAAACTAAAGCTAAAACTATCAAAAAAGTTAAACTTTTAAAACAAAAACCACGCTTAATAATTTTGGCCAGCTTTTTGGGTCAAATACTCCTCTGTGAACTGTGGAAATTTTGTATCATCTAAGTTATACACGTTCAGTTCTTCACGGACGCACTAAGAGTCTGGCTGAACTAACCTAGGTTCAGACGAAGTACCCCTCAAGCAAGGGGTAGTTCATAGTCCTGCTAGTTATGTTCTTTAAATTGCAACTTCGTTGGCTACTTGGTGGAAAGGCCACCTACAGGTTAGGGTCCACACGGCCAGGTACAGGTAACGTAACACGTTCGTTTCGGCCGTTAAACATTGGCGTATATCTAAATATTCTCTGCGACAAGGGCACTTTGGGTTACCTAGGCCTATGATGAACGTTTCTCATATTCCTATTAGTGCAGTTACAGTATTTCGAAACTACGCTTTCATCTTAAGTGCTTTTGTGTAATGTGCAAACGCAAAGCAGACGTCGACTCGGTTACAGTTCCTAGCACCTTAGGTAAGACTTTTATATCCCCTAATCGGTCTTTGAAAAAATAAAAAAACATATATGTACATTGCAAAAATACATTCTTTCATAGTTTCCCATTTTAAAACAAGTTGTTTGTCAAACACAATTAAATATAGCGCTTCATCCACATTAGATCGTTTAATTGCAAACTGGCTTTATGTTGTGATTTTGAAAAATACATCCTCCATTATTGCAGCTGTCAATCGAGGAAGATCAAAACAACCATCCTTCAAATTGTACAGTTTTTCATCTCATTAGTTCTTATTTTTAAGAACCTTAACAACTAAATTTGGGGCTTTTCATTTCTAAATAGTCATAATCAAGAATATTAGATATACACCGCATTACAGGTAAAAACTTTAGTTGCCCAAAAATTTTCACTGTACATTTTTTGCTTAAAATTGCATTTAACTGTTTCATGTTTGAAACCGTTTTTGTGATTGTGAAGTGACTAACTTAATTTCAATAAAAAGGTATTATTTTGAGTTAATAAAATTTAAGATTGAAAATCATTGTATATTTTCATAAAGTAAGGTATTCAGGTCTGTTCTACAAATCACTTTTTGTCAAAGTGATTTCAAATCACGCAAAAGGTGTTCTGCGTACAAAATATACTGAAATCACGTGATTTAAAACGTTAAGAAAAATTACTGCCGATTTGAAATCACTTGCTCGTTTTTTCTAATTATTTCGCTTAGAAAATAATAATAATGGCATTATATATTTAAAATGATATGTCTTTTTCTTATTTTTGCAAAAAAATTAGATTTTATACACATAAAAACGAAATTAATCACACATTTTCTACAAAAATTGTCTTGCTTTATTTAGTAATGCTCGTGATTTTCTCTTTCTCGTAAGCGGTTAGCTGGTTTGTGGTTTCAAAGAATATTCTAGTGTTGCAAAATTGTCAGAGTATAAAATGTCATTTAAGATTTATCTTATTTATGCTAATGTTTCCAGCATCAAATTTAGAAAAAATTAAGTGCAAAATATAAAATAGTAGCAGCTTCCTAAACTTTTTGCATTAATTTTCAGATTTTCAATTTTTATTTGACGTCAAATTTTAAGCCCTTCGATCAGCTGCAATATCTAAATGAAAGTATATGTATTACAAACAAATAATAATTCGCTAATTTATTTTGGCTGCACCCATTTTTACTTAGTTAAATTACTTATAATATTTTAATTACAAATGTAAAAAAAAAGTAAAAAAAAAAAACGTAAGGAAAATCTAAAAAACAGCCGCTTTCTCCTGTTTTCGAAAAATTAAAACCACGCCGAAAAATTGAAAATCACGTGATTTGCAGAACAGCACCAAATCGTCTGCGTGATTTTAAAACCGATCGTGATTTGAATTCACGTGATTTTCAGAACAGACCTGATTATTTTGATTTTAACCTTTTTTCAAGTTAAAAATAATGAAATTGTTTTATGTATTAAAATTTGGATTTGAGTTGTTACGTATATCTTTATTAGTATTCACAATACTTTAAAATTGCGCATTAATTATAATTTAATATTAAATAAACAAAAATATTAAAAATGTTTTTTAAATTAGAAAAAAAACAAGAAAAACATTTTACCATTTAAATTATTCTTAACAATTTCGCAAACAAATTTTCCAAGTGCATCTTCTTAGATCATATCGCCGCACACATAGTTCAAAAGTGACTCAACTTAAAATTTTAGTTTTTCAGAAATCGAAAAAAACTGTTTTTGACCTGAATAAAAATGGTTAAAAACAAAAACATTGAACTATTTAGTAGAAAATCCATACCGATTATGATATAAAAAGTTCTTTTTATTTGTTTAATATTTATACACTAGATAATGAACAATTTAATTAAACTTTGAGTGCTGTCATTTTTAAACCATGTGTGCGATATATTGGTTTCTATTTTCGTATTTTTAGGAGAGAATTGAATAATTTTAGTACTTTATGGAATAGCGATCTTTGCATAGATGATGCAGTAACCTTCCTTATCCTTATGGTTGTACTTCGCCGACATATTTATTTGGTAACACAGGTATTCATGTGCATTACCATGTTTAATTTTATAAATAAAGCGCAGTGTATTTAGTTGCAGTCTTTGTTTTAAATTTAGCTATTTAAGCATATCGAGCATTTCTCGCATAGGTGTGTGTGTTACATTTTAAAATTGTTCGAATTGCCTTGTTTTGTAACTTTTGAAGCCTTTCTAATTGCAGTTCGTTGCAGCTTGTATATATTATTGTAGAACCGAATTCAAAATGAGGTTTTATTATGGTATTATATACATTTATTCTTATTCTTTAAAAAAAAGCCTATTTTTACTATTTTTTTTTACAAATGTATTCTATATGGTCTTTGAATTTCATTTTTTTGTCTGTTATAAAACCAAGATATTTAATTTTATTCACTTTTTCTGTAACTAAGTTATTTATTTTAAATACTGTTTCACTGTCGATATTTATTTCAATAATTTTTGTTTTGCTTTCATTAAGTTTAAGTTTATTATTTTTAAGCCATATATATTATTTTGTTATCCTGTTATCGCGACATTCCTGACTACTATCTCCTTCCATATATATAAGAGTGTCATCAGCATATAATATTATTTCACATTTGTCTAATACGTTTGGCATATCATTTATATAGTTACCCCTATCGTGAATAAATTTTTGTTCACGTGAAATTTTTATTCCATCTGAACTGAAAATTGATATCGGGAATTTCACGTAAACAAGTTTTTCCACAACTTGAATATTAGCGGAACTCACGCTTCGTATCAAACTGCTATTGCAAACCTTGGAGCATTTGCAAACATAGCATATATGCTATGTTTTGCAACGCCACAACAACAAAATATATAGAATTGTAATTTGCTACACCATAGCACATTTACAACGATAAATACTATTGCATACTTTTTAGAGCAAACTTTTGCAAATATTTTCAATCAAAAAGTTTATGATTTTGTTTTTTCTGATTCGTTAGGCATTTTGTTTTTAGTTGTTTTTTAATTAAAATTTTTACGATATTCAAATATAACTTTTAAATAACTAATTAATGTTCAGTTGTTAAAATTAATTTGCTATACGTTTAAAAAACGGCACTCACGCTTCTTACCAAAAATCGTTGTAAATATGCTAGACTTGCAGATATGCTACGAAGAGTGAATTCCGCTATTGTTATCATTGCATTTGCGAAAATGAAAAAAAAATTGTTTACGGGGTATAAAATGCAAATGCATGAATTGTAAAGTGGAATATTTTGGACTGACCCTTAGATTCACCGTTACGGATCTCCAAAGCTTGTATGTATAATATGGCATATGTCGACTGAATTGACCTGTTACCTTTAATCTTGTTAAGAAGAATGTCACTTTAAATTTCATTTGCCAATTTTACCCTAAAATTACTTTTTACATACCTAAAACTTATTAAATGAAAAATACTTACTTATATATGAATTCCACTATCAAAATCAATGTGAACAAAGCAGTGAAAAAATTCCACATTTCGCCCAAAAAGAAAACAATCATGATAAGGGGAATTTGATTTTCAGTGAAATGTGAAAAAATTTCACGTGGAAAATAATTTGCGATAGGGGTGATTATAAATAGAAAACGCATAAAATAGTTCCTTGTGGAACACCGAAATCATTATTAATTGAATTTGATTTTATATTGCTAATTTTTGTTATACATATACATATATAGTTTCTGTATTAAAATTTCTCTATCGATTGTTTCGAAACGCTTGTTTAAAGTCTAGCAATATTGCCATGATTTCTCGATTTTTGTCGATATTTTTTCACAGATTTATCACATAGTTAACAGTTGTTTTATATGAAAACTTTCTTCTAAAACCCGATTGATATTTTGATACCAAATTATTATATTTTTCTCGAAATATTTTTCAAGTTGGTCTTTTACAACTTTTTCTATTATTTTTTTTCTTCGCAGGTTTTAAAATTATAAACAGGGGGAACTTTTCACATTTTCTGGTTTTTGCAACTTTTTTCAATTGGTGCAATCATTGTTGCCTTATAATTTTCATCGAAATCTCCAGATGCAAGTGATGAGTTAATAATTTTTAGCTATTTTTCTCCAATTAAATGCCAGCTATCAAGTAAATCTTGTGTTGATATTTTGCAGTAGTTTGGCTTGGTTTTTAATTATCTCATTTTTTTCTTAAGCTCTAAAGTAGTTATTGCACTGAATTTAACATAAATAAGTATTTTATTTGCATATTGCACAATTTATATTGAATCTCTTATTATTTTAACACCATTTGCAAAGTATTTGTTAAAATGACTAGATATTTGGTAATTGTCTTTATATTTCATTTGTTTCACTTTATGAATTTCAGAAAAAGTGGTATTACTTAAAAAATATATATTTTTTTTTTTCCAAAATTTTACAATTTTAAGGAAAAAACATTGTATATTTCCTAATGGAAGTAGCTTACTATGATGTATTCGGATTTATAAATTTTCTTAAAATGTAACCACAACAGTTTTTTATCTCTACTGAGAATTTTAAAATTTTGGGTTATTATCCTTTTGTTGATCTAGTGCGATATAAAACAACTTTAACCTTTTAGAATTATCTGTTTGGTGGTAGTCAAATTTTTTATAAAATTGACCTATTAGGAGCCAATGATTTTTTTTTATTAAAACATGCGTATAGTACGTAGGAAATCTTCAGTAAGCGAATCTGGTTTTGGTCATACCCAGGGCTGCCGTTTTTGGTTATTTCTAACCAAAATTGGTTATTTTTTTCTTTAATGTGATGTGAATATTTTTCTCATTTTGGTTATTTTTTCTACAAAATAATAATACACATGTACATATTTTTTATGTTATTCTTTTTAAGCTTTTATATTCTTCAATTTTTCGAATTGATACCAAGACAACTAAAAATAAAACAGCTGTGACTAAAATCGCTAGTGCATCCACCTGTTATGAATTCGCCTTTATTGCTACTCACTTGCTATAATACTTTTCTTTTACAACACTGTCAACAGCTTTTAATTTTGCTAAATGTAAAATTTCACTTCAAAATGCAATGAACTTTTAATAAGTAAATCTATGGTCTCAAACTATTATACGGTAAACTGCAAGTAACTGAAGTAACTCCAATCTCCTATGAGATGTTTAAACTGCCAGCGCCTATGCCATACCAAGAAAAGATGCCGAAATATTGAACTGTGAAAGGAATGCGGATTTACTCCACCACATGACCAGTGTTCCCGTAAATTCTGTGTTAATTGCCAAACGGAAAGTCACACTTCTTACGATCGAAAGTGCCCTCCTTTTTGGAAGCACTATTCTGTGAATTACCTAAGAATCACGCGAAGGTGCACAACAAGAGAAGCTTGGACAATTTTCAATGATAATCCATCAATCAACACACTCAAACTCATTTAAAAGAAAAATAAAATATCCTATTCACATATTGTTGAAAAATTTTGTTCAGAAAAAAATCATTCCGTAAACGTCAATACTGACATCGAGCGTAATAAGGCAGCCGTTGTTAGTAATAACAGAACTACAATAATTCCAAGGATTACTACTACTGAAAACTAAATTACACCTATTTTGCCAGCCAAGTCAAATCTTAAAAAAAATTGCGACAGAAGCCGATGATAATAAAAAATATAAATCAACTCAACACTCTTCGCTCAACTCTTCAATAGATTATATTAATCAAATAAATTTTTTTACTCCTAATGATAATCAAAAAATTTGTTTCAAGCAATAAAAATTTAATTGGCTGTGAAAACAGTCATTATGATGATACAACGACACATATGATGACCGACAAAAACATAAGTAAAGAAGGGATTATAGTTGATATTTCTGAGGGTCTAGGACTTACTACTCCAACAAAAGATGGTAAAGTAATTTTTTTAGATAAGTCCTGCTGTTCTCAACTTTATGAAAATTTTCCTGCTTTACGTACTATTATTACACCAAAAACGTTTAAAGAAACTCTTCCGAAACATAGTAAAAAAAATAATTTTTTTTAAAGTTAGTTTAAAATAGATATTGGTCTGCTATTAGTGGCTAGACACAACCCAAACATTATAGTTTTGCAAGAAAGACACATTTCTGAAAATAATTTACACCTCTTGCATCTTCCAGGATATAAGACATATTATCACAACAAGGATTATACGTATGCTAAATCGGGTATAGCAATTTTCGTTAAGAACAACATTAATGTTGCATTGCATCTTCGTTCAAATAACGAACTTGTATTTCGGCAACACGGACTGATTAAATGTAAAGTAGATCTACAAATAACAATCATTTATAAAGAATGTGACATTGTTTTAAATAATCAAATGGTTGATAACATTTCTCTTAGAAATAACTGTAGTCACCTAGTTCTTGGCGATTTTAATTCTCAACATTCCCTTTGGGGTTCTGCTGTTAACTCTCCTAGTAGTTGCTTGTGGGAAAAATTTGCGGATGATCCAGACATGGTTATACTTAATGATGGATCTTCTACATTATTCAATACAAGAAATACTTTAACATCAGTTGATATGACAATGAGTAGTGTGGACATTGCTCCTAGTTTATCTTGGAATTGTTTACCTCTGCCAGAGGTTGGTGACCATTTTCCTGTTATGATTAAAAGCAACACAAATACACAAACAGCGAGAAAATTTGTTTCCCGTTTTAATGATAAAAAGGCTGATTGGGTACGTTTTTGTAAGAAGACTAATTTTTTTATTGAAAGATTTAAAAAATCAGCAAATATAAACAGAGAAGCGGCTCAAATAAATCGTATCCTAAGAAGTGCAGCTAATGAATCTATTCCTCTTAACCGTAAGCAAGTAGAGGTAAATAACCCGATATGGTTTAATTCCGAGATTTCTAAGTTAATTCGATTCAGACTAAATACCTGGAATATGTTTAAAAGGTGTCGTAACCAACAAAATATTATAGAAGGGCATGTGCTAGAGCTAAAAGAGTGTGTAAAACTGCTAAGGGACGTACTTGGGAGAATTTTCTCAACTCAGTAAACCCATCAATGGATATTCGTTATTTGTGGAGTAAAGTAAAAAGTTTAAGAACTTACAAGACCGACAGGTTTCCCTGAATTTTTATCGGAGGAGATATTTGTTCACACCCACAGCAAATAGCAGATTGTTTTAGTAGTTTCTAGTCATCGGTGATTTCCGATAATGCTTTTGATTTGGAGGTTATATCTCATAAAATCAATTCGGATTTAGCTAATTTTTCTCATCCTGACTCTGAGTTTAATGGAATGGTTGATGAAATAGGAATGTGGGAATTAAACAAGGTTTTAAGAACACTAAAAGTGTCGACGCCAGCAAGTGACAAAATAACTTATTCCACGATTAAGAATTCTTCAGCGGAATTAAAAATGCGTATATGTGATTTGTTTAATATCATATTGGCAAATGGGATTTTTCCACATCAATGGAAAATAGCCACACTGTCACCAATTCCAAAGCCTAATAAAAATCGCAATCGACTTGAGGGCTATCGTCCGATATCACTTTTACCAGTCATTTCCAAAGTTTTGGAAAAGATTATTTCCAGAAGATTTTGGGGATTCTCTTGAAACAAATTCAATGTTAAGCAACATGCTTTTTTACCAAGACGAGGTGTTCACTCTATTTGTCATCAATTAGAGCAAATTTTGCGTCTGAATTTAAAACATAAAAATCACACTCTGGGGTGGTATTACTTGAGCTAAGTGACTGGAAAATGTCTTTACAAGTTATGAAGCTTTTAAAATCTTTCCTCGTTAATCGTGCTATCAAAGTTAAAGCTGATGGATTCCTGTCATCAATCATCCTACCCACTTGATTATGGTTTATGCAATATACGCAAATTCGCTGGCAAAGGCTGTAGAAAATTTGCCAGGTGTTGACTACATTGGCATTTATGCAGAAAACATTTTTGCGATTGCTTCTGGGAAACCCGAAACCTATTAAACCTGGATTGCAAAATTAACCATTGGGCATCAACAACAGGTGCAGTTGTACCTGCAGATAAAACAGAGATATTACACGTTTGCAGACAACGAAACTGTAATGACAGTTTCATTTCCATAAGGGAAGAAAACAATAACATAACCCAGGAAATGAGAATACTCGGTATATTTTTCACCAGAAATCTTTTATGGAATAAGCATGTAAAATACTTGACCAGCAAACTTTCAAAAATGAATATTTTTTTAAAGCTGATATGTTGCCGTAACAAGGGTCCGCACATGGAGACAGCTCTGAGTATGTGTCGTTCTCTTACAGTTGGCATTGTTCAACATGGTATACCATTATATGGATGGACGTCTAAGAGAAATATAAGCAAACGAAATGTCGCTCTCAACAACTGTTTAAGAACTGCTTTAGGTTTACTTCGAACCACACCATTAAAATTATTAAGAGTCGAAGCTGATTTTGACGACTTTGAAGCTCTTCTTGCTAAAAGTTCAGTCGTTATGGCCTCGAAAGATATTACAAACAGCAGTGATGGGTTGCATAGCACATTGGGCGAGGCCTAGAGTTGACAGCGCTACCGCCAACTGCTATAGGAAGAATAATCAATCTTTTACGACAGTCTGCTGTCCTTACACCGGCCAAACCCATTTCTTCTGTTTTTCCTGGGAAAATTTTGAAAATTGATGTTAGTCTTTCGTTTTACAACAAAAACTCCACTGATTCTGTTTGCTTCAAAAAAATTATGAGGGAGATTATAGCTATTTTTCGCCTAATTTCATTTTATTTACTGATAGTTTTTTTCATAATGGTGTATCAACTTGTTCGATGGTTGAAAGCAAGGATAACCTGGATTTTAAAGTAATTTTTGAAAAACGGTTGCCGGACTATGTTGGTGTTTTTGTAGCTAAAATATCTGCAATTATGGATGCGGTAAGTTATGCGTTGCAAAAAGAAAAAAATACCATTATATGCACTGATAGTCTAAGTGCTATAAAGGCAATTAAAGTCAACCACAATGGAATTTATGGTGATAATAACTTTTCCGTATTCGGTAATCAAATATTATTATTGTGGATCCCTGCGCACATTGGAATTGCTGGCAATGAGGTCGAAGATAGGGCCGCTAAGAATGCTCTCAATTTAAATAAAATAACTTTTATACCTTGCTTTCCCAAAGCTATTTCGAATCCTTTTTGGGCAAAAAGAAATCAACAGTACCCTTCTGCCTCGAAGGACATGGTTCGATCATGCTGATTTCCAATAGCACCTCTTTCGACGCCATATCTGATCGATTGACATATTTTGTTTTTTTTTTTAATCACGGACTAACAGACGCACATCGCTTAATCGAATTCACTATGCATATAAAGCCAGAATAGGTATATATAATTTATGGGGTCACCCCAGGCTAGTTTATTTTTGGAACAAATCTAGTTTACGGGCACCGCACCAAAATAAAACAAAAGTTGCCTACGAGGTGCAAAATGCAATTCTAAGCAAAAAATGTAAAGTGAAAAATTTGGCGGCAACCCTTAGTTTCGGAGTTACGGACCTCCGAAGTTTTTGTATCTAATAAGGCATATATCGAGTATTCGATGGTAGAATGGGACACTATGGGTATCATTGGAAAGGGAATTTAAGGGCCTATTCAATTAAATAGAAAAAAAGTAAAAATAAACTAAAAAAAATCAGGTAAGGCTCCAACAAAACTATTTTTTCCATATAAACATAACTTTACTCAAAAACGAAAGAATTTTCTCCTCAATAGTGTAACCAACAGCGGCTTTGCTTTCTAAAGGTTTTCTGCGTAGCCGGCCTTTGGCCGGACGAAAGGATTTTCTCCTCTATGGTATAACGAACACCGGCTTCGCTTTCTTAAGGTTTTCTGCGTAGCCGGCCTTCGGCCGGACGAAAGGATTTTCTCCTCTATGGTATAACCAATAGCGGCTTCGCTTTCTAAAGGTTTCCGAATAACTTAATTTATTTTGTAAAAAAAATGTTTTTCCTCACCATCTTTTTTAATTTATTTATTTTTTCAATTTTTTCCTGCTTCAATAAATAGCCTCTTATATTCCCTTTCCAATGATACTCATATTGTCCCATTCCGCCATCAACTACTCGATAAATGCCATATTATATATAAAAACTTTGGAGAGCCGTAACTCCGAAACTAAGGGTTGCCGCCAAATTTTTCACTTTACATTTTTTGCTTAGAATTACATTTTGCACCCTACAGCAACTTTTTTTTTATTTTGGAGCGGTGCCCGGAAACTAGATTTAAGCCTTATTTTTATTATTTGTGTATTGCCACTAAACTGTATTTAAGCCAAAAAGATTTATAATACATTTTATTTTATATATTGATTTGGCTTAAATCTAATTTACGGGAGCAGCTTAAAAATTAAATAAAAAGTTACCTACGGGGTGTAAAATTTAATTTTAAACAAAAAACGTATAGTGACAAATTTGGGGCTGACCCTTAGTTTCCGAGTTACGGTCCTCCAAATGTTGTATGTACAATATGGAATATATCGAGTATTTTGTGGTGGAATGGGGCAATATGTATATAATTAAAAAGGTAATTTAAATATCTTTAGTAAGCGAAGCCGGTGTTGGTCATACCATTGAGAAGAAAATCCTTGCTACGCAGAAAATCTTTAGTAAGTGAAGCTAAAACTAAGAACTGCCAAAAAACTTTCATATAAAAAACTTTTTTTATTTTTTTACTATTTTCCTTTTAAATTGAATAGATATTGAAATTACCTTTTCACTGATACCCTTATTCCTCCAAAAAATACTCGATATATTCCATATTGTACATACAAACTTTGTGACTTTACATTTTTTGCTTAAAATTAAATTTTACACCCCGTAGGTAACTTTTTTTAATTTTTAAGCTGTGTCCGTAAACTAAATTTGTTCCATTACTAAAATTAAACTTCAATTTCGCGAAAATTTGCCTGCAGAAAACAATATTATAACTTACTGTCATCATCTTCTTTCGTTTCATTTTCACTCCTAGTTTTCTCTACATTATTTTCATGTAACTGAGTATCTGAAGAAGGTTGTTCCTTTTGAGTGTCTGATGAAAAGTTCTCTTCTTTACGATTGTCTTTTGATTTTTTGGATTCTTTAATCTTGAATAGATATTAGGTTAGTTATTATATTAAAAATAGTTATTATATTACAAATAAATCTTACCAACTTATTAATTTTGTTTTTATATTTTTTTAGTTTTCTATCTTGCCTTCTTATCAGGCCGTGAAGATCTTCAATGTATTCATATAAGTGTTTGTTTTTTAACTCTTTTACTTCCTTCATGTTTTTTAAGTTAAATTTTAATAACTTTGATGATTTAGTTTCATCTTTATCTGTGTTTTCTGACTCACTACAAGACATTTCGTAGTTTTTTTAGTATTTATTTATTTATTTATTTTTATTATGTTGAACCCACAAATTTTCTAATACAAAATTTTCTGAGAATACTGATAATTAAAATAAAATTTTAGAGTTGCCAAAGCTACTAAAATGTTACAATTTCCAAAAACCTACATTAGAGATAACCTATGAGATAGAACATAAAATTCCATTGTTGAGAGAAATCTTCCACGTGTAGACACAGAGTCTACAACTGCGTTTAACTCTGATATACAATAAGATTCTTCGTCGGCAGAGCATTTCTACATCTAAGGGCGAGTTTTTGATTTCGTATTTAAATGTCATTTATAGTCAAGTTGCATTTAAAAAAATACAGTTTTTCGATGCATACTTAAATGACCAATCCTGTGAATTTAAAGTCCATTTAAACAATACAGTTTTACCGTTTGGTTATGGCATTTTTGTTGTTGTTTCGCATAACTAAAAAAAGTAAACAAACATTTTAGCCATTGATAAAACATTTTTTTTTTTTGTTTTGCACGAATTTCGTAATGAAAATAGTAATTAAAAAGTTAAACTAATAAATAAAATAAGTTGAGGTGCTGAATACAACAGTATCGCTGGCATTTTTTTTTTAATAATTTTCAAATATTTTTAACAATTCATTATGTTTGCATACATCTATGAAGAACGGTTTGAAAATGAAAAAAATCGTTTACATTTGGAACATCTTTCATCTTTGACAAATACTTTGTTATGCGTGTACCAAAATATTAAGCTATTTAAAAAAATGAAGCTTACAAAGTCTACAATATTTGGTTTAATTATTGCTGTTGTAGAATTACTAGGGTGTCAGACGATCAAGTTTTCCTTCAATTTTTAAAATTTCTCTAATTTTTTACCCATACATTCTCACTTTAAAAACTTGCTAAGAATTTGCTTTCAAATTTGCTTTCAATTTTTCGTTCAATTGAGTCTTTCAAATTATATTCAAGAAAACAGCTGATTGAAGTTTTTTCCTCTATATAAATTTTATTTGTTTTCTTGACGACATCTTGCTTAAAAACTTGCTTTGAAATTGCGTACAGCGGACGTCACAGCTTTCAATTTTTGTGAATTTTGACAAACAAAAACTTGACCGTGTGACTGCACTGTTAGCAGAAGTTATGCTGGAAAACGAAGAATTTGCTTAATTTCACGTATATTTTAATTTCACAATATATCAGAAGGAAAAACTATTTAAAAATTTAAAAAATATTTTCTGCCATGTTCGTAAAGTATTAAAATAGGTTTAAAATATATTTTAGGACAAATTTGTATGGAGAGTTTGTCATAAAACACATTTCAAAGTTATTTTTATTATTTGTAAGTATGGCAATTTAAAATTAATAACCTTGCGCCACTTCCGTATTATTAATTGTATTTTTTTGACAAGTGTGTCGTTTTTATATTTTAATATCCATTTTCTAGTGATGACACTAAAATTATCGAAAGATTTTTAGTAGAACAAAATCAGATGGAACATCTTGTAAAGATGTTGATTTTTAGTCCAATGTATTTCTTATGGGGAAGATGTAACATCTTAGCAAATTGATGAAAGATGTGAGCAAGTGTAAAACGGCTATGAGCAGCTGTTTTTCATTAATTATTGATAATCAAGGCGAATTTATTAAAGGTATACTCACGGGTAAAATAAATACAACACAGCGATAAAAACATGTACATTTTGTTTTTTGTACAAATAGTTTTTGGCTGTCAAAACAAAGGAGATTATAACTTTTGACACTCGAAGAAGAAAAAATCACAATATTCACCTGGGTTGTTAAGGCCACCTGTTGTTAATTCGCCATGATAATTATTTTGATATTTCGTAGTGCTGCCATGTTTATATCATAGTTAATTAAGAACGATCATATATTACTGAAAAACTGAAACTGTATTTTAATACAACATGCAATTTAACTAAATGCGTATTTAAATATGAAGTCAAAAACTGGCCATTAATCTTAATATATTATTTAATATATTATCATAATACCACAGTTTTTATTAAAAGAAAAATTAATTTTTTTCTTAGGACCGCAAAACTCATTTTAAGAATTCTATTGCTAAATGCTAAGTAAAGAAGCATTTAAGAGTTTTTTGCAACAAATTGAGATGTTTGCAAAAAGAACAATTAATAATTGATTTGATTATTCTCGATATACTTTGCAATAACTTGCGATATTTGCAAAATTACAAACGCAATTTCGGACGACAATATTAATGGAAAGGAGTTGGTAGAAATTTGCAAAACAGCTTGGAAATTACTAGGTCCACAATATTTTAATCATTTTCCACTAAGCAAAAATAAAATATAATAATTAAATAACTTTTCTGATTGCAAATTAATGTCTTTAAATTATGTTTGTATATATTTACTTTGTTTATGCTTTTTGACATGACGCTTAATTTTTGATTTGCCGCCAAATAAAACCTGTTCAGTGAAACATTAAATTAAAACATGGATGTGCCTCGCTCGAATTCATGTGTTTTTACCCTTCTCGTTTGAGGTTTTCGTTTAATTGTTGACGGAGATGCCACTCAATTCCAACTTGTGTCTATTATCTCTAAACTGAATTTAGTGAATCGTTATTGCAAACAAGAATAAATGTAGACCAATATAACTATTGTCGTATTGTTTAAAATTAGGGGATTGCACTATGCCATTTTTTCAATTGTCTTTTGAAGTTTCAGCGAGTTTCATCGAGTCCCTTAACAACGGAATTTGTGCATTACGCGTCATAGTGTTAGTTGTATGTACACAAGTACAATAACAAAATTCAAGCCATGACATTTTGCTAACCCCGCTTGCGACTCTGCCACAAACAATAATTTATTGCAACTACTAGTTTTATAAAAATTTTTGTGGCTGCAAAATCGAGTGCTTGAGTTTAAAAAGATTTAATTACATTTGCTTTGTATACATTCGTTCTTTAGGTTTGATGTATTGTGCTTTATTCGAAATAACATAAACAACTTATATAACAAATATCAAACTAAAAGCAAAATACTCGATGAAATTCACTGCAACCTTAAAAGAGGATTAAGAAAATGCTTTAGGAAAATGATATCTATTATTCTGTGGGCAAATTACGGCATTCGATATCGAACGAAATTTTAATAGAATTTAAATGTAAATTTCGATCGACATCGAATGCCGCAATATGCCCCCTGATCTTTGCTAGCGATATTGGCCATGGAATTTAAATGAAATTTAAGGGCGGCGGCTATTTCACGAAAATGAATCAATCGGCCAGGCGTTCTGATGTAACTCTTAAAGCCTGGTACTCTGTTCAAATTTGTGAAAATTGTTGAGAAACATTGAATATTTCATGTGAAATATTTGACATTTAAAGTGTGGTATCATTGTTTTAAAAATGTATGTAAAAGACATACGATCAGCTGTTGTTTAAAAAATTCCACATGAAATAATGCCTATTTGCTTTATTTCACAGCTTTGATAAAATGTTGCCAGAAACATTTCATATGTTTTTCCACAGTAAAACGTAGTACTATTTCTGCAACATTTTTTCATGACTTTTTCATACAAATTTTTTATGTATGTAGTTTGACAGCATTCCGCGTGAAAAACAGAACAGAGTACCAGGCTTAAGCTGAAAGTCCATACCACGCGTTCTATGCGTACACGCGTTTTACGCGTCTGTCAAAAAAGTAGAATTAATGTAAATATATGTGACAAGTTACATAGCACAAAGCGTAGAAAGCATGAACGCGTAGAACGCAAGAAGTTTGTTTACTTTCTACTTTTCTACGCTTCTCAAGCGTCATGAAAAAATGTCAGCTGTTTTTGATATCTAAGGATGGTAAATTATATATTATTATCAATGGTATCGATAAATATTGTTGTGTTAATGACTACTTTTTTCTGTTTTTTTTGTTTTAAAAAGCCTTTTTAATACAAAAAAAAAAAAAAACAATTTTTTAGTAAAGTTTAGCAATAAATTCAGAAAAAATACGTAAATATTAACTGCCGTATTCATAGAAAATCAAAATAGATTTGAAATATATTTTAGGACAAATTTGTATGAAAAATTTGTCATAAAACATATTTCAAAATTATTTTATTTTCTATGAATACGGCAGTAATAATTTACAACAACTCTTTCATCAATAAAACTAATGTTTTTGCTATTGATTACTTTTATGTACTTAGTTTCATCCCTAATGAATATATTTAATTTAAAAAGTTTTTAATACAAATGCAAAAACCGTTCCCTTTTCTTCTGAAGATTTTCATAGGTCCTTGTTACACAAAATATTATCTGCCGTATTCATAGAAAATCAAAATAGATTTGAAATATATTTTAGGACAAATTTGTATGGAAATTTTGTCATAAAACATATTTAAAATTTATTGTATTTTCTATGAATACGGCAGTATGTGCATAAACTCAATATATGCCATAAATTCTTTAAACATTACACTTTCCATTTTTCCAAAAATGATTTCTTTAGATAAAAATATTTACACCACAGCTGATCAAAACAAAAACTTGGCGCATAAAAAGCGTTGCATGTAACTTGACGCTTAAGAAGAGTAGAAAGCATAAAAAGTATGAAAAGCGTAAAAAGCGTGTACGCATAGAACGCGTTGTATGGACTTTCAGCTTTAGTGCTGCGTTTTTCCACATTTAAATGAAGTGGTTCATTCATATAGTTCTGATTCTCTTACAGTCACGCCTAGCTTTACTACACAATCGTAAATTTCATTTACAAGGAAAACTGTGGGAATCTGTCTTATAGTGAAATATCGGAAGAAGAATTATGCTTAGGTGCCACAATGTCAAACAGAAATTTATAAGTAGAAATGCATTTATTGCAATTTTTTAAAAGATTAGCAAGTCGGCCAGACTTGTCAAAAAATCTGTCACACACTTTATTTCAAAACACACTATCCTACTCTTTAGAAACACATGCAATTTTTAGAAGATTAAGGAACTAAATATCATAATATATCAGGGCCTTTAAGACCGGGGCACATAGAATCCGACATATGTTGCACTTTGACGTATTCAACTGCAGTCAAAGAAACGAAGAATAAGTTTGGCACATGAATACTTTGTTGATACACAAAAATCATTAAAACAAAGCAGGACCGAAAACAAAACAAGAAGAAGCAGCGAATTATAGCTGTCAAAGTATTCAACGTACGTCAAAAGGTAAGAGTTGCCCAACTTTCGTACTTTGCGTTGACGGAGACACACTGATTGTGATAACACTCATAAGAAATCATAATTTTAACTGATTTGTCAGTTGAATAATTCGAAGATTAACGTATGATTTATTTTCTGTGTCCCGGCCTTTAGTACGCGCAAATAGTTGATCTGTTTGCTCAATTGTTATAAGCTAATAAGATTTTTGGTGTTTTGTTTTGAATTTACACAGAATTAGTTTGTTTTTTGTGTAGCTTTAGTAAAACAATTATCTGAAATTAAAAACATATATATATATATATATAAATTAATGTGGAAAACAATTTAAGGACGAATTATATGTAAGTAAAGGCCGGGGCACATAGAATCCGTCATACGTTGTACTTTGACATATTCGCCTGAAGTCAAAGTAACGACGGATGAGGTTGGCACAATGAGTACTTTGCTGACGGATTTTAAATCAGCTGTTAATCTTTTCATTAGTGTTGCCAGGGAAAGACAGGAAAAAAAGATAAATTTTTTCAATTAAAGTTACAAAACACGAACGTTTAACAGAGACATTATTAACGAACAGGTAAACACAACCTCTGACACGATTTTTACACCACTAAAATTACTAAAACACTCTTACAAAAAAAAAAAAAAAAACACCCACAGACGGTCACACTTACCTATCCAATAATAAAATACCCAAATATTAACTATTTACCCCAATAAAGAAGACAGATATCAGGGAATCTTCCTGCATAATACTATTTAAACGGACAAAAATTACCTAAACCCACCACCTTTTATTCTTAACACTATCTATTTTTAACACTATCTCTTCAGTTTTAATAAAAACGAGGCTTGAAAATGATGTTATCACATCGAAAGCGCTCGCCAAACATCCAAAGTACACAGCCAGTGACGACGGTTATTACCGAAAATTATAACAAAAGCCGAACTTAATTTATTCTTTTATCATCATTCGATACATTAAATAAAGTTGTACTAGTTGGTACATGCATATTGGTTTTGAAATTAAGTTTTATAAAATTTTTTGATTTCTAAATTATTTTGAAATTTTTAAAAAGTCAAACATAAACCAAAATTAGCTGGGCTATTAAGACCACCTGTAAATTAATGCGCCTTGGTATAAAATATAGTAAAAAGTTTTATTCCATATGTCAGGGAAAACAACAAGACCAAATTCATTTACTGAACAAAAACAAAACGATAATAAAAAAGAATAAAGTATAAAATAAAATTTCATACCGATGCTACTCATGAGGATTTAAATTTTGACCCAATACTAATACTTCGGTATGGAAAAGTGCATACTCTCACCGTTAAATAAAATTATTTAAAGTACATTTTTCTTTAAAAGATTGAGCTTCCATGAAATTTACTACACTAATTATGTTAAAAATGCCGTTATTAAAAATAAATTTGAGACTTATTTGCTTAAAACTTCAACACAAAATTACTGACAATTTTTCTGTAATATAATCCGGTACTTCCTGAAGGAATTTAAAGGACAATTTTTTCTAAATCGAGATGTTTCTACGATTGTCAAATTTTTCAAGCGGAATAACTGAAGTTGCTACCAATTTTCGCAAGTTTGAACAGAACGCACCAAATGCAGCTCATGTTATTTCCCAGTTGGGAAAAAATTGTTGTTTCTAAATTTGAAACAAGAAACATTTCGTGATTTCTCACTAACAGAAGGGAGTAAAACTTAAGCAATGTTATTTTTTGTTTATTTCAAACTAATTTTTTATATGGGATTTTGATTGCATTTGCAGGTAACCTTTGTAATTTAAACCGAATTGATATGTTAAGAAAGGTAGATATGTTAAGTGAGATTTTTATATCAAATTATATTATTTGATATAAAAATCTCGTAATCTTTTAGTGATATTATTTTATTTCGTATTTGTATCAAAAGTTACGAAAATTTGACCTAACATAACAAAATTTTACAATAAATAAATAAATAAATTTTCAAAAGTTACAAAAGTGTTAAAATTGTAACCAAACGGCAATACTGCTTTTAATGTATGTGCAAAAAAAAAATATGCGCAAAGAGAGAGTAAAGAGCACAGCAAGACAACAAAGAGGAAGAAGAAGCAATTAATAGCTGTCAAAGTATTCAATATACGTCAAAAGTTAAAAGTTGCTCAACTTTCATACTTTGAGTTGACGGAGACGTACTGATTGTGACAACACTCATAAGAAAACATGTATTTTAACTGAGTTGTCAGTTGAACAAGTTGAAGTTTAACGTATGACGGATTCTATGTGCCCCGGCCTTAAGCACTTTTTTTTATCTGAAGTTATTTTTTTTAATCGTTAAAATTTATAAAGAAATATATTGATTAATTTAATACATTTTCTGATAACACTAGGGTGTTTTTGTAAAATTATAAACTAAAGCCTGGTACTCTGTTAAAATTTGTGAAAATTGTTGAGCAACATTGATTATTTCATGTGGAATATTTGACATTTAAAGTGTGGTATCATTGTTTTAAAAACGTAAGTAAAAGACATACGATCATCTGTTGTATGAAAAATTCCGCATGAAATAATGCCTACTTGCTTTATTTCACAGCTTGGATAAAATGTTGCCAGAAACATTTCAAATGTTTTTCCACAGTAAAAACAGAGTACTACTTCTGCAACATTTTTTCATGACTTTTTCATACAAATTTTTTATGTATGCGATTTGACAGCATTCCGCATGAAAAGCTGAACAGAGTACCAGGCTTAAAGTAACTCCCACTCAAGTTTTAAATTATATATATGTATTATGATGAACTAGAAAAAGTACCCAGTAGCACAGTCAAAAGATTAGTACAATGATTCCTTTTTATAATTCAGTTGAACTATGAAGCTCACAAACTAATATCAACTTCTCTCATCCGTTTAATTTTCAATAACGCAAAGAACTAAAATTGTGCTCTGTGCCGAAATGAAAAAAATTAAGTTTATTTTGTGTGTATTTTTAATGTTTATTTCTGTTTTAAAATACACAGAAGCAAAACTAAATTATCCCCGAGTTTTGCTGCCGATATTTGATAAAATATCAATTAATTTCACTCTGGAAATAAAAGAAAAAGGGTGTTTCAAATGGTAAGATTCGTTGCAATTACACGTGAGTTATACCGGCTTTTCAGAGAGAATGTAAACATTTATATGGGCAGCTGAATGCATGTAAGGAAAAAATCTAGTTTAGTGAAGCTTCTTCACGAGATGCTAGAATTTTTCTGGGCTAATCTAGTTTATGGACGCAGCTTAAAAATTAAAAAAATAAAGTGGCCTACGGGGTGTAAAATTTAATTTTAAGCAAAAAATGTAAAGTGACAAATTTGGGGCTGACGCTTGGTTTCCGAGTTATGGGCCTCCAAAGTTTGTATGGACAATATGGAATATATCGAGTATTTTGTGGTGGAATATAGCAATATGGATATCATTGAAAAGGTAAAAGGTAAAAAATACAATAAAAATAAATACAGGTAAAGATAAAAAACAGCTTTTTTCACATAAACATAGAGTACATACATACATATATTAAATATATTAAGTTCAGTGACAATACTATACGAAAAAAGATAAAAAAAATTTAGCAAGCGAGGCCGATGTTGGTCATAACATAGAGGAGAAAATCCTTGAGCCCGGCAGGACGCCGGCTACACAAAATGTCTTTAGTAAGCGAAGCCGGTGTTGGTCATACGATAGAGGACAAAATCCTTACGAAAAAATCTTAGTAAGCGAAGCCGGTGTTCGTCATACCATAGAGGAGAAAATCCTTGCGCCCGGCCGGAGGCCGGCTACACAAAATGTCTTTAGTAAGCGAAGCCGGTGTTGGTCATACCATAGAGGACAAAAAATCTTAGTAAGCGAAGCCGGTGTTCGTCATACCATAGAGGAGAAAATCCTTGCGCCCGGCCGGAGGCCGGCTACACAAAATGTCTTTAGTAAGCGAAGCCGGTGTTGGTCATACCATAGAGGACAAAATTCTTACGCCCGGCCGGAGGCCGGCTACGCAAAAAATCTTAGTAAGCGAAGCCGGTGTTCGTCATACCATAGAGGAGAAAATCCTTGCGCCCGGCCGGAGGCCGGCTACACAAAATGTCTTTAGTAAGCGAAGCCGGTGTTGGTCATACCATAGAGGACAAAATTCTTACGCCCGGCCGGAGACCGTCTACGGATATATTCCATATTGTACATACAAACTTTGGAGGCCCGTAACTCGGAAACCAAGGGTCAGCCCCAAATTTGTCACTTTACATTTTTTGCTTAAAATTAAATTTTACACCCCGTAGGCAACTTTTTTTTTAATTTTTAAGCTGCGTCCATAAACTAGATTTGTTCCTTTTTCTGAAACCCACTCTGAGCTGACACGTTAAAAATTTTGTTTGTATGAGGACACCCCATAAGTGCGGAAAAGTCTACCTTTGGTCGGATACTTTAATTTTCTTGTCCTTGTGTTTAATTATACGGGCTTCGCTTAAAGTTTTCCACCATTACTATATGCCCAGTTAGAATTTTTAAAAATTATTGATCATATTTCAAGTCTTTTGATTTTCTACACGAACATGATAACCGTTTATGTGCTCGTTTCGAGTCGAAAATTATTGTTTTGTCGGGGAAAATGGGACCCTAAACGCGACTTTTCTGAACGATGTTCCGCGTTTTTGACTCATTTTGGATACTATGCAGTCGCACTTGTAACCCTTTTTTTTACCCAAAAAGTAAAGAAACAGACATATTAATTGTAGAATTCTGTAAGCAGTGTTGAAATTTTTCTATCTACAAAAATAAAATGTGTTGACAACTGTTTCAGTACCATTATACCAATAAAATTGGGTGCTAACACATTTAAATCTCTATTTTCTCTACGACATGACAGACTTATGAAAAAATAAAATATTTAATTAATTTTTTCATAAAAACAATCACATTACGAGCATTTGCTTTCTGTACTTTTTATACCCTACGCCACAAAAAGTCGAAAAGGGTATACCTATCTTCCAACCCAATAAATTATACATATTCTGACTTATGCATATCAAAGTCGATTGAGCGATGTCCGTCTGTCCGTCGTGTTAATTTTGAAATCAAGTTTGCCGAGGCAAATACGTACGTCAATCGATCATATATAGTGTCTACAGAGGTGCTATTGGAAATCAACTTGATCGGTCCATGTCCTTGGATGCAGCAGGCAGAATACCACGGCTACCTCTAATTTTGTCGTCATTTGAAACAATAAAATGACTCTAATCAAAAAAAAAAAAAAAAAAAAAAAAAAAAAAAAAACAAAAAAAAAAAAGAATTAAAAAATAAGAAAAAACATCACGTGGAAAAATTGCGCACGCCCATATTTTCCGAGTTACGGGACTTTGAAATTTTAAAATTTTTTAAATATTAATATGGGTATTATTTTAAAGCTTTTGAAGGGATGTTTAAGGAAATACTAAACCCCAATATTTGGTTTTTTGATTGGAGTTAGTTCATTAAACTAGGTTTACAGAGATGCTGAAGGGTATATAAGATTCAGCATAGACAAATAGAGCACTCTTGTTGTTGTTTAAACAAGTCGCTTTTTAAATGCATAGGTCATCTTGGGTGGTCTTAAGAGATTTATTTTAGCAATTTTCGTTTAAACTATCTTCCGGCCTTAATCTAGTTTACGGACGCGCTCAAAAAAACAAAGTTTTCTACGGGGTGTAAATTGCAATTTTAAACAAAAAAATGTAAAGCGAAAAATTTGCGGCTGACTCTTAGTTTCGGAGTTATGGTATCATTGGATGGGAATTTTAATACCACAGAGAAAATAAACGCCTTAATTTAATTTTGAGAACTTACGTTTAACATACGTACTAAAAAATTCAATAATTTCATTGAAATATTACAATATTTGCCATTTTGTATTGCAAATCCTAAAATCGAAGCTCACACTTAAGGTGGGACATTGCAGATTTCGTATTTTTATTTTTTTTTAAATAAATTTTCAATACTTGGTAGACTTTCATTTTCTGATAATTGCGGCTTAACCCTTTCGGGACTACTGGGATAATACGTCCCAGCAATTTTCAAACTGTATTTTTTCTTTATTTTCAACGCAATCGCCAGGGAAGTAGAACTCCCAAACGTCCAAAAACTGATAGCATCAATATTGGAGACCACTTGCCAGTAGAGCAAGAGAAGCGTTGTCGCTGTGTTCGCTGTTCTTCACTTGGCATAGAAAAGCGAAGAAAGATGATATGCTCAGGTTGTAACAACGCCTTATGTTACAAGTGTTTTGGGCCATTCCACAAATAAATACCTAATTGCATTCCTAAAATGTTAAAAATAAATGTTAGCTTTTATCTAAATCTAATAATATTTATATTTTAGTTATCTTTTTAATTTCGAATCGCTCTTCGATAACACTGATTGGGATTTTATGCCCCATGAAAATACTTGTTGGGATTATATGTTCCAGAATAAAAGGACGAATTTAAAATTTTTAAGTATGGAGAACATAATACTTTTATCATACCTTTTAGAATATGAAACAAATTTTACCATACATAATTTGGTTTGCAAAATAAAACTCCGTCCCGAAAGGGTTAAAGACGTCTCGGTATACTTTCCACCAAATGTTTACAAAAATCGGGTTCAATATTGTACCACTCCACTGTTCGTGCTTCCTTCAATGCGGCAATACTTTTTGTCCTCCGCTTAGATACTCTATTTTGTAAATCTGCCCAACTATGTTCAATAATTAAATCTGGAGACTGAGGAAGACTCTCCAATTATATAAAAGCATTTATATAAAAGCTAATTGCGTGCATTCTAAGATTTATGTTTAAGATCACTGACTTGGTAAAACACAAAATTGTCTTTTATGCCTAAGCATTCGGCACTTTTCCAAAAGAATTATTTTAAAATGTTTATTTTATATAATACTTAGTTTCTTTTACAAAATGTATTTTATAAGTCCAGCCGCTGACATACAACCCCGTATCATAAGAGAACCACCACAATATTTGACTCTTTTTCTAATGTTCTTGTCTAGAAATTCAATACGAGGTTTTTTTCAAGCGAATCTTTTTCCATCTGGTCCAAAGAAGTTTATATTTGTTTCGTCTGTAAAAATAACCTAAGATAATATTATAGGCATAGATAAATCGATAAAACTTACAACAATAGTACTTACCTTAGGTCAGAATGACGCAACTTTATATGCATGCTCTTGAGCGAAAGCGCATATCAGTTTTTGATTTTTCTCTGATATTAATGGCTTTCGTTGGCGAAACCTTTCATGTAAGTTGGTGTTTGTAAAGATCCGGCGGACTGTTTCAGTTTTTTATTTCATGTAAGTTGTATTTTATGTTAGTTGCTGACAAACGTGAATCGTTCTTGATTAGCTTTAAACAAATCCGCTTATCACGGTCGTACAAATTGCACAATTTCTTTTTTTATTTTGGAGACTAATAACAGTCTTTTATCGTTTTATAATATTAAAGACTGTACCTTTGTTGCTGTTTACTACTTCTTTTGTACAATTAAAAAAAATTTTAAACAATAGGTCTGTTTCTTTACTATTTGGATAAAGTTCGTGCGCAAGCATTGTTTTCTCCTATTAGAGACAAAATTTTATAAAAGTACGTGAACACAAAATCTAAATTTGAAACCCAAAATTAAAACTTTAAAGGTTTTTAAATGTTTTAATAAGAAAAATTAATTTTGATTCAGCAAAAAGAAATAGTAATTTATTTTATTTTTGAATCAGCAAAAAGAAATAGTAATTTGCTTTGTATTTTGTTTGTGTTAAGGCTGTTGCACAAGCTTAAATAACTTTCACGAAGAAAAAGTTTGGGCTGTTTCGTGCAAGAAGAAGAACTTTATTTTCTCAAAACCGCTCTCATTTACCCAATTTTGAGGTAAGAAAACAATTTTCGTGCAAATTGGGATCCCACAGGATCCCAAAGTATAGTAAAGAAACAGACCTAATATGCATAAAATTTCATATTCATATTTCATGAGCTAAAGTTTACGGTAATTAAAAAAAAAAAAAAAAAAAAACTGTCCCATTTTCCATGGGAGCATTGTGTTGCCATATAAATGCACAAAACCTTAAATATTTTCATATTAATGTTATACAAAAACGAATGCTTCTAATTTTAAACCGCTTAGTTATAATGTAAAAAGTAAAAGTAAAGGGGAAAATCCTTGCACCCGGCCCCGGAATACTTTTATTTAATATATTTTTCTTAAAATTACATTTTACGTCGCCTGAATAACTTTTTTTGTGTTGTATTGCCGCTATAATTAATTTAATTGATCAAGTTATGTTTAAAAGAAATAAAACTGTTTACTTCACTTTTTTACTCTTTTTCCTTTTTAAGTAAATATGTATTAAAATTATCTTTGCAATGATACCCATGTTGTCTCATTCCGCCATGACATACTCGATATATGCCCCATTATACATATAAACTTTGGAGGTACATAAGTCCAAAACTAAGGGTCAGCCTCAAATTTTCTACTTTACATTTTTTTTAATTGAATTACACATCGTAGGCAACTTTTTATTTTTGAGCTGTGCCGATTTTAACCGTTTATAATTCTGAGATCTGAACTCTAGTATCAGTTATTAAATTTTGGACAAAAGAAAACTTTGATACTAAAGCTGATAACTAATTTGCAGGACATCATCACGTCAGGATTTGATTTTAATAACACCAAAGTATGAAGGTGCCGAAAACGAATGTTCCTACAGAGCAACAGTGACAGTATTGACACGTGAGCGTAGACGCAATACGGCAATAGTATTAGCAGAAGATGTAGGCAGTGAAGAGTCTTTACGTTGTGATGTCATTTTAGACGTCATTGACAGATTGAGCGTCATTACCACAACAAGACAGCTTTATTTGGAAGAGGCACCAGAAACATTTGTTATCCATGCAGAAGATTCTCAAGGAAATGCTTTTACTACCCTTGAAGGTGTCGAGTTTAATTGGATTATTTCGTCTTTGAGTGGGGACAACAAAGATTGGTTGCCTGCATTAAGATTTTTAAATTTCACGGAAAATTCGTATTATGAAGTACCCGAATCATTGGAAAAATTTGAAGCTCAAGGCCTTAAGGGCTATATGGTACTGTTGGAGGGTATAAATACTGGTACAGCAAAGGTTTGGGCAATTAGTGGGAATATCATTCTTAAGCATATTAATTTAAATTTGGTTTTTAGGTTACGGTAAATCTACCTTATCGGGAGTACAGTCACGTGCAAACTCTGCAAGTTTATATCAATGTCTTGGCAAATATTATTTTAGAACCTTCAGATGTGTACATTTTACCAGGTGATACAGTTAAATTCCGCGTATTGCAGTTAAAAATGGGCAAATTAGAAGAAATATCATTGAACAGTCAATACTTCTTGGAAATAGACGGTGACAAAGTGGCCAGTATCAAGGGTTCCACAGTAACAGGCCTTAAGATTGGGCGTTCCATGGTTGTCTTACGTGATCGGAATGTACCAATTGATGCCAGACTATCTGCTGGAAATGAACTTACCACACCATCAGTCCCCAGTGCAAGAATAACAGTGTCAAATCCTAAAAAACTTGGCTTGAGCTTGCTGCCGTATAACAATTGGATTACAGTTGAAGGAGAATCACATGAAATAGCTGTTGATTTATATACGCAGTAAGTATACCTATATAAAAATCAGTACTGCTAAGCTTCCATTAGAGTGCAAGGACCTTTACGTTTTATCAGTTTTTACGTACAGAGGGTTCCGAATATGAATTGTGATGGCTTATAATGTTCGACCCACGATTCGCCAATTCCAAACTTAGTTTTTTATATCTTGAAGTGCAGTCGTTGCCAGGCACTTGCCGCGTCAACATACAGGCAATTTTACGGATCATTGTATTCAATCGAGCGGGAAATTGTGTTTTTTTTCTTATTGATTGGAAGGCTACTGGAATAGCATTAACTTAATAACCCTTTTATTGTGTTTTTTTTTCTTTATTTAATTGTTTGATTAGAATTATTTTCAAATTCTAAAAAGAACTTCGGATTTCACCATGGAAGGGGTTAAACCCCCCAACCATAACCGTTTTAAAGATCTAGACCCCTCACACGAAAAATCGAAATCGACAAAATTAAAAAGATTACGAGTTGATGATTTTATCCCCTTACCTAATACTACACCCAATGACGATAACATTCCTAGATATTTGGTTGCATCTGCATTGCCACAGTCTGATAACACAGAAACTAAACCTTTGGCCTTTTACAATGTTTTCCAAATTGAAAAAGGGCTAAATTTTATTTCTAGTGATTACTTGGACATAACTGAAATGCGTAGCGGTGATTTAATGATAAAAACAGCAGATATGAAATCAGTCAAAAAGTTCATCAAAGCAAAATATATAGACGTTGTACCAGTAACTATAACCATGCATAAGAATCTTAACTCAACACAGGGCCGAATTTTCTCAAGGAAAATTATTGATATTTCTGAAGAAGACCTTTTAAAAACGTTAGAGGACCAAGAAGTAATTGAAATTCGTAAACTATCCAAAAAAGAGGGTGAAAGTTACGTACCGACCGGTGCGGCAATTGTAACCTTTAATCTTATACATCGACCAGATATATTAAAGCTCGGATGGGAAAGAGTACGTGTGGAAGAGTACATTTCTAGCCCTATGAGTTGTGTCACCTGCCAGCGTTTGGGTCATACTAAGAAAATATGCAAGAATATAGAGCTGTGCAGGGTCTGCAGTATTACCCCTCCACACGATACATGTACTAGAAAGTTCTGTGTTAATTGCAACAATGCAACGTACACATCATTTGACCCAGCATGTCCTTCGTTTTTAAAGCATAAATCTGTAAATAAAATCAAAGCCGACAAAAGATGTACTATAGAATAAATCATCAATTTCGACACCAAACAATCAAATTCCTAACATAAATAGTAATGACTCTATTTTAACTAAAATTGATAAAAATTCTTCAGCATCCAATAATAACATTACCTACATCTTAAATTCTTCTAACAACAGTAATAATACTAACGCCATTAACATATCACCTTCCAATAGCATACAAAGCACCGCCATTAAAAATTTGAAAACTTCCAGTCATAAGGAAAATAACAATACAGCAATAATCATGGAAACAAACAACAATGTAATTATAAGTTCTAATAACGAGTTGGCAACTAAATCAATTGAAAATGAAATCGAATTAAAAACACCACCTAACGAGGCTACTGATGTTAGTGTTTTAACACCATGTAACAGTATTTTTGCGAAATACAGCGATTTAAATGTAATAATAACGCCGGAAACATATAAGAAGACAATGCCAAAAAAAAAGGCTGCGAATAATTGATTTAAATATACAGAAAAATGGATATTGCAATAAATATTACAGTACTTCAGTGGAACATACAGGGTTTTATAGCCCATAAATACGCTCTAGAAAATTTAGTTTTTTAACACAAGCTCACAATTATCGCGCTTCAAGAAATCCACAGTACACCTAAAAATCGTAAGTACTTGTATTTACCTGGATATAGAGTTTTTCATCATAACAAACCTTTTGAGTATGCTAAGGCTGGGATTGCAATTTTTGTCCTAAACAACTTTAATATCACGCACCACATCAAATCAACTGGTGAACGTCTTTTCCAAACAATAACTATTAAAGGTAGTACTGACATACACATTACTAATGTATATAAAGAATATGACATAGTATATCCAACAACGAAAATCACTTACTTATTGGAGATTTTAATTCTCAGAATCCCTTATGGGGTTCTCAAAGTTTGTCAACTAGTGGTAGCCTGTGGGAAAACTTTGCTAACGAGTCAGGTCTAGTGGTGTTGAACGACGGTTCCCCTACTTTACTCAGCACACGGCACACATTGACATCTGTTGACGTTTCAATGGCAAACTCTGACCTAGCTTCGTACCTTTCTTGGAAGACTTTAAGTACACCTGAGATTGCAGATCATTTTCCTATAATTATAAGCAATAACAAACAATTTCACAAAATAATTTTCCGCCCAAGGTTTTTGGATGATAAAGCTGACTGGTTGATGTTTTCAAATAAGGTAACAAATGTTATGACTCATTTCCTGAATCTTTAAATATTAATAAAGAAGCAGCTCAAATTAAAAGAATTATTCGAAAATCGGCAAACGAAACAATACCACAGAGCAAAAAGACTAGTGAAAACCATTCTCCAGCTTGGTTTAATTCTTCAATTGCACATTCTATAATTTTCAGAACAATATGTGCATTAGTAAAGCGTGAGTCTAAAATTGCCAAACGCTAAATATGGACTAATTTTTTAAACTCACTAAATCCAATGTTGGATATCAAAACACTATGGTCTAGAATAAGAGGCATAAAAAGTGAAAGTAGATGTTATTTCCATCGTTAGTGGATAATATCTGTATATCTAATCCAGTTGATATTGCAAATAAGTTCGCAGAGGTTTGGTGTTTAATCGGATCTGATGACAATTATGATCCTAATATTATATTAAGAAAATATACATATATAGAACACATGGAGAACGTTGATTACCGGAACACTTTTCTATCTGAATCTATCACATTTGATGATCTAAGTCTTGCCCTTGATAAAGTTAAGGGCACTACACCATCTGGCGATAGAATAACTTATTCTATGACAAAAAATTCACCAAACTCTTTTAAACTCCGTATTGTTAAGCTATACAACAACGTCTTGAAAAATGGAATCTATCCACATGATTGGAAGGTTGCACTGTTATCGCCTATTCCAAAACCGGGTAAAAGCCCTAACAGTACAGAAGGCTATCGACCCATATCTTTAATTCCCGTCTTATCAAAACTATTTGAGAAGATAATTGCTATGCGGTTTCTGAAAAATATTAGGGATAAAATTTCGCCTCTACAACATGCCTTCTTATCTAAACATGGAGCTCGCTCATTGATCCATCAACTTGAAGACAGACTTCGCCAAAATTTATCGAAAAGCAAACATAGCCTGCTATTATCAGAGGATATTGAAAAAGCCTTTGATCGTGTAGTTTCAATTTTTATTCTAGATGAATTAAGAGTTTGGAACTTATCACATTCGGACATTAAGCTTATTTATTCCTTTTTGTCCAATCGACAAATAATTGTTAAAGTTAATGGTTACCTGTCAAAGCCTTATTACATTGATAATGGAATTCCCTAAGGATCGCCATTATCAGCAATACTATTTACTATTTATGTCAATTTCTTAGCAAAATCGATTAAAAGCATACCAGCTTCGGGAGACCATGATTATGTTTCCAACATTTTGAATTTGCTAAACGAGAAAATTCAAGGCTGGGCATCCCTGCGTGGAGCAGTCATACCAGAGAACAAATCGGAATTGTTACATATTTGTCGACGAAGACATTGTTACCCACCCAGCATCCAATTCGGATGTATTGAGCTGAAATGTAAAATCGAATTAAAAGTTCTTGGCATCATCTTTACTAAAAATTTACTATGGAATCATCATATCAAATTTTTGATTACAAAGTTGGCAAAGATTATTAATATCCTAAAGTTAATTTGTTCAAAAAAAAGGATCTCATATTGAGGTTGCTATAGATATCTGCAAAGCTCTAGCTTATGGTATGATTCAACATGGAATATCAATTTATGGTTGGACTTCAAAAACGAATATATGCAAATGCAGCGTTAAATAATTGTTTTAGGACAGCTACAGTAACACCTATACCATCTCTTAAAATTGAGTCAAGGTCACTCGTCTTTTGTACATTACTACACAGAAGATCTCTTAATATGGCGGCTAAATCTATTACTGATCCTAAAGAGGATTACATGATGCATTTTGGCGAATCATTGCTTCTGGACAATATAAGAGTTTATGCGCTATGCACAATGTCATCCTTTTACTTAAAAAATTTCAAATACCTTTACCAACTAAGCCGGATTCTAATTTTAAAGAGCATAATTTGCTTCAGTTTGGTAATAGCTTATCTATATACATCAAATCTGACACTTGTCCAAACATTTTTAAAAGCATAGCAGATGAAAAAAAATCTTACTTCTCGGCTAACGTTGAATTATACACAGACGGCTCTTTTAAGAATGGAATAACATCATATTCTGTGGTTCAGCATCAACCCGTCTCCAGATGGGTGGTGATCAAACAGAGCCAATTACCTCCACATTCTGGTATTTTCTCAGCTGAACTTGCTGCAATCATTACAGCGATTTATCATGCTTCCGAAATTAATCAGAAGACTATAATATGCACGGACAGTTTGAGTGCAGTTAAGGGCATATCAAACAACAATAATGGCATATATGATAGTGTCTTTAAAAATCCCAATATAAAAAAACCTATACTAGTTATGTAGGTACCATCACACATAGGTATTAATGGAAATGAAGAAGCGGATAAAGCAGCGAAGGAAGCGATTATGTTGCCACTAATAACGGAAATGCCCTGTTTTAGTATTGTTATCACTAATATTTTTAAATACTCTTATTGGAATCTTTTAAAGGCAGAGTGGGAAGAAAGCTCTAATTTCTTGAAAAGCCATAATAGAAATTTATCTAGACCGAGATATCACAATGACTATTCAAGACTACAGTGTATCCTATTCGCTCGTATCAGAGTAGGAAAATGTTTATTCAACTCAAGACATTATTTTGAGAAAGCTAATTCTCCATTGTGTACTTTCTGTGGAACGATTATTGATGTAGCTCATATTCTTGTAGACTGCTCAGCATCTAGATTACCTATTCCTCTTGAACACATACTGGATTGCTCCAAACCATACCGAATAGCAGAAATCTTAAAATCGTTTGCCAAACATAATATATCTGACATCTAAAACCACTTCCATATCCATTTTGATTTTAAAACCTTGTATATAAAGAATTTTTATATGTTTCTATATACTTTTACATATGTATATTAGCTAAAATTTTTATTTTTATTATAATTACTTCTTCATGAACTACAAAAATCTTTTAATTTAAAATAAATTTGGACAGTAGATCGCGCAAAATGGTCTTGTTACCCTGCGCCTTTTTTTGTGTATTTTATATATTTATGTATAAAGTATAAATTAAATAAATAAATAAATAAATAAATATCTTGAAGTGTCAATCCTATGTATTTATTTATATTTTTCATTCAATACGATCCAAGATTCGGCCAGTGTATGAATTCCTGCTCTGCCTATCTTTTTTGACTATGACTACGGCTACAGCTCTAACATTTTTAAGTAGAAGTAGCTGTAGTATTCTAAAACATATAAATTCTTTAGCTACAGATACTTTTTAAATAAAAAAAGCGAAAGTAGTATTTGTTGTTATTGTTGTTGTAACAGCTCTGCTATTGTCAAGAGTTTTTCCCTGAAAAGATATAAAACAAAGGAAAAATACTTAATTATGTGTATGTGTGTCATCAGGTGGTGTTGGAAGCTGAAGAAATTGCGCAAACCTCAATCGGTCGTATCCAAAGGTCCCTAGGTCCGTGGGGCTATTGAGACAATGAAACAAGTGCGTTGTGTCGTGAGGGCTTTGGAGAAAGGCTGGGCAACGGTTTAAAGTGCCGGGAACTATCCGTTTTACTCCAGGCTGTGACAGGCCATGCAAAGTTTCGAAAATTAATAAACGCATTGTAGCTGGGATATATGGGCGTAACTTACCCGTTGACTTATCGCATATGATCTCAACCCCGGATCCTGGTAACTTGATTTTTTGTAGATTAAGTGAGGTTTTATCCGATTGCATGAGTGCTTGTAATTCTGGGCACTTCAGTTGCTCTTCGGACAGTAATCGATACTCTATTGTAGTAGGCATTTGTACTGCATCTAATCGTGACAACGTGTCTGCCACTACTTTCTCGCTGCCGCTTATATGTTTTAAGTCCACGCAAAATTGGCTAATGAAGTTTAGTTGTCTTGTCTGCCGTGGGGATAGGCGTTCCCATTTCTGCTCGAAAGCGTGTACTAACGGTTTGTGGTCTGTGAACACAGTGATGATAGATTCTGAAGTATCTGATGGCGGAGTATATGGCCAGGAGTTCACGATCATATGTGCTGTAACGCTGTTCGGTTATAGTGAACTTTTTTGAAAAAAAACCCAGTGGTTGCCAATGGCCATTTACTCGTTGTTCTGATTGGCCCAACTGGCATTTTTCGATGTTAATCACCAAGCCTTTTTCTCGGTAAATCTCAAAGAGTTGCCGTAAGTGATCCAAGTGTTCGTTAACCGAAGTTGAAGCCACGAGCACGTCGTCTAAATATGGGAATACAAAATCAAGGCCTTTTAAGATGTCGTCCATATAGCGTTGGAATGTTTGAGCGGCGTTTCGCAGACCGAACAGCATATACCTAAATTCATATAACCGAAAAGGGGTTATGACTGCAGTTTTTTCCACATCTTCATGGTTCACGGCTATGTGGTGGTACGCTTTTTTGCAATCTATCACCGAAAACACTGTTTTACCATTCAGCTCACTGGCAAAATCTTGAATATGTCGAACGGGATAGCTGTCATGGACTGTCTTTGCGTATGTGTGTGAAGATAAATTTTAAAATTTTTAGCTTTGCCACAAACCTTTTAATTTAACGGAGCTCTGTTACAAAGATAACATAGCCCTGTTAAAGGAATAAAAATTCGGTTTATGCATCCAAACAGTAAATTTTATGGAAAAACCGAAATATATAAAAATCAAAATGAATGGGATTTACTTGCGAGGTGTCCTTCTATAGTTCTCCGTACTTAAAATATTTAAAAGCCCGTTTTGGAACGGGTTCGGGCACTTTCTCTAAGGGACGAGCCCATTTTTATGGAAACAACAAAAGATGGCAAAATTGTAATACTACAGAAATGTGCACGAGGTAGTCTTCTTTCATTGTCCATACTTGGAATTTTTAACAGCGCGAGTTGGAACGGGTTTTGGGCACATTTTAATTTTTAAAATTTGGGTTTCTCTAAGGGATGAGCCCATTTTTATGGAAACAACAAAAGATGGCAAAATTGTAATAATACAGAAATGTGCATGAGGTAGTCTTCTTTCATTGTCCATACTTGGAATTTTTAACAGCGCGAGTTGGAATGGGTTTTGGGCACTTTTAAATTTTTAAAATTTGGGTTTCTCTAGGGGATGAGCCCATTTTTATGGAAACAACAAAAGATGGTAAAATTGTAATAATACAGAAATGTGTATGAGGTAGTCTTCTTTCATTGTCCATACTTGGAATTTTTAACAGCGCGAGTTGGAACGGGTTTTGGGCACTTTTAAATTTTTAAAATTTGGGTTTCTCTAAGGGATGACCCCATTTTTATGGAAACAACAAAAGATGGCAAAATTGTAATAATACAGAAATGTGCATGAGGTAGTCTTCTTTCATTGTCCATACTTGGAATTTTTAACAGCGCGAGTTGGAACGGGTTTTGGGCACTTTTAAATTTTTAAAATTTGGGTTTCTCTAAGGGATGAGCCCATTTTTATGGAAACAACAAAAGATGGCAAAATTGTAATAATACAGAAATGTGTATGAGGTAGTCTTCTTTCATTGTCCATACTTGGAATTTTTAACAGCGCGAGTTGGAACGGGTTTTGGGCACTTTTAAATTTTTAAAATTTGGGTTTCTCTAAGGGATGAGCCCATTTTTATGGAAACAACAAAAGATGGCAAAATTGTAATAATACAGAAATGTGCATGTGGTAGTCTTCTTTCATTGTCCATACTTGGAATTTTTAACAGCGCGAGTTGGAACGGGTTTTGGGCACTTTTAAATTTTTAAAATTTGGGTTTCTCTAGGGGATGAGCCCATTTTTATGGAAACAACAAAAGATGGCAAAATTTTAATAATACAGAAATGTGTATGAGGTAGTCTTCTTTCATTGTCCATACTTGGAATTTTTAACAGCGCGAGTTGGAACGGGTTTTGGGCACTTTTAAATTTTTAAAATTTGGGTTTCTCTAAGGGATGAGCCCATTTTTATGGAAACAACAAAAGATGGCAAAATTGTAATAATACAGAAATGTGCATGAGGTAGTCTTCTTTCATTGTCCATACTTGGAATTTTTAACAGCGCGAGTTGGAACGGGTTTTGGGCACTTTTAAATTTTTAAAATTTGGGTTTCTCTAGGGGATGAGCCCATTTTTATGGAAACAACAAAAGATGGCAAAATTTTAATAATACAGAAATGTGTATGAGGTAGTCTTCTTTCATTGTCCATACTTGGAATTTTTAACAGCGCGAGTTGGAACGGGTTTTGGGCACTTTTAAATTTTTAAAATTTGGGTTTCTCTAAGGGATGAGCCCATTTTTATGGAAACAACAAAAGATGGCAAAATTGTAATAATACAGAAATGTGCATGAGGTAGTCTTCTTTCATTGTCCATACTTGGAATTTTTAACAGCGCGAGTTGGAACGGGTTTTGGGCACTTTTAAATTTTTAAAATTTGGGTTTCTCTAGGGGATGAGCCCATTTTTATGGAAACAACAAAAGATGGCAAAATTTTAATAATACAGAAATGTGTATGAGGTAGTCTTCTTTCATTGTCCATACTTGGAATTTTTAACAGCGCGAGTTGGAACGGGTTTTGGGCACTTTTAAATTTTTAAAATTTGGGTTTCTCTAAGGGATGAGCCCATTTTTATGGAAACAACAAAAGATGGCAAAATTGTAATAATACAGAAATGTGCATGAGGTAGTCTTCTTTCATTGTCTATACTTGGAATTTTTAACAGCGCGAGTTGGAATGGGTTTTGGGCACTTTTAAATTTTTAAAATTTGGGTTTCTCTAGGGGATGAGCCCATTTTTATGGAAACAACAAAAGATGGCAAAATTGTAATAATACAGAAATGTGTATGAGGTAGTCTTCTTTCATTGTCCATACTTGGAATTTTTAACAGCGCGAGTTGGAATGGGTTTTGGGCACTTTTAAATTTTTAAAATTTGGGTTTCTCTAGGGGATGAGCCCATTTTTATGGAAACAACAAAAGATGGCAAAATTGTAATAATACAGAAATGTGCATGAGGTAGTCTTCTTTCATTGTCCATACTTGGAATTTTTAACAGCGCGAGTTGGAACGGGTTTTGGGCACTTTTAAATTTTTAAAATTTGGGCTTCTCTAAGGGATGAGCCCATTTTTATGGAAACAACAAAAGATGGCAAAATTGTAATAATACAGAAATGTGCATGAGGTAGTCTTCTTTCATTGTCTATACTTGGAATTTTTAACAGCGCGAGTTGGAATGGGTTTTGGGCACTTTTAAATTTTTAAAATTTGGGTTTCTCTAGGGGATGAGCCCATTTTTATGGAAACAACAAAAGATGGCAAAATTGTAATAATACAGAAATGTGTATGAGGTAGTCTTCTTTCATTGTCCATACTTGGAATTTTTAACAGCGCGAGTTGGAACGGGTTTTGGGCACTTTTAAATTTTTAAAATTTGGGTTTCTCTAAGGGATGAGCCAATTTTAATGGAAACAACAAAAGATGGCAAAATTGTAATAATACAGAAATGTGCATGAGGTAGTCTTCTTTCATTGTCCATACTTGGAATTTTTAACAGCGCGAGTTGGAACGGGTTTTGGGCACTTTTAAATTTTTAAAATTTGGGCTTCTCTAAGGGATGAGCACATTTTTATGGAAACAACAAAAGATGGCAAAATTGTAATAATACAGAAATGTGCATGAGGTAGTCTTCTTTCATTGTCCATACTTGGAATTTTTAACAGCGCGAGTTGGAATGGGTTTTGGGCACTTTTAAATTTTTAAAATTTGGGTTTCTCTAGGGGATGAGCCCATTTTTATGGAAACAACAAAAGATGGTAAAATTGTAATAATACAGAAATGTGTATGAGGTAGTCTTCTTTCATTGTCCATACTTGGAATTTTTAACAGCGCGAGTTGGAACGGGTTTTGGGCACTTTTAAATTTTTAAAATTTGGGTTTCTCTAAGGGATGACCCCATTTTTATGGAAACAACAAAAGATGGCAAAATTGTAATAATACAGAAATGTGCATGAGGTAGTCTTCTTTCATTGTCCATACTTGGAATTTTTAACAGCGCGAGTTGGAACGGGTTTTGGGCACTTTTAAATTTTTAAAATTTGGGTTTCTCTAAGGGATGAGCCCATTTTTATGGAAACAACAAAAGATGGCAAAATTGTAATAATACAGAAATGTGTATGAGGTAGTCTTCTTTCATTGTCCATACTTGGAATTTTTAACAGCGCGAGTTGGAACGGGTTTTGGGCACTTTTAAATTTTTAAAATTTGGGTTTCTCTAAGGGATGAGCCCATTTTTATGGAAACAACAAAAGATGGCAAAATTGTAATAATACAGAAATGTGCATGTGGTAGTCTTCTTTCATTGTCCATACTTGGAATTTTTAACAGCGCGAGTTGGAACGGGTTTTGGGCACTTTTAAATTTTTAAAATTTGGGTTTCTCTAGGGGATGAGCCCATTTTTATGGAAACAACAAAAGATGGCAAAATTTTAATAATACAGAAATGTGTATGAGGTAGTCTTCTTTCATTGTCCATACTTGGAATTTTTAACAGCGCGAGTTGGAACGGGTTTTGGGCACTTTTAAATTTTTAAAATTTGGGTTTCTCTAAGGGATGAGCCCATTTTTATGGAAACAACAAAAGATGGCAAAATTGTAATAATACAGAAATGTGCATGAGGTAGTCTTCTTTCATTGTCCATACTTGGAATTTTTAACAGCGCGAGTTGGAACGGGTTTTGGGCACTTTTAAATTTTGGGTTTCTCTAGGGGATGAGCCCATTTTTATGGAAACAACAAAAGATGGCAAAATTTTAATAATACAGAAATGTGTATGAGGTAGTCTTCTTTCATTGTCCATACTTGGAATTTTTAACAGCGCGAGTTGGAACGGGTTTTGGGCACTTTTAAATTTTTAAAATTTGGGTTTCTCTAAGGGATGAGCCCATTTTTATGGAAACAACAAAAGATGGCAAAATTGTAATAATACAGAAATGTGCATGTGGTAGTCTTCTTTCATTGTCCATACTTGGAATTTTTAACAGCGCGAGTTGGAACGGGTTTTGGGCACTTTTAAATTTTTAAAATTTGGGTTTCTCTAAGGGATGAGCCCATTTTTATGGAAACAACAAAAGATGGCAAAATTGTAATAATACAGAAATGTGCATGAAGTAGTCTTCTTTCATTGTCCATACTTGGAATTTTTAACAGCGCGAGTTGGAACCGGTTTTGGGCACTTTTAAATTTTTAAAATTTGGGTTTCTCTAAGGGATGAGCCCATTTTTATGGAAACAACAAAAGATGGCAAAATTGTAATAATACAGAAATGTGCATGAGGTAGTCTTCTTTCATTTTCCATACTTGGAATTTTTAACAGCTCGAGTTGGAACCGGTTTTGGGCACTTTTAAATTTTTAAAATTTGGGTTTCTCTAAGGGATGAGCCCATTTTTATGGAAACAACAAAAGATGGCAAAATTGTAATAAAACAGAAATGTGCATGAAGTAGTCTTCTTTCATTGTCCATACTTGGAATTTTTAACAGCGCGAGTTGGAACCGGTTTTGGGCACTTTTAAATTTTTAAAATTTGGGTTTCTCTAGGGGATGAGCCCATTTTTATGGAAACAACAAAAGATGGCAAAATTGTAATAAAACAGAAATGTGCATGAAGTAGTCTTCTTTCATTGTCCATACTTGGAATTTTTAACAGCGCAAGTTGGAACCGGTTTTGGGCACAAAATGGGCTCATCCCTTAGAGAAACCCAAATTTTAAAAATTTAAAAGTGCCCAAAACCCGTTCCAACTCGCGCTGTTAAAAATTCCAAGTATGGACAATGAAAGAAGACTACTTCATGCACATTTCTGTATTATTACAATTTTGCCATCTTTTGTTGTTTCCATAAAAATGGGCTCATCCCTTAGAGAAACCCAAATTTTAAAAATTTAAAAGTGCCCAAAACCCGTTCCAACTCGCGCTGTTAAAAATTCCAAGTATGGACAATGAAAGAAGACTACCTCATACACATTTCTGTATTATTAAAATTTTGCCATCTTTTGTTGTTTCCATAAAAATGGGCTCATCCCCTAGAGAAACCCAAATTTTAAAAATTTAAAAGTGCCCAAAACCCATTCCAACTCGCGCTGTTAAAAATTCCAAGTATGGACAATGAAAGAAGACTACCTCATGCACATTCATGTATTTTTACAATTTTGCCATCTTTTGTTGTTTCCATAAAAATGGGCTCATCCCTTAGAGAAACCAAAATTTTAAAAATTTAAAAGTGCCCAAAACCCGTTCCAACTCGCGCTGTTAAAAATTCCAAGTATGGACAATGAAAGAAGACTACCACATGCACATTTCTGTATTATTACAATTTTGCCATCTTTTGTTGTTTCCATAAAAATGGGCTCATCCCTTAGAGAAACCCAAATTTTAAAAATTTAAAAGTGCCCAAAACCCGTTCCAACTCGCGCTGTTAAAAATTCCAAGTATGGGCAATGAAAGAAGACTACCTCATGCACATTTCTGTATTATTACAATTTTGCCATCTTTTGTTGTTTCCATAAAAATGGGGTCATCCCTTAGAGAAACCCAAATTTTAAAAATTTAAAAGTGCCCAAAACCCGTTCCAACTCGCGCTGTTAAAAATTCCAAGTATGGACAATGAAAGAAGACTACCTCATACACATTTCTGTATTATTAAAATTTTGCCATCTTTTGTTGTTTCCATAAAAATGGGCTCATCCCCTAGAGAAACCCAAATTTTAAAAATTTAAAAGTGCCCAAAACCCATTCCAACTCGCGCTGTTAAAAATTCCAAGTATGGACAATGAAAGAAGACTACCTCTTGCACATTTCTGTATTATTACAATTTTGCCATCTTTTGTTGTTTCCATAAAAATGGGCTCATCCCTTAGAGAAACCCAAATTTTAAAAATTTAAAAGTGCCCAAAACCCATTCCAACTCGCGCTGTTAAAATTTCCAAGTATGGACAATGAAAGAAGACTACCTCATGCACATTTCTGTATTATTACAATTTTGCCATCTTTTGTTGTTTCCATAAAAATGGGCTCATCCCTTAGAGAAACCCAAATTTTAAAAATTTAAAAGTTCCCAAAACCTGTTCCAACTCGCGCTGTTAAAAATTCCAAGTATGGACAATGAAAGAAGACTACCTCATGCACATTTCTGTATTATTACAATTTTGCCATCTTTTGTTGTTTCCATAAAAATGGGCTCATCCCTTAGAGAAACCCAAATTTTAAAAATTTAAAAGTTCCCAAAACCCGTTCCAACTCGCGCTGTTAAAAATTCCAAGTATGGACAATGAAAGAAGACTACCTCATGCACATTCCTGTATTATTACAATTTTGCCATCTTTTGTTGTTTCCATAAAAATGGGCTCATCCCTTAGAGAAACCCAAATTTTAAAAATTTAAAAGTTCCCAAAACCTGTTCCAACTCGCGCTGTTAAAAATTCCAAGTATGGACAATGAAAGAAGACTACCTCATGCACATTTCTGTATTATTACAATTTCGCCATCTTTTGTTGTTTCCATAAAAATGGGCTCATCCCTTAGAGAAACCCAAATTTTAAAAATTTAAAAGTGCCCAAAACCCATTCCAACTCGCGCTGTTAAAATTTCCAAGTATGGACAATGAAAGAAGACTACCTCATGCACATTTCTGTATTATTACAATTTTGCCATCTTTTGTTGTTTCCATAAAAATGGGCTCATCCCTTAGAGAAACCCAAATTTTAAAAATTTAAAAGTTCCCAAAACCCGTTCCAACTCGCGCTGTTAAAAATTCCAAGTATGGACAATGAAAGAAGACTACCTCATGCACATTCCTGTATTATTACAATTTTGCCATCTTTTGTTGTTTCCATAAAAATGGGCTCATCCCTTAGAGAAACCCAAATTTTAAAAGTATAATTGCCCAAACCCGTTCCAACACTGGCTTTTAAATATTTTAAGTACGGAGAACTATAGAAGGACACCTCGCAAGCAAATCCCATTCATTTTGGTTTTTCTATATTTCGGGTTTTCCATAAAATTTACTTTTTGGATGCATAAACCGAATATTTATTCCTTTAACAGGGCTATGTTATCTTTGTAACAGAGCTCTGTTAAATTAAAAGGTTTGTGGCAAAGCTAAAAATTTTAAAATTTATCTTCACACACATTCTTTGCGTTTAAAAGTCTGAAGTCGCCACAGGGGCGCCACGATCCGTTAGATTTTTTGACTAAGTGAAGCGGACTAGCACTTTGGCTTTTAGATCGTACACAAATACTACGGTCGCACAGAGGAGTATTTGACCCAAAAAGCTGGCCAAAATTATTAAGCGTGGTTTTTGTTTTAAAAGTTTAATTTTTTTGATAGTTTTAGCTTTAGTTTGATAAAAAAAAAGGTAGTGGCAGATTATTATTGGGTAAGTGTTATTTTTGACACCCCCCACCCACCCAACCCACATTTAGAACTTTGTTTATTTTTTTTTCATTTTTAAGAGAATTTATTTTTATATATATGTTGTGTATTTTTAGAAAAATTATTTATTATTATGTATGCCGGTCTCCCCCTCGCATTCCGCCAAAATTTCGTTTGCAACTGTATTTTATTCTAAGCGTAAGTCAAATTAAATTTAGATAGTCGAACTATTGTAGTTGTGTAGATACAGGGAAATAAAACATAGCTTTTTATGGATTTTACAATGTCTCCTTTCTCAAAATTAGAGAGATTGCAGCTTCACTTCCGCTAATGTCATTTTTTAGCAAATAGTAGCATGGATATACATTTTTGTTGGCATTGTATAATATTCATATTGGTTTTTCGTAAAATCAGCATTTATAAACAATGCTAAAGCACCCTCCGCTGAAAGCTTATTAACTCGGACCTCGGAAGTTGTTAACGATCGCTTGAAAATTTTTGCTTTTCTTGGAGATCGTGTTATATCCATTATTAATTTTGCCGCATCACTATGTCCCGCTGCTCTCTGGCTCATTGATGCAGCAAATTCGATCTTCCCTGTTGTTAATTACTGACGAATTCCTTGCGTTTTTCTTCGTTTTGTTCCTTCACTTGCTTCGTTAAATTCTTTTTTTGGTCGCCCTGGAGATGAACTGCCAAATACTGATATTGTCACAGTTTCTTCCAGCCATTTAGCATACCTGCTTAAATATCGGTCCTCTTTTCGTTGTGCTAAACCCCAATACTTTTTGAAATTTATAACACACTGCTTTATTGCTTGTATATCCCCATCTCCTTGACATTCTGAAATCACACACAATTTACTAGCTAAAAACTGCAACTATTCGTCAATGATTCTAGCATTAGATTCCTGTACTATTTGGAATAACTCAAATCTTGTGTAAATTTTTTCCATGTTATCTCTCAAAGTTGCAAAACTCTTACAACAAGAATTTTTCGCAATAAGCCATATATGTATATTTTTCAAAGTGCATTTTTCTTTTACTTAGTTAATAACCTGATACTTGGGTGCATATTTTATATACCTGCACCGTTTTTAAATGTAATTTTGATTTGTTACCCTTTTAAATTAGGTATGTTTATATCTAACTATATTTTCAGAAGAATTAACAAAACAGTTTAATAGGTGTGTATGCGTGGGTTAACTTACAGTTAGTAAATTTGAATTTATAAAGTAAAAACTGAATTGAAAGAAATTCCTTTTTTAAGGGCAGGTAATCCATCATGTTGGTAGTTGCTAAAAGTGATTAAATAATATTTTACAGAAATAATTCGAAAAACACAAAAGTTTATGACGACAATAAAGTATAAGAAAAAGTGCCTTATGAGCAAAAATAGAAAAAAGGTAAATTTTTCAAAAAATCACCAAAAATAATAGCGCAAACTTGCGCAAACTTTTTTCTTTTTTCTTAAATTAGAGATTTCATATTTTATTGTGGTATATAACATTATTTGTACAACAGCTACCTTCACTTTCAAAAAGCTTTTCCTTTTTTGTTTTTGGTAAGAATTAATATATTTAAATACATAGTTTTTTTTATAATTAAAATTTTAAAAATAAATATTTAAGATAATTTTTTCTTTTTAAATATTGAAAATAGCTGCTGATGAAATCTTTCAGGCAAAAAAAAATCAATGTAATACCTCTATTCGTTTAGCCATAAAAAAATATCATATACAGTGGTTGTCAGCTTATTTGATGCAAGCAAATTTAAAAAATTTATTTCACTGTAACTCAGAAAATGCATTGAATATTCAAATAAAACAAATACACTTTATTAAGTCACTGTATATGCAAGTAGCAAATGCCTTTATTTTGTTTTTATATTCTCCTCTCTCTGTGCAAAAATAGCAAAAACAAAAAAAGATCTTATTGAATCTATCAGCTTATTTGATGCAAACAAATTTTAACTGTAATAATACCGTTATTTTTGTAAATGCATAAATATGGAATTATTTCTGGTGTGACTTCGGTATTGAGTGCTGTGTATTAATTGTCATTCTTCATTTTTAAAAAAGATATTACCTAGTTTTAGAAAATGGGTCGTCGGACAACAATAGAAAAACGGGAGCTGGTTATCCATCACTTTAAACCTGGAAAGACGCAGCGTAGCATAGCAGAAATATTAAATTTACCGTCCTCTACTGTCCAACATATAATAGAGCGTTATACAAAGGAAAACAGAATAGAAAATAAGGGTAGATCTGCTCCTAACAAAATTTTTTCTGCAAGTGATGAACGTTGGATAGTCAGAAAAATTAAGGAAAACCCAAATTTATCGGCACAAAAAATAGCGGATGAAGTGGCTAAAGGTATTGGCAAGGCCTGCAGTTCATCAACAATTCGGCGTATTTTACGTTCGCACTATTTTCATGTCCGAGTACCACTTAAAAAGCCATTTATCAGTCCCAAAAATAAAAGCTCACGATTGGCGTTTGCAAAGGCACACATTTCGAAGGGTCTAGATTTCTGGAATACCGTAATAATTCAGACGAGTCAAAATTTAATATCTTTGGCTCAGATGGAAAGTCCTATGTATGGCGAAAGCCAAATACTCAGCTTAATACAAAAAACCTTCGTGCGACAGTTACACATCGTGGAGGAAGCGTCATGGTTTGGGCTTGCATGGCTGCATCAGGTGTTGGTAACCTGGTGTTTATTGAGGGCAATATGGATAAAACGATGTATTTAAACATTTTAAAAGAAAATCTGATTGAAAGTGCTTCAAAACTGGGTCTTAGAAGGAACATTCGTTTTTATCAAGGTAACGACCCAAAACATAAATCTAACGTTGTGCAGACATGGCTTATATGGAATTGTCCTTATGTGATGGAACCACCTGCACAGTCGCCAGATTTAAATGTAATCGAAAATTTATGGGCGTTATTAGAAAAGAATATAAGAAATCACCAGATTACTAGCAGAGAAACATTAAAACGTGCGTTACGTGAAGAATGGGACAAAATAACACCAGAAACAACACAAAAATTAGTTGAATCAATGCCAAGTCGTTTGAAAGCTGTGCTGGAACAAAAGGGCTATCACACAAAATATTAATTAAAATTTTTAAAACAAAAATCAGGACAAAAGCATTTTGCATCAAATAAGCTGCTTTATTTGATTATGAAGTTTTTTTTGTTGATATAATTTTTCTTTAAAATAATGTTAAGTATTAAATAAATGAATTTATAATTTTAATATTCGTTCAAATTTCTTTGAAATTGCATTTTGAATTTTTCAAATAGCATACTTAGTTTAAGAGTTATATTAATTTTAAAAACGTTATTTTGCTTACATCAAATAAGCTGACAACTACTGTAAATATCTTGAAATCGAAAAAATTCAATAAAAACGCATGCAATTTTCTTCACTTTCCTGACTTTAACAGCGTCCCACAACTACAAATCTTAACTTACACCCTTTAAATTGCACGATATGATGTAGAATTTTGTTCTCTATCGATCTGCGTAATTTTTTCTTAGGATTTCATCAAATTAATTTTTGCCTTTTTGGCCAGCTTTTTGGGTCAAATACTCCTCTATGGGTCGAGCAAATAGCTAAATTCTTTCTTCGAAATTTCTAGTTTTTAGGGCGATAGTCGTCTAACTTTTTGGGCTATTGGTGGACCTTTCATGAAATGCTTAACTTCTGACGTTTTTCTCGTTAGGGTATGAGAATCATCCGTGATGTCAATAAATTCTGCCAATAGTTCATGAAACTTGTTGTTTGATTTGCGTAGTGTTACAATTGATGGGTTGCATTCAGTTAGTTGACAAACGTGTCGTAGTCGTGTAGTCCCATCCACTAGAGACTTTCCTTTCATGTCAACTAAAATGTTAAAGTTCTGCAAAAAGTCTGCACCGATTATTGCATTTGTAACGTCAGCCACGGTAAAAAGCCACTTAAATTGCCGCCGTAAACCAATGTCTAATGAAAGAAGTTTTTTGCGGTATGTGTATATTTATATTGTTTGCTGCGATTAATTTTATTAAAGACGGTTGCAATTTAGCATTTGTTGGTTTAGGAATTACTGATAATTCTGCACCTGTATCGATTTAAAATTTTAATTTTGAATTTTTATCTTGGATGTAAAGGCGGCGTGTGTTATTGTTGCGCCCCGATTCGTTCGCCGCCGAAAACGGAGGGCTTATAAGTTTTCCGAAAGTCGTGGCTTGAAGCAACATGGCGGTCGCCCCTTCTTTGAATGCTAGGTGATACCAACAGACCTCATTTGATGGTGAACGTGAACGTGCTGAGTGATCGTATTTGTCGACGTGAGTCACGCGAGCGATTCAAACAATCAAATCTTTTCATTAATTCCATGATGGCTATGTAAATGTCTTCACTTTCGTTGACTGAATTTATTTTCGGCTGACTTTGTATTTCTGTAATGCTGTCAGCTTTTTTAGCTAGTGTATTTATGTCGCCTTCCACTGATGCCGAGATTTGTTGTGTTTGTATCGGTAATTGACGCAGCCATAAAGACTTCAAAATTTCGGGATCCAACTTATTTCCCGACAACTTTTTTAATTCACGCAATACTGCAGAAGGTTTCTTCCCTCCGAACCAATATTATCGAAAAGGCGTTTCAAACGAGCGTCATCCGATTCACTAAATTCTTCAAGGAGTCTTGACTTAAGTTTTTCATATTTTCCTGTCTCCGGAGGCATCAGTAAAATGTCAGATGCGCTTTTCAGTATTGAAGAATCTATTTCAGAAACTAGGGTATAGTATTTCGTTTCATCAGTTGTAATTCCAGCCCGTGAGAATTGTGCCTCTATCTGTAAAAACCATAGTTTTGGATCTGGCTTGCAAAAAACAGCTCCAGACAGCTCCAAAAACAGACCTCAATTTGTAAAGGGTGTGTTATACCAGCCATTCCCCATTTTTCCGTAATGACGACCAATCTTCTCAAGAAATTTTCAAAAATGAATATGCTATAAAACTCTGTATTTGTTGTTCTTTAAGAACTGTTTTGCACATTTAACTTTTAAAATATCACTAAGTACACTCTAGCAAAATTTTTACATATCGCACTTAACATGGACCGGGTCCCAAATTCCCGGGTTAAGCGTTTTAATTTATAAAGGTCAAAATTCTAACGACTGTTATGTGATTAACAGTGCTCTGTTAACTGCAAAATTAGCTAAGTTAAAAAATTTGGTTTATGTCTCTACTAGTTAAATTTCGAATTTATCTTCACACATCAATTTGAATCCTAGATGTACCAATTTATAACAAGAGACAGCAAACAAGAGACGGCAAAAATACATCACAACACCAAAAAATACATCCAAAACAAAGTGCCTTTGTTTTAAATATATTTATGGAAAGATAGTTTTCAGAGGACCAATCGAGGAAACGATGAAGAGTATCATTGATACACAATTGGTACGTAGACAGCGTCGACCGACTACCACGTAAAAAGAGGAAAAGATCATCCGCATATAGAAAAGACTTGCACCATACGCTATCAACATGGTCCGATAAATCGTTCATATAAAGAACGAAGAGAATTGGACCTAAGACAGATCCGTGAGGAACTCCAGAATTCAAACGAAGTAAATCAGATGATTGACTATTAGCATGAACAAACTGAAAGCGATCAAATAAATACGAATAAATTAATTTAATTGCAGTTGTTGAAAAATAAAATTGTCCATTGACTTCTGAATCATAACAGTAAAGTTCACGGAATTAAAAGCTTTAGACAAATCAAGCGATACAGTTGCCATCTCATGGTCATCAAAGGCAGATCTTACGTCATCTGTTAGGTCAAGTAATAAAGATGTGGTACAATGACCACGACGAAAAGCAAACTGCGAAGGAAAAATACATTTCAGTACAAACAGCATAATATGTTCAACTGCTTTAGATAATGCGGGCAGAACAGAAATAGGCCTTAAGTCATCTACTCCACGAATAGTTTTAACCTTAGGTATGGGTACAACCCGGGCTACTATCCAAGAGGATGGAAACATTGATGCAGATAAGATGGTGTTTATATGGTAGGTAAGAATAGAAGAGACATGAGGATTAACAGTCTTGAGAAAACGAATCAGTGTGTTATCAATACCTAATGCCTCAGATTCATCGTTTTTATAAAAAAAATAAAAATTATTTTTTTTAATTATTCTTTACTTTTAATTATTATTATTGTTAAACGCCTTGTCAAAATCGGACTTTCCAATTGCAAAGCGTTGTCGTTGCGTTGCCGCCGCATTTTTCGGTATGCTACATACAAAATGTACGGGCATGAGAACTTTTGGCAGCAAAAGAAAAAAAAAAACGCTTTCCGCTCGTGTTTAGTTATAGCTGTAAATTATCAAGGTAAATTTGAATTTTAATAAAATATTAGAAATTTGTTAATATGAAATTTTATTATTCGGAATCTTTTTGATTTTAATTTCCTTTAATCGTGCTTGATTTCTTCAAATATAAATATTTCATGATATTCTCATAATTATTTAAAAAATATTTATGAGAAACATTGTATTATTGCGGGGAAAGCATATCCATATGGCCATTTCACTACTGCTTAAACAGCTCATCAGTGGATTTTACCCAAATTTTGTATAAAAAACTTGGAAGTCTTATATCAAAAGCCAAATTGATTAAATGAGAACTCCATTGTACCAATAAGACAAAAAGACAATCACCCCTATTTTTATTCCACCCGAACTGAAATTTGGTATCGGAAATTTCACGTGAACAATTTTTTCCACAACTTGAATGTTGCATGAAAAAAAGTTGTTTACGGGATATAAAATTCAAATTTAAGCTAAAAATGTTAAGTGAAAAATTTTGGACTGACCCTTAGATTCTGCGTTAGGGACTTCCAAAGCTTGTATGTATAATATGATATACATTTATCGCAATTAACCTAATACCTTGCATCCTGTTAGGAAGAATGTCACTTTGAAATTTACCCGAAAATTACTTTTTATCAACCTAAAACTTACTTATGTATGAATTCCACTACAAAAATCAAAGTGAAGAAGACAATGAAAATATTCCACTTTTCAAGCAAAAAGAAAACATTCATGATAAGGTGAATTTGGTTTTGAGTGAAATGTGAAAAAATTTCACGTGGAAAAGAGTTCGTGATAGAGTTGAATAACAACTCAAAAATGTTTTATACAAAAAACACAGCAAACAGTCAGTAAATTATTTTTTCTTTCATTTTTCTCCATAAGGGATCGCACCATTCATATGTATTTAAAAGATTCAATGAAAAAATTAAAATAAAAATTTCAAACAATTTTTATTAATAAGCAATGTGTACATGTAAATATATCAATATGCAACAGTACCGGTTAACCGATAAAAAAAAAACAATAATAATATAATAATAAAACTTTAACAGCTGTATGCATAATATAGCATGAGGTTGCTATAAGTGCTCAATTGCTTCACTCACGCCAAACTCATTTTCAAAAAAAAAAAAAAAAAAAACAAAAAATTTTAATTCTTATTATTTTGAGATTTTGTTTTTGTGTTTATAAAAAATCTAGCAACATAAAGTAATAACTGCCGATTTTACTAAATGCGAACGAACGCTTCTTTCGCATACATAAAAACAAAATACAAAAATATGTTTTTGTTTTCAATAAACCTATCCGAAAGAAATATTAGTTCGCATTTAGAGAAACCGGCAGTAAATGTTTTTTAGCAACACAATATTTTACAGGCTTTCACTTACGTTTACTTTGTTAACAATACAGAAAGAGTTTTATATTTAATCTACTTAACATTAAAAAACTGGACTTTGACAACACAGAAATTAAGTCATAAATAAATAAAATAATTAAAAAAAATTCTGAGTTTGTTGTGTATAAAGATTTTGAATTATTTTTTTTTGTATTGTGAAAGTCCAGTTTTTTAATATTAAGTGGATTAATTATAAAACTCTTATTTTTATTAACTTTTGGAAACAAATAACTGACCGTAATAGCCCAAGGAGATTAACAAAAATCTCAAAATAATAAGAAAAATGATTATTCTTTCAAATAGGATAAAATTAATTAGGCAAAATTTTAAATGCATACTAAAAAAATGAAAACAAAGAATACGGTCTTTGATAACACAAAAATGTTCGTTTCAGAATGCATTACTTGTGACCCACTCTTTAACTTTCGCTTCATTAGCGAAATTCTCAGATTGATGAACTTCAATTTCTATTGAGCAATCTTATACTTCAAAATGAGAGACGGACACGAACATAAGTTAATCGGCTGCCATATTACAAATTACAAACGAAATGACAAATTTATATATATTGTTTTTATCTGCGGTGGAGGGCATAAAAATTTAACTGGAACTGCCCACTTTTTATGCTGACGTGCAGGGTTGAGTTCATAAAATATTGTTTTTTCTATTCACTAAAAACTAATAGAATATGTATAAACTAAAACGAATTCGCTTGAAATGGTAATGAATAAAAATAAATGTTCGGCCTTTTTATAACTTGTAAATTTTACAAAGTTAAAAATTATTGTCAAAGTTATGATAAATGTTATATATTAATTACAGAGACGATCACAAAATTACCTTGGGCTCCGGTTACTCCGTTAACTTGGAACTAGACGAAATGCTATTTTTTGTAGAGAAGCGCAGTAAAAACGGTTCACGTGTACTTGGGAAAGCAATAAGAGAGGGTACAACTCCTGTTTATGGGTCATTTAAAGACGTAAGTAAAAAAAATGTTGTAATTCCGTATTCTTAAGCCAAACTAAGAAACTAGGTCAGTTTTATAAATAATAAAAATTTTTATTTATATTTTCAATATTTCGCCACACCTTTGGGTGGCATCATCAGGAAACTGGAAACAAAAAATTAGATTTTCTTTTTTTTAAATAACAAAATTAAAATGAAATTATTTTTTCAAACAAAAACAGAAAAATCAAAAACCCAACGACAAAAAACTCAAATATTTAAAATTTACATTCTAATAAATTTAAAACTCAAAAAACATTCAAGTAAAATAACTCAAAAATTTTAAACATTTACATTCTTATAAAAATTTAAAAAACAGAAAACATTTAAATTATTTAAAAATTTTAAAAAACTTAATACAAATACATTAAGATAAACTTTCACGATAGAAATGTTACAAGCAATCATATACTCTCAAACGTTAATTATTTTTTATGCACTAAATGTCTATAACATTGCGCAACATTATCAGTATCAGCCTTAAAGTTTATTCTTTTTGTTGCTGGTATTTTAATTATTTGTAACATCTCTAACATATACCGACGCTTATAATTATTTTCTATATTTAAAACAGATGCATCTTCAAAGTTAGGATAATGATCAAATCTGGCACAATGGGAAGATAATGCAGTTTTTTGTGAATTATTAACGTCCCTGTATCTTTGATCAGACTTATGTCCAGCTATTCTAGTTTTTAGTTTATTTTTTGTCATACCTACATATTCCTTATTACAATTCTCACTATCATTACCATTACAAGGTATTTTGTAAACTACATTTGACATGTCCCATTTTTTAATCCCCAGTTGTGGCAGATATTATTATGGAGAAATTATTAGACACGTGCATTAATGAAATTAGTATAAAACCAAGAATAATGACAAAATATGTGGATGATTTGTTTTGTATTATTTCTGCATCTGGTATTGAAAATATGTTGGAAACATTTAATAGTTTCAATAGTTGTATAAAATTTACAATAGAAATAGAAAATGATTTTAAATTATCCTATTTAGATACGTTAGTAATAAGGAGAGGGAATAAACTAAAAATGGATTGGTACCAAAAGCCAACAGCTTCCGGGAGAATTATTAATTATTATTCAAAGCATAACAAAAGAATAATTATTAATACGGGAAAAAATTTGATAGAAAAAGTACTTAAGCTAAGCGATAAGGAATTTCACAAAAGCAATAAAGATAAAGTTAAAAAGATATTAATTGATAATAATTTTCCAATGAGAGTGATAAATAGTTTGTTTAAACAGTTAAGGTTTAGAAGAGCAAATAATACAAGACATGTTACAGAAACTAAAGTTTATAAGTCTTTAATTTATGTACCAGAAATAGCAGAAAGGATTGAAAAATCAAAAATTTTTTAAGGGGATAAATATAAAATGGCATACAAAACTTATAATACTTTAAATAGATTATTTAGTAAAACAAAAGATAAGATTAAAAAATGGGACATGTCAAATGTAGTTTACAAAATACCTTGTAATGGTAATGATAGTGAGAATTGTAATAAGGAATAAACTAAAAACTAGAATAGCTGGACATAAGTCTGATCAAAGATACAGGGACGTTAATAATTCACAAAAAACTGCATTATCTTCCCATTGTGCCAGATTTGATCATTATCCTAACTTTGAAGATGCATCTGTTTTAAATATAGAAAATAATTATAAGCGTCGGTATATGTTAGAGATGTTACAAATAATTAAAATACCAGCAACAAAAAGAATAAACTTTAAGGCTGATACTGATAATGTTGCGCAATGTTATACACATTTAGTGCATAAAAAATAATTAACGTTTGAGAGTATATGATTGCTTGTAACATTTCTATCGTGAAAGTTTATCTTAATGTATTTTAAAATTTAACAGCCTGTTCAGCGATCTGGTTTTGAGAACAGACGACCGATTTCGTGCCTAGCGATTAAGCTTGAAATTGAGTTCATTTAGTTTTTTCGTTTGGAAATAAAAGCTTTTATGTTCGTATTTAAAAGTCAAAAAAACAATGTTTCCTTCATTCTTTTGGCTGCAATTCTTAAAGCTTTTTTCAAAGAAAATAAAACTTTTTTTTTGGAAAAGAAAAGAAGCAACCCTATCAATCAGCTCTAATAACAAACAAATAAAATAAGTTTTAAACTTATTTGCTTAAATTATATGTACAAAAAAAGCAATGATTGCATCTAATGAACTTGGTTTTTTTAATAGCGACCGAGATAATACAGAAACTCGTCTCTGTCGCAGAAGATTGCGAGACACAACAAATGTTCTGGAGTTTCCAGAGGACCAGTAAGTATATTAGATAAAACGTTAATATAGTACTGAGGTACTGCCATCCCTAAATTAGCGCGTAAAGCGCAAGATAACTGTCAAAATTTCTCATGTACATACAAAATGTATGAAGCATCCCTAAATAGCTTGGCGTCAACGCTTAGCAATTGGAAAATCTAATTTTGACAGTGCGTTAGGAAGTGAAGTTTGATGTTTGTTGGTTTGTTTTGTTTTGTTATGGTTGAAAAGTAGTGACAATTTAGTAATTTTCAAGGCAATCTAGCGGTTTTATCTCTTCTTTATTCTTATACAGCGGGTTTTATGAAATAAAATGAGTTAACATTACTTTTAACGACACGAAGTTAACGCTGTTATTTAGGGATGACATTTCAGCGCAAAAGCTATGAATTACATTGCTTTGGTCTTACGCGCTAATTTAGGGATGGCAGGTAGTTTTCTTAGATTTACTGCAAACTTTCGAGTTAATAAGGAAGTTTTTTTAATGTTGCTGGAAAAAATGGAACCTGCAATGAAGAGAAACAACAGAATTACAAGTGTTCCTTCTGTTATAAAACTAACAACATTTTTAAAGTTTCTCGCAACTGGTAGCTACCAATTTTGTGTCGGAAATGAATGTATTTCATACATGTCGAAATCAAAAGTTTCAGAAGTGCTAAGTGAGTGTTTAGACATATGTGAAAAATACATTTGTCCTGAATGGATAACACTAGAAAAAACCATAGAGGAGGAATGCAAGACGAAAGAAAGTTTTTTCAATGGTGCTGGTATGCCTGGAGTTGTAGGCTGTGTTGACGGTACTCACATTCGGATTAAGTCGCCGGGAAAACAACACAACCACCTGTATTATAACCGAAAAGGTTTTTACAGCATTAATGTAATGATGGTAAATTGTTTCCAAAATAAATAGTATATTTGTATAGCTTAAATTACTTATATGGATATTACTTCTTACAGATATGTGACAATAATATGGTAGTAAATTACGTGGACGCCAGACACCCGGGTGCAAACCATGATGCCTTTGTTTGGGACCAAAGTGCGGCTCATAATTTGTTTAAAAATAATTATTTAAAAGGCAAAAGAAATACGTGGCTCTTAGGTATGTATCCCTATATATATATATACATATATATATATATATATATATATATATATATATATATATATATATATATGTGTTTATGTATGTTTAAACATATGCTCTATTTCATACAAAACTGATTATTTCCGAAAAACATCTAATAATAGGTGATTCTGGATACAAGCTTCAGCCGTATATGATAACACCATATTGGAATCCTACAGGCCCTATTGAAAGAAAGTTCAATGAAAAACATTGCAAAATAAGGAACATTATAAAACGCTGTTTTGGTGTCATTAAAAACCGATTTAGGTGCATTATAGGCTCCAGAGGACTGCACTACCGTCCACAAAAAGTTACAAAGATTGTAAATGCCTGTTGTGCATTGCATAGCATTTGCATTTTTTACAAAAATAATTTGCCTCCCTACGAAATTGGTCAGGAATATGATAATGAGGAACACATTTTTGAATCTTCAGAAGTTGAGATGGCTGCTATAACAATTAGAGATCAAATAGCTAGAAACATTATTTGAAAATAAAACTTCTTTTTAAATAATTATAAAAAACACTTGTATTTTATTTCCCACTATTATTTTAATTATATTTTGATATCAATTTCTATAGAGATACATAAACACTTCCTTTGATATGTATGTATATATTTATATGTGTATGTATACGTATTGGTAGTTTTTTTTTAAGTTTTTTACTCCTCTTTTAGGAAATTTAATATTTCCTTCATACTACTCTCGATGCCACACAGCGACTTTGCCATCAAGCCAAGCTCTCTGGTCTACGTCCTCATCTCGTCTATTAGTGCGCCATTTTGTTCTACCTGAGACTTTAAAAGTTTTATTTGAATATTTTGTACCGAATTGTTTTCAGGATTTTTTCGTTTCCTTTGTGTCGTTGTTGACTTCTGTAACCTATGCAATGATGAGTTTGGTGTTGATAGCAGTTTCGTATACTGAGGATCACTTTGTTCCAAAGTTGTTGGGGTCACAACTGCCACTGTTTTGGAAATTCTAGGTGGAGTTGTTTCCAAAACAATTGCTTTATTCGACGCTGGCTTCAATGTAACACCAAATGTGTTATTGTCGGATGGAACAGCTGCGGAAAGGTGACATATTCGGTCTATGTCATTTTCTAAGTCCGTTAGTAAATGAAAACAGGACGGACCACCACCTGTTGACGTCATTTGTTTTGCATTCGCAGCAATTTTTGCCTTTGTTCTGCATTTTAGGTCTGCCCATATCTAAATATAAAACAATTAAAAAATTTACACAACAACAAATACCTAACATCTTACCTTTTTCCAGTCCGACCCACTTCTTGTTGGAGGTCCGATTGCGTTTATTCGCTGAGCCACTAAATCCCATTTGCCCTCAATTAATAGTTTACTTTTACCGAAAATTGGGCTTGCAGTAGCCAATTCCGGAAACTCGTCCATTGATCGGACCAAAACTTTAAATTGTTCAGCACTAGTTTTTTTTATTCTACAAAGCATGGTTATTAATTGAAAGGATTCTTATTCTTTAACATATAAATAAAGAGATACTTACGATTTTTTATTAAAAACATCCATTATTTCAAATTCTGTATTGAAATTTAAAAATTATTCAGAAACGTTTAATTTTTTCTGATTGTTAAATTTGACAGTTGGTTATGTTTGTGTTGTACATATGTGAACCAATTTTTTAAGCAAAAGCTTAAAGCTTATTCGTTACACTCAAAATTAAGTTTATGAAAACCAAAAATTAAATTCGCTTGTTGTTTGGCATACAATACATAAAAAATTATGTTTCAAAAACAGGCTATAAGTTTTTTAAAATTATTAAATAATTTAAATGTTTTCTGTTTTTTAAATTTTTATAAGAATGTAAATGTTTAAATTTTTTGAGTTATTTTACTTGAATGTTTTTTGAGTTTTAAATTTATAAGAATGTAAATTTTAAATATTTGAGTTTTTTGTCGTTTGGTTTTTGATTTTTCTGTTTTTGTTTGAAAAAATAATTTCATTTTAATTTTGTTATTTTAAAAAAAGAAAATCTAATTTTTTGTTTCCTGTTTCCTGATGATGCCACCCAAAGGTGTGGCGAAATATTGAAAATATAAATAAAAATTTTTATTATTTATAAAACTCTACTGGTGCATAATTTAGAAAAGAAAAACTATTTAAAAAGGTCAAAAAAAAAACATTTATATACAAACTAAGAAACTATATTTACGTTTTTAGTTAACCGCGCAAGCTGAACTACAAATATTTAGTGAGCTGACTTTGAAACCAAACAAAGTTGTACTTCCATTTGACCTTAATGTCATAAAAACTCAAACAATACAGTTTCACGCACAAGGTGGTGATGGTTCTTACATTTGGAAGTCACAACAACCACGTCTTTTAAGTATAAACCAGAATGGTTTGGCTAGTACAGTGATCCGGGAAACAGAGTCTAAACGTCATTTAGATACTTTTGATGCATCTACCGGATCTGTGTTCACTGCTCACGGTCATATTAAAGTTGCTCTATTCAAGAACCAGAAAATAACACGTCAGGCTGACATTTACTTTATGCCACCAGTCAAATTAGAAATTTTAAAATATAATTTCGAAACTGCGCTTAAAGATTATGTGAATCTCCATGTGGCTGTGTATGCATTCGTCAATCACACTATGGTACCATTTACAAAATGTGAAAACCTATTGTTTGATTTAGAATTTTCCAATCAAATCTTCCAAGTTGACTACAATAACATGGATATAGAAATGGCTACCGATGCTTGCCAAGTAGTACATTTACGTAGCACAGCTGTAGGCTTATCACAGTTAAGGCTTTCATACAAGTTCCAGGATAAGATATTGAAGGATGAAGTAACTCTCAGCGTTTTTGAGTCATTAACAATTCTTAACCCCATTGAAAACCATGTCGTTTTGCCAATTGGTGCCTCACGCAATGTCATCATATCAAATGGCCCACAAAAAATTTACACATTAGAGGCTGAACTAATAAAGGGAATTGATTATGACTTCAATATAGTTCGTATGTCCGAAATTGAATTTGATACGCAAAATAATCTGTATGCCTTCAGTGTCTTGTGTAAACAAATTGGCGAAACATCGGTGACATTTAATGTATATAATGCTTTGCTAGCTCCAAATTTCCAACCTTATATCTCCACAATTGTTACCAAAGTTAGTTGTGTTAAACCGCGTTTTCTAAATTTATATACCACAGAAGAGGTACGTTCATCATGTCCAATGGAAATGAAAAATACCTTGTTGCAGCTCAAAGATCGTGACGACAAATTTGAAATTGAAATAGTAGTACAAGATGTAAAAAACCGAAACTTAATGAATATCTCATCACTGTTTATTGATTGGGAATTTGCCGCTGGTGACAAGCGATACAAAAGTAGTGCCATGACTTATAATCGTCAAACTGAAGAAGAATTCTTAGAAGGAGTACGTCTGCCGGGAAAAGATCTATTGATTGTTGCTCTTGCCGAGGTTCCACAAAATTTCCGTATAAAAGGAGTTGTTACTAAATACGATGAACGATTGTTGAGAAAACAAGATATTTATCACGAGGAGCCGCCATTTGGTATTAAGAATGTAAGCCATGTGTATTGTCCGAACAGCAAATACTTAACAAAAATATATGATTTTTATATTACAGCCCAAAACAGGAGAAGTTTTTACACCATTAATAGAAAATGAAATACGTTTCATGACTGTTAACAGCACATTTTTCCCCTCCGACCATGTTAGCGTGTTGTTGGCTAAAAATAGGCGTGAACGCATTCCAATGTCACAGGGCAGTGGTTTTTATGACTTTCATCTATCAGATGCTGGTGTAGTTAAAGTTGAATTTGATAACAAAGAGAAGGAATTAATAGTAACGCCACTGCGCATCGGCCATGTCAGTACATAAATTTGAATATAAGCATGCTAGTATTTTTTTTAATGTTTTCTTTTCTATCCTTAGACTCGACTAGAATTAATTGATCGTTGTTTAATGAATGAACCTAAACATCTTACGATTTCTGTTGTTAGTATTAAGGCAATTCGTGTAGAAGTTGCTGATCGTGTCGAGCATACAAAATCGATTGAAGCTATAATTAAACTATATGATTCTCATGATAATTTACTTCATATTGACCCATTCAATTTGCATATTTATGAATTATCGGAAGAGGTTTTAAATCCATATATCTTGAGCATTCAGTTAGGCGATCAGTTCAATTTAGAACTTGGTGAAATAAGGCGAGTTCATAAATATTATTGCCGACATCACATCTATAACAAAGTTTTAATTTTAGATATATTATAACCGGAAACATTTTAGGAGAAACTCAAATAGTTTTCAATGCCAACAGCAGGGATGTTGTTGTATCTAGTGAACCTGTCAATATACAGGTAAGTTAAATATCATATGCGTTCTAACGTAGATTTGTAGGAACGTTTTGCGTATCCAGGTATTTCCACCTTTGCGGCTGTATCCACGCAATTCAACTTTAGTTGTGGGTTCGAGTGTACAAATCTATTACCACGGTGGTCCGCAGCCTGATGTAAATATTGTCTACTTTGTTCACGATAAAAATCTAATCAGTAAGTTTAAGCTAAAATCTTTTTAAGTTTAGAGTATCCACATTGGTAAATGATATTTGTATTGCAGGTATGGAATCGGCTATTGTCACGGCAAATAAATTAGGCGAAACTAAAATTACTGGCAAGTGTATAATGCTTAACCCCACTACTGGTAAAGAAGTTGTTATATCTGAAGACACAATTCAGGTTAATGTTGTGCCATTGGAAAATATACAAATAAAAATACCTCTCGTTAGAATCCGTAGTGGTGCTGTTATGCCAGCTTCTATATGGGGTATATTGATACAAATTTTTTGTAAATATATTGTTTCACTTATTGTTTATTGTCTTTCTAGGTGTTCCTGACCTTTCACCAATGGTGTTAGGAACGTTGGCTAATATGCACATAATTTGGTCCACAAATCAACCGGACGTTGTACATATTTATAATCTTTTTGCAGACGCTGGTAAGAATTGTATCTACTATACTATATCTAATTTTGAACAATGATACAGCATTACTTTGGTTAGATATTCCGTAATTGCTCACGAAATGTTCATATAAAAAATGTTCTCCGATGAGCTTGAATGGTTAAGTTACAATTCAGGAACAGATACGGAACATATAATTAAGGAATATTATTTGTGTGTTGTTGTAAAATCTCTGCTGAAGTCGAGAGTTTTTCCTTGAGGAAAAAGCTTTCAGTTGGTACAACTGTTGCTAAGTTGTTGTTTAACATAAATCAATGTAAACAGTCTAGCGAAATAGTGAAAAAAATTTGTTTATCAATTTTACTACTCACGACAGCTCGTAAAGACTAACAAAAGTCCCATGATATTGATTACTGTTATTCTGAAATTCCTAAAGGATACTAACTTTTTTTTATAAAATGTTGAGGACAGTCGACAATGTCTGCCCGACTGTCACAACCCTCTATCTCTAGAACCGCTATAGGTACCCTCTTGAAATTTTCTCAGAAGGTGTACTTCACAGCCACTATAATAAAAAAATACTAAAAATGATATGGTGTTCCAAAACTGACATGTGAAACTAGCACATTTCATGTAAGGCGATGCCTGCTATAGCAACAAGTGCACAAAATAAATTAATGGGTTTTCAATAGTACTGTCAACTGTAACATGCAGGCACTTTAAGTATTTTTATGTCCGCTATAAAAACTCTAATACCCCTATTACGGTTTACAACTCAACTGTTTGGTCATCTAAAAGTCAACTCAACTTTCATACAACCAAACTATTTTTAGAATTATAAAATATAACTGCTTTTGCACTTAATTATCTTAATTATTACAAATTTTAGAAGTACGGCATTCAGTCTAATAAAGCACATCAATTTATTTACAATATATATATTAAATTTAATCTCTATCTAATTTATTTCGTTTAGAATCTAAACTTTAGATTTAACAAACTAATAATAATACGAGTTACGAATCAAATCAGAACATATCATTAATCGTCAACTTTACACTAAACAAGTCAGCTATGCCGAATCTAATATACCCTTCACCATTAATGTAAATCTAGTTTAAAGTGAAGTAACTGCAATTAAAAAAACAAATATTGGGCTGACAGAGAATTAAAAAAATACAAAAAAAAAAAAAAATAAGTACTATATATAATTTTACATAAAAATGTCTTCGGCTCTTAATGGGTTAAGCATTTTTAATGAATTTTAAGATCTCTTCAAAGGATTTTAAATGATACCCATATTGATATTTAAAAAAAAAATATGAATAACAATCGTACTTTTCTATTTCGGAGTCCCATAACTTGAAAAATATGGGCGAGCGCCAATTTTTTTACTTGGTGTGTTTTTTTTTTCTTATTTCTAACCGACTTCAGAAAAAGAAGCAGGTTATCAATTCGACAGAATGTTGTTTTTTATGTTTGTGCCTACGGAACTTAGTCACTTCTAAACCGATTTTGAAATTTGTTTCTTTATTCGAAAGGCTATGCTAATAGATTGGTGCTAAACTATACTAGATTTACATATAGGGATCGGTATATCGGAATAAACGAATATAGCACTCTAACTTGTTTAAGATATATTTATTTATTTATTTACAATATATTCCGTAAATAAATTTACAAAATATACTCAAGGCGCCGGGTGACTAGACCATGTGCGCTCATTTTGTAATACAGTAGGCCTTATACAAGTACGTTAAATCTATGATGTAAGGAACATTAAAATTATAAATTTAATCAAATACCAAGGTTAATGTAAAGTTATTATAAAAGGAAAGAGAACATATGTCAATGACACAACTTGAATATTGTGCTTCTGTAGGCTAGTCTTGATAGATGGTAAGAAACTGGTGGTAGTGCAATCAATGATTTTGTCTAAGGACTCGTCTGTTTTGGAAATTTCGCATTCGGTCAGTATATGTGTAATGGAGAGGGTGACATTGCAGAATGTACATTTCGCCTGGTCAGTGCCATCATAGTAATGCTGAGTATTGAATCTGGTTTTGTTTACTCGAAGTCTGCTTAGTAGTATGCCATCGCTTCTTAAAAATGGCAATAGATTATATGACCATATAATCGCGTTGCCAAATGGACGCCAGCAGGTGTTGTTTAAGATATATATAAAAAATATATATATGTATATACGAATTTTGTTTGAATACGACATACGGTTGATTTTTCTGTCTAATTGAAAAAATTATCAGAAAATATAAAATATAATTTATCAAAATATAATTTTTGATTCGTTGTGGTTTTTTTTTCTTTTGATTGGATTCCGTTATCTTTTTTCTTTTATCTGTGTTTTAAAGTCAAATAATTAATCAAGGAATCTTTACATTATGAACGGGGTTCACTCCCCGAACTACAACCGGTTTAGGGAACTGGATCCCCTAACTGGAAAGAACAGAAACAATAGAAATAAACGCCCTCGTCCTGAAGATTTTGTGCCTTTACCAGAAATTGCCGCAAATGAGCAACATCTACCACGCTACCTAATTGCAACAGCTGCGCCCACTAAACCAGATATTGAAATAGCTCCACTTTCGTCCTACAACGTCTTTCAAGTCGAATGTGGACTTGATTTCATCAGCAAGAATCGACTGGATGTTACGAAAATGAGAAGCGGAGACCTTTTGATTAAGGTACCAAACCACAAGATAGCAGAACTTTACCTCAAAGCTAGCTACATTGATTGCATACCAGTCAAGATATTTCCTAAAGGCTCAAAAAGTTATAGAAGTTCGCAAAATAACAAAACTGGATGGTGGAAAACCAGTGCCAACCGGTGCCGCAATCCTAACATTCGACTTAATACACCGACCAGATACGCTTAAGCTAGGATGGGAAAGATTATCCGAAGAGGAATGCGTTCCGAACCCAATGAAATGTCAAAACTACCTAAAACTAGGCCTTACCAAAAAGCGCTGTAGAAATGTCGAAATCTGCAAAGAATGTGGTACACCGACACCTCACAATACATGTACCAGAAAATACTGCGTAAACTGCCAAATTGAAACACATACTTCTTATGACTCAAACTGCCCTTCATTTTGGAAACATAAATCCGTAAACTTTATTCGTTTGTCCAGAAGATGCACTAATCGCGAAGCATGGGAAATCTACAACAACAATCCTGCATTCCATACTCTTAAACCTGTTAATAAAAAATCGAAAAACACACCTACATACGCACAAGTTTTTAATGAGCAACAACAATTAACAGTTGCACCATCATCCACATCAAACGCAGAATACGTTCAAAAACTGTTTTACAGATCAGCAAAAAACGTGAAGCAAATGAAAACATTGCAAAAGCAGAAAACACAAAGACAACAGAAAATAAAAACTGCACAACATATACACCACCAACTCTCGTAACCAACACAGCATCAGATACACTATTTAACCAAAACAAAAACAACCGCAACAACAAATTAGAATCAACCACCATTGACTTAAGTAACAATCATGCTCACAGTGTAAATTTTTCATTAACAACCATTCTACCGACACATAATAAATCTCTCATCACAACAACAACAGAAATGACAAAACAAACAAAAAATAATGAAGATTACACATGCTTTAGTGACGAGGAGGTCTTTGACAATAAAATTGACTCAAACATTAATAGTGATGTAAACCTAACAGATGAAGACATCACCGAAGGATTTTGTTTAACGACTCCACCAAGACCTAATCATATGAGTCTAAATTGTGAAACAACACCTACTTCGCAATTATTTAGCAATTATCCCGAACTGAACGCTATTATTTCGCCAGATACTTTTAGGAAGACACAAAACCTAAAGAAAAGTGGTCAAAAATAAATTTAAAATGTAAAAATGGATCATGAACTTAAAATATCTCTTCTCCAATGGAATATTCAAGGTTTTTCTAATAACAAATACGCTTTGGAACTACTCGTCGCTAAACACACACCAAACATAATAGCATTACAAGAAACCCATATTATAAGGAAGAACGAACAGCTGTTATACTTACCTGGTTACAATATATTTAGACATAATAAGGATAGCGCATATGCAAAGGCTGGGATAGCTTTATTGGTAAGCAATAATTTGAATGTTACACACCACATTACATCCAACGACAGGCTGCTTTACCAAACTATAATCATTAAACACAACACGGAAATTCATATCACAAATATTTATAAAGAATGTGATATAAATCTTACCAGATCCATGGTTGAAAACATATTGCTTCCTAATGGCGTTCATCATCTTGTACTGGGCGACCTGAATTCCCAAAATACCTTATGGGGATCTAGCACCAACTCTACAGGCGGAAACATTTGGGAGAACTTTGCTAACGATAGAAATCTAATAATATTAAACGATGGTTCACCAACTCTATTTAACATGCGGAACACACTCACGTCAGTTGACGTTTCAAGGGCCAGTACTGACCTTGCTCCCACACTTAAATGGAATTGTTTAGCTTTGCCTGAGGCGAGTGACCACTTTCCCATATTAATTTCAAATAACTTAGATGTCATAAAGAAAAAATACACACCACGCTTTAATGACAAAAAGGCTGATTGGATTCTGTATGACAAAAAAGTTAATCAAACTAATGAACTATTTCCAATATCACATAACGTAAACAGAGAGGCGGCTCATATTAAACGTCTCATAAGGAAGGCAGCAAACGAAAGCATTCCTCTAAGCCGAGTGAATAACAACAAGAAGAATCCAGTTTGGTTTAACTCAACAATTTCTAAACTTATTAGTCTAAGACAGCTGGCATGGAAAAACTTAAGAAGAGTTCGTAATCAGGAAAATATATTGGAGTACAGACGATCAAGCGCCAGAGTGAAAAAAGAATGCAAGAAAGCCAAAAGCCGAACATGGGAAAACTTTTAAAACTCTCTTAACCCAACAATGGATGTTAGACACTCATGGAATAGAGTAGGCAACTTGAGAACGGGTAGGATAAAATCGTTCCCAACAATAAGTACACATAACAGCAACATTTCACACCCAAAGCTAATCGCCGAAGTATTTTCCAAATTTTGGACGTCAATAAGTTCCGACTCAGTTCTAGAGGGTAATATTTTATCTGAAAAAATGAACCTAAACATCAAAAATTTACCACAGTGCAAGAGGCAACTAAATGGGTTAGCAGGTAAAATATCTATTACTGAACTCAACAAGGTATTGAAAACCTTTAAAGGTTCATCACCATCTCGCGACAAAATTACGTATGCAATGATCAAAATGTCACCAATCAAACTTAAACTTCGACTTTGTGTGCTATACAACACCATAATAACAAAAGGAATATTTCCCCATGACTGGAAAATTGCAATTTTGGCACCAATTCCTAAATCGGGGAAGGATCCTGGCCGGCTAGACGGATATCGACCTATATCTTTACTGCCAGTTTTCTCCAAAATTTTGGAAAAAATTTTGGCACGGAGATTCTGGGAATCCACGATCGACAAAATATCCAAATTTCAACACGCTTTCGTACCAAGGCATGGTGTTCACAGCCTGTGTCATGGATTAGAAGAGCAATTGAGGCTGAACCTAAAGAAGCAATCACATAGCCTGGTAATTTCAGAAGATATCGAAAAAGCATTCGACAGAGTTGTGCTAACATATATTATAAAGGAAATGAACGAGTGGGGAGTCCCGGTATGTATTTTAGAACTGGTCAGACATTTCTTCTGAATCGTAGGGTAATCGTCAAGGTGGTTGGGTATTTCTCGTCAAGTTTTATACTTGATAATGGCGTTCCACAAGGTTCACCACTTTCAGTGGTGTTATTCACGATATATGCAAACTCCCTCGCAAAATCTCTTGAACATCTACCTGGCATTGACTATGTAGGCATTTACGCGGACAACATCTTTGCGATTGCTTCGGGTACTCATGATGAAATTTACAATGATTTTAACAATTTGGATCAAACGGTGTATAATTGGGCAAAAAGCAGAGGTGCAATTATACCAGCGAACAAAACTGAAATACTTCATGTGTGTCGAAAAAGAGGTTGCGGTTCTGTTACTATAACGATCCGAAATGTTGTAATTAGAATTGCTAGCCAAATGAAAATACTGGGTATTTTCTTTACAAATAATATGTTATGGAATACACACACTAACAGTCTTATTCACAAAAATTTTAAACTGCTTAATAAGAGGTTAATAAGAAAAAATCACTAAAGTAGTATTCACAAACGCTTAATAGCACTATTACGCTGTTATTAATCATTAACAAATTTCAAATATTTAATGTAGCAGTTACCCTTCTTTAAATCTTTAATAAGTTTTGAAAAGCATTTTTCCCGTAAAATTTTTTACTGTAAAGGTGTGAAAAACTATTAAAAAAAATATAACGAATATAATAAATTTAATTTCTACAATACTAACACCTATTAACATACTTAAATATAAATTACAACTATATGTATTTATTTACACCATTTAAGACCACAAAATGCAAATGAAATCAAACACAATAACTCCCAAATTATTTTTGGGTTTTGAAGCAGCGTTTTCGTAGTTTGTTAGATGGACTTACAATTGGTTTTTCAAATGCAAAAAATTTAGTTATCACTTTATCTGTTCTGCATTAAAGAAAACGATAAGTTTCCAGGTAATAAATACCAAATTAACTATTAATATTTGTGTAAAATGTGTTTGGAATAGAGAAAATATCATAATTTAATTAATTGTTCTTTCATAATTAAAGCATTGTATTTTACTGATTTGAAAATAAAAATAATAAATAAAAAATCCACAAATTTGTATCATAAATAAACAAAATAATATAGTGATGTACAAACAGTAATGCCAAGCTCGGTATTTGGATACTTTTTTGTACTCGTTCAGTGAATCATTTTATAAAAAAAGGTTAAACACCATTTTTTTTATTACTTTAAAATTTTTTCTGATATAAAACAATAAATAATAATAAAATAATGATAATTTAAGTTATGTCAAATAATATTATTGCTGATTTAAATATTTTTTTAATTATAAAAACATTATCAGGTATTTGGTTCATTGTTGTGTGCATCACTAAACGTAAATTTACATATAATATGACATGATGTTGCCAACATAAAACTACAATACTATAAAAACCGTTTAATAGTTAATTTTGCGTTATTAAACGTTTGTGAATAAAAATTGTTATTAATGGTTAATAAAACAAAAAGTGTTTAATAACTAAAGTATACATTAAGCTTACAATAAGAAATTTTTGTGAATAAGACTGTAAATATTTATCCTCTAAGTTGAGCAAGATAAACAATCTTTTGAAATTATTTTGCTCTCGGTCAAAGGGTTCTCATATTGATACTGCACTCAATATATGCAAATCGTTGGTAACAGGTACCCTACTGCACGGCATCACGATCTTTGGTTGGACTTCAAAGGGAAATATTAGGAAACTAAATACCGCCATGAACAACTGCTTCAGAACAGCTTCGGGCTTATTAAGGGCAACGCCTTTAGAACTATTAAGGTTTGAAGCACATTACCAAAATTTTGAATCATTATTGGAAAAATCTGCAATAAGTTTAGCAGCAAGATCGCTTACAAATTTGAATGATGGCCTCCACAATCTACTTTGGAGCCTCACGATCAACGGTTTCGTAGCTCAACGTTTGGCATTGGTCTTACTATTAAACTATTGCATCAGTACGACATTATATTGCCGGAAAGGCCTCGACTTACACCTAGTTGCAGCAATTACGTCATGACAGATACAAGCTTAAGCTCACATAATAAAGATACGACCAATCCGGTTATCTTTAAAAACGCCCTCCAACAAAAAATAATATCATTCGCTCCTGAAGCCTTATTATTCTCAGATGGATCTTTTCAAGGAGGAGTAACAACGTATGGGATTGTCCGACAAATTGGTCCCTCTCATTTTGAGACAGTAAAAAAAGCACGTCTGCCAAATGTCGTTGGTATTTTTGCGGCCGAACTCGCCGCGGTTGGGGCGGCAGTCGCACATGTATCCTCCAGTAATATGAAAGCCTTGATTTGTACAGACAGTCTTAGCGCCATAAGAGCATTAAGTAAAAATGGCAATAGATTATATGACCATATAATCGCGTTGCCAAATGGACGCCAGCAGGTGTTAAATTTGTGGGTACCCTCCCAGCAGCCAAAGAGGCCCAAAATTTACCTAACATCACTGAAGTTCCTTGTACAGCAAGAATTATTTATAATCAATATCGATCATCACAGAGAAGACTTCATCCCGTTTCATTTAGACCTAGATTTAACATCAACATGACAAGAAGCGATGGCATACTACTAAGCAGACTTCGAGTAAACAAAACCAGATTCAATACTCAGCATTACTATGATGGCACTGAACAGGCGAAATGTACATTCTGCAATGTCACCCTCTCCATTACACATATACTGACCGAATGCGAAATTTCCAAGATAGACGAGTCCTTAGACAAAATCATTGATTGCACTACCACCAGTTTCTTACCATCTATCAAGACTAGCCTACAGAAGCACAATATTCAAGTTGTGTGATTGACATATGTTCTCTTTCCTTTTATAATAACTTTACATTAACCTTGGTATTTGATTAAATTTATAATTTTAATGTTAGATAGATGTCATAGATTTAACGTACTTGTATAAGGCCTACTGTATTACAAAATGAGCGCACATGGTCTAGTCACCCGGCGCCTTGAGTATATTTTGTAAATTTATTTACGGAATATATTGTAAATAAATAAATAAATATATATGTATATAAAAAATATTGTTTTTAATTTATTTTATATGTACATAGATACATACATACATACATATGCTTGCCCTAGGACGATATGGCATAACTTCCAATAGCAATTTAACACTACGATAAATTACACCAAATACATGTATTTAGTTTCTGTAATATTAAGTAGTAATATATCGTATGGTCTTCGAGGTCAGGCGTGTAAGCCCGTAAAATTATGGTATAATATCATACAAAATGATTAAGCAAATGAGTCTTAAACCAAAAAGAAGATTGCTTGTACTTTATAATGATATAGTTAAAAATAATATCACCCCGTTTAGGTGAAAACATCTACTGCTATTCCTATTTTCAAAACCAACGTTAGCTCACTTGAAACTAAGTCATACCAGCATATCTCTTGGCTTTCCTGTCTGAGGAAAGTGCTAGAAAAAATTATTGCTAATCGGTTGTCATGCTTTACGGAAAAAGAAGATCAAGTTACTTCTTAAAACATGGTAGAAGAGTTCCAGATGCTTTTCTTTACCCGGACTTTTGACAGATAATCACATTTCTATTCTTTCAATAGATTTCTCGAGAACCTTCGATTAAGTCGGGGCACACATATTTCTTGATATTCTAAACAAGTGGAAAGTTAGATAAAAAGTTTTTAATTATGTCATATCCTACCTGACAAATCGTAGAATTTGTGTGAGGATTAACGCAGTGTACTCTTCTACTTATCAATTATACAATGGTATTCCGCAGGGCTCACCACTGCCTGTCACACTCTTTTCAATAGCGTTTAACGAGATCAGCCTAATTATTAACAAATATAAGTTTTTAGACTATTGTGTTGATGCTGATGACTAAAACTTACATTAGACGTGCCATATCATAACGACATAGCCGTAACCATTGCCATAACCGTAATCATATTTACTGCCAACGAATAGTGGTGCCATAGCCATGAGAAACTCTTATTTGTGTTGCCGTTTGTTAAAAAAAGAAGCGCAACAAAAAATGTAAATTAAAACTCGCCAATACAATGATAGGAACGCGAAAGATAAGAACAAAATATAAAAACAAACAGTTAATACCTAAATTGAATAATTAATTGTATATGTTTAAGGTAAAAGTCTGCATGAACGTACTTTTTTTCTATATATTTTCAAGGTGAAATCATTAGTTTATTTAATCTAAAAGAATTAAATTCTAAGATTAAATGTAATTTAAGACAATTGCTACAATGGCCATCAGCTCTGATTGGGAATACATATAAAAATAGCATGAACAAAAAACATACATAAGTTAATTCTATGAATATATTTTATAGACAATAGTTAAAGTATTGAGAAGAGAAATTAAATTTTTAACTTTGAAAGCTTAACGTATTTATAGATTTTATTTATGTTGTCGGGAGATGGATCCATGAGAATTTTCAGAGCTGAGATGTTCCCAGAAATTTTCCGTCTTTGTTCGGCAAGTATTGGGCACTACAGTAAAATATGTTTGATGCTGAGGTTTCCGTTGCAACGAACACACGATGGTGCTTGAGATTGTTTTTAAGAAGCCATTCATGGGAAAAGGCGGTATGACCTAATCGTAAGCGGGAAAATATTCTTATTTCTTCTTTCCCAGCATATGTGGGATAAATTGGATGATGGAGATGTGTGTTTCTTTATAGAAAATCGATAATGAGAGAGTGTTTTCCGATTAAGTTTAGTACTGGGGGCTAATTACGGGACTCGTGATCGAAATAAATTCGTATCGAAATTAATTTCGAATCGATTTTTTAATAAAGTGTTGTAAAAGATTAAAAAAAAACCTTAACCAACACTACAAATATGTAAACAAAAAACATATGCTTACAAAGAAAATTAAATAATTTATCAAAAGAATTGGGAATTTATTTTATAATTTTGAAAGTTTTTTCTTTTGTAATCGCGGTCATGGACGTTAATTTATTTTTTTATTCTTCGTCATCAGAGTCTGAGAGTGAGTGTGATATAAATGCAAAATTTGTTCCAAACTGAATGTTGTACTCTCAATTTATATAAGTTCCTATTTATAGAAAATAAAACAAATAAATTTAAATAATAATTTAAAACTAATTCATTTATAATTATTGTAAATTTTATTTATGAAAAAAAAAACAGAAAGGTAAACTTCGATACGAAAAAAAACAAAAAATAATTCTTAATAAATTAATACTTAAAAGAAGTCTGTTACCAGCAGCTGTTCCTTGGCATGTATTTGGTAAAATGCCTTTGGCCAAATTGCTGTTCTCAGACATAAACTCAGCAAGAATTTGTCTTTGTCTGAAATTTATTTTTGTTAAATTCGACCTAATAATTAATAATAATTATTTAATTTGCATAAAATTTATTAAAGATTTAACTTACATTTTCTAGTTGTTTGCGAAATAAATAAACTGTGGTTAATTTTGAAAAACTGTTGTGGCACTTTTAAAGCGTTCAAACAAGAATAATTATTTTTTACTTTTTAACGAAAACAATAAACCGTTAAGTTACTCGTTAGAGTTTGTGTAAAAACTCCTTTACAATGGTGAAAAAATAGGAAGTAATACAAAAAAGTACGAAAATCTATACGAATAATTAATTAATATAACAATTAAAATCTTAAATAAACACTTGTAATCCAACGAACTATTTAAAAATAAAATTTCGACACCAAAATTGGTATCGAAAAAAACTCGCACGGTTCCATTCGATCGTACGCTCGCTATCGAGTGCCATCATAAGAAATTTCGATACTACTTACTCGATACCGAGTGCGAGAATCCCAAAATTAAAAAAAAATCCAACTTCGAGTAAATTTCGCACGGTATCGACTGCGAGAATTAGCCCCCTGACTTGGTTGTGTCTTTACGTATGTCATATCATATACTTGGCCGCAATGTCAGCGTTTTCATTACCTGCAATGCTAACGTGACTCGGAACCCACAATAGTTTTATAATATTCTGATTAGCAATTATGGCGTTCCTTATTTTTACAATTATATTCTAGCTGCTGTTGAAAGGGTTTATTATGGATTTTACAACAAAAAGGCTGTCGGTGAAAATTACAGTTTTCTTTTTATCTGTTAATATAAGGCATATAGCTTGATAAACAGCGTATGATTCTGCTGTAAATACTGATGAATAATCGGGAAGAATACCCAGGGCGAGATTTTTACCTTCTTCGTCTACTATGGTATAGGCTGGTATATTGTTCTGTTATTGCTTTTTAAGTAATTTTTATGTTCCGAAGGCAAATTAAGAAATACACTCTGAGGGGTTTTTGTTATAAATAGCTAGTGATGGGTAGAAGGAGATATTTTTTAGTATCCAAGGTGGTCCTTTTATGTTTCTTTTAGTTGTAGTGACTAGAATAGAAAACTCTTTGCATAGAGACAGAGATTAAGATATTGCCGATATGATGCGTTTAGGTCTAACTGCCGTGAAGATGGAGTAGATGTCTTTATCTAAGACCGAGTTTGTACTATTGAGGAGTTTAGGCAAGATTCTGGATTTTACTACATATATTCTGTCAGTTATTCAAGGAAGATTAGCCTCGCACAGAATGTTCACAATTGGGGTTGTTCTAAACGCATAAACACAGGATCTGGCGGCTCGATGGTAAGGAGGTTTTATAATATTGATATTAGTTTTATATTTGTATATTTTATTCGACCTTTTATTTTATAAATTTTTTATTTTTATCTTTGGGCTCTAGGTCACTGTTTTTATTTTTATTTAAATAAAACTCTTTCTATGTTTTCTTAAATAATAATTTAAATTATTGTTTTTATTTATTCAATATTTCGGACACCTTCGGTGCCGTTCTTCAGGAATTTGAGTAAAGCCGTCAATCACTTGGAGAGTGTGATATGTTTACTACATATCACACATGAGTAAAAGATAAAAATAAAAAAATTATATTGATATTAGTTTTGCAACTATTACCGTATAAAAAGAGACCGTAGTCAATTTTGCTTAATATTAGAACTTTAGTCAGGTAACTTAAGGTATTTATATGGACGAAACTTTTTGTTGATAAGTATTGTATCGTATTTGAACGAGATATTATGGAGTTTTTTAATTGTAATAATTGATCTTTGCAATAGTAGTTTCTAGAGAATAATAATCCCAAAATCCATAGGTTATCTACGTTTTGAAATGCTACTCCATCAATTTTAACAAAGTTAGAGTCAGAATTACAATGTGTTTTCTGCAAACGTGAAATTTCTTGGTTTTCTGTAAAGAAATTTTCGCGTCAGAGTAATTAGTCTAATTGTTGATGTCTTGAAGGATTTTTTTGTAAGATGCTGTTGGTTTTAGCATTATCGTTTTTACTATCAGCGTAGAGGCAGTGGTCTATGTAACTATTTTTCTTTATTATCTTGCTAATTTCGTTAAACGCAATTTGAAAAACAACCACTCAGAGCGGCTTTTGACATAAGTCCATTGATTTTCACAAGGTGGAATAAAATAAAAATAATTTTTTGTGACTTTTCGAAAAACAAAAAAACAAAATTTTTGCCCGACGTACCCAACTTTGGGGGCCTACTCATAAATCGTTTTCAAACCACTGCGAATTGTTAATATTTGTAAAGATTGTTAGTGAATTATGTTATACTTTAATAGTTGCCCAACTTGTATAACATGAATGTGACTTTTTTTCCTTTTAGAGGCATCATAGCTTTTAACAATATTATATAATAAAGATATAAAAATAATGTGTTCATATTTCACCGTTTAGTGTTTATAATTTACGATAAAAATTTTTGCAACAAATTAAACTAAAATCATTTTACTTTGACAGTTTTAACCGAAATAGGCAACCTTTTTTTAAGAATTAATTTCGCAGCACTCTAAAGTCCACTTTTTGGCTCTTTACACAGTTAATAGATAATAAAAGATAAAACAAACGAAAATTATGACATTTAAATGATTTCGTTCACGGACACTTTGTAAATTTTAGATAAAGTTGAATCAGGAGAATTTATGTTAGTTAAATTTAAGCGTGATAAATTCTCGGCTTAATAATTTAAATTCATCGATATAGATTATTGAAGTGAAAGCACTTGGCTTATTATATTTAACCATATTTGAAAATTATTTATAAGTATAAAGTTCATAACTTTAAATCTCTGTAATTCCCGGACTAAAAGCAATAGGTTCGGTTATTTGTCTTTCGTAGAAGTAAAGAAAATCGAGTTCAGCATATCATTCAAAAATGAAAACAAAAGTTACTTACAGGGTAGAAAATATTATTATTAAAGGAAAATAGTTTGAAGTTATAATACCCCCAAATTTGTATGTATTGTTAGGTGTTTCCTTAAGGGACAAAGGTACAGGTTCTATTGATTGCAAATATCAGCACGGAAATTACTTTACTCTACTGTGGCAAGTTATAAATTCTCTATTTCTTGCTCTGTGGCTATGGCTATACTTGGTCCTCGTCCTTTGGCTTACTAAACATCCACAATTCTAAACGCAGCCATCCACGCTACACAACTGTGTTACTCCGGCGAGACACGAAACAAACGGTACCTTGCTTTAATAAACTAAACTATCCAAGACTACGTACGCTGTTGCCTGGCGGAGACTTTAACTCATTGTTATAAAAAAGACGCCTTCTCCGCGTCTCTAATTTAGAGAATCCGGAAGGTTTGTACTACTTTTAATCATTTAATTGCCTTTGAACAACAATTGTTATTTTTCTTTTGCACAAATGTTCAATGATGGACTCAAGCTTTTAAATTCTGCGATTGTCTGTTTTACAGAAAGATCACTCCTCTACAAATGCAGCCCCCAAAGTTGCTCAACTTGTCTTAGCTAATGGTCGCTTTATTCTATACACACACCGCCTTGCTTATGGTGGAAGTAATAATGTTTTTTAGCACACACACGCACACACACACACACACACACACATGTGCAATAAGAACACTGTTGTAACAACAAAATATGCGATATTTCATATATTCCGCATTGAAATGGGACAAAACAGTAAAGCTATCAGACGTTTTGAAATAACAACCAAACGCAATACATATTTCGGCAAAAATTCGTTATTGTGGAATAGGAACAATATGAATATTTATTGTTTGAAATCTATTTATGTTAATTTACTTAAATTGTGCTTAATTCCTGCAAATATAAATATTTCATGATATTCTCATGAAATATTTATTATTAAAAAGACAAAAAATTAAATGTATTACTGAAGGGAAAGCATATCCATATGGCCATTTCGCTACTGCTCATATAGCTTGGATTCTACCAAAATTTTGTATAATTCGTTAATTCATTTATTATTTCCAAAAAATTGTAACTAAACAACAATTTATTTAAAAAAAATTTCATTACATGCTAGTGCATTTTTCATTTTTGTCTACAGCGATTAAAAAAATAAAGTAAAAAAAGAATTCCCCAAAAAAGGAAAAAAAGGGAGGCAATTAAATTAATTAAAAAAGATAAAACTACACTAAGAAACGAAACAAAAGTAAACAAAAACAAATAAAAAAAATAAATAAAAACCTATTAAGCAGTGTTATAAACTGTATCAACAATATTCAAGGTATTAACTCTCCTATGATAAAACAGCAAGTCTGCACCCTCGTGAAGAAGCCCAGCTCCCCTAAGGGGCAACATATTCACTGGAGAAAGGTACTTCGCTATCTGAACGGCATCCAGACTCGAGGCTTGAGAAAAACATCCTCTCACTAAACCGTTTTCCACAGAACGTGCACCTGCCCTGAACTTTAAATCTTTCGCGACCATAAACGAGTCTATTCGACTAATATCGAACTACAAGAGGTCCTACGGAACTCTCCGTTACGCCCTATATACGGTCTCAAACCGAGGCACGCAACTAAGATACGCCTCTCGCATCTCCTAAGCCATTCCATCTGGGCTGAAGAAATTCTAAACCAAGATGGAAAGGCGTAAGAGGTGAGAGGTCATATGATCTGGCGGTACACCAAAAGGCGCACTTTTTTGTCGAGTCCACCTCTGCCTCAATGTGCAATTGTGGCCCAAAGTTCTGATGGAAGGTGACGCCAAGATACTTTAACCTATCCGAAGTTCTATAACCTTTTGAAATACCAAAAACCTTAGAATCTTATATTAAAAGACAAATTGATTAAATGAGAACCATATCGAATCGATACAGCAAGAAGACAATGAAAAAACTCAAATCTTGTATACAAAATCACAGAATATCTTGAAATATTTATATTTGAAGGAATCAAGCACAAATAAAGTAATTTAACGTAGAAAAGGAACTTCATTAAATAAAATGCATTTCGAAAAATTATAAATATTTTAAACCTATATTTAATTTAAAATTTCTAAAAGAAACACAATGGTTCAACTTTTTTACATCATGGTATGGTATTTAATTCGTTGCCAAATATACCTTTTTACATATTCCGCCTGCCACATTTTGTATTACTAATTTAGGTGCGGTGTTGTTTAGGGATGAAACGATGCGAGTAAATACAAGTACATATTCGATACTTTCCTCTCGATACCAAGTACTTTTAGCATCGATACTTTACCACCGAGTACCAAGTAAGTATCGGTAAAAAAGTACTCGTAGCTGTCAAAAATACTCGTTGCATATTGACTCGAAGTTTATGTTGAACGTGACGCCATTTCAGTCTTTATTAAATGTGCATAAATTAGATATCTGTGGTAGTGCGCTTATATAAGTTGCAATAGGGTCTCTAAATCTTTAAAAAACTTCTTCAACTGCAGAAATATTTAATTTGAGATACAGAGTTAAGCTCTATACAGACGGTTGTCAGATATTAGAATATTGTCAGAAAAATATACAGAAAACGCCTAACAATCGTGTGAACTTACAATTTTTGTCTGACAATATTATTAGAAAATTTTCAGAAATCTACCTGACAACAATATTGTTAGAACGCTTTTATTTGCATTCTCAGAACATTGTCAGGCATTGTCAGTATAAAACAAATTGTAATATGTTAGAACTTTAAATATCTGACAACGATATCATTGTCAGTTAAAAGTAAATGAAAAAAGGGGTTAAAAAAAAACTTAAAATAACAAATAAAGTTAATATTAAAGCAGAAAAAAGAAAGTTACAAAAATGGACAGCGACGCTATTTCACAGGATGATTTTGATGATGGGAAAAAAATTGCCTGTTTTTAAGCACTTTTAAAATGGCAGTATTGTAGTGACTTATATGGTGGTATCTTTTGAACCGTCTTATGACAAACGTTAAGTATAAATATTCAATATAGAGATCATTTAATTTTATGTACATATATGATGGTTGTAAAAAGACGATTGATATTTACAAAGAATCTGTATTGCTAAGTCCTCTTTAATTACAAGAATAAAATTTAAATTTAGAAATTTAAGGGCATTCTAATAATGGATGTAATTTGGTGTATGTGATCTAACCTCTGAACGGTTATAGACAGACAACTGAAATTTACAGGGAACTTGTATTGCTTAGTCCGCTAAAAAATCAAGTATACAATTTGAATTTATAAAATAAAAAGTGTGCTATGAGCATGTGCCTGCTGTAATTTTACATATATGTATATAGCCCTATCTTTTGAACCGGTTTATGCAAACACTTCAAAATTAGACAAAATGTCCACTAATTTGTATGGTATATTAAGATATCTAAATAGTTAAAACTACAAATTAAGGGCTGTCCCAATATTTAATGTATGTGGCCAAACATTTAAACCTTTCTAGACAAATAGCTAAAATCTGTTTTGAAGTCGGTTTTTTTGCACGAATTATTCCTTTTGATCCTCGCTAAAAACGTAAGATGCTAGAATCCTTGCAGTTTCTTCGTTTTGGTTATTATCTATTTGTTTTGATAAAGACTTGTAATATTAATTTGTACCTTTTATAATAATTTACATTAAACAAATTTAAAAAAATTGTCTTGAACTTTTTAATTCTGACACTTGGCAGGCAATTCTTACTACCGTGTGAACTAACAATTTGTTGTCTGACGGCATAGCCGAATATAGCACTCTTACTTGTTTTTGATAAAATATTAATGTTTTACTTTTAATATCAATTATAAAAATTTTAGAAAACTGTTCAGCACTAAACCACTTTCAGCTTTATAACCGATATGTATGTATGTATCAGAGAACGGCACGAGTACAACGCAACCATGAGTATACCGCATACTTACTCTATATTTTTCATACCCGAGTATTTGCGGTGTTTATTTTACCCAAAAAAAATTTTACCTAATCTATTGCTTAAACATTATAAGCAAAAAAAAACAGGCAACAACCGTTTTCATAGGTATGAAATACAACACATATTGTCATTCCATTGTTTTGAACAGCTTTTGTACACTATTTAAAGCAGGTAACTTATTTTGTTGCTGTTTTTTATGTACAAATATTTTCAGTTTATGCGCCTTGTCATAAACGTGCAACTAACGGTATTTAGAAAAACAATATGATTAAAAATAAAATAAATTTATTTTTCGAATCTGTGAATAAAAGGAAAGTTACTCAATTTTTTTAGTTTTAAATAAAACTGTATATACGCAGATGTAATATTACATTGACTGAATCTCATTAGACCTCAAAAATAAAAAAAATGCAATAAAGTTTTTAGTTTACATATTTTATTTATTTTATAGCTATTTTTTAATTATAAAAATCTATTTGCTTAAAGAATAGATCTAGTTCTATTCAATTTATTTTCTATTATAAGTATATTAAATAAACTTTCATAATTTCAAAGAAGTATGTATGTTAGCTAATTTAGACATTGGCGACTTTTGATATTGTGTTTGATTTAATAATTCTGATCTGATAACCCTGTTTTCCTCACACTACACACGTTAAAATCAGTCTCTTGGTGTTTGTTGTGAGTATGAGTACGAATAAAGTAAAGCCAGCATCGCAAACATTTTATTTGAGTATGCTAGAGGTTCAAACTCATCATTACTCAAATGGAATGGGTATAGTAAATACTCGCACAAAAGAAATGCGGTGACGATCACACCGCAACCGCATTTAAGATGAGTATACTTAGAGTATTAAAAATAGACACTCTTACAGTTCTCTGATATGTATATTAACAATATCCTTAATATACAAAATATTAAGAAAGTCTATGTTTATTTATTTATATATATTCTTTTTTAAAAAATTTTGAAACAATTCTAATAAAATGTTTTTGGTAGAGGATATGATTTAAGAAGACGAACTTTGAAAATTTGTCTTGAATTTGTTCATGGTTTTAAGAATAAACAACAAGAATTTTAAATAAATTTTACTTATAGGATATAAACCTTTTTCAATGATACCTAGTTTTTCTATATTGGAGGTATTTTTCTTCGAACTGTGTACAAACAAAACAGTGTTGTAAAATTCGCCATTGCTCCAATGTTCTTCTTGCAGCAGACTCAAAATACAACCATCTAAATTGAAAAATCAAACAAAAACTGTCATATAACAAAAAAGGGCCAAAAAGAGTAAAATAGAAAAGTGGAAGATTTAGTTCTATTTAAAAAGGGGGCATTAAAAATAGCAATTTGTTACTTTAGTAGCAACAACGGTCACACTGCATGAGACCAGCGATATGTATTTTTATTTTTCTTTGCCTTAATTTTATGAAATAGTCGACCTATACGAGTAGGTATCGATACCTTTTTTTCGATGTTGAGTACGTATCCATATTATTCGTTCGATACTGTATCGAGTAAAAATATCGATACCCTAGTGGTATCGTTCTATCCCTAGTGTTGTTTACTTCTAATAAATGATTGCAGGCAAATGTTAAAAAAAAGTTATATGTGATGTTTTTGTTAATTTTAGGCATTGAATACTCTGACACTGACCTGATTTCCATCCGCATTAAAGCTTTAAATCCTGGTAAAGCAAAAATTCAAGCCCACGTACAATTGCCTGGAGGGCAAAAAATTTCTTCATTCGTTGAAGTTGTTGGTAAGTTTGATTGCAAAAAGAAATGTGCAAATTTATTATTAAATGAAAATATATTATGCATTTCTTGTCTTTATTTTTAGTTTTTAAAACGTTGGAATTGGATTATCCCAAGCGTATTTCAACCGACAGCATTTTATTGGCACCACGCAGTTCTATACAATTGAAAGCCAATTTGGAAGATGTTCATTACCGCCTACCTAGTGACAGCAACTCAATTGTTAAAGTGTCAACAGATGGCATCGTACACACTCAAGAGACTTTGGGAAGAGACTTGGTTATAGTATGCATTCAATACATTAACAAAAGCAATCGTCTTTACTAAAACGAATGTTCTTTGTATTTCTTTAAGGCACAATCATCTGACCAAACTTTAGCTATTGGCATTGAGGTAAAAAATATCCAATATATTTTGGCTTCATTAGAGTCTTCAACATTAAAACTGAAACAGACCGAAGAGAAAATACCACGTGGCATGAATTTCGTAATAAAAGTTTCATTGCATGACAACTTGGGCAATGAATTTTCTCAAAATATTAAAGATGGGATTGGGTTAAAATATGATTTGTCGCATAAGGATATTGTTGATGTACAAATTGGCAATAATTTAACTGTAGCGGTAAGTAGACAAATCTTTTTTATTTGATTATTTACCATAATAAGAAGTGTTAAAAACACTTTGCTTAATATACACTGGACGCTATATTTATTTTGACATCAATTTTTTCTCTTTTTCCTATGCAATGAAAAAAAATAAAATCAAATACTTAAAGTTGTAAAACATAAAAGACCACATTTCCAAATGTTTTTTTTTATTATTTTTTTACATTGAAACTAAGAATATGAGAATTCAGAATATGACATAAGTATTGTTTTTGCATAGCATATTTAAAAAATGTGAATAATTTATAATAATTATTTAAATTAATAAAAAAATTCATCTTTTACCATTTAAACCTTTATGCATGCGGTTCGGAATGGAATCCACCAAGGACTGGAGAAACTCCATTGATATCTTGTTCCAGGCATTTTTACTTATTTATTTCATGCCAAAATAAAATATTACAAAGAGAAAATAATAATTCCCTGCATTGTTCAGAATTACTTAAATATACTAAAATTTACAAACTTTAAATTCATTAAAATTAAGTTAACAGCTGCAAAACCAAAAATTCCACTCAAAGAATTAAATATGAATTCGCGAATTAGTGGTGACAGTCTAAAATGAATAAAAAAAAAAAACAAAAATACATAAATGCAAAGCTTTCAGAAAGCCAAAAGATCAATTGGCATTAAAAAGACTGAGTAGTTGAGATGAAAAACATTGTTAAAATGTGAAAGAACATAAATCTGAGGCAAGTAATTCAACCAGCGCGCAACTCTAACTGATAGCCTGTTCAGACATTACTCAATATTCAGCTTTTCTCAATAAAAGCCCTTATTGAGCTCAATATTCCATACAAAATCTCAATAATTTATTGGGCAATAAGTAGGAAATTGTTATAATATTGAGTATTGAGCGCTTCATTTTATTTTTGCGAGTTATATAAGGGATTGTCCTTGCAATATATGTATGTCTTCATATTGGCTTCCGTTAAACCCCGACAAATTAATCTTTCATCTATGTGATTAATTGTGCAGTCACTTCACTTCATAGCGGCATTTCTGGGCATTCGCAGTGGGTTGTTTTTAAATTGCCAAACAATCAGACGGTACTCATAGATCGTAGCATAACATTATCAACTTGTGCAAATTTGTAGTTCGTCCAATTTCTTTATATTTATTTGTTTGATAATAAATTGATTGTCTTGGTAAGTTATATTATTTTTGCGATATTTAAAGAAAAAAATAACCAAAGTATATTTTGTTACAATTTCTTTTCTAACAGTTTCATTTAATTCATCTCCTTTTATCTGTGATGATGAAAGTCGGTTGCACCTCATGTTCAACACCAATATTTTAAATTGAATGAATTTTGTTTATATGAATAATGAATTATTATACTTCTAATTTTATTATTCATATATTATCGTATTGTATTTATTTTAAATATTATTTAAAATTAACGTACTCGTCACTATACGCCGTCTCGTGGTACGCAGCGATTAGATTAATTACACATCTGTTGATATCAGTGTTGTCATATTAGGGGATTTATTCCCAAATCGGAAATTTTATTTTTAAAATGGGGATGACAATTATAGTTTGGGGATTGAGGAATTCTTTGAGGATATATTTTGCGATGAATATCGTTTTTGGTTATAGTAATTTTACTTTTTTGTTACGACACGTTTCCTAGTATGGTAACAAAATCATTGTTAAAAATTATGACTGGTAAGTCTCTCCGTAAATGAAATTAAAATAAGAAATAAAATTATAAACATTTAAAAATAATACAATTTGTTGTGACTTTAATTTCATCTTCAGAAATGCTTTAAATGTTTTACTCCAAAATATGTACCAGAAATTGCTTTAGACAACAATATAGATCATTTTGATTCAAAACCTATCGATTTTGTTACTTAACTCGATATATGTACATATAAAGCTTGCACAATACAAATAAAATCCGTATGTTAATACTTAAATTGAATTTAAAAACAGGTAAAAGTGCTTGTAAATCTAGTATAGTGAAGCTACTTTAATCAAAAAGACAAATATCGGGGTAACAGAGAATTAAAAAAATAAGAAAAATATTAAGTATATATATATATATATATATACTTTTACAAAAGTTTTGCATTTATTTGTTACTCGTTATGAGATATTCATATTAAGTAAAATATTTTTTTGGTTTAAAAAATATTCTTAGGGTTATAAATTGAGTTTTTCTCACTTAGATCTCCGTAAGGATATCAAGACTTAGAAAATAGTGCATAAGTTTCGATACGATAAAAAAATAACTATAAAACTTTGCTTTGCATTATCCGTTAACCCTTATCGGACGCGACTTTTTATACGTTTGATTCTCACCAGGTTGTAGTTATTTTTAACAAATATGAAAAAAAAACAATAGTATGTTATTATACATTTATATTCATTTCTTTTCAGTTTTGTTACAAATTATTTATTTTTTGTACAACTACTACATGTCTGAGCATCATCACCATCATTCTCAACTTCAATCCAATCATCATCTGAGTTATCAACTTCTGATTCTGTATCATTTTCTTCTTCACTTGAGTATTGTATAGGAACTATAACTCTTCTTTTCTTAGAAAATAACGAAGCGTTATTGCTAAACTCATAACTAGAGCTAAAATCACTTTCAGAAATTTCTTTGATATTTATAATATTTTCTTTATTCATTTTATGGGCAAAAAATAAATTCAGACATTAAAAAAAAGAATTGAAAGTTTATTGCACAAGTTAAATGCTCTGCTGATAACGACAAACTGAAAAGATTCTTATGCTCAAACGGTAACGGTAAATACGTATTTTCAAATGGTAACGGTAAATTGAAGAAATGAATGCATTTTAAAAACAAATCTCATCAATAGACAGTATGTTTCGACATAATTCGCCTTGTCACTTCACACGTGCCATACGACCGTTGCAGAAAAGTACTGTTGTCACGTCAGAGGTGACTTACGACCGATAAGGGTTAATTTAATAAACCGGACGACATTGAAAAACACCACTTTGTATCAACACATCGAAACTGCTTGAATAAATTTTATCAAGTAATAATTATAAACGGACATTTTTGTTGCAATTAAAATAAAAAAAAATATTTTGAAAATATAAAGAATTGCGAACTACTTTTTTTCAACCACGAAGTTATTTTAATTTTTTCAATGTACTTTTTTCCTAAACGCGTACTAAATGTAGAGTACGCGTACGCAAACAATTGCTTTAGTGGAACATTCACGTACGCGTACGCAAAAAAATATTTTAATAAAACACATTCGTGGTTGTGTACGGAAAATTTCAAAATTTAGTAACACACATAATTGTTATGGAAAGAAAAATATGTACGGGTTGGTTTTGAACAGAACATTGTGTGTACTACGAGTGTACTTTCTGCACTCTGCTAAAAAGTGATAGCTTGTACTGGAAAACAGTTTGTACTTTGTACCTACTTTAAGTTCGTCGTTATGTTAAAATAAACACATTGAATACCTCTATTTTATTTAGTATTTTATTCGTAATTTCGCAAAAAAAAGCATCGGAAAAAATGTGAACAGCATGATGGAAAAAATGTCCCGTACGGCTATAATTAAAACTAAAAAAAAGAAAAAATATAATTTTTTTTAGTAAAATCCTGCTCATTTTAATCAGATCTAATCAGGGGCCTTTACTTAGGCTATTAATAAAAAAAATCTCTATTTTATTTCGATCTCTTTTCCACGTCAACTGCGTACGACTGTCACGTACGACAGTATGGAATTGCCCATATGTATATAATTTTACATAAAAATGTCATCGGTTTTAAATGGGTTAAGCATTTAAAATAGTATTTCCTAAAGATCTCTTTAAAAGCTTTTAAATGATACCCAAAAAATATGGTGCACAACTGTACTTTTATATAAAAAGTACAGAGGTCCATAACTTGTAAAATATGGGCCAGCGACAATTTTTTCAGTTGATGTTTTTTTCTTATCTTTAAATTCTCTATCGATCTATTTATTTTTTTTTTTTTTGATTGGAGTTACTTTATTGTTCCAAACGATATGCTGAAAATAGAGGCAGACGCGGTCTTTTGCCGGCTGTCTCCTATAAGCAAAATCACATAAATTCATATTATGCTAGGAACACAACTGGGACGTACCACGAATTTCGTACAACACAACGTATACGTCGTCAAAAATTCTTTGTGTAAATTCGTCGTATGAAACACAATAACGTCGAAAAACACAGCTGTTATAATTTTTGAAGTTGTTTACTTTTTGTAAGCTGCTAAGGTGACCATAAAAAAAATGATTATTAAAAAGTTAAACACAAGCAAAAACACAACTAAAAATTATTTTTATATTTAACTTATACCTGTGTGCTTATTAAAAATGATGCAAAATAAAAATACATAACTTTTTTAAGTAAAACAACTTTATTTACTAAAATACTTCAAACCTAAAGACAAACATGGCCACCTTGTACCGATTTTTTCGTCGTTCGCCGGCATAAGAAATAGAAATAATTATATTGCATAGTTCGCTGCGTATGACGAATTTCGTCCTACGTCATGATTATATGCATTTTCATATATACAAATGTATTTTATTTTTGACGAAGAATTTTTGCGACCAAAAATTCGTCGTTCGTCCCAGTAGTGTTCCTAGCATTACTTAGAATGGCTACAAACAGTAAAACACAACAATAGCTTCGATATATGAAGATTGAATGTAAACCACAAGCGAAAAGACATATTGCCGTATGTCAAAACAAATATGCCGGCTAGTATTGTTCTCCAGGTACACAAAGAAAATAGATTCATTGTGACAACCGAGTTGGTCGCCAATCAAATTTGGTTAGTCTGGTAATATTTAAAATTCAATTGAAACGACTGAATGAATATGGTAATCGCAACGATTCGATATTAAATATTATTGTGAAGGTAATAAAACAACTTGAGGAAATTTCATATGAAATTTAATTTTAAATATAAGTTAAAGAAAGAAGACAACACATAAATTGCGTGATTCAAACCATACAAACCAGCACCCTCATAACTATGCCATTCTATTTTCTCCCGATTTTTTTCGTTCCACTTACCTTCTTTCTATTAAGATTTTTCTATTCTATTTAAGATTTTAAAATTATTTTTATTCTCAAATGTTTTTTTTTGACAATTTTAAACTAACCTTTAAAGGATATTGAGAAATAAATCCTTTTATTTTATATTGAATTAATCTTTATATGCTTAAAATGAAAATATGTCTCAATTGTTTTAATGTTTTTATTATGTCAAAAACTTTTTTGATGAAGTAACGCAATCGATTTATAGAAGTCTAACCACCAAAATTTGGCTTTCAGTGTTAATGTGCTGAATTAGTTTGGTTGCATCTACCATTCATTAGAATTCATATTAGTAAGTACACAAATCTGCCAGGTAAACTTTCATACCAGTTGTTGTACATAACCTCTAGTAATAATTTTTAAATACAAAAGGTACACCAACAGCCTGATTCTGTGAATTCTTGATAAATTTTTTTATCAAGATATTTTGTCAAGAATTGACAACTGATTTTAATTATTGTTATTAAATTATTGGCAAAAGCAAAAATATGGATACACCAGCTAAGCAAGTAGTTTTAACCGACTCACAGAGGAGTATTTGACCCAAAAAGCTGGCCAAAATTATTAGGCGTGGTTTTTGTTTTAAAATTTTAACTTTTTTGATAGTTTTAGCTTTAGTTTGATAAAAAAAAGGTAGTGGCAGATTATTATTGGGTTAGTGTTATTTTTGACACCCCCCCACCCACCAACCACCCACCCAACCACCATTTAGAACTTTGTATATTTTTTTTCATTTTGAAGAGAATTTATTTTTATATATTTGTTGTGTATTTTTAGAAAAATTATTTATTATTACGTATGCCGTTTTCCCCCTCGCATTCCGCCAAAATTTGATTTGCAACTGTACTTTATTCTAAGAGCAAGTCTAATTAAAATTAGATAGTTTAACTATTGTAGTTGTGTAAATACAGGGAAATAAAACAGCTTTTTATGGATGTTACAATGTCTCCCTTCTCAAAATTATAATATATCCAACATTAAATATTTATAAAAATTGGTCTCGTAGCTTGGCTTCGTATAAGGAATAGAGAACCAAATAAGCAAAAACATGTTCACTTCTAATATTTATTTTATATTATTAAATACAATGGATATACTTTTTTGTTGGCATTGTATAAAATTTCATATTGGTTTTTCGTGAGCTCAGCATTTATAAACAATGCTAAAGCACCCTCCGCTGAAAACTTATTAACTGTGTTGACTTCGGAAGTTGTTAACGATCGCTTGTAAATTTTTGCTTTTCTTGGAGATCGTGTTATATCCATTATTAATTTAGCCGCATCTGACTCATTGTTTCAGTAAATGTAATCTCCTCTGTTGTTAATTGCTGACGAATTTCTTCGTTTTGTTGTTTCACTTGCTTCATTAAATCCTTTTTTTGGTCGCCCTTAAGGTGAACTGCCAAATACTGGTATTGTCACAGTTCCTTCCAGCCATTTAGCATACGTGCTTAAAAATCGGTCCTCTTTTCGTTGTGCTGAACCCCAATATCTTTTGAAACAATTTTTTAAATCCCCATCTTCTTGGCATTCTGAAATCACACACAATTTACTAGCTAAAAACTGCAACTTCTCCTCACTGGTTCTAGCATTAGATTCCTGTGCTATTTGGAATAACTCAAAACTTGTGTAAATTTTTTCCATGTTATCTCTTATAATAAGAATTTTGCGCAATAAGCCATATACGTATATTTTTCAAAGTGCATTTTTCCGTTACTTAGTTAATAACCTGATACTTGGGTGCATTTTTTATATACCTGCACCGTTTTTAAATGTAATTTTGATTTGTAAACCTTTTAAATTAGGTATGTTTATATCTAACTATATTTTCAGAAGAAATAAAGTGTCCTGAAGACGATGTAGTGTTACATAGACCGCTGGTAAACAAAAACAGTTTAATAGGTGTGTATTCGTGGGTTGACTTACAGTTAGTTAATTTGAATTTATAAAGTAAGAACTGAATTCTAAGCAATTCCTCTATAAAGGTAGGTAATCCATCATGTTGGTAGTTGTTAAAAGTGATTAAATAATATTTCACATCAATAATTCGAAAAAAACAAAAGTTTATGACGACAATAAAGTGCAAGAAAAAGTGCCTTATGAGCAACAATAGAAAAAAGCTAAAATTTTCAAAAAATCACCAAAAATAATGGCGCAAACTTGCGCAAACTTTTTTTCTTTTTTCTTAAATTAGAGATTTCATATTTTATTGTGGTATATAACATTATTTGTACAACAGCTACCTTCACTTTCAAAAAGCTTTTCCTTTTTCGTTTTTGGTAAGAATTTAAATACATAGTTTTTTTATAATTAAAATTTTAAAAATAAATATTTGTGATAATTTTTTCTTTTTAAATATTGAAAATAGCTGCTGATGAAATCTTTCAGGCAAAAAAAAAAAAATCAATGTAATACCTCCATTCGTTTAGCCACAAAAAATATCATATAAATATCTTGAAATCGAAAAAATTCAACAAAAACGCATGTAATTTTCATCACTTTCCTGATTTTAACAGTGTCCCACAACTACAAATCTTAACTTACACCCTTTAAAATGCACGATATGATGTAGAATTTTGTTTTCTATCGATCTGCGTATTTTGTTCTTAGGATTTAATCAAATTAATTTTTGCCTTTTTGGCCAGCTTTTTGGGTCAAATACTCCTCTGTGCGACTTCAAAAAAAGAAGGAGGTTATACAATTCGACTGAATGTTGCTTTTTTATGTTTGTGCCTGCAGAAATCAGACATTTCTGCACCGATTTTGAAAATTTTTAGTAATATGATAGATTATGCTTACAGGTTTAAAAAAACAGTTCATTATCTTAAAAATTAAAGGGCGGCTCCATACAACTTACATATTTTTTACATGTATTATAAACTGTAAAGGGCGATTATGTAAAATTTAAAACGAAATAAATCTTAAAATTAAAGGGTGCCCCCATAATTGATGTAAATTTACTTATATGGGCCGTTATAGACAAACCAATGAGAATTTGACATAATTTTCATTGATATGGTCGTTACAGTAACAAGTATTTACATTAAAAAATATAAATTAAAGGGTGCGCCAATAGTTTATTTAATTTGATGTGTATGGACATACTTTTGAACAGTTGTAGACAGTCGCTTGGAATTTATAACGAAACTGAATTGCTAAGACCGCTAAAACATTAACTATAAAATTTGGATTCGGAAGTTAAAGGGTGTCCCAATAGTTGATGTAATTAAAAGTATGTGGCCGAACTTCTAATCCGTTATAGACAGACTGTTGAAATTTAAAAGGTCCTGTATTTTTAAGCTCGCTAAATCGACGAGTTTTTAATTTGAATTTAGAAATTAAAGGGTGTCCCATAATTGATGTAGATTTACTCTTATGGGCCTATCTTTTGAGTCGTTATAGACAAACGCTTGTAAATTTGACATAATGTCGATTGATATAGTGATTATAGTAACAAGTATTAACATTTAAAGTTATAAATTAAAGGGTGCCCCAATAGTTCACTTAATTATGTATATGGCCATAATTTTAAAAAGTTGTAGACAGACGATTGAAAATTACAAAGTATCTGTATTACTAACTCCGCTACAACAACAAGTATAAATTTGGTTTTGGAAGTAAACGGATGTCGCAATTGTTAATGTAATTTGGTGTATGTGGCCGAACTTTTGAACCGTTATAGACAGACAGCTGAAATTTTCAAGGGACCTGTTTTGCTAAGTCCGCTATAACAAGAAGAATGGAATTTGATTTTAGAAATTAAAGGGTGTTCCCAAAATTATGTAATTTGTTCTATATGGCCGTATTTTTTGACCCGTTATATACAAACACCTAAATTTTAGACAGAATGTCGACTACTTTGTGTCGTATAATAAAAAGTGTAAAAATTTTAAATTATAAATTAAAAGGTTTAACAATAGTTGATATAATCTGACGTGTATGGGCAAAATAATGATCCTTTATAAACAGACGATTGAAATTTACACAGAACTTGATTGCTTAATTTATTACAAGAGCAATTATATAATTTGAATTTTGAAAATAAAGGGTAACCCTAAAGTTGCTGTAGTTTGCTGTATTCTGTGTTTTAAGGCGGCCACTGAGTCATCAATGTCATGCCTATTAACTATTATCTGGGTTCGGAAAAAAGTCTGAGGAAAACGACCTTTGCCACCCCTAGTACGCCTTCCTTATATACCTCCGGAGCATATACCCTTTGTACTAAATCCCAACTATGAAAGCAATATACCTAGGCTTGACAATTAAAATAACGCATACGTATAAATGAGCAGAAAAACTGCTAAATTTTATAAAAAAAAAAAAAAAAAACAATAAAAACATAACAAATTATACAAAAACTTAAAAAAAGCAAAAACGTATTACAATTCTTTCAGTCTACCTCAAATAATATAAACATCCTGCAATTAATTTACATTTAACTGTGTTAATTGATCCACATATACTTTGTACTTTTAGTAACAGACTTAACTAGTTCTGTTCCTTTCGGCGTTAAAAAAAATTTTGAAAATTTTTACAATTTTCATCAAAGTTTTGTCTCATTAACAGTTCAGCCTTTATAAGGTCAAATCCCATTCTATTCCTTTCTTTAGACCATAAATTTTTTAATGTACTAAATGTTCTTTCACAAAAAGCATTACTAATTGGAATAGAAAAAATAAATGAGATCAATTTAAATATATTTATCAAGTTATTTTTATCACATTGAAAAAGTAAGACCATATTTTGTCAATCGGAATGTCTTTTGGCAATTGATCACACACTTCTCGAAGGCAGCAATAATCTGTATATAATATGTCATTATCAATAGAATTTGATATCTGTAAAATTTTTGGAAGCTTTGATAATGTATCCTATGACACAAGAGATTGTTTCAGATTTATAACAACTGATATCTGTTTGTAAATTGATTTGCTTCTAATTTAAATGCTTTAACATCATTATTTGAAATATTTTTAAAAATAACCAATACTTTACTTTCCTGAAAACAATCCTTTCCTTGGCTTTGAAGACTATTCATAAGTTTACTCATTATGCTGTGAAGTTCCATTATTGTACAAGAATCATTTTCAAGCGCTAATATAGCTGAATGGAATTCATGCATTACATTATGAATAAAATACAAATTCGCCTCTGATGATCCTTCAAAAATGCATTCTTCATCCGCATTATTTAGTTCAGTATCTAACATTCCACATGATACAAATTTCCAGATTTCTTTTCTGCAGTTGTACCTTTTAACCACAGGTCAAGAATGTAAAAATCGGACAAAAGGGAAAGACATCGAATGGGAACATGCCGAAGTAGAAACATTCCTTTAACTTTTCATTTGACAAAGTTAACGAGCTAAATTCATTGAAGATTTTAATCACAATGTTTTCTACGTCGACAGATAAAGCATTTAAAGCACTTTTGATGCAGTTATTTATTAAATAGAAATTGCAATTTGCCTTTACAATTTTCTGGTTTACAATTTTAAGTTTTTTAAACACGTAATTATGAACACCGTAATTAACTGCCGCGTTATCAGCGCTCTATGCCTGCAATTGCCGAATGTTAAGGTTATTTTCAGTTGTTATTCTTACGATATTGCCAAAAATGTCTTTAGCAGCCTCTTTTGGGTCTTCATAAAAATCTAAAATTTTCTAATGTATTCCTGTTTCAGCATCGAAATATTGAACGGCATACGGATAGATTTTCACATTTCCAATATTTGATGCGTCGCTGCTTACCGAAAAGTAAAAACTTTCTTTTAATGCATCTGCTACTTTTTCTTGTGCGTATGGTGCCAATACGTTTCGTGTTATGGCTGATGCTTTGGTACGGCCACAACTTATTTTATTAGCAATTTTACTGTCGCAAAATATAGAAGAGCTTAGTTTAAATTTACAGTCTAAGCTGTTGTAGCAAAGCCCGTGAACAACATTGTGAAAAACGGACATTAGTTCAGCCCTGGATATGTGTGAATCCTCCTTTGAGTCTGCCGGAACAGCGAAGTTTATCATGCTGTGTGACATGCTGGATGTGATAAAAACGTTGCCCATGTTCGCTCTTAGCCGCAAACCCTGTCTTTTGGAGCCAGGGTTCTTTGACCAACACAAGCTTCTCCTTAATCTAAGCAATGCGAAGGAGCAACGCAGCCGAAGCCGCTGCATGATTACTTACGTTTTCCAAGATACACTTGACTTTTAAATTTTTTTTATTTTTTAAGAGTAGTAGCACTTCAGACAACAATACCTATTTAGTGATTTTTGTAACTGTGCTACATTCTTTAGGAAAGTAATAGATGAGTGATAAGACAGGTGGTGAAAGAACAAAGAAATAGCCATTTTACTAGTTATTTTTCTTCGCCGGCGAATATGCTATGATGAAGTACCGCCGAAGGAGGCTGTGTGCTGTAATGTAAATTATAATATGTATTTATACCACTAAACAAAAAATATTTTTATTTTTTAATTGCCGCAGGGGTTCAACCCTAGACAACATTTTTTTTGGAGTCTACTTGCTTACTACTATGACTAAAGCAGCCTCAAACTACATTAACTAACAAAATACTTCTCAATTTTTATTTTATATAATTTACAGTGTTATTTGATATAGTCTGTATAATAGTACTTTCATGTATATGTTGTTGTAGCGCCAAAAGTTTTAATTAAATATACAATCGTGTGTATCGTACATGTACGTTTGTTTCTATACACTTACAAATATATCGTATATGTATGTTTTTTCCATACACGACACATGTGTTTTTGCCGAACATCACAACATCACAATCATCATATCCATATGTGTGTGTTCGGCAACCTACAAAATTGAGAGACACACATAATTGATATGAGAAAAAAAAATATATGTTCGTTGCTTTCGAACAGTACATTCTGTGTATGATGTGTGTAAACAAACCTTATTATTATGTAAACAAACAGTTGTATAAAGCGGTTACAAACACTTTAATGCGACATCCACATTCGGACAGTGTGTGCGTAATTTTGTATAAAAGCATTAATACCTTCTAGCATTTTTCGATAAAAGTAATTTCGTCATTACTTCTTTAGATTACAAACCCAATTTTATAAGTACAAAATACGTTATTGTCGAATTGAGATCTTCTAACAAACACTATTTTGTATATACCAGAATTTTTTTTATTCGAAAACACTTTTCCCGTCCTAAAAATTATAAATTATTATTTTATTTATTTTTATCTATTAATAGAAAATAAATTTACATATTAATATTAATACATTATGGCACTGGCTGCAGCGGTCTTCGTCCTTACATAAGTATAATTTTAATTGCAAAAATAAGAAAGTATATATACAAAACTTATATAAAAAGATAGTGGATTATAAACAAAAGTGTAATATTTACAGGGATTTTAGAATTTCAAAAGGTAGATATTTTTTAATAGAATCAAAGTCTAGTGATTTGATTGAGTCTAACAGACTCTTTCCTTTTTTAATAAATGTTGGTGCGTTAGTTTAAAATGTCCAAGTCTGAGACGAGCTAAGATTTTTTGTTGATATTTTGGCATTTTTTTTGAATACTCCATTTTTTGTAGTTTGGATTGACCAGTTTATAATATGCATTAGGGGAAAGTGAAGCTGATTGTAGTGTTTGTTGTTTAACTTGTCTATTTACATGTTTTTTTAAATCGTTTTTTGTGTAGTTGTTGTAGCTTATTGTTGGGGACAAAACTGCTTCTTTAGCCATCTTATCCGCAAATTCATTGCCACTAATTCCTGTGTGACCTGGGGTATAAAGGAGTTTTATATTTTTTTGTTTTATTAACAGTTCCTGGACTCTGACTATTAGTGGTTCACCGCAGTTAGTATTTTTAAGTGCACTTATTGAAGATAAACTGTCAGAACATATCACTCATTTTTTCCTGGGTAATTTTGTTTTTAATGCCTCCTCTATAGCAGTAACTTCGGATGTAAAAATTGACGTGTAGTTAGGCAAAATACCCTTTTTAAGTGTAAGACCATGTTCATCAACGATTGCAAAACCATTTCCGTGTTCTGATTTCGACCCATCGCAGTACCAAAATGTAAACTTTTTTTCTTTCCATTTATTATAAATTTCAAGACGCAGCTGTTTATGTATTTCTACGTTATTAGAAGATTTTGGAGGCATTGATGTTTCTATGAAATGATCGGAAATATTTACCCAAGCTGGGTGAGTTTTCCGAAAAGACGGTGGTATATTCAGATATATGTCAAATTCTTTAGCAAATTGGTGAAGAGCTGCTATAGTACTTTTTAACTTTGGTTTCCTTTTGAGTTTCAAAAAATTTTCAGAGTCTCCAAAGATAAATTGGATTTATCTTGTGACATCTTGACAATATAATTACACGTAAGTACTTTGTAACGATTTTCGATTGAAGGCAGATCAAACTCTTGCAACATATTTTTTATCGGTGTTGTATAAAACGCTTGTGTAATTGATCTGACAGCTGCATGATAATATTTTTTAATTAGAGAAAAATTATAAATATTATCAAACCTTGCAAGTGAAATCAGTTTTATTAATATTAAGAATATTTTTCATTGTTTTATTTAAATTTAGACACATTTAAAAAACACCCATCATATTTTTAATCAAACCCGTTTTTATTTTTTTTGTTTGTTTGTTTAAAAAGCTGTTTGATGCAAAGAAAATGTCAACAAAGCGTATCGCCGAGTACCAAACACAAAAATTATTCTCTCTTCCCCACCCGCAATTTCCTATTAAACTAAATGTTTCCCTTCCAAATGTTCGCTCGTCTAAACTGGGACTTAGTCAATTCGAAGTACTGCACAATTGTATATGATTTTGTTTTACTTTTTGTATTTACAAAGTGCTATGAAAGGGATATTTTATGCTTTGAGCGCCATATGTTTTTTGTGTTAGTCTGTGCTAAGGTTAGAATATATTGCTTAACTTTGCTTCTATGGTTGTCAGCAATATTTTTAAGACAATCTTCTCAACTCTGCCACATAAGAAAGACATGTCGAATGAAAGAACTTTTATCAAACCACAACCTCTAACAATAAATATTGTTTTTGTTGCTTGTTATCTTGTTACGTCTTAAAACAAACGTATCGTTTTAAATGAAAAGAAAATGTTGCAAGTAATATTGAGCAATATCTTTTAAAACAGATTTAAACGAATTTGTTTTGCTTTCAAAAAAATGTTTATCCATGTATGGATTAAAATTTATTAAATTACTTTGATGGTTCTTATTAAATATGTTAAATAAAAAAAGAACTGGTTACATATTAATACATATAAAATTCTTTAAATCAATGTTTCATCTTCTGGGGGACAAGATACAGTACTGTTCGAAACCTAAGCAACTTTTTCCCAGTAAATACTCATGGTCGTATATGTTCTCTTTAAATAGATTAATGAAAAATTTTCCTTTTATTTATTACTATACATATATAGTCAGTCTACATACTTATAATAACAACAAAAAATACATTTTATGTCTTTGGAAGAAATTATAAAACAACAAAAATTTTAAACAAATATTTTAGTCCCGTTATAATTGCTATTGAAAAAAATAATTTTGGTTGATTTTATGCATTTAAGTAATACCAATTCTCTAGAAATGCAACCATGACGCGAACACGTTATGGGTCAGCTTTTAAGCTAAAGATTATTGAACTTTTATAAACGGTAATTCCCAAATTGCTATAGCAAACTAATTGAATATTAATAAATCAATAGTTTCCCAACTTATAAAAAAGTATAAAGCTACTGGGAAAGTGGAGGAAGCCAATAGCGGTGGATGACTTAGAAAAACTTCTGAGCGAACAGACCAGAAAATTTTCCGTCTAGTTAAAAAAAATCCACTTATTTCGTCGAAAGACATAGTGAATGAGCTTGAACTTCAAATTAGTTATGCCACAGTAAGAAAACGTTTATTTGAACAAAACTTAAGGAGCTTCATGCCATCTAAGAAGCCTATGCTGACTAATAAGCATTTAAAAAAGAGGTTTGTTTGATTGATTGCAACGTAGTCTCTGATTTTCTCAGCTTTTTGGTTGTTTCAGGTTGGATTTTGCTATAGCACATATGGATTGGACTTTATCCAACTTTTTTGTTTAGTTATGAATCTAAATTTAACTTACTAAATTCAGATGGAGTTTGCCACGTGAGAAGGCCAAAAGGAAAGCGGCTACATCCTCGGTACTCAAAATCCACAATTAAGCATGGGGGTGGAAATATGATGGTTTGGACTTGCTTTTCGGCCAGTGGTGTTGGTCCCTTTGTAGAAATTCAAACAAAAATAGACCGTTTCGTTTACAGAGACATTTTAACAACTCACATGCTTAACTATGCTGAGTGGGAAACGCCAATTCGATGGGTGTTTCAACATGACAATGACTCAAAACACTCATCGAAGTTAGTCAAGGATTGGTTATCAGCTAATGGGGTTCAAGTTTTGGATTGGCCACCTTAATCAGCAGACTTGAATCCGGTAGAGAACCTCTTTGGAATTTCAAAACGGAGAGTTGGAACTCGACGCTTTAAAAATAAACAGGAGTTGATAAACTGTCTAAAATCAGAGTGGGAAGCTATACCAACATCTATTCTATCGAAACTTATTGAATCTATGCCCAAAAGATGCGCTGAGGTCGTAAGAAACAAAGGATATCATACCAAATATTAAAAGTTGCTTAGGTTTTGAACAAGGAATTTTTAAGTTAATTTTGTTTTTCTTTCATTATAACTTCCAAAGAAATGGAATATTTTCTATAAATTTATTTAAAGAAAAGATATGAGTCTATTATTACTTAGTAGGAAAAAGTTGCTTACGTTTCGAACAGTACTGTATATTAGTCATATAGTATAGAATTAAATGAAGGTGCTATAATTGAATAATCGTATCATTTAAAGTTTATCGCCAAAAATTTCAATAATTGATATTTTTCGTATGTGCTTCTCTTTTAGTTTTTGCTGTTGCTTATTTTATTTGTGGAAACTTTTGCACAAAACAACGAAAATTCGCTTGATTAATTGCTCCATGAAATATTCGGTAAAAAACAAATGCTGTTCAATTTGTCCACAGCGCCGAACACTGATTTAGTTTTCCTTCTTTCTCTTCGTTCTTGCTTCGAGTGTGATTTATTTTATATGCGTGTGTTTTTGTAAATAAAACGACTTAAAATTTTAATATATATCATTTTGCTATTTTAATCAACAGATTCTTTTATTTCGCATTTGCCGTGTTACTGAAATTTCGTATGACTTATGAGGCATCAAAGTATTTTTAAATACAGCTTTTAAATAACTCAAACCAATATCGTGTAGTAAACGTATAAAAAATTCAATCATATAAGTGTCGATATTTTATTAAATAAATACATATATCTTCATTCAGATGCCTCGTTTTGCAACAAATTAATAATTAAATCATTATACTTTAACAGTTTTCTTTGAAATACGAGGGCTGCTATATATATTTCTGGCCTTGCAACACTGAGTGCTGCCAAGTGCAATCTGACATTTCCATTGGAAAGTTTGCCATTTTTAAGCATAATCAAAACGTTTTGACGTACGACCATTATTTGTGTTGTTTACAGTGACTTGAAAAAATTAATATAGAAAAAAATGGAATTAACTCATGAACATTTTCGTGCCATCATTTTTCACAACTTTCGACGTAAATTATCACGACAATAGTGCATTGATGAACTTAAATCTTTGTATGGCGATGAAGCACCATCCTATAGCACTGTAAAAAATTGGTATAATGAATTTTATCGTGGCCGAAGCTCGCTCAAAGACGAATTCCGTAAAGGTCGTCCAAAAAAGGCTGTTGTGCCAGAGAACATTGATGCCGTGCGTGAACTTATAATGCAAGATCGACATGCGACATACCGAGAGATAGAGACATCTTTGGACATTTCTTCCACCAGCATACATTCGATACTGCATGAACATCTGGCCGTAAAAAAGGTTTGTTCTCGTTGGATCCCGCACAATTTGAAAGTCGCTCAAAAAAAGGCTCGTGTCGATTGGTGCAAAGAAATGTTGCAAAAATACGATTGCGGTGCTTCAAAAGACGTTTATAAGATTGTCACGAATCATGGATCTATGCGTATGAGCCCGAAACGAAACAACAATCGACCGTGTGGGTCTTCAAAGACGAGCAAAATGTAACGAAAGTTGTTCGTGGAAGAAGCACTTCGAAGCAAATGGTCGTCTGTTTCTTCGGCAAAACTGGTCATGTGGCGACTGTTCCGCTTGAGCAACGTAGGACGGTCACTTCTGAGTGGTACACTACAATTTGTTTGCCTGTCATCGGAGAAATTCGAAAAACCAACAAGAGAAGACGAATCATTGTTCACCATGACAATGCGAGCTCTCACACATCGGCTCAAACCAGATCGTTTTTGACCAGCCAAAACGTCGAATTAATGGGTCATCCGCCGTACAGCCCTGACTTGGCACCTAATGTTTTCTTCTTGTTTCCGCACATCAGGAAAAAAATGCGTGGTCAACGATTTTCGTCGCCAGAAGAAGCTGTTGAAGTGTTCAAAAACCATGTTTTAGAGGTGTCTCAATCGGAGTGGAAAAAGTGCTTCGACAACTGGTTTGAGCGCATGCAAAAGTGTATAAATCATGCTGGAGAATACTTTGAAAATAATAAAACCATTTTTGATTATAAATATTCGCAGTTTCACTATTAGGCCAGAAATATATAGAGCAGCCCTCGTAGTATATACATATTTACTAAAATAGGTAACCTTTTTTATATGAAGTACTTTCTGTTATTTAGATAGTCTGTTTATTTAGATAGTTATAAGTAGTAAATTATTCTACCTTATTACCTTAATAGTGGAAGAGTGTTGGCTATTCTTGAAAAAGCTACTGCTATTGCAACGTTGGAATCATTGCATATTTTTGGCTAGGTGCTGTACGTAAGTCTATTTTATTAATAAGAATTTAAAATGTTTTGAGATTTGGTCATTTTTTTAATATTTAAGGATTTTACAAAAAGGTGTATTGTATTGTATATAAGTAATAAAACACATAGAACAAACATACATATCTCTCATTTACTAATAGAACGTTATAATACCCTGTTCAGACATATGTTTTAATGTAGACAATTAAAATTTTAATTGAGTAATTAATTTTGGTGTTCACACGTATCCAATTCAATTTACTTAATTAAAATTTGACAGTAGAATATAGTTCTGTTCAGTAACAAGAAGTTGTTACTAATTGTTATTGGAAAGTGTTTACTTCAGTACTTAAAAAGAAGCAGCGAAAGAGTAAAAAAGATGTGAATGTTAATAAATTTGTTACTACTTTTGTTACTGGCAAGATTCTTGTTCTGTTCTACAAGATAAGTTAATAAATATTAAATACTTTGAATTGAAGTGTTTAAGGCCAGTTTAGACGGTAAGACTTTACGTACGTAAAATCTAAGAGAAAATAAAATGAAAATCTATCCGTATAAAAAAATAGAGATTAAAAATCGTATGATTTTTTTCTTATGTTTACACAATTAGTGCTGAATAAAATGAAGTAAAATTGAAACAGCTATGCTTAAAACAATAATTGTTTACAAAAATATTTGTGATTCCAACTGAGTATATTTTTCACTATATTCAGCGGCTTTTGTGCTATTTTGACGAGTTTTACCTTTAAAAAGATAGCATCAATAAGAAAATGCAACCCTGATCTAATGAAGTAATATAGTTTTTGAAAAATTTAAAAAAATAAAGAGAGCCGTACGACTATCCAATTTCCATCCGTATTTTCTCTCAATGTCGGAGAGTTTCATTACATATTATGTTTAGACGATACTACTTGTACTCTTCTACACAAAAATTTGACATGTCGTACTACCTGTAGTATAATGTTAACCGCCCTTTATTAGCACTTCCCACGAAAATATTTACATCACATCGTTGCTAGACTTAAATGGTGTGGCTTTTTTGCCATGATTTGTATGGCGATTTCAAAACCGAATATCTACAGCTAAAATTTTTTACAACCACACAGCACAAAACATGCATAATATTTATAGTTTTCGATTTTAAATACAAAATATTTTGAATTGAAACTAACGTTTGTATAATTGTTAGAAGAAATCTGAGAAAACTATATATAAGTAAACGCCAGGATAATAAAACAATATACAAAAGAAATAGAATAAAATAAACTTTAAGAAAAAAAAACTGAAAATTTTTTGTCAATTTTGCAAAATATTCGAAAAAAGGGGCTCACAATCGATGACAAAGCTCTTGCAAATGGTAACTGTTGCAATACAAAATGCTTTACCCAGCGTACACCCCTTTTTTTTTTGTTCTAGATAAATATTTATTTTTATGATTGTTTGTTATTACGGTCAGTTCGGCTTTACTTTGCTATTTTTTTTTCCAAAAATGCGTTTATTCCTTTTTTATTTGGAATAGTAATGTTGTAAATTTTTATTTTACTCTATCGTTGCTGGTTTCTGCCGAAATTTATTGAACAAACCTAATTTTTACATTAGAAATTTGTGTGTGTAAATTTGGAAGAATGAAGAGAAGTTCAGCTTTAAAAGAAAGTTTGCTTCTTTTGTTTTTAAATATGGAACCCTTCCAGTCAGTACGATCAAGTTCTGACTGCACGCTAGCTTTGAGTCTCCATTAAATTTTCAAAAATTTTTCACTTCCTTTAATTTGAAAATATTTTATTTTTCATTTTTATGACATTTAGTTTTGTCATTTTATAAAATTTTCTCTCACTGAACACACTTCACAAGGGTTGTATAAGGAAACTTAATCAATTAATTTCTCAATTAAGTACTAATTGAAAAATTTATTAATTAATTGGTAAATTAAATTAAATTAGGGACTTAATTGCGTAAATTCGTTAATTGCGTAATTAAAATGTATGTCTGAACAGGGTATAACTCAAAAAAGTTTATTTCGAGAAAATGATTCATAAATAAACAATCCATTTAAGAAAACTTGCATCAATTATATATTAGAGTGGAGGTCTTCGGGAAACTATGTGGGATGTTTGAATTGTGACGTTATTGCTGTAAAGATATATCCACTACTGTGTCATAAACTAAAATATGTCGTTATTAATGAGAAGAAGAACGGATTTTAACTTAATAGAAATTTTTATCAACACAGCATAACTCAACAAAATACAATATATGCAAAAAATCATTAAATTCTAAAAAGATCAAGAGGCTTATTCTGAATTGCAATGCGAAAATAAATGCGATGCGCAAATGTGATGCCATGCGAAAGAAAATTGGTATTCTGTTAGACTTTCGCAATAGCATTCGCAATTTATTTCAAATCGTGGCAACGCTGCTCAAATCGCATGAAAGGTGTTCTGAAGTTCACAACCCGAAGAAATTTGGCGACTTCAAATCGCAAGCACACACTGAAGTAAAGTTACGAATTTTACTTAAAATAAACTTTAAAGCAACAATAAAATTATACACAAATGAAAATTAAAATGTTCTCTTTTATTTTTAACAAAATTAATTTTAATTTTTAGACAATTTAAGTCGCAAATAATTAATTGAAAATATGTTATTTGCTCTATTAATTGTTTGCTTAGATTGTTTTCTTGAGTACTGGCGATTTCATAGAAACAGCTGTTTTAATTGATGTTCGAAAATATACTAGTATTAGTGCGGTTGAACGTATAGTCGGTAGTCAAACAAATATGTGGTAATTTTAATTTTCAATTCTTATAAAATATTCGGTGCTTATTAAATGTGCGACTCATGTGTTAAGGGACCTTAAAAAATTTATTTAAATTATTTTTTGGGCGATATGAGTTCAGAACGTACATGTTGTAATTAACAAAATATAAAAAAAAAATACTTTTTAAGTACTGATTACTGACAAAGTAAGTAACCTTTCACATCAAAGATGCTAAATGCACTAATAGAAAATCCATTTGTCGCCAAAATATTTCTTGGCTTGCGTTATTTTTTCAAATTAAAAAATATACATTGGATTGAATTGTCACAATCTCTAAGCGTTCGTTTTATATTTCGTTCTATTTGAAATTGCATTTTTTTTTTTTTTTTTTTTTTGAAGAAATAAAACTTAGCAAGGCAGCTGCAGGCGTTTTGTTGTAGTTTTCTTTTGTTTATTTATATTTTGCACCGTAAAATCATATGTTTTTCTTTTCGAACATAAGTTTGAAAAAGAGAAAATCGCAAGCAAAACGCGTGAGTTTCAGAACATGTAAAACAAAAGTTGGCGTTTTTAAAATCAAAAACGTGCGAGTGTCAGAACTTGCCTGACAATCACAAAACGAAATGTCACAATGTTTTAGAAGGCGATATGATCTTTACGTTTTGAAGTTTATTCCACAACTCAAATGCGCCGTTCTTAATGACAAAGTCTCCAAACGTAGAATGGAATTAAAGCGTAGAAAGTACAAAAGACATAAAATGAAACGTATACACAATAATAAAATAGTATGAAATGGCGAATGATTAATTTCAAAATTAGATATTTTGAGTTATGACGTTGTATTAGTAAATTACGGCCTTCGATATCGATCAAAATTTCAATAGAATTTAAATGTACAAACGTAATTCTGCCTATTAGACCTTATAGTTCAGGATATGACTATATTTCAAATACTTTAAAGTCGGATTTTGTTAGGATCAGTTTTTTATTCTATAATATTCTAATGTCCTTTTTGCCTCATATGTGTCTGTGGAAACAGATTAGTATTGGACCTATCTACGTTTCGAATTCCATTAAAATTAATTAGCCAACATTTTCCTAAAATCGATTTCGACGCATAAAAATGCCCGCTACTCTCTTTTACCCTACTGGTCCGCTGTTTGAAAATGTAAATACTTGCCCTATTGCACAGTTCAGACCAAGGCAGATTAATATACTAGGTAGGGGCAGTAGATCAGTTGACTTTCTTGTTTATGTTTTCAGATGTCAAATTTTGTTTACACTTTTTGGTTATTTCCTACAAAAATTTTTTTCTTACAGTGGTGTTCGGGAAATATATTTAAATTTTTCATAAAACAAAAAAGTTTCACACTCTTTTTGAACTGGATATTATTTAAAAATTTAACGAGTAGGCCTCGCCTCTTCATGATTTTGTTTGCTCATTTTATACGTTAAAATCAAGAAGTTTGATACTAAATGTATTTATACACATCTTTGGTTTTTACATATGAAAATAAGCTAACATAATCACGAGAATGCAAGGTTTAGGAAGCTCCTCTGGCTTAATTATATGCATGTAAGAAGCATCAAAGGAAAGCTTATGGCATCTAGATTAATAATATTGTCATTATTTTTTTGCACTGCATTTTCAAAAACTGAAAAAATTATGTTAAAGTGGTTTTTTGAGAAAAAAAAGAAAGAAAAAAAAGAACACCTCTTTTTTGCGGCAAATCCTTAAAAACGATATTTTTTACATTTTCTCAATTCAGAGGCTTGTAACTTTTAAACGAAAAACGCTATCAGAACAAACCTTTAAACTTGTTGATTTTAATTTTCTTTAAAACTATAATTAATAAGCGTGCTACGCCAAAAACACTAAGTTAAGATTGGCCAAAATTAACAAAACAAAAAAAAAAAAAAAAAATTGTAAATTTAAAAAATCCTAACATTTAAGTTGAAAAAACTTTTTATGACATTTTCAAAAAATTATATGTCCGAGGTACCTAAATTTGGGGCTCTTCCAGAAGCCCTCCTTCACCCTAGGAGCCTGATCGTCCATAGATTCACTGAGAAACACCTCTGCCCTGCCTTTGTTAAATTTCGTTGAGATATTGTTGTGTTGACTAGTGTAAATATAAATGCATATGTACATACATATATTTAAATAAACCTATGTTAATGATCATTATAAAATGTATTATAACTAAGCGAACAAACACACAAAACCAGTTGTTAATATATATTTAGAACGGTACTCAAATTCTTTATTTTAAGAATAATTGTTACAATTAGCTCTTAATATTAATTTGTAATTAGTTTTGGGTGATTCAATAAAGAACTTGTGAAGAATACACATCATATTTGGCGACGAGTAGTGTGGAACCCAGTGAAAAAAAAATTAAAAAAAATTGTTTGTGAATAAGAGCTATAAATTATTTCTTATACAATTTTGTTGAAATAAGTCAGTGCTAGTTAAAAAAAAAAAAAAAAAACAATGTCGTTGATTGGGTCAATTGAGCAATTTGCTTTTGGAGAAGATTTTGCCGAGTATTTGGAACGGGTAGAACAACTATTTATAATAAATAATGTGGAAGAAAAAAACAAAGTGGCGTTATTTTTAACATTAGTTGGCCCAGAAACATATAAAAGAATAAAATCGGTCTTGTTACCAGAAAAGCCAACAAGTAAAGCTTACAAGGATTTGGTCAAAATAATTTTGCCACATTTCAGTCCAGAAAAGAATGTTATTGCCGAACGGTTTAAATTCTATAGTTGTTCGCAGAAGCCCAATGAGCCTATCAGTGAATACATACTCAATTTGAAATTGTTATCAGCCCGTTGTGAGTTCGGTGCATTTCTAAATGAAGCTTTGCGTGATCGTCTAGTTTGTGGGGTAAGCAGCAGCCAACTCCAGACAAAATTGTTGTCAACATCATCCTTAAATTGGGAGGAAGCGTGTAAATTAGCACAATCGTTCGAGCTAATCAACAAGGAACAAAAAAGTATGCATCCATCGTCGTATGATGTCAACAAAATAAATCGTTACCCTCAAAAGTACCATAAGTATGAAAAGTGTACAAAATGTGCATCCAAGCATGCAAATGGCGTTTGTCCGGCTAAGGAGTGGACATGTTTTTGCTGTGGGAAGAAAGGGCATTCGGCGAAGGCGTGTTTTTCAAAAAAGAGTCAACAATCAACCCAGAGGAATCTAAGTAGGCGGAATAATGTTAACGAGTTGGAGTTTAAACTGGGATCGTTGAACTGGGTAAATAGAGCGGAGTCACCACTGTTAAAGAGTTTCATCGTAAATGGTAAAACCTTGGAAATGGAAATAGATACCGGAGCCGTCGTGTCCGTTATATCTAATGTTGATTATAAATTTTATTTTAGTGATTTAAAGTTAAAAAGTATTAATTTACCCCCTTTACAAGTTTTAACAGGAAATACTGTGGAGGTTTTTGGAAAAATATCGGTGACAGTGAATGGAAAAAGTGAGTTGGAATTTGTGGTAGTAAAGTGTAACAGGCAATTCACACCTTTAATGGGACGAAATTGGATAGATGTTTTATTTCCTGATTGGCGAATTTTTTTTAATGTTAACATGGGTAAGTCGGGGGATATTTCATCTATAAAAAACGTCTTCCAGACTAATACTAGGGAAGAGTTGAAATATAGTTTTCCATCCTTATTTTTGGATTGTTCAAGCCCCATTAAAAGTTTTTCAGCTGACATTTTTGTCAAACCAAATTCACAGCCAAAGTTTTTTAAGGCGTATACAGTGCCTTTAAGTTTAAAAAGTTCAGTAGAGGCCGAGTTAGGTCGAATGCGTGACGAGGGAATAATAGAGCCTGTTCAATCTAGTGTTTGGGCAGCTCCAATTGTTTGTGTATTAAAAAAAGATTCTAATATAAGAATCTGTGGAAATTTTAAAGTTACCATAAACCCAGTCATTGAAATGGATGTATATCCATTACCGTTAATTGATGATATTCTCACAAGTCTGAGGGGTAAAACGTGTTTTTGTATTCTTGATTTGAGTAAGGCTTATTTACAGCTGTCTGTAAATAAATCTTCCCGTGAGTTGTTAACTATCAATACCCATATGGGATTGTTTCAATTTTGTCGTTTACCATTTGGTGTTTCAACTGCACCTATGATTTTTCAAAGGGTGATGGATCAAATTATGCAGGGTCTAGATGGCGTTGCAGTATATCTAGATGATATTTTAGTTTCAGGTCACGGTGAACAAGATTGTAAATCTAAATTGTATAAAGTTTTAGGTAGATTGCAAGAATACCATGTTAAAATCAATTGGAGCAAATGTAAACTTTTGGTGAATACCATTGAATATTTGGGTCATACCATTACCCCTGAAGGTATAAAACCTTCAAACTGTAAAATGGAGGCGATAATACGAGCACCTGAACCAAGTAATATTGACCAACTTCAAAGTTTTTTGGGTTTAATTAATTATTATTCAAAATTTCTGCCAAACAGTGCTACAGTTTTAGCACCTTTGTATAACTTGTTGCGTAAGGACGTAAAATGGAGTTGGGATGAAGAGTGCATCCTTGCTTTTCAAAGTTGTAAAAAGTTATTATGCAATAACAATCTGTTGGTTCATTTCGATCCAAATAAACCTATTGTGATTGCGTGTGACGCTTCTCCATACGGGGTGGGTGCCATTCTAAGTGTAGTTGTTGATGGTCAGGAAAGGCCGTGCTACATGGTTTCTTCTACTTTAAGTAAAGCAGAAAAGAATTATTCGCAGATTCATAAAGAGGCCTTAGCGGTGGTATTTGCAGTTCGCAAATTTCATAAGTTTGTTTTTGGTTATAATTTTACGGTATACACTGACCACCAACCACTGGAAAAACTTCTAGGTGATCAAAAAGCTTTATCTAATATTGTCTCTGTTCGTTTTCATAGATGGATTTTATTTTTATCCAACTATAACTGTCAAATTAAATATCGTCCTGGTACAAAACAAAAAAATGTCGATGCGTTGTCACGTCTACCTCTAGAAGGTGAAACTAATGTAAATAATTTAAATATAAACTTTTTCAATTTTGTTAATGAATCGCCAATTTCCCTCAAGGATATTGTGCTATATTCGGAAAAAGACCGTACAATTCGAATGGTCATGGAATTAGTTAAAAATAATGGTTGGTCAAGGGAAGTGAAATCAAATAGTCTACTAATTCCGTATAATAACATAAAATTTTCTTTAGAAGTCAAGCAAAATTGTTTATTTTACGGAGATCGTTTAGTTATACCCACAATTTTAAGAGAGAAATTTCTATCGTTGCTACACGACACTCATATTGGTATCGTTCGTATGAAGTTGTTAGCTCGTGCTTCTATTTGGTGGCCTTCAATTGATAAAAGTATTGAGGCTTATGTTTCAAATTGTCCTTCGTGCCAAAAAACTCAAAACAGGACAAAAGATTGTCCAAATTTCACGTGGCCTCCAACATTTTTTCCATTTGAACGCATTCATGCGGATCTGTTTCAGTTCCAAAGTAATGATTTCTTAATAGTTGTCGATGATTTTTCTAAATGGATTGACGTACAAATTTTACAAAAAACTACAGCCATGGTTGTTATTGAGAAATTAAAATTTTTATTTGCAAATTTTGGATTTTGTTATACACTAGTAAGCGATAATGGACCGCAATTCCGAAGTGAGGAGTTTAAGTTATTTTTAAAATCAAACGGAATAAGTCAGCTCTTTAGTCCTGCTTATCATCCGCCCAGTAATGGTTTGGCAGAAAGAGGTGTTCAAACTGTTAAAAATACTTTGAAATCGTATTTTTTGTCTAATAAGTCAAATAAGCTTTCTATCCAAAACGTCGTATTAAACTTTTTATTTAAATACCGCAACACGCCATCCACTGTCACAGGTATGTGTCCAAGTGAATTTGTTTTATCATATAAACCAATAACTCTATTATCCTACATTAAACTAAAAGAAGAGTCAAATACAAAAGTAAATACTACAAACTACAAAGACAAAAAGATTTTAGAGAAAAATATGTTTCAAGAAAGCAAAAAATTATATAATTTCAATTTAAAAGTTGGTGAAAAAATTTCGTATTTGAATCCAGATCAAAATAGTGATGCAAAATGGGTCAAAGGTATCATTTGCAAAAAAATTAGTGAAACACTATATTTGATTGAAGTTAATAGGCGACGAAGGGTTGCTCATAGAAACCAATTAAAATTAGTGGAAAAAGATGTAATATTATCAAGTACTCCACAAAATTTAAAACAAGACGAGAATATAAGCGTAGAAAGGGTACAGAAAAAAGAATTTTTGGCAGAAAATGTGAAGGAAGAAGATGATAATATTACAGAATTACCACTAAAGGCTAGATTAAGAAAGAAGGAAAACATTAATTACAAATCGTGATTTCAATTAAAATTTTTTATTATATTTTTGTATTTTTTATATAAACTTAAAATCTAAAAAGGGGAAGAAATGTTGTGTTGACTAGTGTAAATATAAATGCATATGTACATACATATATTTAAATAAACCTATGTTAATGATCATTATAAAATGTATTATAACTAAGCGAACAAACACACAAAACCAGTTGTTAATATATATTTAGAACGGTACTCAAATTCTTTATTTTAAGAATAATTGTTACAATTAGCTCTTAATATTAATTTGTAATTAGTTTTGGGTGATTCAATAAAGAACTTGTGAAGAATACACATCAGATATATTGAGTGGTTCATAAGATACCGAATTTTGTATAAAAAAAAAAAATCGTTCTCATACCACTGTGTCAGTTGATTTGACATCTGAAAATATATTTTACAAAAACAAAATACATGTTGTTTACTTATTGTTGTAGTTGTTTTAGAACTGCCTGTAAAATTAATGTGCCTTAGTCCAGACAATTATCTGCCAAATTTCACTAAAATCGGATCACCCATTTAGCCGTGATTGACGTACCAATAAACAAATTCACAAGGGATTTATAATATATATTAGATTCATCAATATGCTTAATTCGATAATTCACACATTTTGTACTTTTCGTTCATTCAACCTTAAATATTTTATCTTCATTGCAATGCTAAGGAAGATCTACTCAGTTGTTTATTAATCAGTTCCTACAACATCGTTTAGCCATTGTTGAAAATCAATACATAACGGTAAACGATGAGTCAGTTGGTAGAGTCAATACTTTGTCCCGTTTTTATAATGTTAAACAATACAGTAATACAATATTACAGCATCTACCATCTGCATTGGCCGTCTTTGCAGCATTCAATTTAAGCATGAAATCAATCAGGTTGAAGAAGCGTTTAAGCTACGTACACATAAATCTTTGTAAGATATTTGAACCGTCTTACAGCTTTATATATGCAAAGGCAACATTGCTTCCATATCGCTATTCATTCTTCTCCTTAGCCCTTTTTACACAGGTTATCTAGTTATCGCGATTTTGAGATGCCAGATTCTAGAAGTGTACATCAAACTACAGCCATTCACATTTTAATTTCTTTGCTTGAGACCTTATTCTGTTTTTATCAAGTTATTTTATTGACAAGAAGACAGGGGAGGGTCTTCTTGTCAATATTTTCGATCACTTTAAATCATCTAATCGTCTTCTTTACAAACGATACTGTGTTTTTGTATATTGTGCGGCTACTGATAGATCGATTCAAAATGTTTTTTTTAATTATTGCTATTTTCTCGGCGCCTCTGACTTAGCCATAAAACAATCCACACACCAAAACATAAGAGCCAATTCTGTTTTGATTTTAATAACTTTATGAACTTGCAATAAATTTTAATTAAATATTTCATTCTAAATTTAGAAAATGTCACAACTTTTCCACATAAATGATTTACCATTTACAAATGGTTAATTTTAATTAAGTTTATTGTATTGAATCTGTTGTAGAAATATCAGAGATTTATGATATTGATACTGTGTTTGAATTTTAGATTTATATTAAAGAGTATTAATACACATGGCAGCACTTCTAATCATATCTCTTAAGCCTTGACCGACTTTAAATTTACAACATTTTATTTAGATCTTCAAAGGCTTTTACAGTTAAGTTGTCACTAAAATATTGTTATGTTGAACCCACAAACCTGAAGTTACACTTATGTACGTGTACAATTTCAACGACAACCATTTTATTTATCTTCATTGAATTATAGTAAATTATATTTATTTTATTTAAAACATTTTTTTTTAATATATTTTCCTTACATGTCTACATGTTTTGTTTCTCATTTTCAGATAAATCTGCCACGTGAAACGAGCAACATGATTGCTATTAGTGTAAAAGATGCTACTGGAGTACAACATGCAGAGGATTATATAAAGCTTGCAGTTGGTGAATCTAAACATATTTATCCTGCCAAGGTAAGTACACAACATTAAGGAACAACATTACTACATTGTGCAAAATGTAACATCAGCATCTTAAATTTAAATTGAAAATTTTGCTCATGTTTCTTAAAAGAAAATAAAACAAAAATAAATTCTAGCAAAAAATAAAAAAATGCAGGGAAAACACCAGAGTAAAGATTCTAGTATTTCCTATTCTACTTGCATAATATTATTTCTTGCTTCTATTTGATGGTTTTTCTTTTTTGTTTCATCTTAAATAAGTTTTATGGTCGACCGCGTTATTGGTTTCGTTTTTGTATTGTATCATTAGAACAATGTTTGAAATAATATTAGTGATATAGTTGATCGCAGCCTTAACAAGATAGTAAAAGTATACGTGAAGCATTTTCTTTTTTTTTAAGTTAGATTTCAATTCAATTTCTTAATTTTATACGTATATAAACTCTATACAACTCAAAGGGAACAAAAATGAATGTGTTGTCGCATCACTGCTTATTGAAAAACACGTTGCTGGTTTTTCAATAGCAGAATCGCTTAGAATATCTGACAGAACGTCCTTGTATGTTTTTTGAGCAAGATCAGATTCGTTGCAAACCGTAGTACTTGTGGTCTATGTTGCGTAAAGCTTAAAAGAGAAGCTTAATTAATTGGCTTTTTAAATGGCCAGAAAAGCAAAAAACATACCGCCAAAAATAGAAGTTATAAAGACAAAAATATTTTTTTCGTCAAAAATCTTGCTTTTACCACTATTAGGAAAAAAGTATTAAAAAAAAGTTTTTAATTTATAATTTTTATGTTACGTGCCTTTTCGGTATTTACCTAAAAGCTTATAGATATAAGGTCCGGTCAGATTAGTCAAATATTTGACCACTGACCATTATTTTTACGAATGTTAATTTCAATCTCTTCTGACGCGTATTACGAATCATGATTTTAAATATAATATTATATTGAGTGAGATCTTATACTTCTTAATAAGTATTTGAGAATTTGTTTACATAATTTACTAATTATGTCTTTTTGGTCAAATATTTGACTAATCTGACCGTATCTTTAGCTGCTTTAAAAATTTGTACTTTATACCTTGTTTAGACTTACGCTTTAATTGCGCAATTAAGGAATTTACGCAATTAAGGCCTTAATTAAGCTCAATTTACCATATACGAAGGCAATTAATAAATTGAGTAATTAGTACTTAATTGCATCACTAATTGAATAAGAAGCGAAATGCAACCTTGTTTACTGGGAACTATGTTCAGTGAGAAAAAAATTCATAAAACTGATAAGTCGAAAGTAAAAAATATATAAAAAAAAAAAAGAAAATGGCGGGTTAAACGAAAACTGCTTTTGACACTTCCAACTTCAAAGCAACAAAAAAAACCCTTTTTGTTTTTGCACCAAAAAGAGAAAAAAGCTGGGCGGACGTCACTATATCGTAAAATATATATGCCTTGTGCTAACTGAAAAAGCTTAATTGAGCATGTGTAAACACCAAATTAAATTGCGCAATTAAAACTAAATTGACTCAATTAAGAAAACATGTCTGAACAGGGTATTACTTTGCATGTCGCTGTTATAGTTGTATTACAAATGCATATGTAGTATGTTTCGTCAGTTATATGTACGTGTAGTACCTATTGAAGTTACATGCGATAAGGTTTCTATTCGCATTTCAGCATAATTTCGTTCACAAAACGGCAGTAAGGGTGATAGAGAACAGCTTGGCTTAACTCTTGCAGCTGTTTATAAAGCTGACTCATTTGTCCGTCTGCTATTGTGAAACACCTCTAGCTTTTAGGACTTTCCATATGAATTCGCGTCCAGCTTTCTAGGAACTGCTCTAATGCGATGCAAAGCGTAATTACCTGGCTTACAGCTGTAATGTATTGCAATAGCCACAACCTAAAATATGGTGTGTAGTGGGGTACTTTTTCTTTATTTAAATGTGCCTCTTATGCGCGGAGATATGATCTCTGCTGAAATGCTAAATTTGTAGTTAAGGGGGAATATCATTGTCCCTTGCTTCTGTTTTCTGATCGTGTTAACTTTCTGCAATTGTCAATTGTTAATTGTTACAAAAACGTCAAAAGATTTGCGGCTACGGATGTTTGCTACCACTTTGCTTATATTTAACAAATTATGTCTCTATCGCCGCACTGTCGGGCATTTTGAATTTGTTCGTTGCAAAATCATAAGTTTTAAATAAAGATATTAAAAAAATCTTTGAATTTTAAATCCTTTAGTTTGCAAATAAGTGCTCTCGCATTGTGATAGGCACTGTGCAAAAATCATATACTTTGTAGTAATGATATTTTTAAAATTTAAAAAGCATTTAAAACACAACTTGTGCTTCAAAATATAAGTAAAAAAAAAAATCCACGTAAATATAAGATTTGAAACTAATATTATATTTTTTATTTATTTAATATAATGCTAATATAATAATATCAAGTAATTTTGTATATATTGTTTCAAGCTAGTATAATTTTGTTATTAGTTAATTTTCCAGTTGGAAAGCTTTGATTTTCAATTAAATTTTCACAATGCATGTACTGTAGAAGTAAGTTTCTTCTCAGGATACATTTAAGCCCAAAGTTGTGCAGTTTTCGATGCATAATCATCAAACTTTGGGACGTTTATCATTTCTCTAGAGTTCTTACCATTTAGAATAACTGTCAACCTTTTAATAATATGATTGCCGATCCCAGTAATTACAGTGGGTAGCTGTTCATTTGTGTTGCGTTCTTATCAAAACATTCTCTTTCTCGTGGAATCGTATACTTTGAAGTCGTAAAGGAACTATATATTAATAAATATAAGCTTATCTGGAAGTAATAAGGTAAACTTTGTATAAGGCGTTCGGCTATATCATCCATTACATTGCCGATACTTCAGTAACCTTTACAGTGAATGGCACTGCTTCGTTTTGTATTGTGACCTTTTGTTTTTTGAAGAACATTTACATTATCCGTAAAACAAAACATTTTTTTTTAACAATCCATAAATAAAGCTAAGGCTTCTTTCTAGGCTACACTTTGTGGGTAAAACATTTGGAGGAGTTGGAATTAGGGATGAGCGATCCCCGTGATTTTTGAATAGTTACCGTGATCACCGTTTGCAGTTCTTTTTTATTTAATAATACATGTATATATAGGAAGTATATAATACTAAATATTATTTTATACAAACAGTAATCATTGTGAAAAAGGTAGGCTGACTTCCTAAACGCCTGTTGCAATGCATAATTTAAAAAAAATGCGTATGCAGTGCTAAACATGTCTTAAGTGCAAACTTGCGTTGCAGAGACATTTTTTGCATTTTATAGGCATTTAGGAACGTCGCTATGCAACTCATACATAAAACAAATGTCAAAAACATGGTATAAAATTGAATAATTTTTTTTTTAGAAAAATAGAGGTTACACATAATTATTTATCAATTTTGTTGGCAAGTGCTGAGGAATTGTCTCAGGTCAAATCTTCCAAAAAATATTGATTTGCTATAAAAACCTATTAAAAAGAAAAAAAAAGAAGAGACAACTTTGTTAAGGACAATAAAAATCCCGAGAACAAATAAATATTTTTTAAGAATTCATTGAATTAATGGATGATAACATTTTTTATTTACATTTAATTTTAAAAATAAACAAGAAAATACTTAGCCATTGCAGCTTAAATGTTTGCATACAAAATAAAAATGATGCGTGATTTTGACTTTTGATACTCATTAAAGTGAGTTGCCAAACGATAGAATTCGGTAACACTGATTGATTATAGGTTCAAACATGGCGAAATAATACAGGTGAACGCACGGGCGAAAAAGCCCATCAGCTGTATACATTGCAATTGTCAAATAAGTTTGTCAAAAATAAATTATTTGTTAAATTTTTTTTTAATTAATTTTTTTTTTTTTTTAATTGCTAATAGAAAACAAAATAACTATTAAAATTCCTAGAGAAAACTGCCACAATTTGGAACCGTATTTGCAGTTTCTGATGTGTATAATCAAAATATGTGTAAAAAGATAGTGAAATTATTGTTAACACATTCATAATTTCTTGGTTTTTTTGTGGAAGATAATGTTAATCTTCAAATGGTCAACGTGCAAGAATGGAACGATGCATGTGATTTGGGTAAACTAGTGGTACAATAGAATTTTGGTCACACTTTTCCTGGATTTTCATTTTTATGTAACTTATTTTTTTTTAATTTGTTTATCCTGAAAATTACAACCTCTTTTTTCATCACCCTGGAGTTAATGTCGACGTCGTTGACGGCGTCAAATGTCAAAAAAAAAGTTGAATCGTATGAAATTGTATGAGAGCAGTTAATCTCAACGCGTTGCAACGCCGTAAAAGTTCAATCTGTTTCAACTTTTTCGGCGTTGAAACGCCGTCATCGACGTCGACATTAACTCCAGGGTCAAATATATTTATTTTTATTTTATTTTAACAATATTTTTTGACAAAATGCCTAAATTTTGTAGCAACAAATTACCTGTTGTTTTTTGTTTTGTTGGATTGCTGTAGCCGTGCGGTCACCTGCATTAATTCGCCTTGGGTTCAAATAATAAAAGCACACAAAATTTTCTGTTACATATGTATGCGTGAAATGTGGAAAAAAGAATAGCTGTTGTTAATAAGTAGAAGCTAGAAAAAGCTACACAGCAAAGAAGCTGCGATTACATATGCAAGAATGAAGTAATCAAGAGTACTTATATTTCTCTTTCTTTTTTGTATGTGTGCAAATATAAAAGAACGTTCTTAAGCGGACCTATTACTTTATCGATTCAGTCACTGTAGTGACCAGTGATTTTTTAATCACAGGGATTTAATCACAGGTACTGAAATATCGCTCATCTTTAGTTGGAATACTCTTCTTTATACTCTGGAGCAGGATTGTCGGTTTCTTTTTGACTAAGTTTGCCAAAATCAATGTCGAAAATCGCCAAAACGATAGTTTTAGTCCATACTATTTATTTTTTTTGTTTAAAATAAAAATATTGGCCCATATTCATAGTTATATAATAAAGTCGACTCTTGCTAATGTATACTCTAAAATAAAAAGCCTTTACTGTCTTTTTTGCTTTCATAGTCAGGAATAAAGTATACTTTAAGTTTAGCCACCTTCTACTGGGTGCCGACTGTAGTTTGATAAATGTTTTATACAATTTCTAAAACAAACAATAGAAAAAAGTAACCTTGTATTTATTTTGTTCACTTTGGTATAAAAATCAGATATAGAGTATTGTGTTCTTAAACCAAATAAAATAATTTTGATAAAATGAGTTAAAAACAGCTTTAGGTTGTTTTAAAATTTAGAGTTGACTTTCTCGCCAAAAGTATATTTAAAGTATACTTTATTTTAACTATGAATATGGGCCATTTGTTTTTGTATTTTTTCCTTAAAATTTATGTAATTCGATATGAAAAAATTGGGTGAAGCTGAAAGGGTATATCTAAGTTTGTCATGTCGTGTGTAATTTTTACAATATCCATTTCCGACCTCATAAAGTATATATATTCTGACTTCTTGTGAGCGATATCCCTCTGTCCGTCCGTTTTAGTGACTATCAGATATAGTGTCAAAAGAGGTGCTTTTGTAAATCAGCATGTCCTTCTAGGCAGAGGGCAAAACACCATGCCTACCTCTAAACTTCAATCAAGAAAACAAGTATATGGGACGATAGAGAATTAAAAAATAAAAAAAAACATTAAGTGAAAAAACTTTTGCTCGGCCATATTTTTTAACTTATGGGCCTCTGAAATTATAAAATTTTTTGAAATACCAATATGGGTATCATTTTTAAGCTTTTGAAGAAAGGAAAGGAAATACTAAAGTTTTAAAAATTGCTTAACCCATGCCATTTTATGAAAAATTATATATATGTAGTACATTTTTTTTCTTATTTTGTAATTCTCTGTCGACCCAATATTTGCTTTTTTTATTGGAGTTACTTCACTAAACTAGATTTACGTATATGGTGAAGGCTATATAAGATTGGCATAGCCGAATATAGCACTCTTACTTGTTATACTCTTCAGTACAAAAAGTGGAAAAAGGGTATAACTAATTTTGTTATTCCGTTTGTAATTTCTACAATATCGATTTCCGACACCATAAAGTGTATACAGTATTCTTCGAAACCTAAGTAACTTTTTCCCACTAAGTAATAATAGACTCATATCTTTTCTTTAAATAAATTTATAGAAAATATTTTTTTTATTTACTACTACACAATGTCTATAGCCAAAAAATAACAACAAAAATTAAATTCAATTTCTTTGGAAGTTATAATAAAATAAAAACAAAATTAACTTAAAAATTCGCTGTTCGAAACCTAAGCAACTTTTAATATTTGGTATGATATCCTTTGTTTCTTACGACCTCAGCGCATCTTTTGGGCATAGATTCAATAAGATTTGATTTTAGACAGTTCATCAACTCCTGTTTATTTTTAAAGCGTCGAGTTCCAACTCTCCGTTTTAAAATTCCAAAGAGGTGGTATTCAAGTCTGGCGATTGAGGTGGCCAATCCAAAACTTGAACCCCATTAGCGGATAACCAATCCTTGACTAACTTCGATGAGTGTTTTGGGTCATTGTCATGTTGAAACACCCATCGAAGTGGCATTTCCCATTCAGCATAGTTAAGAATGTGAGTTGCTAAAATGTCTCTGTAAACAAAACAGTCCATTTTTGTTTAAATTTCTACAAAGGGACCAACACCACTGGCCGGAAAATAAGTCCAAACCATCACATTTCCACCCCCATGCTTTATTGTGGCTTTGAGTACCGAGGATGTAGCCACTTTCCTTTTGGTCTTCTCACGTGGCAAACTCCATCTGAATTTAGTAAGTTAAATTTAGATTCATAACTAAACAAAAAAGTTAGATAAAGTCCAATCCATATGTGCTCTAGCAAAATCCAACCTAAAACAACCAAAAAGCTGAGAAAATCAGAGACTTGGTTGCAATCAATCATACAAACTTTTTTTTTAAATGCTTCTTAGTCAGCATAGGCTTTTTAGATGGCATCAAGCTCCTTAAATTTTGTTACAATTAACGTTTTCTTACTGTGGAATAACTAACCTGAAGTTTAAGCTTATTCACTATGTCTTTCGACCAAATAAATGGAGTTTTTTTAACTAGACGAAAAATTTCTGGTCTGTTCGCTCAGAAGTTTTTCGAGGTCGCCCACCGCTATTGGCTTCCTCTACTTTCCCAGTAGCTTGTTACTTTTTAATAAGTCGGGAAACTATTGATTTATTAACATTCAATTGGTTTGCTATAGCAATTTGGGATTTACCGTTATTAAAAAGTTCAATAATCTTTTCATTGTTGTCATTGTTGTACTTCTAAAGAATAGGTACTACTTAAATGCATAAAATCAGCCAAAATTATTTTTTCAATAGCAATCATAACGGGACTAAAATTTTTGTTTAAAATTTTTGTTGTTGTTTTAGTTAATATTTCGCAACAAACGCAAAAATGTAAAAGTTCCTTAGGTTTCGAACAGCGAATTTTTAAGTTAATTTTGTTTTTGTTTTATAAATTCTTCCAAAGACATAAAATGTATATTTTGTTGTTGTTATTAGTATGTAGACTGTATGTATAATAATAAATAAAAGGGAAATTTTTCATTAATCTATTTAAATAAAACATATACGACCATGAGTATTTACTGGGGAAAAGTTGCTTATGTTTCGAACAGTACTATATATTCTGAGTTCTTATGCATAGCGAAGTCGATTGTGCGATGTCAGTCAGTCAGTCTTTCTGTCTGTCCGTCCGTGTTAGTGTTAAAATCTACTTTTCCAAGGCACTAGATGAGGTAGAAAAAACTTAAATACGCCAATCGATCAGAAATAGTTTCGAAAGAGTTGCAATTGGAAATTAGCAAGATCGGTCCATGTACTTCTAGGCACCTGCCTTTTGTGAGAGACAGTCAAAAATTCTACGCTCCGCGAAATAAATAAATTTAAATCTATCAAAAAACTTTTTTAATTAAATTAATTAAAAAAAAAAAAATAAAAAAACTAAGTCAAATCCAGAGACTAAGAAGGAATAAGTGTCTTTGAAGTTCTTAAAAAAGTATGGCATCCGATGAACTTTTTTTTAACAAAGATAAACATACCTTAAAAAAAATAAATAAACTAAATAATGATCAAACGACAACGACTCTGTTTCTGTATTTTTTTCAAGATAAATTTTTTTTCTCAAAAATCGACTGTAATCGACCAGCTATAATTTTTATAAAATTAAAAAAGTATTCTTGATTTGGGATCAGTTAGAAGCTCTTTATTATACGAGGGCTGCTCTATATATTTCTGGCCTAATAGTTAAAATGCAAATATTAATAATCAAAAATGGTTTTATTGTTTTTCAAAGTATTCTCCAGCATAATTTATACACTTTTGCATGCGCTCAAACCAGTTGTCGCAGCACTTTTTCCACTCCGATTGAGACACCTCTAAAACATGGTTTTTGAACACTTTAACTTCTTCTGCCGACGAAAATCGTTGACCACGCATTTTTTTCCTGATGTGCGTAAACAAGAAGAAGTCATTAGGTGCCAAGTAAGGGCACCCATTAAGTCGACGTTTTGGCCGGTCAAAAACGCTCTGGTTTGAGCCGATGTGTGAGAGCTCGCATTGTCATGGTGAACAATGATTCGTCTTCTCTTGTTGGTTTTTTGAATTTCTCCGATGACTTCAGGCAAACAAATTGTAGTGTACCACTCAGAAGTGACCGTCCTACGTTGCTCAAGCGGAACAGTCGCCACATGACTAGTTTTGCCGAAGAAACAGGCGACCATTTGCTTTGAAGTGCTTCTTCCACGAACAACTTTCGTTGGATTTTGCTCGTCTTTGAAGACCCACACGGTCGATTGTTGTTTCGTTTCGGGCTCATACGCATAGATCCATGATTCGTCACCTGTGACAATCTCATAAACGTCTTTTGAAGCACCGCAATCGTATTTTTGCAACATTTCTTTGCACCAATCGACACGAACCTTTTTTTGAGCGACTTGCAAATTGTGCGGGATCCAACGAGAACAAACCTTTTTTACGGCCAGGTGTTCATGCAGTATCGAATGTATGCTGGTGGAAGATATGTCCAAGGATGTCGCATGTCGATCTTGCATTATGAGTTCACGCACGGCATCAATGTTCTCTGGCACAACAGCCTTTTTGGACGACCTTCACGGAATTCGTCTTTGAGCGAGCTTCGGGCACGATTAAATTCATTATACCAATTCTTCACAGTGCTATAGGATGGTGCTTCATCGCCATACAAAGATTCAAGTTCATCAATGCACTCTTGTCGTGATAATCCACTTCGAAAGTTGTGAGTTAATTTCATTTTTTTCTATATTAATTTTTTCAAGTCACTGTAAACAACACAAATAATGGTCGTACGTCAAAACGTTTTGAGTACAATTATGCTTAAAAATGACAAACTTTCCAATGGAAATGACAGATTGCACTTGGCAGCACTCTGTGTTGCCAGGCCAGAAATATATATAGCAGCCCTCGTACAATGTATTCATTCATTTCACAATATTTTGTCAACAAATTTTGTGTTTTAGCCACGGGTTTTGGAAAGTGCGACGAACTAGGTCTTCTATATTACTGATCTATTTTGTAGTTTGTATATCTTTTTCTGTTCGACAATAAATCTAGTAATTGATGCTGTTTCCCTACATTACTTGCATCTGATGCAGCCTGCCTTGCCATAATTTTGAGGTGTTTTCTGCCCTTTTTTCTGGCTGAGTTTCTGACAGTCTTTGATACGTAATTATATTGGGAGACTTTATATAGGTTCCACAGCTGTTTTTTGAGGATATTTCATTCAAACACTTTTATTATTATTTCCTACTTGCATTAAAATTAGTGTCACAAGTTAATAAGATCTGCAAGGTCTCAGTGAAAGAATGCAACGTCGTTAATCCTTTGAGAAAAAAAGTATTAACTTCACCTTCTCTATTTATTTTTTTAGATAACTAATTGTCGAAATCATTTTATCACATCACATTTTCTTACTGAATCTTATAACAGCCAAATTTAAAATTCTAATATTGATATTCTTCTGGAATTTATGGAGTTACAATGTTGTTTGTTGTAAAATTTTAATAATACTGTAGTGATGTTTGAGTTAAGTAATAATTACTAAAACGTTTTACTGGAAAAATAAACATTAAATTCCCCACGTAAAAGTAATAGGAATCTGTTAGTAGTTCAAATTCCAGCGGTAATATTTTTGTTTTGGCAATTCAAACGACTATTTTTTGTTCTTAACAGTATATGCTAACGTTTTTTGTAGCGCTATCGACTTTTTATTACTAAAACACAACTTTCTGTTTCCAAAACACGCCGTTTTTTGTTTATGTTGTTTTAAATGCAGGTATAAAAAGTAGATACTTGCAACCATTAACAAAATGTTAGAAGCTAAAAACGACAACAAAAACTAAAATATTCTTTTTGTATACGAAAAAAATCAGTCAACTATTAACTGAATAGCTCAGTCCATTTTGTTGAATATTAAACTTATAATATCTAAAAGTGAAAGGCCAATGTAAGCGGCATGTGGACGCGGGCGGCAATCAGCTATACTTTTTGGCGCTTGAATTTATTTTACACATGCAAATGAACGCGGCTTCTTGAAGTAGAAACTTGTGAAAAATATATAAAACATTTTTAGAGTTTTTGGCGCAGAAATTAATAATTTTGATTGCAGAAATTTTTTTTTAATTTTAAATTTTAAAAGGAAAAATAAATAAAATGAACAACGATTTAGTGAAAAAAAGAAACACAAAAAAAGACTATGGATGATTTGACAAATTAAAGCGGCAAAACGAAAAGTTGAACTAAATTCAACATTGCCGCTCAGCCGCTTTTGACGGCATTGCCAAGTTAAATTAAATGCAACGTGATGAGTATTTTTGTTAACAAACAAAGTATTTTAAAATAGGTAATATTCTTGCCGGATGCCGCTTGCATTGGCCTTTCAACATAGGTCGTCGGAAACATCAATAAGAAACTTGTTGATATCATAAAAATAAGTTAGAACAGCAGCAGAGTTAAGATTGACCGTCAATAAAATGAATACACTTTCATTAAAATAACTGGTCCATATTCTGGCCACAAAACCGATTGTCGTTACACTTCGAAGTATAGGTTTCATTTAAATTTTTTTTCATACACACATCTAGTGGAATATTATAATTTTCACAGCAGAGCTTTTGATCTTTAGCCATATTTAATGTTTATTAAAGATTTGACTTTGTTGAGATAACTGAGAATCATAGTTGTGAAAATTTTTAAAACTTGCTTCATTTACATTAGTCGCATTTTTTTATAAATAAAAATTTTAATATTTGCATTATAAAGTTCTTTATAACTGCAAAATTTCGGGTTGTCCTTATGTTTGTAGATTTTATAATTGTTTTGTGATTAGGAAACAGAACGCAATTTCCTAATCACTATTAAACACTTTTACCTTGAATTTTCACTGTAAAAGTTGTAGCAATAACTGGCTAAATTGCTCAATAAAATATGTGTTGGCATAATTTGTGGTTTTATATATTTTTTAATTGTTTTGCTATCTTATCAGTGTTGTCACGATCAAAAATATGTATCTATAACGGATAAAGGTGAACAGATACATCCATCCTTTTGCTAAAGATGGAATAAGCTTTGACTGATTTCAGTAGCGAATCTAAGACTTGATTTACACTATGCAATTTTTTGAGGAATTTTTTTTCTCTCAATTTTTTATTTAAGGAACATTCCCTTAAAACTCAAGCAATACCGTAATGCTAAGTCCTCCTGCTTCACAAACAAACAAAAATCTTATGCTAGATTCATGAAAAATTGCATAGTGTAAATGTCGTATAATTGTATAGAAGAGAAGTGGAACACTAATAAACCTATGCAAAAAAACCCCCCGCTTAACGTGTTATTTCTCAGAAGTGCCTAATATAAACTGAGTGTATATAAGAAAAGTTTTTGCGTGATTTCTGAGTCTTTTTTATTTACTTTATATACATATTTACAACTCCCATGTATGAACCGGTGCTTCAAAGACTATTTTGGAGTTACTCTACCGCATGCAGGAAAGCGAGAACGAAAAACCTCATCGGTGACAGTAGGGTATCCAGCTGTATTGACCCACTGCAGCATCGACGCATTGTGGTGTGTGATTCACTATTTTATCGTTACTACAATGGAATGTGCTCTTATCAAATAAGGAAACTTGTTTCTGAAAATCATAATATCGTACGCGCGCACGTTCCTTATTAAGAGCGCATCCCTTTGTGGTCGATTGGCCAGTGAAGCGCACTTCGCATTACATAGAAAATTCAAATTTTAGTCGCACAGCTTCTATTTGGAATAAACTCGCTGAGAAAGTCTTTGCTGTCACGTTCATTGAGGAAAGATTCAAATGTAATGTCCACAAGCACTAATGCCTTTATCCTCCTACCCACTATCTTATTTCCTACTTATGGCACAATGAGTTGCATAAGTAGGGGCATCCCCTGACTGCTGGTCCTACAAAAAAAAAAGAAAGAAAAAATGTGTATGTAAGTAGAAAGTGAAATTATTAAAAATAACACAAAAATTTAAATTGTAATGAGGAATTATTTTTTATACGAAAGATCAGGAGGCTTATTCTGAATTGCGATGCGAAAGTCAATGCGATGCGAAAATACATAAATGCGAACAATTGCTATTCTGTATTGCGATATTCGCAAAGTTCTATTTTAATCGCATTTCAAATGCGAAAAGGTGGTAAATCGGTATTTTAAATTGCGAAAACACATGTCAAATTCGCAAAATTTATTCGACAACAAAGTAGCATTCGCAAAGTACAAACATGTAAGTAAAAAACAATATTTTATTTATGTATTCATCATATATTTATTATTTAATTCAGGGAAGTAAGCAATAAGACAAACAAACCGCGTCAACTTTAAATAAAAATAGAATTTATGAATAAGCACAGCCATTTGGCAAGAGGCCATTTAAAAACACCAAATGCACGTTAGTCTGCAAATACTTTGTGGCAAACGTTAACTGAAGAACTAAATATTAATGGACCACCTATTAGAGAAATTCAAAAATATTTGACTTAAATTTTAATAGGTTTGGACCTATTAAATAAATTTTAGAAACAATTTTCACAGCGAAGCACAAAAAATTTATTTATTTTTAATTTGACGTTTGTTGATACTGATGTTTATTTGAGCAGCGTTGCCAACGATTTGAAATAAATTGCGAATGCAATTGCGAAAGTCTAACAGAATACCAATTTTCTTTCGCACCGCATTTCATTTGCGCATCGCATTGATTTTCGCATCGCAATTCAGAATAAGCCCCCAGAGCATGGTATTAAAATTAAAAAATGGTGGCATATGGCCACCGCGGCTGCTTATGACGAAGAACATTCTGGACATCCAATTTTGGGTCAGTTTTCAAGTACTGCTGGCCGTATGTCACGTCGAACAATGTGTTAATTATTTCTTCATTTCAACAACTCGATGGTTGCGGCCGCAGCACCAGTTTATTGAAGCGAAATTTCGTCCGGATCAATGTCATCCATATTTTCAAACAAAAAATTATTGATCATGGTGTGGTAAGGATCTCCATTGACTGTAACGTGAGATCCGGCCTAATCTTTGAGGAAATAAGGTCCGATGATGCCACCAGCATATAAACTACTCCAAACGGTGCATTTTTCTGGATACATTGGAGTCTGTGGGGTATGTTCTAGATTGGTCTCACTCCATATGCGGCAATTTTGCTTATTAACAAATCTGTTAAGTCAGAAATGAACCTCATCGCTGAACACAATTTGGCGATAAAACAACGTGTCAGGTACTAACTACTCTAGAACCCAATCGACGAAAGAACGTCGCGGAACGAGTCTATTCATAATAATTTGCAAGAGTTTACTGAAAAGTTTTAAATAAAATTTTTCTATCAAAATTTTATTTTTAGTGTTATTTTTCATAATTTCAATTTCTATCATGCTTAAAAAAACACCCTATACATAGGATTTTCAAAATTTAAATTTGATTTTCTAAATTCATAAATACTGTAGAAATATAATCTTGTTTATTCTTAGTTGGTGAGTAAATTATATTCTTGAGTTTTCGTGATCGTGACTAATTTTTTTTTATTTATTTCTTTAATATAAATGTATTTTTATTCAAACAAATATTAGCATGAACTAACTTATAATTTTCTTTTTCTTGCTTTCTTCTTAATTGCTGTTTACAATTTCAAAATTAAAACTATTGTCACTATTATCGAAATAACTATTTTTATCGTTATTATTATGGGCGTCGCTGCCATTGCCACTCTTACGATGCACAAAACAAATGTACAAAAATACAAAATGCACATTCTATGACATCATTGAAACTTGAATGCATTCTGTGGCATATGAAACTACGACATCTTGCTGTTCATGATTTGGTGCTCCTGTTTATTTTTCTTTGCCATCAATGTTTTCTATTCAAATGATGATGATGATGATGCCATTGAACACTAAACAAATAATCAACCCACCAACCATAAAAACAACATGTTGATTTTGTACCATTGCTGCTATTACTGAGATTCATATTGTTATTGCACTTTCAATGAAAACTATGCATTTACTGTCATTTCTAATATTCGCAAATGGTTTCTCATCTTTATATTCCTGCATCGCTACTGTTGTCTTCAATGATGGCTGCTACCGTCCCTGTTGCCGTTGCTCGCTCGTTAAATTGTTTACATTAGACAATATTCTCTGTTGGTGACATTATATGTTTTGATTCTCCACTGCCATTGTCATCGTTGTGGATGAGTTCTGATGAAAAAATTGTCGCCATTGATAGATACACAGGTATGTATTATGTTTATTACTTTGTTCATTATTTTTATTGTTGTTGCTGTTGGTAATTCTATTACATTTTTTAAATGCATTTACTTTATTCCTCCATTTAATTTTTAATACCTCAACTAAAGAATGTTGTAACGAGTGTTGGATTAAGTACAATGGATTAAGTGAAAAATTTGCAGATTGCAAATGTATACGATACGACTAGTTATGGCGTATGATTTAACAGTTTTAAAATCTTTTACATAGCGCGTGAACAGGATTTGTAGGTGATTGCAAAAATATAAAAGCAAAGTTGTATTCGATTGCAACTAGTAAATTTTAATAAAACTTTCTGTCGCGTAAAATCTGTCATAATTATGTTGCTTATGTTTTCCCCTAACTCATTAAGGCGCAGAGATCCTTATAAGGGACGCATGAATTTTTTACTGTAGCCCTTTTAAAAACTTGAGTTTTTAAATCAAAAGTTGGCTATACCATTACTGTCATTCCAACGAACCATATTTTATTTCAAATGTTTTTAACTATTGTGATTTGTGTGCTGTGTTTTATGCGAAATATTGTGAAAAACCGAAAATCTTCCACTTATTATTTTCGTTGCCATGTTAACGTTCTGCCCTTTGCGGGAATTATGACAATTTGTTCTACCAAATAAATTTGTAAGATCCCGGTTTTCTGCTGCTTTTTCCACTTATATGTTTTGCGCAAGAGAAATGTACTATTGAACAAAAAGTACTTTTCCAAACTACGAAAGGTAAAATATGGAAGAGAATTAGGAAGATTTCAAAATGTATCTTTTAATAAAAATATGCAATTTTTTTTAAGGAAGTTTATCTTGTCTTTCCCTGGCAACGTTGCGTTATCTAAACTTATTATTAAACTCAGCTGTGGAATATTTTAGGGCATATGCTTACAAATGGGCGAGAGTTCAGTTTTCTTTACATCCTACATAATTATTTTACAAATGCGTTTTGCATATACATACAAACAATATACAGCTCATACTTATGAAAAAGTAGAAACTAGTACGACGGCGATGTTTCTTTTGTTGTGAAAACGTGAAAATTCAAAAATGAAGACTTTAAAAATTAATAGTAAAAGTGTTTTATTTTAAAAATATTTTTTGCTATTTTTTTATCCCGATTAAAATTTTTAAATTACCGATATTGATTGTTGAGGGTGAACGCACGTATCGAAAGTCATTTCGCTAACGCTTATTTTGCTCTTCAGAAAACTTCTCACAAATACTTATTATAAATAAACTGTTTAAAAAGTAAAGACAAAAATCAAAGTTTAAGCAAAAAACAATAATACGAGGGCTGCTCTATATATTTCTGGCCTAATAGTGAAAATGCGAATATTAATAATCAAAAATGGTTTTATTGTTTTTCAAAGTATTCTCCAGCATGATTTATACACTTTTGCATGCGCTCATACCAGTTGTCGAAGCACTTTTTCCACTCTGATTGAGACACCTCTAAAACATGGTTTTTGAACACTTTAACTTCTTCTGCCGACGAAAATCGTTGACCACGCATTTTTTTTCCTGATGTGCGGAAACAAGAAGAAGTCATTAGGTGCCAAGTAAGGGCACCCATTAAGTCGACGTTTTGGCCGGTCAAAAACGCTCTGGTGTGAGCCGATGTGTGAGAGCTCGCATTGTCATGGTGAACAATGATTCGTCTTCTCTTGTTGGTTTTTTGAATTTCTCCGATGACTTTAGGCAAACAAATTGTAGTGTACCACTCAGAAGTGACCGTCCTACGTTGCTCAAGCGGAACAGTCACCACTTGACTAGTTTTGCCGAAGAAACAGGCGACCATTTGCTTTGAAGTGCTTCTTCCACGAACAACTTTCGTTGGATTTTGCTCGTCTTTGAAGACCCACACGGTCGATTGTTTTTTCGTTTCGGGCTCATACGCATAGATCCATGATTCGTCACCTGTGACAATCTTATAAACGTCTTTTGAAGCACCGCAATCGTATTTTTGCAACATTTCTTTGCACCAATCGACACGAGCCTTTTGTTGAGCGACTTTCAAATTGTGCGGGATCCAACGAGAACAAACCTTTTTTACGGCCAGGTGTTCATGCAGTATCGAATGTATGCTGGTGGAAGAAATGTTCAAGGATGTCTCTATCTCTCGGTATTTCGCATGTCGATCTTGCATTATGAGTTCACGCACGGCATCAATGTTCTCTGGCAAAACAGCCGTTTTTGGACGACCTTCACGGAATTCGTCTTTGAGCGAGCTTCGGCCACGATTAAATTCATTATACCAATTTTTCACAGTGCTATAGGATGGTGCTTCATCGCCATACAAAGATTTAAGTTCATCAATGCACTCTTGTCGTGATAATTCACGTCGAAAGTTGTGAAAAATGATGGCACGAAAATGTTCACGAGTTAATTCCATTTTTTTCTATATTTATTTTTTTTTAAGTCAGTGTAAACAACACAAATAATGGTCGTACGTCAAAACGTTTTGAGTACGATTATGCTTAAACATGACAAACTTTCCAATGGAAATGTCAGATTGCACTTGGCAGCACTCAGTGTTGCCAGGCCAGAAATATATATAGCAGCCCTCGTAATAATCAACAATGGTTCTATTTTTATACCCTTCCCATTGGCGCTTTTAAAATCTTTTGAAAATATCTTTAACGAAATACAAAATTTTTTTTAAATGCCTAACCCATTAAGAGCCTATATCATTTTTATGTAAAATTATATATATGCAGTACAATTTTTTTTTTAATCTCTGTCACCACAATATTTTCTTTTTTATTGGAGTTACTTCACTGACTTTTTCCGGCTCTTTTATACATTTGTAAGATGATGAAAAATATAATATCAATAAACACTACGAGCAAATTAGGGAATTAAAATTTGTTTAAATTTATTTAAAAATTATTTTAAAAATTTATTTAAAAATTATTTAAAAAATTTGATTAAAAATTTTTTCTTTACCCTGGAGTTAATGTCGACGTCGTTGACGGCGTCAAATGTCAAAAAAAAAGTTGAATCGTATGAAATTGTATGAGAGCAGTTAATCTCAACGCGTTGCAACGCCGTAAGAGTTCAATCTGTTTCAACTTTTTCGGCATTGAAACGCCGTGTACGACGTCGACATTAACTCCAGGGTTAGTTTCTTATTTGTGTTTTAGTCTGCTTTTTTTTTGACACACTCTGTGCAGCAAGAAACAACGAACTCACCTTGCATACGCCTAATACACCTATACACCTAATTAAATATGACTTGCTTAGTACCAAAAACTTTTGAATTAATACCATTGAATATAAATTATAAGTATGTCAGGGCTATAATACTCATTGATATTACTAAAATTGCACTAAATATTTTTATATATAAAAAAAAATAATTTTTTTTATATCCAGGGAAACGAATGCAAAGGCCTTTTGTAAAGAAAATAAATTCATAGTTTAATTAAAACATAAATTAACAACAAGAATAACGGCTAAGAAATAAAGTTAACAATTAACCTATAAAACTTAAAAACATTAAAAGAATATTTTTTTCATAGGTTTTATTTGTTAATATTTTTTTACATAATACGATCTTAAGCTGTTAACTATTTTACCAACTCAGCAGCCATTCTCCTCCTACTTCCTGCTGAGATAGGTTTTGTTGATAACAATGCTTTATAAAGATTATCTTTCCTTGTATTTTTGTGTCTGGCTTCGCTCTACTCATTTTCAAATTATTTATTTGTACTGTCTCAGTTGTAAATTTGTGTATTTTATACAAATTTTTGTGTTAGCTGTGTGCAAACAAAAAAATAAAAATAAATAATTCTTGCGAAAAAAAAAACCGACTTCAAAACAGATTTCATCTGTCTGGCTATAAAAGCTCAAATCTATGGCCACATAAATTACATTACATTAACTATTGGGACACCCTTATATCACCAAACTTTATACTTTTTCAACTGTTCAATAGTTTGGCAATATACATCAAATTGCAGCAACTGTAGGGTCACTTGCTGTTGTAGTAGATTTAGCAATCTGGTTCTGTGTAAATTTTAACCGTCTGTCCTTAACGGTTCAACAGTTTGCCCATATACATCAGATTATATCAACTATTTATTTTATAATATATAATATTTTTATACTTCTTATTATACTAAATAAAGTAGTGGACATTCTGTCTAAAATTAAGGTGTTTGTATACAACGGTTCAAATAATACGGCCATATAGAACAAATTACATTAATTTTTGGGAACACCCTTTAATTTCTAAATTGAAATTATGAGCTTCTTGTTATAGCGGACTTGCCAAAACATGTCCCTTGTAAATTTCAGCTGTCTGTCTTTAACGGTTCAAAAGACCGGCCACATACGCCATATTAAATCAACTGTTGGGACACCCGTTTATTTCCAAATACAAATTTTATACTTTTTATTACAGAGAGTTAGTAATACAGGTTCTTTGCAAACTGTAATCGTCTGTCTACAACTGTTTAAAAGTATGGCCATATACCAAATTAAAGGAATTATTGGTGCGCCCTTTAATTTATAACGGCCATAGCAATCGAAATTGCGTTAAAGTTACAATCGTTTGTCTATAACGGTTCACAAGATAGGCCTTTATAAGTAAATCTACAGTTATTATGGGACACCCTTTAATTTCTAAATTCAAATTATAAACTATTTGGTATAGCGGACGTAGAAACACAGGTTCCTTTTAAGTTTCTGCGTTCTGTCTTTAACGGTTCAAAAGTTTGGTCATATACACAAAATTACAATAACTATTGGAACACCATTTAACTCCAAATCCAAATTTTTATATTTGTTGTTATAGCGGACTTAGCAATAAAAGTTTATTGTAAATTTCAAGCGTCTGCCTACAACTGGTTAAAAGTATGGCTATATACTTCAAATTAAATGAACTATTCGCGCACCCTTTAATTTATAATTTGTAGTATTAATACTTGTTACTATAACGGCCATAGCAATCGACATTCTTGTCCAATTTGCAAGCGTTTGTCTATAACGGTTCAAAAGATAGGCTCATATAAGTAAATCTTCATCAATTATGGGACACCTTTTAATTTCTATATTCAAATTATAAACTCGTTGATATAGCGAATTTAGCAAAACAGGTCACTTTTAAGTGTCAGTGTTCTGTTTATAACGGTTCAAAATTTTGGTCACATACACAAAATTACATTATCTATTGGAACACCCTTTAACTTCCAAATCCAAATTTTATACTTGTTGTTTTAGCGGACTTAGCAATACATGTTCGTTGTAAATTTCAAGCCTCTGTCTACAACTGTTCAAAAGTATGGCCGTATACATCAGATATAATGAACTATTGGCGCACCCTTTCATTTTCAATTAATAGTAATATTAATACTTGTTACTATTACGCCCATAGCAATTGACATTTTGTCCAATATGCAAGCGTTTGTCTATAACGGTTCAAAAGATAGGCCCATATAAGTAAATTAACATCAATTATGGGGGCACCCTTTAATTATTAGATTTATTTTTGTATAAATTTTTGTTATTGGGGGCTATAGTAAGACACAGTCATTTTAAATTTTACAGAATCGCCCTTTACAGTTCATAATACACGTAAAAATATGTGTGTTGTATGGGGACACCCTTTAATTTTTAAGATTATGTAATGTTTTAAAGTGGGACCAATCTGTAAGCATAATCTATCATATTACCAAAAATTTTCAAAATCGGATCAGAAATGACTGAGTTCTGGAGGCACAAATATAAAAAAAGCAACATTCAGCCGAATTGTATAACCTCCTTCTTGTTTGAAGTCGGTTAAAAATTAAAAAGAAGTTAACACCATTTCGAAAGAATAACACTTAACACTTTTGAAGTAGTAGTATATATTGAAATAAACAATTAAATATTTCTGTAACATTTAAAAATAAAATTCATTTTACTTTTAAAATAAAGCTAGTAATTTTTAATAACTTTAATTGAGAATATCCTTTGTGTCGGTTATTCTCGTTTCCCAAATGCTAGTCAACAGTTATAGTTCATCAAAAACATAGAAATTAACAACAACATAAATTGAGATATTTCCAAATAAACGCAAAAGATTCCGATTGCACAAATTTTATTAGTTTTTTTTTAATAAATGAAAGATATTCAACAGAAATATTAATTCAAATAATAGTGACTGAACCGCTTACCTCTGCAAAAATTTAGCAGGAGAATCTCAAATAAACATGATTCCTTTTTCATTCGCTATTATCGCAGTTGTGTTTGCCTTAAAATTTTTTTGTTTAATTTTTCAGGAGGCAAGTTTTACAAACATTGTACTTAAGACGCTTTCCAAATCGGATAAATTCACAAAACCATTTGCTTCAAACACTGGATAACCGTCGATATATGTAGGTCTGGTGTAAGTTTGGAAAATGTTAGCACGCTTACAACGTGTGGTTAATCGACTGTACGTTTAACCAAACAATTATTTAGAATCTTAAGATGTGGTCACTGCAATTTTTTAATTAAAGGAAAAACATTGCACAGAAATCCCAACATTTATTTACGAAATAACAGATTCTATTTTTCTCAATATGGTTGCCTAACTTTCTGCTATATGTGATAATTCTGTGTAACACTTTAATATTACAGTAACAAAATAGTTGGAAAAAATTTTTTTTATTGTTATTACACTCCACCACAAAAAGTGAAGGGGAGGGTATAACTAAGTTTCTAATTCCGTTTGTAATTTCTACAATATCGATTTCCGTCTGTGTTACGCCAATTGATTATACATGCTGCCGAAAGAAGAGCAATTGAAAATCTGCAAGATTAGTCCATGTCCTTCCAGGCAGCGGAAAAAATATCACGCCTACCTATAATTTTTCCATATAATTTGGAACAATGAAGTAACTCTAAGCAATAAAAGAAATATACGGGCGATAGAGAACTAAAAAATAAGAAAAAAAAACATCAAGTGAAAAAATTAACGCTCGCCCATACTTTCCTAGTTAAGTGCCTCTAAACTTTTGAATTTTTTTTTTTAATATTAATATGTGTTTCATTTAAAAGCTTTTGGAAAGATCTTTTTTTTTAATGCTTGACCCGTTAAGAACCGTTACCATTTTTATGTAAAATTATATATACGTACTAAATTTTTTCTTATTTTTTATTCTCTGTTACCCCAATATTTGCTTTTTTGGTTACAGTTACTTTACTAAACTAGATTTACACATATGGTGAAGGGTATATAAGATTCGGCATAGTCGAATATAGCATTCTTACTTGTTTTAATCTAATTATTTACACCATGTTTAACTTTTTTCTAAAAAAAAGCGTTCCCTTGGTTTCTAACATCCAACCGACTCATAGCAAGCAAAAAAGCAAATAAATGACAAGAATTAAGTAAAATGCATTCAGGTGTAAATCATTTGATAAAATTATTTACAACCATTTTAATCAGTTAAGTGAACAGGGCCCTAAAATGACACTTTTGCAAGTACTTTTCTCTATCTCATAAAAATGTTGCAACAAAGGAAAACGAAAAACGATGTCTGCGAAACTAATAAATTAAAAAAAAATATGTTTATTTGATAATTAATTTTAAATTCATTACATATTTCTTCTTTCTTAAATAATTTGATGTAATATTTTTTTTATTTTAAAAGCCCTGAACTTAATGGGGAACTAGTGTGCCAGAAAATTTTAATAAGATATCGACATTTTCGCACAATAAAATCGGCTTTATCGACACTTTTCTGTAAAAAAAAAATCGGCAAATTAAAAAAACGCATTTTGACTGCAAAAAAACATATTTTTATTAACAAAAGTTACAAAACAGAATAATTCAGTATTAATAATGCTGTTAACTTTTTTTGTATGAACATATAAACATAAACCTTAAAAATACATACATATTTTAATTTGACATTGTTATTGAATAGTTTATTATAATGTCATCAAAAGAGTTTAAATTATTAAGTTTTAAATAATCTTTTGTAAAAAGAACTACTTGTAAAGATTGATTTTTTGGGGAACATCGAAATTTTATTTTATTTGAGTTAATTTGACTCAAACTTTTCTTCACATTTGCTTTGAGCAAACGCAATTTATTGTATAAATTTTGACAGCAACCGAAATGAGTCTGTAGAACCACCATGTTTTAAGTCTGAAATTTTTTGCCAAAAGTTTTGCAAATTTAATTTATTTCCCTTAAAATTTTTTTTAAAATATACAATTTTTAAATCTCTGAATTTAGAGTATAAAATTAGATTTTCTCAGAAATTTTGTTAAAAATCAAAACGTTTTAATTTTTGAAATTATTTTGAAATGAAAATTATTACATTAAATTAAACAACGGGAACTTTAAAAAAAAATCAAAGCACGTCTCGATGGCCATTTCGTTACCGCTTTCTAAACTCTTTAGGAATCTTCTCACAAACATTTTAAATAAACTAAAAATTTTTTTCCAAGCAATAAAGTAAACACAAAAATTAAAGTTTAAGCAAAAACAACAATAACCAACAGTAATTCTATTTTGTTTTGAAAATTATTACAGCTATTTACAATTTCGTTTATTTCGTTTTTGTTTTGTTTCTTAAATTAACTTTGACTTTGAGTTCAAATACATCCTACCAAATTTAAAACAATGCTCTCTATTCATAAATTCCGTTTAATAAATTTTATCGCTTTTTTAAAACGTCGATTTTTATAAAATTACTTAGTAAAGTTCTTTTTTCCATTCCATTTGGTTGTGTTTTTCAGTTGACTCACTTTTGAAATATTTTGTTTATATTATTAACAATTTGTTAAATCTGATATGGAAATATGTTATATGTACGTATAGTTAACAACATACATTCCTGGATTAATTTATAAACGAAGGATGGGGGAGTTATATGTAACACATATGTTATACATTGTTTTATTTTATGGTATATTTTCCAGATTGTATTGTAGTTTATTTTTTAATTTCTTGTTTGTTAGATATTAAAAAATTAAAAAAACGAAAGATTTATTTTTATATTCACCTTTATTTTAGTTGTCGGCGTCGTCGTCGTTTTAGTACCAAAATCACTTCGTATCAATGTCGGCTGTGACGACGTCGACGGTTTATCGATTTTTATGAGATGAAAATGAACATCCTTAAGTTTTTTGTTTAATTTTATTTGCGTTTGATACTTTAATGGTAAAGTGTTTTCTATAAGTGAAGAAAATTTAATTGATGATGAAAGCTAAAAAAAAACAAAAACTTGTGTTGGAAAGAAAACTTTTTAGGCAGAATTGCAATATTTATAATTTGCCGCATCATAAGTATGTACATATGTTTTGCCTATTCCTGGCTGTGCTTCTGCTGTTAATCAGTTTGATTGCTGCATGGCCATTTTCTTCAAGAAGGTTTGCCACGGCTTCTCCCAGCGGACTAAGTGAAAATCGATTAAACGTTCCGCTGCCAGTGGCTTTACACTTCGCTTTATTAGCAACCATCTTTTTTTTCACTTTGAATTTAAAATTTTATTTTAAAGTAATTTTAACAAACTTTTTATAAATCCCTATGCAATTCTTTATTTTGTTACCTTTTGCCATTCATCTGCTAATTTTCTAGGCATACCATAAGAATTAAGAATTTTTCCAACTTCTTCCTATTTTTCTTAAAAATTGCATGGAGCAGTGCCTCTGCAAAAACCCAGTGCAAGAAATAGATTGTTCTGCAATTTTTCCACCAATTTTTCAAATCGATTTGCATTTATAACCTTCACTTTTTTATATTTTCAACGTTATGTTTGGTTTAAATCACTTCCAGTCGTTATGCAAAAAGGAGTCGACAAAAAACAGAGTCACGTAAATACAACATTGTCGTCACATTTGTTATAGAATACAAAAAAATCTTTGAGCAGTAAGCGATAAGTGTCAATAACGACAAGTAGAATAACAAAACGAATGCGTCGACACATATTAACATTGATATGTGAGAACGCCGACAACTAGAATAAGGGTGATTGTATAATTAAAAAAAAAATTAAATCCAACTAGATGACCCGTGCGAATATTTCGTAGCGTTAGTTGTCATTTTTGTAAGATAAAATAAAAATAATTAATGGAAATTTTAGTAACTTTAATACATTTTAGTTTAATAATGATTATTTGACCCTTTTTTTTATTAAATTATTTTCTATTTTTTTAAGCTTTGGGTCCTTATATTTTTTATTAATATTTTATTTCAATATTTCGGTACTTTCTGCGTACCTTCTTCAGGAAACAAAATTATTATTGATATTGAATCAAAATAATTAATTTTGTTATTTTGATTCAATATCAATAATAATTTTGTTTCCTGATATTGAATCAAAATAATTAATTTTGTTATTTTGATTCAATATCAATAATAATTTTGTTTCCTGAAGAAGGTACGCAGAAAGTACCGAAATATTGAAATAAAATATTAATAAAAAATATAAGGACCCAAAGCTTAAAAAAATAGAAAATAATTTAATACATTTTATTAAAAGTATAAAAATATTAGAAATCATAATATATCATACATATTTACATACATACACATGTTTAAATTCTTTTATAATACTTCTTTGAATACAATGTTAGAGGTAATGACATGATCATAGTTAAGTTTTTGCCCGTACGAACCCTTAATACAAACAAAAATATTTTTAAACGTACGTACTCGAGAAAAAGCCACGTAATATATATGATGATGATAGCGGTATTGCCAGAATGGATTTTAATATATAGTATATTATGTAGAACTGCATTACTACTAAGCGACCCTGTATTACCACAAAAATATAATCACTGTATTATCATGCAGTCCCTGCATTACCACACTTGAACAAAAACATATAATCACTGCATTATCGTGCAGTTCTATATAAAATATAATTTTTATCAATGAAAATATTAATGTTTCAATTTCTAATTATTTTTCGTCATTAGTGTTAGAAATAAGCTTTAAAATGAGATATCATTCATTAAATTTGATGCGGTGGTATGGGAGATATTTGCAACCGACAAAAAAAGTGCTTTAGAAATAATATGTATGATGATATAATAAAATATTTATAAAATAATTATTAAATATAAATACATCGTAGGCATAGAAAGTGTATGAAAGAATAAGGAAGCTCTTGAGAGTAAAAGAATAAAAGTTATTTTTTTTTAATAAATGCGAAATTGGCACACTCACATACTATTATGTGGTATCTTGCATGACAGTCATCAAGATAAGGCACTTGTTTAAAATTTAATCGGTGTTTTTGCGGTATTTTTAGCACTAATCATAGAAAAAAATTAAGAAAAAATTGAATTGCAAATTAGATATTTAATTTTTGTGCAATTTTCTTAGATAACATACCAGATTTAACCTTGTAATTAAAAAATAATTCGTAAACAGCCCAATTGTAAATAAAAATTACGTACTGGTTCTTTCCCCATTATAAATTTTTCCCCTTTTTATTGACTGCGGAAAGTGAAAAAAAAAAAATCCGGGAAAAAGTAGGTGTGAATTATAAAACAAAAATAATATGTAAATAAACAAACTAATTCCTTTCAAACTATGATGATGCTACTTTTTTGTCATTGTCAAATTTTTTCCGCGAGTATATTTATGATTAGGCTAAAAATATTATTGTTTTGCTTTAAATGAAATCTGTGCTCAAATTTTTTAAAGATAAAGCCGATTATGATTATAAATCGTAGCTGCGCAGTGCGTTTGACTCTTAACTTTCTATTAATTTTATTGAGTCTAATTTTTTTTTATTTATGCGTTGGGTACTGTAGAAAAATATCTAAGGGAGGATGTGTTACTTCACTTCACTGTTTCTGTAACATTTGTGGTAACTGTACTGTAAAAAACAGCAACGAAATAAAGCAGCAAATATAAGGATAACTGTGATAATGTTACTTAAAATGTAAACGCTTTGTGAAATAAAGTAAAGTGTAAATTGGAGTTCATGTTGTGGAAAATCCATACTGTTACGAATAATAAAATCTGACAACCCCTGTAGTTGTTTCCGTATGAGTGTGGTGAATAAAGTTAATTCAACAAACAATGGTGTGTTTACGGAATAACAAAACCACAAGTTAGCCAACAAAAGCTGAGCAGCCTCAATGGCTGCGTTGGTAGAGGTGCGTACTACAAACCAGAGGGTCTGAGTTCGATACAGCATGCGGGCATGCGTGCAACGAAAGAAATAATAATTGTTATAAGCAATTAAAATTAATAAACAGCAGTACAAACCTCCCGAGAGGCAAAAGGCAATTATTGTGTGAAGCCATGGCAGATAAATTTAGTGGAGACGTCCGACTTAATATGAGAGCAACAGATAATTGTCAAGAAGCCCTTTATAATAAAAAGTATAAGAGCACTAGCGGTTAGCGCGGGGAAGTGTAACAGCATAACAACAGTGTATGGCAGACGTGTGTTGTGGCTACTGGATAAAAGTAGATGACTGGCTTGGATAAAAGGAGTAGTGAAGATGTCTGTGGATGATTAAGGTTACTAAACAAGGCATCGAGTAGTTCATGTCTAACCGGAGTAACACAGTAGTGTAGCGTGGATGGCTGCGTTTGTGGTGATAACGCATGTTTAGTAAATACGAGACCAAGGGTTCACAAGACCGGTAGGATCGAGAAGTATAGCCAGAGAAAGCCATAAAGTTCGAAGACAGAATTTGGCCAAAGTGGTATTTGCAATCAAAAAGAATCCGTACGTTTGTTTAAAAAGGGTAAAAACGTAACATTGGTGTCAGAAGTGGGATTGCAAAAATAAACCACAAATGAAAGCCGTACACTAGTTGTGAACATTTGAAAAAGCGGACAAGCAATTATCCTAAAGAATAAAAATTGTGCCTATTCGGGACGAACAGGCTTGAGTGAGGGATAATGTTACGAATAATAAAATCTGACAACCCCTGTAGTTGTTTCCGTATGAGTGTGGTGAATAAAGTTAATTCAGAATTGACCACAAAAGAATCCGTACGTTTGTCTAAAAAGGGTAAAAACGTAACAATACTAAATGATGGAAACCGAACTCATATTTAAAACCAGCGCTAAAATATGCATTAAAATGCTCATCATAGTTAAAACAAAAAAACAAAAAAAAAAAAACAAAATTAAACGACATAAATTGACATATATCGGCCTATCTTTTGAAACGTTAAAAATTGAACAATATGTCAATTACTATAACCTTTATAATAACAAGTATAAATATTCATAATTATAAGTTTAGTTTTATGTTTATGGCTATACTTTGTACAGTTGTAGACAGACGTTTGAAATTTACAAAGAACCTGTATTGCTGAGTTCGTATTAGTTGACGTTATTTGAAGTACATGGGTAAACTGTTGAACAGTTGTAGACAGAAGGTTGTATCTAGTATAATAAAGAGTATAAATATTTAAAACTACAAATTAAAGTGTTCAACAATAGTTGATGTAATTTATTGTATATGGCCAAACTGTTAAAACGTTATTGACAGGCGGTTAAAATTTACAAAGAATATGATGGTCAAGTTCGCTACAACAGCAAGTATAAAAATTTATATTGAAAGTTAATGGGTGCCCCTACAGTTGATGTAATTTGATGTAAATTTCCAAACTGTTTAAGACAGACGGATAAAATTTAAAAGGAGCTGCTAAGTCCGCTATACCAACAACCGTAAAATTATGATTTAGAAATTAAAGAGTATCGCAATACTTAACATAATTTGATGAATGTAGCCATAATTTTTAACCGTTACAGATAGATAGTTAAAGTCTGTTTTGATGTCGGTTATTTTTGCAAGGATTATCCCATATTTTTTTCAACTTTCGTTTGTTTTCCTACGAAGTTGACGGGTCAAAATCCTAAGCAAATTTACAATTTTAGATGCTTTTTGTGAACAGAAAAATTTTATGGTAGGAAAGAATTTCTTGTGCTAATTTATATGTACATGTGTTTATACATACATGTATGGTTAAGGGTATATAAGCTTCGGCATAGCGGAATAAAGCACTCTTGCTTTGCTTTGCTTTCTCTTTATTATTGGTTATTGTGGTTTGATTTCAAACGCTATTTTTCTGTCTCTTTAACCTATGCGAATCTGATTTGAATTTTTCCCTGTAGCGCTTTGAGCAATTTTTACTTTTCTGAAACCGTAATGAAATGTGGATTTAAAATAAACATAACACCATACAAGGAATTTACTCGCTATGTCGCTTGACGTTACACACTTCTAAAAAATTTTTAGTACTTATAACCGGTTTTTTTTTATTATAATTAGTTTACTTTCTTACCTCTGTTAAAATAGTTAAAGTTAGGACTTTGTGTGGCAAATAATTAGTTTTCGTGATCACTTTAAAATAAAACTGACAAAATCGAGAAGTTAAACTTTGTGGCCTCATATCTCGCCATCACAGCTAAGGAAAGCTTTCAAGACCTCAATTGAACTAATTTTAAGTTGACTTCTTTTTCGGTAACGTGGATACACCTTTCTTTGGCAAAGCTCAAATTTAATTTACTCCAAAATAAATTTCTGGAGTTGCCTAAAGGTGCACGACGATATATGTATTTTATTTTAATAAGTGTTACTGTTTGCTGATCAACTTTCAGTCAGTAGTTTTAATACAAAATAAATTTAATGTGTCACGTGAAAATACTCTCAATAGGCTTTCATATTTTATTATGTATGTGTTATTCTAAAAACCCAATTTCTTTAAGAAAATACTGCTGTAGAAATTTGTCGTAAGCGGTTAATTCGAATAAAAGCGGTAATTTTTTTGTAGTGTTCCCGTTAGACAAAAAATTTGGAGAGTGCATGATTGAAAGCATTGTTCAATCAAGAATCCTATCAAACACAAAAGGTGCTTACAGAATCTTTTGAAGTCTCTGCCGAGAACAATTACTTCGTATGAAGAGAGCAGTGGCATGTCATAGTTTCCAAGGGCTCTATGTCGCGCTCAAAAGTTACATAACATCCATGTCCATTATAATTGTGTCGTTTTCGATATGGACATACTGTCACTTATGTATAAACGTGTCATAATGTCTGCACTTAAAATAACAACGAGTTCGCTGGGTAAAGATTATTTTTTAAAGCGTTAAGATTTGCTATGTTACGGAACGTACTATTCGTAATTTCGGGAAATAGTTTATTTGTTCAAAACGACTAAAGACAGATCAATATTGTTTATTTTTATTAATTCTTTTGTGCAACAAAACCATGTGTTTCTTGTTAATTTTAGATTAAAGTTTAAATTGTTTTTTCCTTTTGTTAATTTTAAAGCACTGTTTGTAGAGATGCATATATCAGGAATACATATACACGCATCATTACTACGCATCAACTCCCAGAGGAATAATTATGTTGAAAGACTGTTTTGGTTTATTTGTCAATTGTTACTTTTTGTCACTTATTTGCTGATGGCTCTACTCATCATGTGCTGATTGGTAGAGTGATAGTGGTGATTTTACAGTTGTTATGCATTCATTATGTTCTTTTATTATTAATGCTGTAATACAGCCATGTGTGGCAGGTTATTATCATTTTTCTATTATAAAATAAAACTAATAGGCACGAATAAGTTCTCGTAATGAAATATATTGATTGGATGTTGAATAACATAAAAAGTGGCATAGAGAAAAAAGTTTGTAAACGGTGTAGTGGTATATTTCAAGTTAAGCCTTAAGAAATCAAAGTGTTCGTGTTAAATAATTTTTGCATTCAGAAATTGTCAACCCTTTTTCAAATATATAGTTAAGAAAATAGTTTTTGCCCAACAATTAAAACCTACCAAGTAATCTGTGTTACTAGTTGGTTAGCCATTGTGGCCTATTGCAAATTTGTGACCTGGGGGCAGAGACCTGCGCCGAACGGCTAATAGCCGGCTTACAGCCGCCGTCGAGGATTTTCGATAGCCGCCGCCGCCGACATTTTTTCAGCTAAAATTTGGCTAAAATTTAGCCGCCGACGTTTAGTTACACTTTTTACCCAACATACAAAACTGAAGAAAGGTATCAATAAATGTTTTATGATATATATATTTTACAGGACGGCATTTTTCATGTAACTAGTTTCATGAAATTTTTGTTTGTTGGCACGAAGTTTAGAGACACTTGAATTTTGAGGAGATTTTGTTGCACTTGCTTTGTGTACCTTCGCTGCATATGGTTTGTTGTTTGTGTATTATTTGAAATAATACCTCATTCACACAGGCAAATTTTACTTTGCAAAGTTTTGATTTTATGTGAGAGAGAGGGAGAAAGCATGATGAGCAGTACATACTTTGATGTACTCGCAAAGTCGCTTTGGTTTTCTTTCGTTGCTTGTACACAGTTGTACATATTTACATATACATATAAACACCACATACAAAACGTCTAAAAATAAGGAACGATCAAAGAGAAGAAAACAAAAATTTGTAAAATAAAATTATTTTGTCTAAACACCAAACAAAGTTTAAAAGAAAATTAACAAAACTTTGTCAAAGTAAAATTTGCTTGTATGAATGCAGTCTTACACAAACAACTACAGTAAAGAACATGAAATTAAAAGCGGAATGTACAAATTCCGATGCGATGAAAAATTTTATTATAAGGACGCGATGAAACTCGCTGCAAATTTTAAACAGAAGTTGAAAAAAATGGCATGAAATAATCCCATCTGTAAACTTGGTCTAAGTGTTGTTTATGTCTGAAACAACATGACTGGTTCTATTAAAAAAAGTCAAAAGTTTAAAAGCTAAAAACTGTCCCAATACAACACAAAGTGTTTTTATAGAAAAGGGAGAGCATTACGGCATTTACACATGTAATTTTTCATGAAACAAGCAAGAAATTTTTGATTGTGAATGAAGACGGGTAAGCATTATAGCATGGCTTCAGTGTTGAGGGTATGTTTATGTTAGTTATGTTTTTTTTTTTTTTTTTTTTTTAAATTACGAATATCGGTGCAACTTAAAAAGAGAATTGCAAAAATTGGCTTCAAAAAATAGCAGTATAAATGTGGACCGTAATAAACTGTAACAAGGAAACTATAGAACTAATTTAATATTAAAAACAAATTTTATAAACCTTACCATTAACAATTTAAATTTTGGCATGTATGCTGTTTATGTTTGACAAATTTATAGTGAAAGTAAATAAATGATACTATTTTGCGTGAAATTTTGTGAAAATAGTGCATACAACAATCAAATTCGTTTATTAGATTACAAGGATTGCCAGGATAATGTAATAAAACAGATTTGCACAAAAAAATCTCTGCAATATTTTTTTCATAAACTGATTAATTTTATAAGCAGGTTTATACTGATTTATAATTTATATGGGAAAACTTTAAGCCAGATAAAAAACGAAAGTGTATACTTTTATGCCCGCTATAATTTAAAGTAAACACATACAATAAGAATCTTAAATATGCCAAATAATAATAATATTTCTTTTCTATTTATGTTGCATCTGATTTATTGAGTAGTATATTGTGACCGAGATTAGCTCCATGGCTAGATTTTTATAATAGAACGATACACGAAATGATTATAGTTAGAATTCAATATCCAAATCATTTCCGAGTCTTAACTTGTTACAAGTAGTTTATTTTGATAAACGAGATTTTTTGATATTTGACTAACCATTTTTAAAAAATTTTAGTCCCTTTAAAAGCGTTTAAATGATACTTAAATTGATATCTGAAAAAATATGGTGTACATTCGTCCAATAACTCGGAAAATATAGACGATCTCAAATTATTTTACTTGATGGTTTTTTTAATTTTCTAATTCTCTATTGCGCCATATATTTGTTTTTTTGACTGGAGTTTGTTCATTGTTCCATGGTGGTGTTTTGCTCACTGCATGGAATGAACTTGCTGATTTCCTATAGAAACTCTTTCAAAACTATGTCTGATCTAGTGTCTCGACAAATTCGATTTAAACACTATCACGGAAGGACAGACGGACATCGCTTAATCGACTCCCCTATGCATATATATACTTTATGGGGTCGGAAATGGATATAGTAGAAACTACAAACGGAATGAAAAACTTAAATATATGTACCCTCTTTTCTACCTTTTGTGGTGAAGGGTATAAAAATTTATTTTTATTAAAACTAAAATTAAGTATATTTAGACACTACTACCTAGTTCACAAACACTAGCAAAATTGTTTTTTTTTAAGTTTTGTATGAATAGTGCAAAGGTTGCTCCCTACATATTAAGTACATCGTCCACGAGTGCAGCTGCTGAAGAGCTTTTTACAGTGCAAAGAGCTTGAATTTAAATTCTCTAACTGGTAACAGAGTTCTTTTTTCATGATAAATAAAACCTAATTTGTGATCGATATTTTTTGCCTTTTTTACTTATTTAAATAAATTTTGGGGGTTCATTCTGGCATTATTTTTATATAAAATAATAAATATGCAGTACCAATTTTTTTATTTTCTAACTCTTCGTCACCCAAATGTTTGCTTTTTTAATTGTAGCGACTTAAACTAGATTTACATAGATGGTGAAAGGTATATAGGATTCAGCATAGCCGAATGTAGCACTTTTACTTGTTTTTTATTGTTTGTTTTTTTTTTTGTATAAATGTTTTTGTTTAAAACATTTTTTACTGATTAACTGTTATTTACTCTCTTAGTATAAACGAATAATTGATAAGAGCATCTCTATTAGTGTTATAGAAAACTTTTGTATAAAAAAGCACGCGAACGGAAAAGCTTTCGTCTGAAGAGGTCGTTTTAAACCTTTAAATCGATGGTATAAGCAAAAAAGTCCGTTGGTTTCGAATTCATTCATCAAAAGTTCTTTATGCAGTTTTAAAAAGTGTAAATAATGTATCCACTCTAGTACACTACTGTATGTAATAACAATCTTTTTTGTTGCATTCGTTTAATTTTCTAATTTTTAATATTTTATTGATTGATTGCGGTATACACATGCAATGAGATGACTTCTTTAGTCATGCGTTTTGAGCAATCATCAAGCATTTACCCTCGGTTTAGTTGTATCTCGCCAAGGACTGGTAGTTGTTGACTTATTTACAGACACTCGTCGTCATCTTCTTTGATCTTTATAAGTACTTTTTACGCCTTTGTTTCTTAGGGCTCCTTGTCTCCTGCCAGCTTTTCAAATACCTACAACGTGTCCAACCAACTATTTTAAGATCAGCTATTAGCGCTACTCTGGGATTTAACCCATTAAAATTGTCAAAATATTTCTTTTGATTCTTTCGGTTTTAACGACTCTATTTGATTCCTTAATATCTTAATTCATTGATATCAGAAAAGGCTTGAATTCGATCGGATGTACATTCCACACTGCAATAATGAGAAATATTGCATCCATACCAGCCACCTTAACTAATTCAATCTAGAGCCAAGCTCTGAACTTTCTTTATTCGAATAAAAGCTGCTATTAAAATATAAATCTATCTGCGATTGCTACATGTCTTTTACTGTCAGTTATGTTTCCGCCACATTTGAGAAAGTCTATCATCTTCAACGAGTGACAATGGCTTGTTTGATGAAGTGCACTACACTCCACTGCAAAATTCCTGATTGCTTTATTAAGCAAAAATAATCGCTTATATAAAAAAAACTTATACGCCAAAACGCATTATTTATTAAAAAAAAAGAACAAAAAAATATAATGTTGTAAATCGGCGATGAGAAATGTTAAACTATTGTTGGCTTCTGCTGCAATGAATTTTCTGCTGTAGATTTAAGTATTGATTCCTGTACGACTGTGTTTTCATAAATCCCTCAATAGCCTAAACAATTTTCATCACAGCCGCTACCGTGCTTTTTTCTTATTATATATCGTTCAACATAAAACCCGAATTAGAATCAACCAACAAGTACTTATTAACTCTAAAACCAATTACCAACTTTTTTAGTTATTATTTTTTTCATCTTTACAGCTTTGTAAAGTTGAATATTATTTTTTTTAACTTTAGACGAGTTTCTGTTGCTGATGTAAATAATGCTGGGTTTGAAATACACGTATACTTTTAAAACTTATTTTTTTATTATTATTATTATTTAAGTTGTTGTTTTTGTTTTTGCTGTTGATGCATTATAACCATCAACTCTTTCTGCACCTACTTCCTATTACGAGGTAGTTGAAAGTAATAGAAATACTAATAAATTGTTGTAGCATCCCCGTTTGTTCGGTTGCAAATATGCGCGTATCAGAAAATGTATGAAAAATAAAATTTTCCACAGATCCGATACATCCAAAATAATAGTAAATATGAATTTAACCAGCAACACCATACCACATACTATTCATTACCTTCTTACCACACAATTGTTAGACTTCCGAAAATAAATGCAGCAACTTTTTCATTTTTGCCACAACGCTACGTACGTATAAAGAAGTATTAATGGTAATAGAAATACAAGTGCAAAGTTAACGTAAACGTAGTTAGGGAAATACATGAAACATTCAAATATAAAACAACTTTTTCATTTTTATTCATTCATATAACAGAAATTATTATTTTTTTTTTAAATTTTGAAATTCATATTTTTGCTCTTATTAAGTTGTGTTTTTATTCTTGTTTTTTGTGAATTTTAAATGTTATTTTTATTTTTTGGAGCTTTGTAAAGCATGTTTATGTTGTTGGTGTAGCATCTACTAAAATTTTTTTATTCTCTCCTGAACGTTTTCATATCTATAGGAGTTGGAAGGGTACTTGGAAATCGTTATAAATTGGGCGAAAAAGTGCTAGTCACTAATGGCGATAAGGCAAGTGGCAGTTACATAAAATATGACGTAGAAGTTCGTGATGCCGATGTGGTAAGTTGTTTTTTGTCCTCACAAACATACACATGAATTTATTTCTAATAATGAAGTTTAATTACAATATTGATGCGATGTTTTGATATTTTTGGAGAGCATGCAAATTTATTTGCCGTTATGACCATTAATAAATATGTAGATGGGTTTTTACTTTTTTTTTTTTTAAAGTTCCATACTCGTAATTTTAAAAACTTATTTATCCGATTTTAGGTAATTATTATAGAAAACATCGAAAATTATATTGAAATAAGAGAAAGCTATTAGTGCAAGGCAATTTAGCTCTGATGTCATGAAGAAAATTTCAAGTACCGAACGAATTAAAGTCACAGAATTTCAGATACAAGAAAAAAAATGCATCGCCGGGTGATATGTGATTTAAATCTTTTATAATAATGGTACTTAAATTTTTTTATACCCTTCACCACAAAATAAAAATGGTATAATTAAGTTTATCATTCCGTTTGTAATTTCTACAATATCTATTTCCGACCTCTTAAAGTATATATTCTGATTTCTTATGCATAGCGAAGTAGATAGAGAGATATACGTCTGTCCGTCCGTGCTAGCATTTAAATCAAGTTGGCCAAGGCACCATAACAGCTAGAAAAAATTTAAATACTCCAATCGATTAGACATAGTGTCGAAAGAGGTGCTATTGGAAATCAGCAATATTTGTCCATGTCCTTTGAGGAAGCGGACAAAACGCCACGTCTACTTCTAATTTTTCCATATTAATTTTACGGGCCTCTGAAATATTAACATTTAGGTAAAATATGTACTTAAATTTTTTTATTAAATTGTTAATTGAACTGTTATGGTAATATAATAAGTGAATTAAATTAATTTGAGCTTAAGTTCAATTTTATTTTTACTATCTCAATTTTAGTTTTTAATTACTTAAAAACAGTAATAAAACTGTGTAAAAACCAAAAATACACTTTCAATCCAGATTTTAATAAAAATTAAAATTTTCCGAAAAAAGTAAACTTCAAGCAAAACTTATTTATGGTATTTAAATAAATTTACGTGCAAAATTTTTGCTAATTGATCGAATTATCTTGGAAATTATAGAGTATAAAGATTTACATTAAACCACTATAGTAAAGGGAATACAAAATTCGTTACGCCCGAACATACCACTCACTCTTATTTAATTTTCAGTTTTTCTTAAAGTTTTAAAATTCCTAACATGAAAAACTATTGCAATATAAACATCTTTTTAGTTTATTTTTTTTTTTTTTTTGATATTTGTATTCAATTTCAATAAAAGTCCTTTTATTGATAAAAAGCTTAGGGAAGTAACCTAAGTATTAAATGTACATTCGCAAAAACTGTTAGATTGTAGGAGAAAAAAAATGTAATTTATTACTTGTTATATTTTCCGAATCAAAAGCGTTTGATTTTCTAATTAAAATCTTTATTAAATAATTTTTATTAACAACATAGGGTATTATGAGGTTCATACATCGCTAGCTTCCCCAAAAATCTCCATTTATATCACATAAATAAATATTTTTTCACTACTTGTATTTTATATATTTTTTTCTACTTCAGATACAATTTGCCAAGTCTTATGATATTTTTAGTGGTTCAATGTATCGAGGACACTTTGTTGTACGCAATTATATGCAAGTGGATAAATATTCAAATTTGGTAAGTTAGTTTGGTTGTCAATGAAAAATTTTCATTGCACACAGCAGGATTTCCAAGATTTATAATCATTTTGCTTTATTTGCTTGTGTTCGACTTATGCAAAACTGTTGCACTCTGTATTATTTACAGTAAAAAACTACAAAAAAAAAAGAAAAAAAAAACATTTAACATTTATTGAATTTTATTTCCTTTTAAATGATTTCGATTTCAATTTTTATAATATTTTTCGTTTGTAATGGTTTACATCTTAGGTGGCTAAAAACATTTCAAAATGCGCGAGTCTTTTAGAAAACATTCCTGCTAAATTGTTCACCTGTGTACTTAAGTCCAAACAATCTTTGGGTCAACAGCTGTTAGAACACTATAAGGTCCACCCAGTATTTGAGGCCGAGTTGGGCCGTTATGCATGCCAAATCGAATTGAAGACCTCGTTTAATGAAATCTTGGGTATTGTAAAAACCAATGATATACATTTTGAATTAGAGGTAAATTTCAAAAAAATGTTAATGGTTTCATTTTTATTATTTCTTAAAAAAAACTTAGAATTGTAATAGCTTTTTGTTTTTTAATTAATTTCTTTATTTAGGTGTCACTTCCAACAGGTTTAACCGATAATATGTCCTTGAAGTTTGTCCCTGGCATTAAAGTAACACCAGATACTCTTATATCGGATGATTTAAAAGAACAAGATTTAATTGTGACTGGCTTGGATAAAGTTTTACAAAAAGTCGAGGTAAGCTTATTATTTAATTTTTCTACTCTGAAAAAGCAATGTTTTTCTGAAAGGGAAGACAGTTTTATTCTTGCAAAATTTTGAAAGTACAAACAAAGCAACTGTATAGAAAATAACTTCGTAGTGCGTAAAATCTGTGCAAAATGTTCCTACAAACACAATGTTTATCATCAATCAAATTGTGTTTGCCAACCTAACAAAACAGTCCCAAATTAGGAATTATTACTTTAATGGAACTGAAAAACGTTTTGTTTTTTGTCTCTGTAGAAGCTAAAATTTAACGGGGATTTTTATTTGTTTTTGAACTTTAGATAATGATGCATTTATTGCAAGACTAATAAAAAATTTGGCATTCTTTAATAAATAATGGCTTCTCTTATTTTGCATTGTTATATGCGTTACTGTTGCTAAAATCGAAACTCACGACAGCTAATGGAAATTTTTCAAACCGCAGTAACTTTTAACACACTGCACCCAATTGTAATGTTTGTGAGATTAAAATTAAGAAATGTTAACCATCTTGTAGATGGATTAATCTAATTGTTTGTTAGTGCGGCAATCAAGGCTAAACGACAGCACCGATTTTAATAGAATTTGGTACACGGAGAAGTATTTGTCCTCGTGGTTAAATGAAGTATTTATATTTTCAAATAGTGGCCAGGAGTATAAAAAGGTTTCCCCTTTTCCGAAGTTTTTTGCGCTTAAAATGTTTGTTTGTTGGTGAAGCAAGCGGGGTAATCGATATGGCATGGCTTCAATTTTTTGGGAAAGTTATTGTTGCCACTTAAAAAGAGAACTAAAAAAAAATTGCATCAAAAAATAGCATGGTATAAAAATAGACTAAATCGATTTTAATGAAATTAGAAAAATAGATAAGTCCTCAAGTATAATGTCCAATACGCAACGTCTGTGTCCACGGCTAGGACCAAGATTAAAGAAAAAGAGGAACAACGAGTATTTACGGCTGCAACGATTTTAATCAAATTAAAAACAGAGATAGATATTTTTTAAGAAGTTCCAAGAGGGTATACCTATTTTTTTTTTTTTTTTTGAAAAAGTAAGGAACAGAAGGGATAATGGGGGAGAATAAAAACAATCTGAATCGATTTTTACAAAATGCGATTTTAAGATAAGTACTGATCCATAAGGTCCAATGGGCAGAAGCAAATATGTTGTACTTCCATATAAGTGTGTATCCAATAACATAAAAAACTGGCTAGGAAGAGTGGTGTGGTCCGATTATTCTCATTGGAATAGCGCACCGGGAAAAGCTGGCAATAAAAAAAACTTTAATTCGGTGCAAAACATAAGCTGTCAGTTGTTATTCTTACATGAAAACATAAATTTGTTCTCATTTTATCTTATTTTTTCCAAGTATGTTAAAACACATATACTTTGAAACTTTCGTGGTAAGAATGCCATTTTAAAGTAATGCTACTTTTATTAGATATAATTATTATTGTTATTATTATTATACTATTCCACATTTCACACGTTTTTTTTCCACATTCCACATGTGGACTGAGGCCACATTTAGCGTTTAATTTTTTCACAATTAACTACAAAAGTCATGTAATCCAAACCAGACTAAATAAACACTATGTCAACACTGAGCGCCACTTGAAAACAACATCTTCTGTATTTTAAAAAAAATTTACCTAAAAAAACTAATTATGTGGTTAGGCTATTATCTTCTACGATTTTTCAAGTAATAACATCATTTTTGTCCAATGAGTCCACGTCCAAAAAAAAAAAAAAAAAAAAAAATGCTGCACTCACAGTGTGTTATTTCATGCAGGAAAGCGCCATATTTTGCGAGAAGCATTCAGTTCGCACTCCTCAATAGAGAAATAAAGCAAACAACAGGCGTAAGCGCAAGTTTAACCACAAAAGATCGAGTTATTTCAAAAGTTCAGCACATAAAAAAATGAAAATAAAGATAAAACCACCCCTTAATTCATCCCGAAAAGCTTTCCCACACCCCCCCCCCCCCCCTCACATGGCATCGTGTGGTTCTTTTAGATTAGAAAAAATTTACTTTGGAAGGCCCTGACGGTAACAATTGTTAGTTCCACGATTTTCGAAAGGAACCAATACATAGCAGGGCGAAAGTTATCACGGTATAGAGAGTCATTTTACGTTACAGGCACATGTAACCTTCATTTTTAACCGACAACGATGAAGGATACATGCTATATTGGGGTGCTTTAAACGGCCTTCCCGACTTTTAAAACTTTTTTAGGCATCTTCCTTGCATATTTTAACACAGCAAATCCATATTGCTCGTGTTATACAAATTTATATTGATGGCCAAAATATTGAAGAAATAAATTAGCCGCCGTATGTCCCGACATAAATATAATTGAAAATGAATGGGGATGGATATCTAGAAAAGTTTATGAAGGTGGGAAACAGTACAACACTGTTCCAGAGCTTATTAATGCCATAAAACTTGCCTGGAACTCAATTCAACTTGATTTTAAAGCCAAATCGTACGATTAAATGTAAAACAGGATCTTCAAAGTTTTGAGCAATAGAGGACGGACAACCCGCTATTAGGATGTTGTATTCAATTCAAATTTCAAATTAAGTAAAACAAATAAAAAAATCTTTCAATAACAAAACGTTCATGCGCGCTATTATTTTTGGAGTGTTCAAAATACCAAAATATTAACGGTTCATTTATTTGCAGCAATGGCATTTTCTGTGGTATCAGACATCGAAATGTGCTCCAACAATAAACACATGTTTGTAGGGAAGTTTGAAGGGAAGCCGGCAACAAGTAGATGTTAGCCGTACAGATTTTAATGTTACTGTAGGTTCGTCCGACGTCCAAGATAATTTATAATAAGTTAAACGTGAAGGGGGAAGTTAGGGGTAATACCATCTGAGTTAACTCGACAAATATCATTTCCTCGAAGACAGAAGTGATGAGCAAACTTTACTTTTTATATGGATCTCTAGATGAATCGCAAATAGGCGGCGTTGACAAATACATATGTATGTTAATTAATTTTAATAAAAATTTCAATAAATCGAAAATTTCTGTGAATTAGCGAACCGTTTATCATTAAAAAATTTAAAGTTTTTTGTGGCTGTTGTCACCTTGTTTTTGCTTTTCCTAGTTTGGTTTCGCACTGATTAAACACATGCGTTCATTGACAATTGCGTGATTGTCAGAACAATGACGACTGCTAATAACTAACTTTCTGGAAAACACACAAATAAATTACATTATTGGAATTAAAAAACTAAAATTTTATAGCAAAGTGTGTTTAATAAGGAAATACTGTTTAATTAAAAGTAACTTTATTATATTCCTTAGTTGAAGTCTACAAACTATAAAATAAAATTTCTCTTAATTTATGTTGAAAAAGATTTCCATTCTATTGATTTAATACTTCTAACAATGCAATAAATATTGTTTAATAAAAATATCCTTTTTTGTTTATCTGCAGTCAGTAAAATGTTTTTTGTTTTATCCAAGTTTGCTCCAGTCAAAAAAAAAAAAAAATGTTTTATGTCCACTTTGTTTTATTTTCGCTATTAAAAAATTTACATATATTTTGCATTTATTCATTATTTAGTTGTAGAGTTTTTCTTTTCTTTCTTATTGCATAAACTTTTCAATAATAATGCCTGAAAATATAATAAACAAAGTGGATTTTTATTTTCATAGTTTTTGCTTTATATTTATATTTCTTTGTTCTTTCTCGATATAATCTAAACGATATATCTTTCGTCCTTCATATTCTATGGAGAATTCATTTGTATATTTTTCTTTGGATATTCTGTTTAACTTTATGGAAAGTTTATTATAAGTATTTACTTTTCATAAACTTTCAACAGAAACCAAGGTAATTGCAAAAAAAGTAAAAAAATAAAGTTAAAAAAAGCAGCAACAGAATAAAAACTGAAAATGAAAAGAGCAAAGTCAAAGCCGCAATAAAAATAGTGTGGAATAACTTTAGAATCCAATATTTTTTCATGCATACACATGCATGTACGTAGTATTTACATATACTTGAAAAAGTTTATATGCCATATAAAACATTAATACATTTACATAAATGTAAAATAAAACACTTTAAGCATGAACAAAATACGACGAATTCCTGAGGATTCGAGCGAACGTTGACTTCTTGCCGTTTGTGTTGTTAAAACTGAGAAGGCTGCATTTGACCATGATGGCACGGTTCTTAAATAGAAAATATTTTAACTACTGACCATTCGCACATTTGTATTTTATTTGAAAACAGTTCTCCAGAGCCATCTAAAAGACACCCCGTTAAGTTGTCTGTTTTTTAAATCGTTGGTCATTTTTCTACCCTTTTCAAACATCTTTATTTTGATTTTATTTCTTACTGCGGTTTGATTTTGTTTTGATGCACACTTGGCGTTTTTTTTTTATTTCACGGCATATATTTTAAGTTCAAATCATCTGCTGCCGTTATGTGTTTTTGTGTAAAAGATTTTTTTTTAGGTTTTTGCTCTGTAGGTTTAATATAGTTCTCATTTAATTAATTTAGCTTGAGATATAAGAGACTCTGATTTCCTATACAAAATTTGATTAGAATTTACTGATGAGCTATATGAGCAGTACGAAATGGCCCACCGATATACCTTTAAGTTTTTGGTTAAAATAATAAATATTTTATGAGAATATCATGAAATATTTGTATTTGAAGAATTCAAGCACAATAAACGTTTATAGAACAATTCTTAAAAAAATCTGAATGTTTGATTTCTATTGAAATAGAGAAGGAATATGGGCAAGCGTCTTTATATACCCTTCACTATGTATATACATATAAATTGGCTAAATAATTCTTTTCTACCGTTAAGTTTTTCTATTCAAAAAAGTTTTTTTTTTTTTTTTTAAATTGTTAGTTTTGCTTAGAATTGTTGTCCCAGATTAAAAAATGAAAAGGTAACTGTACACTTCAGTGGTTAATAAGCAGTGCGTTGTAAAAAAAAACGCTCACCAATTTGTCTAACCTTTTTCATTTATTTGTTATCATAAATATAACCACCTGCAGGAATACAAACGAAAGTTGAAAAAGGTACGTTGTTTTGTGGTGTTTTGGTCGCTGCCTTGAAGAACATGGAGCGGTCTTGCTGATTTTCAATAGCAATAGCAACTATGTTTGATCGATTGGCGTATTTAAATTTTTTCTTGCTCACCTAGAGCCTTGGCAAAGTTTGTTTCAGCACAAACACGGACGGACAGACGGAATTTGCTCAAAGTACTTCGCTATACATAAGAACTCAGAATATATATATATATATATATATATATATATATATATATATATATATAAATATACTTTATGAGAATGACAAACTTAATATAGCCTTTGCCAACTGTCGCGAAGGGTATAAGAACCATATTCTAAGAAAACGGGTAAAGTGTGAATTTAATCTGTTAAATGTTTTCAATAAGCGTTTTTTTTGAAGATTGTACGTTACGTTATAATAAATCGGATTTATAAGCAGGTATCTTAATTTGCCAAAGATGGTTTAAGAATTCCATGAAATTATTTTTAGAAAACCATAAAATCCTCTTTTCGTTATTTATTATTTTAATGACTTGTAACATCTTTAGTATAATTAAGTTGTTCATTGTAAACTCTCTCCGAATTGCGTTTGTCAAATTTTTTGGTCCCTTATTCTCTAAATCGCTAGAGCTAAATCTCCACAGCTAAAAATCTATTTAACGATTTTGGCTACGAGAATTACGGAATACAACTGCAGATTACCTAACATTCATTAATTTTCTAATTTGTTTATTCATTTCTAATGACGACGTGCGCCGAATTGAAATGCATATGCACACTTTCTTAACTAAACAGGATTTCAGTATTTCATATTCTTTAAATTTTTTATTTTGGTTTTTGAGACATGAAATTTTTCGCATGTTTCGTTCTTTTCAGAGATTAGAGCTAACATTCATTTCAAGTGGAAAATTTCGTATTTACCGGTTTCTCTAAATGCAAACGAAGTGCTTCTTTCTTTAAAGAAACTCGCAGTAAAAGCATATTTTTATTAAAATTATTGGAAATAATAAATTCTTTAATTATGATATTTGCCGGTAACGGAGTACTTTTTTCTGGAGATCTACATCATTACATTTTTGAAATCTCTGGTAAAGAGTTAAAAGACTAATATTTTACCTCTACATCTTTGTTCTAACTTGGAGCTTCCTCTTTAAGACAATAAAAGACACTTTTTTAAATATTTAATTTTTTTTTTAAATTTACTCTAAACTTTAAACAATTTTTAATTATTTTTTATCACATATCAGCATAAAGAACCCACTGAGCGTGAATTTAATTTCATGTGTGTTGTCGGCTGGGAGACCCTGAAGTGAAGTAGATATGAAACGCAATTTTGATCAAATAAATCGGTTTTATTTATAAAAAAGCTTTCGCACGCCATTAAAGCTTCTCTTGACAATAAAAAGCAAATTAATCCCTGTAAAAGTAACATCAACGGCTTTTTGATTTTTTTTAGTATTTACTACTCAAACTGTCAAATGTTTTTGTTTTACTTGTATGTTTGTATGTCCACTCAAATTTTTTATTGAGCTAAATTGGGATGTATTTCCAGATTTCATCTTTCTTGATTGATTAAGGCTGCTGTAGCACCTTAACTTTATCTTACCTTACATAGTAATGGCGTTAACTAATACTGTGTTTGGCCAGGGTTCAACCCCTGCGGAAATAAAAAAAAATGTTTTTTTCTGTTTAATGGTAAAAATAGACTTCCTTCGTCGGTACTTCTTCATAGCATATTTTCCGCCGAAGTAAAATTGATAATTAAATGACTACCCTTCCACCACCTAACTCATCTTTCATCTATCCCTTTCCTAAAGATTGTATAACGGTTTCAAAAAATAAATAAATAGGTTATACCAACTTCTCTTTAACAAAAAAAAAAAACTCTCAGTGAAGAAAGTTAGTTGGCAGTTTGACACAGATGGTTCTTAACGGCTTTAAAAAGTACTGTGAGAAACAGAATAACTAAAAATGATAAATTTAGAAATGTTTTTTTTTTACATATTGCGTATTTGTGTTTTTGTTAATTCTATAGGAAAAAAAAACAATCAAAATTTACCATAACGAAATTAAAACTTCTTATTCTAACTTTAGTTTTTTCTTTGCCATTTACTGAAAACTTTTGGTGATATTCACTTGAAAACATTAAATTGAAAACACTATCATCAATGCTAGTTGTTTTTTTCTTTTTCTAAGACATCTATTTCTTTGCTCTTTCTTTTGACCAAAGGATAAGTTGAACGTCTGCATAAAAATGTAATTGCTAAATAAAAAGAAAATTGGATATGTCTTTTTATACAGTATAATCTTTAGAGAAATAGGTTTTTTTACTAGAGTTTTCACTTGAATGAATATTATGTTATGACTTTCTTTAGTGCTTTATTTTTTATGCTACAAGCATAAATTGGAAACAAAAATGTTAGAAAACTAAAACGAAAAATTTTTATATCGAAATATTTATTGCAGCAATCCATGGGAAGTTATAAGTATGTATAACTACTATTGTATACATTTAAAAATGTGTGTATGTTCAGTTGTTTTATATCCTTCTTATGAAAAGTGCTTTATTTTGGAAACTAAATACTGGTTATTATTCCACGATGTAATTAGTTGTCTTGTGTAAATAGAGTTTGATGTTTTTCTTTTCTTTTTGAGTGTCGAACATGTTTTTATTTTTACTTTATTATTAAACTTAAAACTTCTTGTGTGATACTTTCTCTAAAGTTTGTTTGTTATTAATTTCGCATTAAAATTTTTTGGAAATCAAGTTTGCAAAGACAAACTTCAACTTTGACACGGACGGACAGACGAATATCGCTCAATCGGCCTCGCCATGCATACGAACTCGGAATATATATTTTTTTTTGGGTTCGGAGATGGACGGAATGACAAACTAAGTAATACCCTTTTTCCGCTTTTTATGGTAAAGGGTATAATAATAATATACAGTACTCTTAAAAAACAAAATCGAAAATATTGGGAAATTATAATCAAATATAAAACTTGTGCATTTCCCTTTCGATCTTTTGGAAAAACAATACGAATATGTTTGAAGCAACAATGGTACTTCTCAAGAACCCAAAATAACTTTTTAGCGATTAAATACGCGTGTGTTTTGGCCAGAGTAAATGTTGTCGTCTTTTTTCGAGCCATTTGGCCCACAGCATGAGCACTCTGGCCTCGTTTAGCTATTTTAATTGGCTGAGTCAAGAAACGATTCCTGGACTTGTGGAAAATGTTAAACGATGTTCCACATAATTGGCCTGCTCACAGTAACCTCGCTTTGCTTCTTAAATAAAAAGTACAAGAGTTGAAGAGTTGATTAAAGAGTGTATGCAGTCAAATATTTACCAAGAATTGCGGCAAAAAGCTTTTGAAAATGCAATAAAACAGGGGTCTAATCGAGTGTACTATCGTATCGAATAATATTTCGATACGTGTCGAGTAAGCTAATCATCGCAGACATCATGCATTTGATTGTATTTTTTAAGAAAATTATAATAAAATACGTTAAATTAAATAATAATAATAACAGCAAACTAATTTAGTTTAGAATAAATATAAACTATAAACTTAATTTCTCGATATCGAATGTTATTTGTTTTTCTCAAATACAACTTAATATAAAAGGCAAAATATCACATATATTAAATTATAAATAGTTCTTCGTAATGACACGAGTTCACTTTAAAATACCACCGAAAATTCAGTTGTTTTTTAGTTTTGCTTTAAAATATTATATTCAATTTCCCCATTTTTCAGAGTCCAATTCCCCTTTTTAAGGTTAGTTTGGAGATATGAAATGAGATCGAACGATGTATTTTTTAATGATTTGTTTAATTAACTTTTCTAATAACAACTTTTATCTTTTCGATCATTGAACTCAAATATTTTTTATATAATTTACTTTTATGGAGTTGTATTTTTTTATATTTTGCGACTTCTCGGTATGAATTTTCCTTGTTTTAATAATAATTTTCTTTTGAGATTATCAAAATTAATTTTTCACAGTTTTGAAACACTATCAGCAGTACCGACAAGCTTTTTTATTTCCTTTGTAATTTAATTTGATAAATAAATATTAAAAATCAATTGCATCACAAGCGTATAAATGAAGATGAGCGAAAATAAATCTTTGTGAAAATAGTGATTACGCTTTTTTTTAATCAAATATTTGATTATATGACCACGCCTTTACTCAAAACCTATCGAAGTATTAGCCGATATGATAGTACGCGTTGATTAGTCAAAACTATAGAGTTTGTGTTTCTAGTTGCAATTCAATATTGGTCCTGTGCGCAAAAATACGCAACAATATTAACTCTGCGACTCAAATATCATTTTACTGCAAAATTTAATTCGAAATTTTCGTTGTAAAAAACTGTTGTTTTCTAGTTGAAATTTAAAAAAAAAAATACTTTTTTGTTTCTTTAACTATCTCTAAATGACTCCCATGTTGTGACGTTCACGTGACAGCTTATTCACATGCGATCTGTTACTTATTCATGCATAAAATGGCAATAAAACAAGAAACAAAAAAATTAAATTTTTAAAAAATACCACTAGCCTTCTTGCTTTGTATAATGTCCTTATACAAGCTATTACCAAAAACATTTATCGTTGCAATCAAAGTTTTACCTAATGTTCCATAGGAGAAAGAAAAAATTGACAATCGAATTTTTTGTTTTTTTTTTCTTCAAAAATGCTGAAACTAAGTTTTTCTAAGATATTTTTATTTGATTTCTCAAGGCGTGGCTTTTAATTAAAGGTGTTGGTTTTGTTGTGAGGGTTGTATGAAAAAAATTATCACAGATTTTTACTTACTTTAGTTGATATTGTATTTGTTTAATGAATTTTCCTGCTTGCTTTTCTATTAACATTTTAAATTATTCTTTATGCAAAACAAATGGAAATAAAAGCAGTGCCACCAAAACGTACCAAACCGATTTTTGATACCTTCGTGGCAACTAATTTTCTGACTTTTGAATGTTTCTCAATACCAGACGAGTTACTTTCTTCTTCTTTAATTTACTTTTTTCTTTTTTATTGAATGCCTTTTGTTCTTTGTTTTCAACTTGTTTAGTTTTCCTTAACGTTCCTACTTGTCAACATATATATGCCCTTCATTTAAGGGCCAGGAAAAGTTAATTAATTACGTCCTCAATACTTATAAAAACACAGTGGCTTTCAGCCACACTTTTTTCCATTAAATAAATGCGAGACAGAGTGCTCCGAAAAGACCGCTTTTTAGTTTAAAATTTCTTTTTTAGTGATACAGAAAATCATATTGTCTTTGTCAACGTGATCAATGGATAACCAGTAAGGCCATCTGTTGCTAACAACAAAAACAGTTTTGATATTATAAAACAAATTTTTTATAACAATCGATTTTAAAGGTTATGTAATTTTATTTTATTGTTGGTGTTTCTTATTTAGGTTTTTTTTTTTAATTATTTGTAATTTATTTGATGTAACTATAGAAATTAAAAAAAAATTTAAACTCTTGAAAAAAATATGAGATTACAAATTTAATTAAATTTCTATGAAATTATATACAGCTTTATTCGTTAATACAACGTTTTGAAGTTGATTAAATGTATTATAAGACCTTTTACGCACGACATTAGAAAAACTAGGTGTAGCCAAAGTAATTGAATGCATTTGTTATCTTCATTGCAAGGAAATTATTTAAGAAATGGTGTGATACCAAGTGAACGGTACCGCACTTCGATTTTATTTTTATGTGAGTCCATTACTGTATTATTGTACTTTCAGTCAACTGGAAAAAAAAGCGACTTCTTTTTATTCTTATTTGTTGTTTAGTCGGTGTGGGTGGATATACTTTTGTGCAATGTTATGTCATGCGATACGATTCACGATCCTGTCAGAGTAACAACAAATAATGTGCAAGAATTACAGAAAATGTTTAACGGCAATAAAAATCTCTTTTAGATTGTAAGATTTTATTTCGATGGTGTGCAATGTATGTTCCTGTGTAGATATAACAACATTAACTCCCTTTAGTTTCTTATTTCCTTTTCTCTTATATCGTACACTTTGTTACTTTTTGTAACAGTTTTTTTTAGGGAAAATAGTTTTTTATTTTTACAAATTTCTAAGATTTTTAAGTATGTATTCGAATGTATTGTAACATTTTTCCTTTCATTTTGTTAGTAGTTAATGGTTAAAACCATTTGTATTGCAAAAGTTTTGCATTTAGAGATTGCTATCAGACTTGTTGTGGGAGGTGTTATTTTGCTATTGACAATCAATGAAGCATAATAGTATCTGTTTGTCGATAAAAACACACTCTATTACAAAGAATTTTTAAAACGAATTTTTTTTTTTTTAATGAGATAAATTTTTTATAAAAAATTATACAATGATATTAAATGACCCTAGATTACATTACAAACTTCTTTCGCATTAGTGTTGTTAGTTCAAGTTATTAGAAAATAAAAAAAAATAATTTATTATGGTATTTGCCGTAAACTTGAGACATTTTTCTATTAAAGTTTTCCTAAATATAGTGTCATTTTTCATGTATATTAAGATATGCTTATAAAGAATATTATCAATCTAAAGAAAATGAAGCACAACAAGTAAATTTTAAGAAAAACCTGTCATTTAGAGTTCTTTAAACAATTATTTTGTTGAGACAACAATTTGTATTTTTGATAAATAAGAGAATTCAATTTCATGCTGTCACTTCCTGATATGCTTGCAGTTTGGAAAAAGGAGTTAATAGTGGCCGTATATAAACACAAGAAGAATCTTTAACAGGACATATAGTTGAGGAAGCTAATGTAGAAATCACCGTTAAAATCCATATTATAGATTTAAGTGACCGAAGGCTACGACATGTGGCTCAGTAATTTAAATTAAAAAATTGGATATGAAAAAACATAAACAGAAGAGGATGATAAATCAGTAAGTGATTATCAAGTATTTGTAATAACTTTTAAGCCTTACCTCGCATGTATATACATATCTCTGTATATAACAAAATGATAATTTCTACTTGACTGTTGGCATGTTCTTTCTTTAGATTTCATATCATCACAAAAAGTTAAATTTATTACACAAGTTTTATTGATTTAAGTTGTAGAAAGTTGTAGATGTTAAAATTTTGTTTGTCATTGTTTAACGATACAAAAACTGTATTTTTTTTTGATGTCTCATTGTTTGCAAAGTGAATGCAAAAAAAGCAAAATAAAGTAGAAAAACAAACGTTTTTTATAGTCGATAAAACTCTTGACTATTATAAATTGTACGATTACTTCTTGTGTATTGCAAATGCAATGTTCCACGATTGACCTCAACTGCCATTGGGTGTGCCAACATTGTACAAAGAAGACATGTTCCAATTATACTTTAACCTAAAGAAAAGAAACAAACAAAAAAAAATTTACGAATATTAATAAAAAATCAAATTAAAAGAATCTTTAAAACTTTGTACTAATGGGAATGTATATAACAGAACTTACTTATCCTTGATAGCATATTTGCAAGTAATGCAAATATAGTTTAATTATTTTTTTCTTCTATAAAGCAAAAAATCGTAAAAGAACATTAAAATTTCGATGAAAAATTTTCTATTTTATCGCCAAACGAACAATGTCGTTAACCCCAGCGAAGGATTCGACGTTACATAGTGGACGATATGGCTAAAAATGGAAATATATTAAGCTTCAGAAAACACAACGTACTGTTCAAAAGCAACTAACACTTATTTTTATTTTTCTATCAATTATGATTGTCTCTAAATTTTGTACACTAATTAATTTGTTATTTTTTGATTTTGGGTTCCGTACATGAACACGAGTAGTTCACGTATAGATCGATTAGAACACATATGAAACACACCGTGCACAGTGTTTATAGTTTATACTTTAAAGTTCGTGTACGATAAAAAAATTAAATGAACGCTTGACAGGTTTGATGTAGCTGTACTTTAAATTCGTGTACGTGTACGGAAATAAGTACATGAACGCTAGACAGGTTTGATTGTATATAAATTAAAAACTTTTCACCGATACAACAAGAAATACATGACCGTATTACCATACAGACTACACCAAATAGCACTATTATTTGATCAAATTAAAAATTAAAGGGTAGTCCATCATCTAATGTAATTTTGATTGTGAAATATTTATAGTAAGCTGTATTTTGGAAACCGTTAGACCAAACTCTTGAAATATTTGTAGCTAATGCATCATTTTATTTCAAACAGTGGCGGATGCTAAAAACAAATACTATTCTATCAGTATATGTCTTCTCAGCCATAACGTAATATATAAACACTTACGGTCTAGGTTAGGTTGTGCAGCCTGCTTGCATAGGACTCACTTGAGTTCCAGATGGTTCCTTTGTGATACCTGAAAAAGGGATGTTTAACGGATCTTTAGTCTTATACATTACCACCAGATCCACCTCTAAACCGCTCCGAATAAGGGTTAAACGAATTTATCCAGCAACATTACAGCCCGATACATCCTCATAGCTATGCAGTCTCGGTTCGCCTAGAAGAGCCGCTATATCACTAGATAGAGCTGGACAATGGCAGAGCAGATGCTCCACTGATTTTTTCCCTTTTTCTCATCTTGACAACTTCTACAGATGTCGTGGTATGAAGATTTACTCTCCTAACAGGGGCACTATAATACAGTGCCTTGTGATCACAGCCACCACTGTGACCAGCTGTCCTCGAGGAATCGTCAGAAGATTTGCAGATCACGGCATATATTTTAAGTTCAAATCATCTGCTGCCGTTATGTGTTTTTGTGTAAAAGATTTTTTTTTAGGTTTTTGCTCTGTAGGTTTAATATAGTTCTCATTTAATTAATTTAGCTTGAGATATAAGAGACTCTGATTTCCTATACAAAATTTGATTAGAATTTACTGATGAGCTATATGAGCAGTACGAAATGGCCCACCGATATACCTTTAAGTTTTTGGTTAAAATAATAAATATTTTATGAGAATATCATGAAATATTTGTATTTGAAGAATTCAAGCACAATAAACGTTTATAGAACAATTCTTAAAAAAATCTGAATGTTTGATTTCTATTGAAATAGAGAAGGAATATGGGCAAGCGTCTTTATATACCCTTCACTATGTATATACATATAAATTGGCTAAATAATTCTTTTCTACCGTTAAGTTTTTCTATTCAAAAAAGTTTTTTTTTTTTTTTTTAAATTGTTAGTTTTGCTTAGAATTGTTGTCCCAGATTAAAAAATGAAAAGGTAACTGTACACTTCAGTGGTTAATAAGCAGTGCGTTGTAAAAAAAAACGCTCACCAATTTGTCTAACCTTTTTCATTTATTTGTTATCATAAATATAACCACCTGCAGGAATACAAACGAAAGTTGAAAAAGGTACGTTGTTTTGTGGTGTTTTGGTCGCTGCCTTGAAGAACATGGAGCGGTCTTGCTGATTTTCAATAGCAATAGCAACTATGTTTGATCGATTGGCGTATTTAAATTTTTTCTTGCTCACCTAGAGCCTTGGCAAAGTTTGTTTCAGCACAAACACGGACGGACAGACGGAATTTGCTCAAAGTACTTCGCTATACATAAGAACTCAGAATATATATATATATATATATATATATATATATATATATATATATATATAAATATACTTTATGAGAATGACAAACTTAATATAGCCTTTGCCAACTGTCGCGAAGGGTATAAGAACCATATTCTAAGAAAACGGGTAAAGTGTGAATTTAATCTGTTAAATGTTTTCAATAAGCGTTTTTTTTGAAGATTGTACGTTACGTTATAATAAATCGGATTTATAAGCAGGTATCTTAATTTGCCAAAGATGGTTTAAGAATTCCATGAAATTATTTTTAGAAAACCATAAAATCCTCTTTTCGTTATTTATTATTTTAATGACTTGTAACATCTTTAGTATAATTAAGTTGTTCATTGTAAACTCTCTCCGAATTGCGTTTGTCAAATTTTTTGGTCCCTTATTCTCTAAATCGCTAGAGCTAAATCTCCACAGCTAAAAATCTATTTAACGATTTTGGCTACGAGAATTACGGAATACAACTGCAGATTACCTAACATTCATTAATTTTCTAATTTGTTTATTCATTTCTAATGACGACGTGCGCCGAATTGAAATGCATATGCACACTTTCTTAACTAAACAGGATTTCAGTATTTCATATTCTTTAAATTTTTTATTTTGGTTTTTGAGACATGAAATTTTTCGCATGTTTCGTTCTTTTCAGAGATTAGAGCTAACATTCATTTCAAGTGGAAAATTTCGTATTTACCGGTTTCTCTAAATGCAAACGAAGTGCTTCTTTCTTTAAAGAAACTCGCAGTAAAAGCATATTTTTATTAAAATTATTGGAAATAATAAATTCTTTAATTATGATATTTGCCGGTAACGGAGTACTTTTTTCTGGAGATCTACATCATTACATTTTTGAAATCTCTGGTAAAGAGTTAAAAGACTAATATTTTACCTCTACATCTTTGTTCTAACTTGGAGCTTCCTCTTTAAGACAATAAAAGACACTTTTTTAAATATTTAATTTTTTTTTTAAATTTACTCTAAACTTTAAACAATTTTTAATTATTTTTTATCACATATCAGCATAAAGAACCCACTGAGCGTGAATTTAATTTCATGTGTGTTGTCGGCTGGGAGACCCTGAAGTGAAGTAGATATGAAACGCAATTTTGATCAAATAAATCGGTTTTATTTATAAAAAAGCTTTCGCACGCCATTAAAGCTTCTCTTGACAATAAAAAGCAAATTAATCCCTGTAAAAGTAACATCAACGGCTTTTTGATTTTTTTTAGTATTTACTACTCAAACTGTCAAATGTTTTTGTTTTACTTGTATGTTTGTATGTCCACTCAAATTTTTTATTGAGCTAAATTGGGATGTATTTCCAGATTTCATCTTTCTTGATTGATTAAGGCTGCTGTAGCACCTTAACTTTATCTTACCTTACATAGTAATGGCGTTAACTAATACTGTGTTTGGCCAGGGTTCAACCCCTGCGGAAATAAAAAAAAATGTTTTTTTCTGTTTAATGGTAAAAATAGACTTCCTTCGTCGGTACTTCTTCATAGCATATTTTCCGCCGAAGTAAAATTGATAATTAAATGACTACCCTTCCACCACCTAACTCATCTTTCATCTATCCCTTTCCTAAAGATTGTATAACGGTTTCAAAAAATAAATAAATAGGTTATACCAACTTCTCTTTAACAAAAAAAAAAAACTCTCAGTGAAGAAAGTTAGTTGGCAGTTTGACACAGATGGTTCTTAACGGCTTTAAAAAGTACTGTGAGAAACAGAATAACTAAAAATGATAAATTTAGAAATGTTTTTTTTTTACATATTGCGTATTTGTGTTTTTGTTAATTCTATAGGAAAAAAAAACAATCAAAATTTACCATAACGAAATTAAAACTTCTTATTCTAACTTTAGTTTTTTCTTTGCCATTTACTGAAAACTTTTGGTGATATTCACTTGAAAACATTAAATTGAAAACACTATCATCAATGCTAGTTGTTTTTTTCTTTTTCTAAGACATCTATTTCTTTGCTCTTTCTTTTGACCAAAGGATAAGTTGAACGTCTGCATAAAAATGTAATTGCTAAATAAAAAGAAAATTGGATATGTCTTTTTATACAGTATAATCTTTAGAGAAATAGGTTTTTTTACTAGAGTTTTCACTTGAATGAATATTATGTTATGACTTTCTTTAGTGCTTTATTTTTTATGCTACAAGCATAAATTGGAAACAAAAATGTTAGAAAACTAAAACGAAAAATTTTTATATCGAAATATTTATTGCAGCAATCCATGGGAAGTTATAAGTATGTATAACTACTATTGTATACATTTAAAAATGTGTGTATGTTCAGTTGTTTTATATCCTTCTTATGAAAAGTGCTTTATTTTGGAAACTAAATACTGGTTATTATTCCACGATGTAATTAGTTGTCTTGTGTAAATAGAGTTTGATGTTTTTCTTTTCTTTTTGAGTGTCGAACATGTTTTTATTTTTACTTTATTATTAAACTTAAAACTTCTTGTGTGATACTTTCTCTAAAGTTTGTTTGTTATTAATTTCGCATTAAAATTTTTTGGAAATCAAGTTTGCAAAGACAAACTTCAACTTTGACACGGACGGACAGACGAATATCGCTCAATCGGCCTCGCCATGCATACGAACTCGGAATATATATTTTTTTTTGGGTTCGGAGATGGACGGAATGACAAACTAAGTAATACCCTTTTTCCGCTTTTTATGGTAAAGGGTATAATAATAATATACAGTACTCTTAAAAAACAAAATCGAAAATATTGGGAAATTATAATCAAATATAAAACTTGTGCATTTCCCTTTCGATCTTTTGGAAAAACAATACGAATATGTTTGAAGCAACAATGGTACTTCTCAAGAACCCAAAATAACTTTTTAGCGATTAAATACGCGTGTGTTTTGGCCAGAGTAAATGTTGTCGTCTTTTTTCGAGCCATTTGGCCCACAGCATGAGCACTCTGGCCTCGTTTAGCTATTTTAATTGGCTGAGTCAAGAAACGATTCCTGGACTTGTGGAAAATGTTAAACGATGTTCCACATAATTGGCCTGCTCACAGTAACCTCGCTTTGCTTCTTAAATAAAAAGTACAAGAGTTGAAGAGTTGATTAAAGAGTGTATGCAGTCAAATATTTACCAAGAATTGCGGCAAAAAGCTTTTGAAAATGCAATAAAACAGGGGTCTAATCGAGTGTACTATCGTATCGAATAATATTTCGATACGTGTCGAGTAAGCTAATCATCGCAGACATCATGCATTTGATTGTATTTTTTAAGAAAATTATAATAAAATACGTTAAATTAAATAATAATAATAACAGCAAACTAATTTAGTTTAGAATAAATATAAACTATAAACTTAATTTCTCGATATCGAATGTTATTTGTTTTTCTCAAATACAACTTAATATAAAAGGCAAAATATCACATATATTAAATTATAAATAGTTCTTCGTAATGACACGAGTTCACTTTAAAATACCACCGAAAATTCAGTTGTTTTTTAGTTTTGCTTTAAAATATTATATTCAATTTCCCCATTTTTCAGAGTCCAATTCCCCTTTTTAAGGTTAGTTTGGAGATATGAAATGAGATCGAACGATGTATTTTTTAATGATTTGTTTAATTAACTTTTCTAATAACAACTTTTATCTTTTCGATCATTGAACTCAAATATTTTTTATATAATTTACTTTTATGGAGTTGTATTTTTTTATATTTTGCGACTTCTCGGTATGAATTTTCCTTGTTTTAATAATAATTTTCTTTTGAGATTATCAAAATTAATTTTTCACAGTTTTGAAACACTATCAGCAGTACCGACAAGCTTTTTTATTTCCTTTGTAATTTAATTTGATAAATAAATATTAAAAATCAATTGCATCACAAGCGTATAAATGAAGATGAGCGAAAATAAATCTTTGTGAAAATAGTGATTACGCTTTTTTTTAATCAAATATTTGATTATATGACCACGCCTTTACTCAAAACCTATCGAAGTATTAGCCGATATGATAGTACGCGTTGATTAGTCAAAACTATAGAGTTTGTGTTTCTAGTTGCAATTCAATATTGGTCCTGTGCGCAAAAATACGCAACAATATTAACTCTGCGACTCAAATATCATTTTACTGCAAAATTTAATTCGAAATTTTCGTTGTAAAAAACTGTTGTTTTCTAGTTGAAATTTAAAAAAAAAAATACTTTTTTGTTTCTTTAACTATCTCTAAATGACTCCCATGTTGTGACGTTCACGTGACAGCTTATTCACATGCGATCTGTTACTTATTCATGCATAAAATGGCAATAAAACAAGAAACAAAAAAATTAAATTTTTAAAAAATACCACTAGCCTTCTTGCTTTGTATAATGTCCTTATACAAGCTATTACCAAAAACATTTATCGTTGCAATCAAAGTTTTACCTAATGTTCCATAGGAGAAAGAAAAAATTGACAATCGAATTTTTTGTTTTTTTTTTCTTCAAAAATGCTGAAACTAAGTTTTTCTAAGATATTTTTATTTGATTTCTCAAGGCGTGGCTTTTAATTAAAGGTGTTGGTTTTGTTGTGAGGGTTGTATGAAAAAAATTATCACAGATTTTTACTTACTTTAGTTGATATTGTATTTGTTTAATGAATTTTCCTGCTTGCTTTTCTATTAACATTTTAAATTATTCTTTATGCAAAACAAATGGAAATAAAAGCAGTGCCACCAAAACGTACCAAACCGATTTTTGATACCTTCGTGGCAACTAATTTTCTGACTTTTGAATGTTTCTCAATACCAGACGAGTTACTTTCTTCTTCTTTAATTTACTTTTTTCTTTTTTATTGAATGCCTTTTGTTCTTTGTTTTCAACTTGTTTAGTTTTCCTTAACGTTCCTACTTGTCAACATATATATGCCCTTCATTTAAGGGCCAGGAAAAGTTAATTAATTACGTCCTCAATACTTATAAAAACACAGTGGCTTTCAGCCACACTTTTTTCCATTAAATAAATGCGAGACAGAGTGCTCCGAAAAGACCGCTTTTTAGTTTAAAATTTCTTTTTTAGTGATACAGAAAATCATATTGTCTTTGTCAACGTGATCAATGGATAACCAGTAAGGCCATCTGTTGCTAACAACAAAAACAGTTTTGATATTATAAAACAAATTTTTTATAACAATCGATTTTAAAGGTTATGTAATTTTATTTTATTGTTGGTGTTTCTTATTTAGGTTTTTTTTTTTAATTATTTGTAATTTATTTGATGTAACTATAGAAATTAAAAAAAAATTTAAACTCTTGAAAAAAATATGAGATTACAAATTTAATTAAATTTCTATGAAATTATATACAGCTTTATTCGTTAATACAACGTTTTGAAGTTGATTAAATGTATTATAAGACCTTTTACGCACGACATTAGAAAAACTAGGTGTAGCCAAAGTAATTGAATGCATTTGTTATCTTCATTGCAAGGAAATTATTTAAGAAATGGTGTGATACCAAGTGAACGGTACCGCACTTCGATTTTATTTTTATGTGAGTCCATTACTGTATTATTGTACTTTCAGTCAACTGGAAAAAAAAGCGACTTCTTTTCATTCTTATTTGTTGTTTAGTCGGTGTGGGTGGATATACTTTTGTGCAATGTTATGTCATGCGATACGATTCACGATCCTGTCAGAGTAACAACAAATAATGTGCAAGAATTACAGAAAATGTTTAACGGCAATAAAAATCTCTTTTAGATTCTAAGATTTTATTTCGATGGTGTGCAATGTATGTTCCTGTGTAGATATAACAACATTAACTCCCTTTAGTTTCTTATTTCCTTTTCTCTTATATCGTACACTTTGTTACTTTTTGTAACAGTTTTTTTTAGGGAAAATAGTTTTTTATTTTTACAAATTTCTAAGATTTTTAAGTATGTATTCGAATGTATTGTAACATTTTTCCTTTCATTTTGTTAGTAGTTAATGGTTAAAACCATTTGTATTGCAAAAGTTTTGCATTTAGAGATTGCTATCAGACTTGTTGTGGGAGGTGTTATTTTGCTATTGACAATCAATGAAGCATAATAGTATCTGTTTGTCGATAAAAACACACTCTATTACAAAGAATTTTTAAAACGAATTTTTTTTTTTTAATGAGATAAATTTTTTATAAAAAATTATACAATGATATTAAATGACCCTAGATTACATTACAAACTTCTTTCGCATTAGTGTTGTTAGTTCAAGTTATTAGAAAATAAAAAAAAATAATTTATTATGGTATTTGCCGTAAACTTGAGACATTTTTCTATTAAAGTTTTCCTAAATATAGTGTCATTTTTCATGTATATTAAGATATGCTTATAAAGAATATTATCAATCTAAAGAAAATGAAGCACAACAAGTAAATTTTAAGAAAAACCTGTCATTTAGAGTTCTTTAAACAATTATTTTGTTGAGACAACAATTTGTATTTTTGATAAATAAGAGAATTCAATTTCATGCTGTCACTTCCTGATATGCTTGCAGTTTGGAAAAAGGAGTTAATAGTGGCCGTATATAAACACAAGAAGAATCTTTAACAGGACATATAGTTGAGGAAGCTAATGTAGAAATCACCGTTAAAATCCATATTATAGATTTAAGTGACCGAAGGCTACGACATGTGGCTCAGTAATTTAAATTAAAAAATTGGATATGAAAAAACATAAACAGAAGAGGATGATAAATCAGTAAGTGATTATCAAGTATTTGTAATAACTTTTAAGCCTTACCTCGCATGTATATACATATCTCTGTATATAACAAAATGATAATTTCTACTTGACTGTTGGCATGTTCTTTCTTTAGATTTCATATCATCACAAAAAGTTAAATTTATTACACAAGTTTTATTGATTTAAGTTGTAGAAAGTTGTAGATGTTAAAATTTTGTTTGTCATTGTTTAACGATACAAAAACTGTATTTTTTTTTGATGTCTCATTGTTTGCAAAGTGAATGCAAAAAAAGCAAAATAAAGTAGAAAAACAAACGTTTTTTATAGTCGATAAAACTCTTGACTATTATAAATTGTACGATTACTTCTTGTGTATTGCAAATGCAATGTTCCACGATTGACCTCAACTGCCATTGGGTGTGCCAACATTGTACAAAGAAGACATGTTCCAATTATACTTTAACCTAAAGAAAAGAAACAAACAAAAAAAAATTTACGAATATTAATAAAAAATCAAATTAAAAGAATCTTTAAAACTTTGTACTAATGGGAATGTATATAACAGAACTTACTTATCCTTGATAGCATATTTGCAAGTAATGCAAATATAGTTTAATTATTTTTTTCTTCTATAAAGCAAAAAATCGTAAAAGAACATTAAAATTTCGATGAAAAATTTTCTATTTTATCGCCAAACGAACAATGTCGTTAACCCCAGCGAAGGATTCGACGTTACATAGTGGACGATATGGCTAAAAATGGAAATATATTAAGCTTCAGAAAACACAACGTACTGTTCAAAAGCAACTAACACTTATTTTTATTTTTCTATCAATTATGATTGTCTCTAAATTTTGTACACTAATTAATTTGTTATTTTTTGATTTTGGGTTCCGTACATGAACACGAGTAGTTCACGTATAGATCGATTAGAACACATATGAAACACACCGTGCACAGTGTTTATAGTTTATACTTTAAAGTTCGTGTACGATAAAAAAATTAAATGAACGCTTGACAGGTTTGATGTAGCTGTACTTTAAATTCGTGTACGTGTACGGAAATAAGTACATGAACGCTAGACAGGTTTGATTGTATATAAATTAAAAACTTTTCACCGATACAACAAGAAATACATGACCGTATTACCATACAGACTACACCAAATAGCACTATTATTTGATCAAATTAAAAATTAAAGGGTAGTCCATCATCTAATGTAATTTTGATTGTGAAATATTTATAGTAAGCTGTATTTTGGAAACCGTTAGACCAAACTCTTGAAATATTTGTAGCTAATGCATCATTTTATTTCAAACAGTGGCGGATGCTAAAAACAAATACTATTCTATCAGTATATGTCTTCTCAGCCATAACGTAATATATAAACACTTACGGTCTAGGTTAGGTTGTGCAGCCTGCTTGCATAGGACTCACTTGAGTTCCAGATGGTTCCTTTGTGATACCTGAAAAAGGGATGTTTAACGGATCTTTAGTCTTATACATTACCACCAGATCCACCTCTAAACCGCTCCGAATAAGGGTTAAACGAATTTATCCAGCAACATTACAGCCCGATACATCCTCATAGCTATGCAGTCTCGGTTCGCCTAGAAGAGCCGCTATATCACTAGATAGAGCTGGACAATGGCAGAGCAGATGCTCCACTGATTTTTTCCCTTTTTCTCATCTTGACAACTTCTACAGATGTCGTGGTATGAAGATTTACTCTCCTAACAGGGGCACTATAATACAGTGCCTTGTGATCACAGCCACCACTGTGACCAGCTGTCCTCGAGGAATCGTCAGAAGATTTGCAGATCTCCTTCTATCATACTGAGGCCATAGTGTCCTCGAGGTTATATATATATTATTTATTATTTTCATTTCTATCAATTCAAAATCAAGGTCACAAGGTGGAAAGGTGTGTCTAGTTACCAAAAATTTGTGATCTATCATTAATTGTTTGACGATTTTTAAAACTTAACTCAATTTTTATTTTTTAGCTTAAAGCAATTGCATAAGTGATTTATTTTTGATAATATCGTGAAAATCAGCTCATTTTTTATTTTGACTTACATCACTTTCATTATTAAGGATACAACGAATTTATTAACAATATTTTTTTTTAATGTTACAAGAACTCTAGTGATGCCCAAAAGTAATATTTTATACTAAGACAAAGTTACTATGTTTAAAGTAAACTCGCCAATCGGCACTTTCATAATTTTGAGGCAAAAAAAAATTAAATTTTTATTGTCGTTTTTATGTTGAAATAAATATATGATTTTCCTGATGATGCTACAAAAAGGAGTAGCGAAATATCGACTATAAAAATAAATAAAAAAAGACCAATTGCTTGACAAATTTAATTAAGTATAATTAATTAAAAAATCAAATAAAAACTTTTTAAATTGTGGAAAGTTTATACAAAAATTTGCAATATTTCAAATATTCAAATCAATGTTAAGAATTGTATGTGATATGTATGGGGCTTGATATGAGTTTTGATAAGATCACCTGTGATATTTATATAGTCCCATTAAAAAACAAAGTGTTTGAGCTATCAAAAAATATTTATAAATACTTTGAGGACACGCAACCTTGAAAATAAGGGTTACCGACAATTTTGTTCTTAAAATTAACTCCTCTGCCCCAGGACAACCTTTAATTTTAAACAAAATACCTAAATATAAAAATTAATTTTATTTTTGGTTTAAATTGGGGTAGAGGCTACAATAAAAAGCTGATATTAATTAAAGGTTTATTAAAGGATTAATAGGCTATTAAACGTTTATGAATACTTTTTTGTCAACTTTTGCTTATAAAGAACTTATAAACTCTTTAAGTACATTTATGAATTAGACTGTTAATTTTCAAAGTTAGCAAAATACTATACAGGAAAGCAAAACATCATAATACAGCAATATAACGCGATTGTACCATAAACTTTTTTAAAGTTGTTTACAAACCAGACATCACAAACCGAAAAAAAATTTAGAAATGTTTGAAAATACTTAAAGAAAACCGCTTAAGTTGTTAAAGCGAGAATGTGTGTAGAAAAGAAATTTCCAATTATTTGCATTTGTATTCATAGCAAAAGTTTAAAGTCCGCAATATGTCGTTAAAAACGGGGATAAAAGGCAAAAAATCGAAACGAACTTGTTTACTCTACAACAATTCTCAATAATTCCAAAGGATCTGAAATCATACATATGTACATATGTATTCTACATACCTTACACTCACATGCTAAAAAAGGTCACAAAAATTGTATTGAAAGTTTTGCTTTTTTATTTTAAAATTGAAACTTTTTGTACTTAGTTGTCTCTCTTTTAAACTAAGTTGTAAAAGTTTATGTTCATGCCAGAATGTTTTATATAGTTGTTTTTATTATAGTGACAGTATCAAAGTTTTCTTCGAATAGATGCTTCAACCAATACATATTAACTTGAGAAACAGTTTCTGTTGCAAAATAAATTTATGTTGAATGCAGGCGGAAAATATGGAATCCCTTTAAATGTAGTTTTACTTTATAAAATAAGTTTACTTTTTTTGTATTTTTCACTTTCATTGTGTAATTCTCTAGAATGCAAATTTTTTTTTCTGACTTGTCAACTTTCTCACATTTACATTTGTTGAAGTTTCCTTCCTCGGCCATCGTCTTGTTTGCTACTGTACAAGTTTTGACTTTTCTTTCCGTCAATTGTTCTGCGTTCTGATATGACTTGACTGATTGACTGTTTAAAAATAAAAATGATTTGGATAAAAGAAAAGAAAGTCCTTTCTATTGACTTTTTCTGGCAAAGAAACAAATAATGAAAAAAGAATGCAATATGACGCACCATTCGATAATTTAAATATTTTTTTCTCCTTTCTTTGTATTCTGTTATTGGAACTGAAAAAAATACTAGTAATGATTAGAAAAAACTTTGGAATAACAACACATTAAACCTTAAACAAAATTAATTTAGTAAAAATTGGTTCAAGAAAACCCTTCTTACGTTTTTGCATCTCAGAGGCTTTAGAAATTGCTTTAGTCGATCAAAAATCACAGAAAGTAGAAAGCTTTTGATTCCTTAATCACACATGATAACACACAAGGCAGTAATTTCTGTTGTGTGCCTGTGTGTAAGCATGCAACATTGCGTTTAACAGGCATTAAAATCTTCTCTATGATCTTGTTAAACTTTCTGATTGAAAAATTTTAACTTTCAGCGTTTTTCTCATCGATTTAATCTTTAAAAGGCTTGACTTATTACGAATTACAAATGCATAGAGATGATTGGAAGTTAGACATAAATAAAAAATTAGAAAGCTTAACATATTTCATAAGATCTCATATAGATTTATATATCAAGCACTTCGTAAAGCGCGATTTCTCAAAAATAAAAACATAAACATCGAAAGCAAAAAGTTTTGACAAAAATGCATCCTGTTTCATTCCGTCAAACCCGTTGGAAATGACTTAAGCCACACTTCTCACGTAAGAGGCGTTTAGTGTTTTCAAAAGCAAGTCTCAACTAGAGCGTTGAGACACCGACAAGGTGTATTGTCGGTCGTGAAGTAAACTTTTTGAACATATTTTGCACAGTGTTCTGAAGAGAACCTTAACTTCAAGCTCATACGACTGATCAAATTTTGGGTCCAAGATATACTGCGATATCTGAACACGTTTATCTTTACAATGTATGTCCCTTTGTCACGGGCCTCTCTTATTTGAAACTTAATGGCTAGATACTTTAAATTTCACAGAGGGTAGAGTTGCGCCTATAAATACAAGTGATTTTCGCTTATATGACCCAAGTTTTAAAATTGTTGTAGGCAGATACTAAACTAAAGTAGCCCGCTATAATGGTAAGTTTAAAAACAACATTAAAAGTTAAAGAACGCCCCAAACAAGACCTGACTTGTACGTATTAAGGTCTTGTTTTGTACCGCTATTTTTTACCTTTTCTTTTGAGCCATAATAGCCAGACAACTTAAATTCTTAACATAGTACGAAACCCTTCGTATGGGAGTTCAACCCCACCTTGGCTGATTTACCTTATAGTTTCTTCTACCAATCAAAATTATTTATTTTATGTATTTGTTTGTCTGATTTTGCTAATGACTGTTTTTTAACAGTGAGAGTTAATAGAGAATATATAAATATGAAAAATAATATGTGACTATTTATTTGACTTATTAAGTGTGGATTTTTCTTTTGCTTTTTTATGTTAAATGCGTTTAATTTCAGAATAAATAAAAGTTATAACTCACGGTTATTAAATAATTAATTTACAATATGCCTACCAACCATTTAAATTGCTTCGTTAGTGTTTTTTTTTTTTCAAAATAATATGCAAATTAAAATTTTATTGAAGTTTAAAAATGTGCCGAACAATTCTTAAATGTTATTTGTAATGCTATCAATTAAAAATAAATTACGCGGCTAAAGTGTCAGAATTGTTTTAGTTACGGTCAAATGTTACAATGTTTTCAGTAGAATATAAATTGTCTTAATTAATTCGGTTATTTTTGTTTTTTCATTATTGACAACTGTGATTTGTAAAATTATTTGAAATTGCAAAAATTGTTGTTATTAATTTACAGGGTACAGTTTGAATATACAAAAACTTAATTTAGTTTGTAAGTTTAGCTTTAAGTTTTATCTTCTTCTGTTAATATCAAAACAAAGTCTTAAAAAAAATAAAACAATCAATAAAATAGTATATTTCTTTCTGAAACAACTTTTAAAAGTATTAATTAAAGTATATAAAAGTTTGCCGGAATTATGGCAGATAAAAAGTGATGTTTATAATAATAGACATTTAAAACAAAAGTCTTAAAAAAAGCTTTTAGAAAATTAAAAAAAGCAGAATCAAATGCAACAATTAAATTTGTAAAATAAAATAAACATAGTGCAACTAATTAAAAAATCCGTGCTTGCGCTCTGATGTTTGACAAACTTGGCATGATCGTGTAACAGCAAAACACTCTCTCTCCTAAGGCCGTGCTCACAGCCGAAGTTTGATCGTCTAATAGCCGCTTAATATGAACTTAAACATGTGTGTTTGCTGCGAAGTATATTTGGCAATGAAACACACAAACATAAGTAAACAGTATTAGTATGTATAAATTTTTTGCTAAGAATTTATTCTCATTTTGTTTTCCTAGTCTCTAATGAGTTAAATTCTGTAATCTGTGAAACACCAGTGGATTTTCGGAAAATTATCATAGTCACATCAATGTATGAACAAAATAGTAACATTCTTATCTTAAACTTGACATTAACATCATGTTAAAGTTATTGTTTGTCAATTGTTGTCTATTGTAGACAAGCTGTTGCGTATGCATATTCCAATTATTGTCAAATTCAATAATAATACATCTACCTCCCTTTTTTGTACAGTTTTATTGTAAGTTTGCGTTAAATTTTCTTGTTCTGAATAATTTTCTATTGAGTAGATAGATTTGTATTCAATAGACCTGAGGTATTTTTATGTGGTAATTTATTTGTACAAATTACGTGAATAGTTATGCAGACATTAAAGTGTGATCACTTTACTTTTTGCCGCGCCTCTTAAAAATATGTACATACATAATAGAAATTACTAAAAGCAAATTTTTATTAAGCAATTTAAACTCTTCATATTTATTTATTTCCTATTTTATTAAGAAGAATGTTGTTTTTACAGAGTTTTTAAAATTTATTATATTTTATTTGGTGTTTTTTGTTTTATTTTTTTATTGTAATGTTGTGGAACTAGATTAATAAAATACGAGGGTTGCTAAATATATTTCTGGCCTGGCAACACTGAGTGCTGCCAAGTGCAATCTGACATTTCCATTGGAAAGTTTGTCATTTTTAAGCATAATCGTACTCAAAACGTTTTAACGTACGACCATTATTTGTGTTGTTTACAGTGACTTGAAAAAATTAATATAGAAAAAAATGGAATTAACTCGTGAACATTTTCGTGCAATCATTTTTCACAACTTTCGACGACTTATCACGACAAGAGTGCATTGATGAACTTAAATCTTTGTATGGCGACGAAGCACCATCCTATAGCACTGTGAAAAATTGGTATAATGAATTTAATCGTGGCCGAAACTCGCTCAAATACGAATTCCGTGAAGGTCGTCCAAAAATGGCTGTTGTGCCAGAGAACATTGATGCCGTGCGTGAACTCATAATGCATGATCGACATGCGACATACCGAGAGATGGAGACATCCTTGGAGATTTCTTCCACCAGCATACATTCTATACTGCATGAATACCTGGCCGTAAAAAAGGTTTGTTCTCGTTCGATCCCGCACAATTTAAAAGTCGCTCAAAAAAAGCCTCGTGACGATTGGTGCAAAGAAATGTTGCAAAAATACGATTGCGGTGCTTCAAAAGACGTTTATAAGATCGTCACAGGTGGCGAATCATGGATCTATGCGTATGAGCCCGAAACGAAACAACAATCGACCGTGTGGGTCTTCAAAGACGAGCAAAATCCAACGAAAGTTGTTCGTGGAAGAAGCACTTCGAAGCAAATGGTCGCCTGTTTCTTCAGCAAAACTGGTCATGTGGCGACTGTTCCGCTTGAGCAACGTAGGACGGTCACTTCTGACAATTTGTTTGTCTGAAGTCACCGGAGAAATTCGAAAAACCAACAAGAGGAGACGAATCATTGTTCACCATGACAATGCGAACTCTCACACATCGGCTCAAACCAGAGCGTTTTTGACCGGCCAAAACGTCGAATTAATGAGTCATCCGCCGTACAGCCCTGACTTGGCACCTAATCACTTCTTCTTGTTTCCGAACATCAAGAAAAAAATGCGTGGTCAATGATTTTCGTCGCTAGAAGCAGCTGTTGAAGTGTTCAAAAACCATGTTTTAGAGGTGTCTCAATCGGAGTGGAAAAAGTGCTTCGACAACTGGTTTGAGCGCATGCAAAAGTGTATAAATCATGCTGGAGAATACTTTGAAACACAATAAAACCATTTTTGATTATAAATATTCGCATTTTCACTGTTGGGCCAGAAATATATAGAGCAGCCCTCGTATACTTATCTAATATTGTATTCAATAAACATAATTTTTTATTAAAAGATTTTAAATGTTTATGTTGGCATAAAAATATGCTGTTTGACATTCACAAAAAAAAAACATATTAAAATGTTAAATATGATTTAAAGAATTTAATATGTTTTCAAGTAAGCAAACAATATAAAACTTTTAATTTTTTCAGTATTTGTTACAGATTTAATTAATAGAAAACTTCTTAAATTAAATATCAGTAATTTTAATTGATTGACAATGATGTGCTGTCGTTTATTGGACAAAAATATATATTTTTTTATATTTATAAATTCTTAAAATGAATAAACTAAAAATTTTTAGTTGTACAAAAGGTCATTATTATTAGTTATGAATCGTTAAGGGAAAATAAACCATCTTACACTAGTTAATATTATACATTTTCATTAGCGTTTATCGTATTTATCTATAAAGTGGGTCAGTATAGTAAACTTTCCTATTAAAGGAGAACATATTTTAGATTTTTAAAGTAATCCGCCAAGGATTTTAGAAGCATGACAAATTTTTTTTTTTTTTTGAGAAAGTCGCTCTAGTGGATCTTTTTTATATGTTTTAAACTTGGTACAATGTTTTTGGCTGTCTATTTTCTATATTATGATATCTTAGTGCAGAAAACATAAAATTATCATTTGATGATTTTATTTATTCACATTCGAGTCTTTACTGACTCTTCTACACAATTATAATAATTGTTTATGCGCTCATTTTAAAGTCGAAAATGATTGCAGAAAATGGTACCCTAGCCGCGAGTCTTCGATACTGTTTTAGTCGTACTTATATTTAAATACGAATCTTTTTCGAGTCATTTTTTGGTCAGATTACTACGCGTTTGCGAGTGTTCTTTGAATAATATTATACACACATTTCTAATTGAATTTTCTCAAAATCAAACATGGCAAATAACATTTTGCTTATTATAGCCTTCACCACAAAAAGCGGAAAAGGGTATAACTAACTTTGTCATTCCGTGTGTAATTTTACAATATCCATTTCCGACCTCATAAAGTATATATATTCTGACTTCTTATGCATAGCGAAGTCGATGAGCGATGTCCGTCTGTGAAACTTGATTTAACAAAAAAGTTTTGTAAAAACTATCTTCCAGAGTCATTTTTTGGTCAGATTACTACGCGTTTGCGAGTGTTCTTTGAATAATATTATACACACATTTCTAATTGAATTTTCTCAAAATCAAACATGGCAAATAACATTTTGCTTATTATAGCCTTCACCACAAAAAGCGGAAAAGGGTATAACTAACTTTGTCATTCCGTGTGTAATTTTACAATATCCATTTCCGACCTCATAAAGTATATATATTCTGACTTCTTATGCATAGCGAAGTCGATGAGCGATGTCCGTCTGTGAAACTTGATTTAACAAAAAAGTTTTGTAAAAACTATCTTCCAAATGCTAAATGTGTTTTGATTTTTTTATAAATTGATTTTTTTGATTTGATTTTAAATCTGATAATTTTAGTTTAATTAAATGGGGTTTATAAAGTTTTTACTAATGTTTTGTATACAATTTAAGACAATGTAATAATTTCTACACAGTAACACATCCAGTGTACCTACAGATTTTCCTTAAATCGCAGTGGTAAAAATCCTATTTAGTTGATGAATTATAAAATTCATACACAAACAAACAATGCGTTTGTGGCTACAAAGTGCTTAAAATAGCAATTAAATGAACCAAATTATTACTGCTATTAAAAATAAATGATTTCGCATCATACGTTTTATAAAAATATCTTGCATAATTTTATAAACGATTGCACTTTCACTTAAATTGTTTGAAAAAAATTGTATACAAATTTTTTTTGTTGTCTTCACATTCGATGTTGACTGCAATAATAAATTGAACTGGTGCTGGGTCAAGTATTAAATATTTACAAGAGTTCATGCACGTATTTTATTTAACTACACCACTTTTCTTAATAAAAAAGTTTTTTAAAAATATTCGCTCTCCTAAAGTCAGATATGAAATCATTGTGAAATAGGGAGTGCCTGAAAATAAAATAGAATTTGAATTTCTTTAAAGCATTTCTGCCGATATTTTGACACTTTTTAGTTGATGTATTCGTCATTGAAATTGTGCATTGGTTTAAATTTAGAAGAACACACGCTGAAACATTGATGTGCATTCACAGCATAATTCTGGTAGCTAAAGTCATACTCATTCTTATGATCTTTTGCAAGTTGTGCTCTCGTGCATTTGGAGCTAATTTTTTCAAGCTGCATCCAACAAAATTTAAAGATGTCATTAGCGTAAAGAAAACAGAAGTTGTATTAAAAAGGTATTTTGAGTATTTTATAACAATATGAATAAGTGAATATAAAAAATTAATTTATAATTCGACATAAGTATACTTACAAAAACTGAAAATATATTTTAAGTAGAAAACAATAAAAATATATTTTTTTAAACTTATAAACCATGTATTAGAGCATAAATCGAATCGGAGCTGAATTTTTGTAGCTTTACGAGAAAATGAAAATGCAACATACGAAATATCAAAGATAAAAATCGGCTTGGAAAAACTTAGATTAAAAAAAAATAAAAAGTTGACGTTAAAAAACCTATATCGGTCAAATGAACGATAAAATTATCTGTATATACATATTATGTTTTCTCTTAAAAAAAAAGATACCATACCATACACCCAAACAACATTCCATGACAGTTCCATTTTTATATGTCAAAATCTGCGGCGTTGTGTCTTGTGGGCTGAGTTAAATTAAGTTTTTATTATTATTTATTTATTTATGTGCTGTATCTGTGTCGCAAGTGATCCGCTCATATAAAAAAACTATTGAAATTGATTTTAAAAAAATGTTTCCGTAACAAGATAAAACTAAAAATTAAAAGCAGATTCTATGGATTGGCGTAGGAGTTGGTCTCCCACACGAAATTTTCCGTACTATGCATGGGTCAACCTTTTATTTTTATTATTGTATTTGTATTTGTAAATTTTGTGTGTAACTGCTAAATGTCTGCTTATCATAGTTAAAAACAAAAGCCATTTACAGTGGCGAGCACTTGTGGATACATATTTGTTTAGGAAGATTTAAAACCGGGATAAAATACATAAAATAAAGGAAAATCAGTTAAAATTTATATTTTTATTTATTTAATAAAATAATATTTTAAGAAAACAAAATGAAATTCAATACTATTAAGGGAAACTAATGATTAATACGATTTTATGAAAATGTCCCAAGAATCCACTTCTGCACGTTTGAAATTTTTTTTTATATTTTAATATTTTGTCCAGAGCCCTTTTGTTTTAATCACGCTTCTGACACATCTTGACATACTTTTGACTAAGTTTTCAATGGTATGCTTCGGAATATTTGACCACTCCGTTTGGACTCGGGACCAAAGTTCATTTAAATTCGTTGGCACATTATCATACCGCGAAAAACGTTTCTTCGGAAAATCACATAGATTTTCGAGCGGGATGAGATCTGGGCTTTGCGCTGGCCGTTGCATTATTTGAAATTTTTGATTTGACAGCCAATCCTTAACGATTTTGGCCTTGTTGAAAAACATCTTATTCATGCGAATCGGGCAAATTATCACCAAGGATATGAAGATAATCTTCTTTTTTCATTATTCCTTTAATTTTTACCACTGGACCAAGGTGCCACCAAGTAAAACAGGTACAAACCATTAAGCTTCCACCACCGTGCTTCATGGTTTCTTTTACTTGGTGTTTTTTAAGGGTTTCATAAGAACAGTGCCAGTAGTACTCCTTGCCATCCGACTGAAAACGATTTATTTTGGTTTCATCTAACCATCTTACCCGTTTCCACACTCCAGTTTTTGTGCTCTTTGCAGAACTTTAGTCGTGTTTTTACATTTTTTCCGACAGTGCTGGTTTTTTGGCTTTATAGCTCAAGTGAGCCCGATTTTGTTAGTCGCTCTGCGTGCTGTCCACTCACTAACTGGTTTGTTTATAGCATCTGCTGCCTGTTTTGTTGTTTTTGCCTCTTCCCAGCAAAAAATTGGACATTACCTTAAAAACTACTTGCCATATAATGACTTACTTTTGTGATTGCCATATTTTGTTACTCGCTTACAAAACACATTACCTTAGTTTCCAAAAAAGGAAGTATTAATGGAACTAGTTCTTTATGTTAAAAGAGACTACCGTAATAATGGTACTCATTATTTCCTACAATAATTAATGTAATCGATTCTGAGTAATTGATTATAAAAGTCTCATGCCTTGTTAAAATCATTAAGTTGGCAATCCAGTTGGGAAGTACTTCTGCCAAAAATTCTTAATTCCACACTCGAATTCCTTCTCCAAAATTTTTTGCTGGGTTTCGTAACAATCAATGTTTCATAGCCCGAGCATCTCGCTCGGTAAGCAAACTTCGTCGCGATTTTTTTGCACTTTGTCCGCTAATATTTTTTTCTTTTTCTTACTTGAAGCAGTGTTCGGTGGCAAATTCCCAATGTCCTGGCGTTTTCGCGTGCTGAATGATTGTTCTTTTGTGATTTCAATAATTTGATTTTCTAAAAGAGCTGAAATCTTTCGCATTTTTTATCAAAAGTTGATTGTTTTTGAAAAAACAATGACAGATTAAAATTTGGCTACTAGCGTAAATTCTTTGTTTTATTTATTTTACAATCAACTGAAATAACAGAACAAAACAAGTGATATTTGCCTACTTATTGTGCTTAAAAAGGCAAATGTGGACATTGACTTTTTTCACGGTTTAACTTTAGATTTAAAAAAAAATATTTTTTCTGCCTATTAATTGGATCATAATAAATAGTTTTAGTTGAAAACCTTGTTGACTTTTACATATTTTGAAGGATTTGAAGCGTTTTTCAATATCACATGAGATGCATGCATCCAGAAGTACTCGCTACTGTATTTACCTTATGATAACGTCGCTATAGGAACACCCTTTATTTTGTCAGTTTTATTTAAAATTTCTTATAGCAGACATAAAGATACTTAAAGTTAAAATGTCTGCCTACTGTAGATCAAAAGCACGACCACATACGTGCAAGTCACGTCGCTATTGGGAGACCCTTTAATTTCAAATTTATATTTATATATTTTTATTGCTATAGCGCACGTAGTTTTACTAACACTTTGCAAATATTACGTGTCTGATTATCACATTATTTTTATGAATATCACGTTACTTTCGGAACACCGTTTTTTTTAGTATTTATTGATTTTGAAATCGATCGACTTCCTTCACATACGTGAATATTTTGGAATAATTTTAATATACTCCGATTATAATTGAAAACAAATTTATTTGTGCAATAAATTTTTGAAGTAAACCCTTAAAAGTCCTTAATAAACCTAATATTGAATAAATGTTATCAAGGTAAATTTAATAACTCACATAAAAAGCTCGTATTCATACATATAAAAATATTCAAAAATGAATAAATGTGTTTATTTAAGCGCGAGTAACTGAGTAGAGTATCAAGGTCGTTAATATTTAATAATATTTCTTTATTCTATTTATTTTAGTCCATGACTATGACATTATATATTATGTCAGAGAAATAAATAACAGCATATTTTGCATAAAACGCGTATAAAACACGAGTGTTTAGTTTGAATGCCATCCAGTAGCCATTTTACACAGCTGCCCGCCCATTAAATTTTGTAAAAAATGAAAGAAAAGAAAACATCCGATCATACCAACATCGTTCGTAGTTATTTGCATAAAGATATAAATGTCACTCTTATACTATGAAGGCATTAATTACTCTTGCTTTGGATTCATAGCCCTTGTATGTTTTAGTTAAGTAATTTTCCATACGTACTTGTGAGTGAATTAAATTCCTTTTAAATTTAACATAATTCATTGCACACTGTAAACGAATAAATTTGTATAAATGTCTTTGATAACACTTTTCATTATTACTTCTAAAAGTAAAAATTACGATTTCAAAAAGGCTTTGCATCATTATTTTTATCAAGAACTCTTTACACATAAAAAAGCAATTATTTTAAAAAGAGATTTGGTTAACAAAATCACCGTTCAATACAAATGCGATGTGCGGAAGAAAAGAAATAGGAATTATCGATTGAAATAAAGAGGTTTCGGCAAATTTTTTTGTTACGCTTGACTTGGCTTCTTTAAACTTTTTAAATTCTGTTTTCTATTTTTCCCTAACAATTGAAGTAGATTTAATTAAAAAGTTTATTTTTTAAAGGAACTTTTTAGAAAAATTTTGAGTGAATAACTTTTAAAAAGTAAATATTGCGGTGACAGAGAATTAAAAAACAAAATTTGGTAATGCATATATATAATTTTACATAAAAATGCCATCAGCTCTTAATGGGTTAAGCATTTTTTAAAAATTTTAGTACTTCTTTAAAGATCTCTTCAAAAGCTTTAAAATTATACCCATATTGATATTTTAAAAAGTTTGAAAATTTCGGAGTCTCGTTACTCGGAAAATATGGGCGAGCGCCAATTTTTTCACTTGATGTTTATATCTTATTTTTTAATTCTCTATCGCCCCATATGAAAAAAAAAGAGTTAACCGTGGTGTTTTGCCTGCTGCCTGGAAGGACATGTACCGATCTTTCTGATTTCAAAAACCACCTCTTTCGACAAAATGTCTGATCGAGTGTCGTATTTAAATATTCTCTTGCTGATCTAGTGCCTTGGCACAGTTGATTTCAACACTAACACGGACGGATAGACGGACAGACGGCCATCGTTCAATCGACTTCGCTACTCATAAGAACTCAGAATATACAGTTGTGTTTAAAAAAGTAGGAGGGCTGTGCAATAAAATAAAAAGCTTCAGTTCATATTTCTTAAAAGAACATTAATTCTTTTTTAATATTTTGTTGAATTACCTCTGTATTTGATAACTGCGGCACATCTTCGAGGCATAAAAGCAACAAGGTCCTGACATCGCTTTAAGGATATTTGAACCCACAGTTCTTTGACTACGACCCATAAATCGGTGCATTGGACGGCGATTTTCTGCAACATATTTTTTTGCCGTCCCAACACAGATGCTTAATAGGTCAGGGGACTGAGACGGCCATGACATAACATCACCCTACTGAACCGAAACCAATCCTTTGCAAACTTACTCGTGTGTTTGGGGTCATTATCTTGTTGGAATACCCATTTAAGTGGCACATTCCATTCTGAATATGGAAGCAGCATTTCAACCAATATCTTGGCATGAACATTCTTATCCATTATGCCGGTACACCAAATCAAGGTGTATCGGGCCAACTCCACTGTAAGAAAAACATCCCCATATCATCATTGTTACACTAACATATTTAACACCTTGTTCGGAATACTATGTTTTGTATTCTGTATTACGAGGACGTCATATATATTGTGTAGAGCCTGTCCCACCAAATAACACAACTTTGCTTTCATCGGTCCATAATATATTTTGCCATATCTCTTTGTGCCAGTTGACATGTTCTTTGGCGAACCTTAAGCGTGCGACTGCTGGCTTCTTTGTCAAGAGTGAAGCTTTTCTTGGACTTCTGGCAAATAATTTGCCCTCCAGAATACGTCTGCGAACAGTTACTGTACACGCAAAGAAAGACATGGTTAAGGTTACCATAATATAAGAGCAACATATTATGGCTGCATTATATGGGTGCTAACAAAACATAAGCTCTATTTACGATCTTTGTGCAATGATCTTGCATCATAGCATTTGCAAAATGTGTAGCATATTTTACTCATTACTGTGTGTTTTGTTGGTGTAAACTAAAAGTATGCTACACTTTTTTTCAAATGCTATGATGCAAGACCATTGCACAATGATCGTGAATAGGGCTATAGTATTGTTACATTTGCAACCATAACATTCTAAAGCATAAACATAATATGTTCAAATATAGACATTAAATGTTTAAATTAAAATACAACAACTATAATTGGTTCTCCGCAACTATACATTGATACAAAGAACATAATATGGTTATTGTGACCAATACACAACCATGTTTTTTTCTGCGTGTACTAACATTAATGTCTTATGTTTTATTTTATGACGGTAAAAGGTTGTTCTTGCTGTATCTTACAATCACCCCCATCGTGAATAAAACAAATTTTTTTCAAGAAAAATTTTTATTCCACCCGAACTGAAAATTGGTATCGGGAATTCCACGTGAACAATTTTTTCCACAACTTGAATATTGTTATCATTGCATTTGCAAAAATTAAAAAAAAAGTTGTTTACGAGGTATCAAATGTAAATTTAAGCAAAAATCGTTAAGTGAAAAATTTTGGACTGACCATTAGGTTCGACGTTACGGATCTTCAAAGTTTCTATGTATAATATGGCATATATCGAGGCAATTGACCTGTTACCTTAAATCTTGTTAAGAAGAATGTCACTTTAAATTTTATTTCCCAATTTCACCCTAAAACTACTTTTTACATACCTAAAACTTCTTAATAGATGAAAAATACTTAAATATGAATTCCACTATCAAAATCAACAGAGAAAAAATTTCACATTTTACGCAGAGAGAAAAACATTCATTATAAGGGAAATTTGATTTTAAGTGAAATGTGAAAAAATTTCACGTGGAAAATAATTCGCGATAAGGGGTTAATAAGTCGGTCGTCCACGCTAGCTGTTTTGCGTTTAAAGCATTTGCTTTCCGTTGGTCGGAGCACCGCAGGATTTCTTTAATTTCTCTGTAAGTTTTTTCCTTTTTTCGCGCGCGTTTTTTTTTTTTGGAGAGTACTCGTTCTGACGAAAAATTTCAAAAGATGTGGCCTAAAAAAACTAATATGAGTGGTTCTAATCATTTGATCGGGAGCCTAAAAGAACTATTTGTGTGTGTCTGTTTTTTTAATAAATAAAGTGGCTGGCCCCGTACCGTAACAACTGCAAACTGTTTGTTGGGTTTTGTTCATTTTTTTTGGATTTGTAGATTAAACGAAATAAAGAAAATATGCTGATCAATCAATAAAAAAAAAAAGGGGAAAAAATATGAAAAAAGTATAAAAGTTATTTATTCCTCTTGCTGCAATTTTAATTTTGCTTTACATTTTCTTTTACTTTCCCGCTGAGAATTTTTTATTGCATAAAGACTTTTATGCATGCAGCCGACTTCAGGTTTAATGCCACAGATGAACGACGTTCAATTAATGGAAGTGAAAAACTTTTGCATAGTTTAAATGGAGACTTAATAGTTACATGAATTTATTTACTGCAAAGTTTGTGTAGCAGAAGTTTAATACAATCCTAATCCTATTGTAGTTTTTTTTACTGGTTAAAGAAAATATTTGAGCAGCAAGTAGTTATACGTAAGTTTAAAGAATATTTAATAATACACTTAAGAATAGTTGACGATACTTGTCAGTTATTTATAATGATTCGTTACTTGTTTAGTCCGCTGCTGTGTTGAGTTTGTTGTAAATTTTTATGGATTTTGTGTAGTTTATTGGTCATTTTGTTTGTTAAGGTCCATGTGTTTTTGATTTATCGCTGTAGAGAAGTGGCTTGACATATCCTCGTAGATCTTTTGCCCAACTAACAGAAAATTATGTGAAAATAATTTTCCATAACATATTTCCTAATAAGCGATTTATCGCATGAATCTTGCCTTGTCGAGTTGCAACCACATGGCAACCAGAGCATACCAGCCAACCCAGGTCCTTGTATTAATTTTCTCGAATGAAATGGTTTTCAAATATTACTTATGGACGCTTCTGTTCATTAAACTATAAAAAAATTTTTATATGGAAAATTCACAACCATATTAATTTCAAATGTCAAGCAATAGCAACCATTTACTATACAATGGCAAACTAAAACAATAGCAAAGCAACTGTTAGCTGTCAAATTGAATGTAGAAAAAAATGGTTTGCTTTTGTAGTTTTTATGCTAATATGTTCCAATGGTTGTTCTTACTATTTTCATTTTCGTTTCGTTTATTGATGAGTCTAAATGGTTTATGTAAAATTTTTTTATTTATTTATTTAAAACAATTATAATTATTTTTAGAGTGTGAAGTTTCAGGTGTCTGTGGAAGTTTTAAACTTGAAAAGAAAAAAAATTTTTTACGTTTTCATTTGACTAAGTTGCTATGTTGGGTCGATTTGTCTACTTTACGAATATGTAAGAATAGGTTAAAAGGCGAAGGAAGGGTAGTAGAAAGTTTACGGACCTTCCACTAAGTGACTGTAATTCGTTCAGGCAGGCGTAAGTAATATTATATTTCTTAACATTTCATAAAGACTCGAAATCCCGCTTTGCCCCCAGCTTTAATACCTCCGTTTAGTAACGAGTGTTCTTTAGAATATACCCACTGTTTGCATAGTGCATCACTTTTATTATGATCGCTATCCACTCACCCATTATTACAAGGTTCATTACTCTTAGGGTTGCTTCAGTTCGAACATAAACTACCACGAAAGGTAGCTTAGAAAAAATATTAATAGCAGTTGTCTGACAAATTACTTAAGGTTGTTTCATCTTCCTTGTGTTAATATGATTGCTTAATTAATAATTTTTGCACTTCTAAACACACATCAACGCAGTTTCAACAAGACAACTACAAAGGCATACGAGTATTTAATAGCGTATTAGCGTCAGTGTGAGAACGTTTGAAGAGTTATCTTCATTACCTTCTGGAATATGCCTTTGCTGGTGCCTTATTGAAAATGCCATAAATCAGGGATGGTAAACGAGATTATCAAGTTGCACCAACCGGCTTTTTAAATTGTAATTTATATACTCTAGTAAATTTAATGTATTACTGCATTTACTTTTGTTTTAATTTGTAAACAGCTCAGCTCAACAGGTATTGTAACCAGTTCTGGACAAGAAAACATTCCGTTCCGATATTTAGTTGATAGGCTTTAGTTATTCGTATCAATAAAAAACAGCCTTTTCCTAGTGCCTTTACAGCTTATTAGAATTATTATTTTATTATAAAAAAAAAATGGCGAGGTATTGTTTTTAAGATGAGCTATTAGAATATTTAGTTTCAACAATCAGGCAGAAATAATCATAATTAAATCAGCTGATGATATAATTTAGCTTCATACGCATTTCGTAGTAATTTAACTTGATTTTACAATAAAATATCTATAATAATGTTGAATTAACATTACAATTCCGATCTAATGAAAGAATCAACAGTTTAAAATAATCAGGCATGTCACAGAATTCAATTTCGATCGAAAGTGATTTCAATTCCACAAATTTGTTTTTCAGAAAACAAAATAAAATATTTCTTCGTAATAAAATCTCTTTTAAATTTCAAAGTGAATTTTAGTTTTTGTGAAGTTTTATTATATGCGGTTTTTTAATTTATTTTCATTATGTTTCCTTACTTAAATTAGCCTTATTGTGTACTTTGATGTGCACAACATTGCCACAATTAAATTAAGGAGTGAAGATTTAACCTTTTTTAAGAATAAAAAACTTTAGTAAAAATCTGAAGAAGCTTATGAAAAAAATATTAAAAGGGTTAATACGGAATTAAAATATTCCGATCGGAATGTGTGACATGCCTTAATGTTAAAATTACTACTGAATCAATATTATACAAAATTACATTAACTTGAACTTCATAATGTGCAATCAATTCTTTTTGTGATAGTTTTTTTGAAATAACTTGAAAACATGTTACAATAATATGAAATTCCATTTTGAGTTAACAAAGCCGCTTAAATAAATGCCAATCTAGTAAAAGTAATAGTTCATTAAAATAGGAAAAAGTAAAGTATTAAAATATTATCTATTTTAGTCAGTAATACACTTTTGAGCTGGCTAAAATTTCTCATGATTTTTCTCATTTTGTGTGTACATTATAACAAATGTCAATAAATACCTTTAATTAGAACAAAAAATATTTAGTTAAAATACGGAGTAACGTTTTTAACAACTACTCTTCAACATAATGCCACGCACAATACCTGTTAAAGCTATACTTCAACGATATTTATTTAAAACTAACAAATTATTGATTTTAATGCTGATTTTGAGAATATGAAAACCATTTTTTTTTTCAATTTTATAAATTTAATACTGCTAAAGCCAATTGAACGCTTTAATAAATAAAATTTGACTTTAAATTTATCGTGCTATTTTCCCGGTATTGATTATAATCTTTAAACTTTAAATTAACTTCAAGCTCAAAAAATAATAACGACAATAGTAACCATGATATTATGGATTATATATCTAGTTCCAATGAATAATTACGAAATATTACAATGGAATTGCAACGGTATCACGGCACATATCGATGAAATTAAACTGATCATATCTAAAATAAATTGCTTAGCGTTTTGTATTCAAGAAACAAGATTTAAATCAAATTATTATACAAAACTTAAAAATTATACATGCTATTTTAAAAATATTCCTTCTGCTACTTCCGCTCATGGTGGTGTTTGTTTGTATATCTAAATAATGTATTTAAGGGTGAGCAAATTCCTATTACATCAACACTTCAAGTTGTTGCGATTAAAATAAATTTTCCATTTCAATTTATTCTTTGTTCCTTGTATCTTCCCGGATCAGAAAAATTCTCAAAAAATGATCTAAATAATTTAGTTTCACATTTTAATCTTCCTTATCTCATTTTGGGGGACTTTAACTCTCATAATATGATTTGGGGATCTTGTAAAACAGATTTAAAGGGAAAGATAATTGAAGAGTTTATTAACGATAATGAACTTAATATCTTAAATAATATAAATTGCAATACACATTTTAGCTTTGCACATGGATCTTTTAGAAACATAGATCTTTCTTTAATTTCTCCAAACATTCAACATTATTTTGAATGGAATATTAGTGATGATCTCCACAGTAGTGATCATTATCCAATAATGATGTCTTTAAACAATTTTGCACAAAATTTGGAATGTAGGCCAAGTTGGAATATAAAACGAGCTAAATGGGAAACATTTTCTTGTAATTTTACAGAAGACTTAGAGAATTTTCAAAGCATAGATGAAGCTGAAGCTTATATAACAAAAACAATTTTAAAAGCAGCTGAAATCTCAATTCCTTTAAAAAATTCTAATCACAATAAAAGAACAGTACCCTGGTGGAATGACAACATAAAATATTTAATTAAGGAAAGAAGAAGACTGTTAAATCATTTTAAGAGAAACCCTAGTGCTAACAATCTGGAAAGTTTCCTTAAAGCCAAATCTCTTGCTCGAAAAACCATTAGAGAAAGTAAAAGAAAATCTTGGCAGGAATTTTGCAACACTATAAGTTTACGTACACCATCCTCTGTTGTATATAAAAAAATTAAAACATTAAATGGTTCTTCCAGTTTTCATGAAATTTCGAGACTTGAAGATGGCATTACAATAATAAATAAAAAAGAAATAGCTAATTCTCTAGCATTAAATTTTGCACAAAATTCATCCTCTTCAAATTTTACCCCAGCTTTTAGGTCTTATGCTCATTCCACAAATTTTCCACTTGATTTTTCAAACCATAATGAACCATATAATACCAAGTTTACACTAACTGAACTAAAATCTGCTCTTAGATCATGTAATGGCTCTTCTCCTGGTCCAGACAATATAAGATATGAAATGATTAAAAATCTGAATGAAAACTGTATACGATATATTTTAGACTTTTATAATATTATTTGGATGAAACAAATATATCCAAGTAACTGGAGAAAAGCTTTAATCATTCCAGTTTTAAAACCGGGTACGGATGGAACTAAAAGAAAGAACTACAGACCGATATCACTTACAAATTGCATTTGCAAACTTTTAGAAAGAATTATAAATAAAAGATTAATTTGGTATATAGAAAGTCATAATCTTCTTAATATCAATCAATCTGGTTTTAGGAAAAATAGAGGAACAATTGATAACTTGACCATACTTCATTCTGATATAATGGAAAATTTTTCATTTGGTAGAGATTTAATTGCTGTCTTTATCGACATCCAAAAGGCGTATGACTCTGTCTGGAAACAACTTATTTTCAAAAAACTAAATTTATCAGGTATAAAAGGGAATATGTCAGCGTTTATTTCTAATTTTTTACTCAGAAGAGAATTTTGTTGCATAGTAGGAAATACATCTTCCGATTACCATAGTCTTGAAAATGGCGTTCCTCAGGGTTCAGTTTTAAGTGTTTCACTTTTTCTTTTAGGGTTAAAGGTTTGTTATACGCAGATGATCTTGTTATATATAGCTCAGGTAAAAAAATTTCGGCTATTATTAATAAAATTCAAAAAACTTTAAGCAAACTTGAAAGTTGGAATAATACAAGTGGATTTCAGTTTAATAAGGAAAAAACTGTAGCAATTAAATTCTCAAGACGTAAGAAAACAATATTTAATAATCATAATATAAAGATTAACGGACAAGAAATTAATTTTGTTAAAGAATTTAAATTCTTGGGAGTAACGTTCGATGAAAAATTAACGTTTAAAACTCATATAAAAAACATAAAAGCTAAAGCTTATTCGAAACTGAATATTATTAGGATGTTGCGATGTTCTCAATATGGATCTGATCCCTATACTCTTCTTATAATATTACGCTCAATTATTCTTCCGACGATAGATTATGCTTCAATTATATATTCTTCTACTACTAAGTCCCATCTGGCGCAATTAGATCCTATACTAAATACAGGAATTCGACTCTCTCTTGGGGCTTTTAAAACTAGTCCATCCAAAAGTTTACAAATCTTATCTTCATGTCCGCCTCTATACCTAAGAAGACTAAAACTTTCACTTAATTTTATTTTAAAAATATACTCCTTACCAAATCACCCATTTCATACTAAGATCTCTGATATGATAAAAATAAATCAACTACGAGCGAGAAATCCGAAATTTCTTCCTTTATATGTAAGAACCATTGATGAACTTAAGAAAGTCAACTCTAAATACAACATTAATATTGAATCCATTGAAAATCGTATATACTCTAATTTGCCCCTTGGTGCTTTTCTAATATTAACGTCGATTTTAGTTTGGCATACACTATCAAAAGTCAAATGACTCCTGAAGTAGTTCAGCAAAAATTTCTTGAAATAGTTAATACGAAATATATAAACTATTCTAAATTTTACACAGATGGTTCTGTAATGAATGAAAAGTCAGGACTTGCAGTGCTCGTATTCATAATCACTCATCAGTTTATACAAGCGAATTAGCTGCAATCAGGGCATGTGTAGGCATTTTGGTGAATACTAGACAAAGATCACTTATCATTTCCGATAGTAAAAGCGTATTAGAGGGATTGCAAGATATTTTCAGTAATAATATGATTGTGCAACAAATACGAAATATGATTTCATCCATTCCTAATCATCAAATAAATTTTATGTGGATTCCTAGTCATTTGAGTATTTTAGGAAACGAAAAAGTAGATAGGCTTGCAAAAGAGTCTTTATCAACTAATATTTGCTCAGATTTTAAATTTCAATATTCGGATTATAGAATCTTAATAGTTAAATATATACGAGATACCTGGGAAGATACATGGAAGAACAATAACGATGTTAAGCTCTATAAAATTCAAAAAAATATCGTCCATACATTTGAAGCTCTTTCTATACCTAAAACTGATTTTATAAAATCTACTAGACTAAAAATAGGCCATTGCTTATTTTCCCGTAAATATATTATTGAGAAAAAACAACCCCCTATTTGCAACTGCGGTGAAGTTTTAAGTGTTTTTCATATATTTAATGACTGTAGATTATTGCAAGAAAAACGTCTTAAATATAAAATAAATGGCATTGAAATCCTGTCAAGAAATAATGAATTCGGAAAAGTTGTTTCCTTACTGAAATAAATTTGTATAATTCGATTTAAACCTTGTATTTAATATTGTAATTAGTTTAATGTTGTAATTAGATTAAATTAATTGTAATTTTTAAGATTTCGTTTTTTTTTATTTTATTTTATCATACACACGGCCTATATAACCTTTCTGTGTTGTGTCCTTCCAAATACAAATAAATAAATAAAATAAACTTTAAATTAACTTTAAATTAAGTTTAATTTATATTATTAATTATTCCCGTGTTTTAAATTTTAGTTATTAAAATTGCAAGTGCCTGTGCATAAAAGAAAGAATAAAATAACGTAGTGTTTTGTTGTTTTTATTTTTCAACATCTTTAAACTGTATAAAAGAGCAGAAAAAATCTTTCGTATGCAGTGTATAAAGAAAAATAAAATCAAAGTTGTTTATTGTTGTTTTTGCTTGAACTTTGATTTTTGTCTTTTCTTTATGGTTTAGACGAAATCTTTAGTTCATTTAAAATATTTGTGAAAAGTTTCCTGACGAGCTAAGTAAGCGATAGCGAAATGGCCATCGAGACGTGCTTTCACCTTCAATAATCAATACCGGCAAAATAGCACCTAAAATTAATTTATATTACTCGTATTAATTATTCCCGCGTTTTAAATTTTAAATAAAATTAGTTTTTTCAACAAAAACAAATATAAATCAATTAATTATTAACTAGCAACGCCCACGACTTTGGCCGCGAGTCATTTCTAATTTTCCCAAACTTAATTTCGAAAATGTGTTTTTAAATATTTATTGTAGAGTTCTGTAAGTATTGTTAAGAATTTTTGCTGTTTAAGTACAATTATAGCGGTAAAATTTAATCCTTTCACATTTGTATCTATATTTTCTTTACAATAAAAGTATTCTGTATTCTAATTTACGTTCTAAGGGACCTCCTCACAAAATTTTATTTAAATCCATCCAGAAGTACTATCTATATATAAAAGTTTGTCATTCCGTGTATAATTTCTACAATATCCATTTCCGACCCCATATAGTATATATATTCTGACTTCTGTCCGTCCGTATTTTCCGAGGCAAACTTCATTTCACAAAAAATAAATGTATCAATCGATCAAAGTATCGAAAGAGGTGTTATTGGAAACCAGCATGATCGGTACATGTCCTTCGAGGCAGGAGGAAAAACACCACGCCTACCTCAAATTTTTCATGTCATTTGAAACTATTATGTTACTCCAATCAATCTTTCCCCCTAATATTTGCTTTTTTGATTGGAGTTACTTCTCTAAACTAGATTTACATAGATGGTGAAGGGTATATAAGATTCGGTAAAGCACTCTTACTTGTCTCCTTTCTTTTACAATGACTTGAAAACAACATTTTTTCATGTTAATATTGTACTGGATTTTTTTTCTGTGTGAATGCTTGCAAGTTTTTTCCCGGCTTTGTCAGAATCAAAAATTGATTTTAGAAACAATAGTTTTTTTCTTAGACTACACCACAAGACATATTACATATTTCATTTATCTATTAAAGATATTTATACTAAATATTTTCCCATATTTCCCACCATTCGTTTTTACAATTAAAATAAAACTAACTCATTATTTGTAAACAAAATCAAAGTAAATAAAATTTAATATATGTATCTTACAAAGTGATTGCTGCACAATTTTTTGTTCAGAAAATTTTAATGGAAATTTCGAAAATTGTAAACGACATTTTTTGTTTGGAGGAAGAGAAAGAGGTAAAAGCAACATTATATTGAAGTTGAAATATTTTTACAACTATTGACTATTTTATAAAAAGAATTTGTTTTATTTTAACAGACGAAAACTAGACTAGACACTTTTAAAAATATTCAACAAACAAAATTTTAAAGTTCAAAAATTATATAAAAAAGAATTATTAAAGGTAACTACGTTCCATGTTTCTATTTATAATAATAAGGTAGTAAATGATTGAAGTAGTTAAATGTTTTAATCCTAACATTCCATTGGCGATTTCATGTTTTTCATGATTGAAGTAGTTCTATGTTTTTATCCTAAGATTCTATTTTCATTTTGAAAGCATTCTCTTTGTATACAATGAAAATCGAGGAAATTTAATATTTTCATCACAGTTTACTGTAGATAAAAACGCTTGTATTGCATCTTGCAGCATATCTGAACTTTCGATAGATATGCAAGGCAAAAAAGCCTCTCCTTCTTTAAGAAATGTAGGCTCTGTTATCCATTAACTGTCTTTTATAAACCCTGGAATGTACACTGGACGTGGGCACTCGTCTGCAGAATTAAGATTTGTAGAGATCCATTTTCACTGTGTTGGTGTAGTGTTATCAAAAATTTTCGCAACTCTATCATTAATGAATGCTTTTAAGCGGCTTTCAATAGAATTATCCAACTTATAACACTCTGAGAATCTGTCTAATAATAACAGATAAAGTTTTGATTTCTTGTCCCTCACTACGACCTTGCCTTAACATACTCTAAGCACGGCGTCTTGCAACTCTAAGCGAGGTATATCATCAATTTTTATGGAGCAAATTGTCTTTTACCAATTACATATTAAATATTTATTTGTTTTTCATAAACGATTCTTAAATAGGGCACAGGTGCAAAGGCATATTAGCTAGCATTAACGAAAGTATGAAGCTGTATACTGATGCTTTGCGCAATTTTGGTAACAGGCATCTCGGTATATTAAAGTATTTTACTTCTTTTAACTCCCTGCACCATATCTTGAGCTTGTCGTGTAATACTTGCGTTATGGGATCATCTCAACCAATTTTTTCTTTCCAACAATATCATTAAATGAAGTAGAAAGTCTGCAATTAAACCAAATGGGTCGAAAACTGTCATGGCAATCTTCAGCATTTCTCTTAGCGGGAAGGCGCTCATCATTATAGACATCCGAACTTAAACTTAGAAACTTTGTTTTAAATTCAAAAGTGTCTTCACATTTATTCCTAAACATTATGAAAATTTTATCGGTTGTGTATAAGTTTATTTTTATATACTGGACCTCTTCCACTACATGTGGCTGAATTCACTGCTGCATCTAAATTTTTGCAGTTCGACACAAAACCACATACCAGCCGCAAGGGCAATGACTACCTCACGAAACTTTAGAAGAATACCTAATAAGGTTATTGTTTGCTTAGATCCTTTAACAAGTACAGAATTCAGCGGCTTTAAACACAACCCGAAGTTTTTCAGGCTTGTGGGGATTTACTACACCAAAGTAAGGCAAGTACGAAACAGGATATGCCTTTTAACCCCTAACCCTCTTGAAGGTATTTTCCAATTACTGCAACATATGGCTGTGCAAACTTTCCGTCTTCTTTCCTCATTAGACATAAGAATTTTGTTACTAGTGTTTGTACCAAAAAATTTTATTTGCAAAAAAATATCGAACAATATTATGAATTTCTTGCATCTGTCGTGTTTCTTTGAGATGTAAAACAGTAGAATTTGAGACAAAAGACGTTCCTACCGATCCTAATTTTGTTAAAACGGCAACAGGTTTTGAGTCAGCAGCTTCTTTGAAGTGAATGATGATGGCTTGCAAGCAGTGTTATTAGTTATATATCTGTATATGTTCTTGGCTGTATTTTTTATGATTTTATCTACAACAACATTGCATTAAAAAAAAAAAACGAATCTAGAAGCTTTATTTCGTACATTTTATATTGACTAAAATTAAACCAAATTCTCTTTGACTCTCATATCTGTACATACATACCATGTTAAGGCCCAACTATAATGTGCATAAGCTAGCTTTAGCTTATGTCAAAAATTCAACGAAAAGCCTGTCAAATGCTTAGGTAACTTATCAAAGAAATTTATGTGGCAACAATGTACATATATAAATTTAGTAACTTATTTGCCACAGTTGCACATTTATGTTTATTTCGTACTTTTGCCAAAAATACTTTCTATATAAATCAACAAAATTTTAAAACTAAAAGGCTTTAAAGAAAATATTTTATATATTTAATAACATTCCCAAACACATTTACATATTTTGGTTTATGTTGTAAGAAAATGTAAAAAAAAAATTATTACAAATTATTTTCTGTTTTGTGTTTGTGGCCAACCGTACTAAAAAATGCAACGATGTTCATCGTTTATATGATATACATATGTGTGTATAAATACAGATTTAATTTAAATATATTATAATTGTAAAAAATTGGCCATAAAGAAAAATGTTGTGTTTTCTACATTTTTATTGAATTAAAAACTAAAAAATTTAACAATTTAGGTCTTAATTAGAAAATTTCTTTATTAATGTATAAATCAAAGCACAATCAGCTGTTTCCGTACTGAAAGTGCGATCAGTTTCGTACCTTGCTTAAAGAAATGAAATTTAACGAAACTTGACGAAAAGTTATCTTATTCACATTATAGTTTACCACATATAATTTAATGTATTTGCACAGTTGTATAAGTTGGCATAAGCTAGTTTATGCACATTATAGTTGGGCCTTTAGTCTGCCTTCTGTGTACAAAAAAATAAACGTTAACTTGTGAATTAAACGTCAAATAAAGAAATCGCTACAAAAAAGAAATTCAATGAAAAAGAGAACTTCAAATTGCCAGGATTAAATAAAGAATTGCATTGACAACAAGGAAAGTAAAAATAATAGATAAAAATAACTCTTGAATTTTTTATTACCAAGTTACAATGAGAAAACGTGTAACTACTAACAACGCTACTTATTTTTAATTACAATTATTTTTACTAATTGTAATGTAATTAAAATTTTTTAATTTCTAATGACACTTCAAGAAAAATAAGTGTTTTGTATAAAACCCAAACAGAAGATTTAAAAAAAATATGCATAACAAAAACTAACTTTAACTCTTTTCCGGATCTATATTTGAAAATTTTAATAAAAAACTTTATGTCTGAAATCTTTATATAACATAATACTCTAGCTAGTATTTCTTCCTTTTTCTTTTCTATCTGTGGTAAAGGAAATATCGTACCTATCTGTGGTGAAGGGCATAAGAAAGTATGATTTTCGACTCGATTACCTACATTTAAGTTCTTACAATACAACCAAAATGTAAAAATGCAAGTATGGGTAGTACTGGTATATGGAATTAAGCATTTTTGGCAGAAGTACTTCCCAACTAGATTGCCAACTTAATGATTTTAACAAGGCATAAGACTTTTATAATCAATTACTGAGAATCAATTACATTAATTATTGTAGGAAATAATGAGTACCAGTAGTACGGTCTCTTTTAACATAAAGAACTAGTTCCATTACTACTTCCTTTTTTGGAAACTAATGTAATGTGTTTTGTAAGCGAGTAACAAAATATGGCAATAACAAAAGAAAATCATTATACGGCAAGTACTTTTTAAGGTAATGTCTAATTTTTTGTTGGGATAAAGTATACATGTTCAGAGTTTTTAATTAAATTTAAGTAAGAGAAGAAGAAGAAGAACAGTTTGATGATAAAATCCTTAAGCCCTTCTTTCCCCATCGCTGATTGCCTTCAATTCTGTTCTAATGCTAATAAAACATGATATTATAATTTTTATAATAACCATTTTTATTCTCATTTAAAAATATTAATCGTTTTTCGCAAAAATTTGCAGATTTTTAGATCGAATAAATTGATTTTTCGGATCGCTTGATTCATTTTCAATTAAAACTTTTGCATACAAATTCAAAATAATTGCATTTTTTTGATTTATTTAGCAATGACTTTAACTTTCTTTTAATAATTGTTTTGTATCAAGAAACAGAAAACTAAAGTAATTAAAATAAATAAATTCATCTTGTTTTTAGTTAAAAAAAAAAAAAAAAAAAAAAAAAAAACAAAAAGAAAAGAAAAGAAAAGAAAAAAAAAATAAAATCAAGTCCACTTTGTGAACGAAAAACACAAAAGAAAAACAAATTTAAGTTTCTTAATTATTTGTGTTCTTTTAATGAAAATTATTGTAGTAATTAATAAAATTCTTATTTCTTAACGTACAAACGAATAATAAAACTTATTTATGACAAATCATGCCATGACAACAACATTTGTAAATATATACTCCCAAAATTAAACTAAACAGAACATTAAAAGTATATTTTGTTAATTCAAGATCGAAACATTACTTTCTATTGCTTAAACTAATTTAAAAGGTGTGAGAAACATGGCTTATGTTATGATTTTAAAATTCCTTGTCAACACAAGTTTTGGTTTTCAAAATCGCAATGCATTAGGTCTGGGAAGTAGCAGTCATATGTTTAAATTCTACTCACGGGTTCCTTACCGCTTATAAATCAGAAAAACTGTAATTACCGAGTACTGCATAATTGCTACTTAAGAGATTTCATTTGCGTTTATTTTTTAATACTATTAAATATGTTAAAATAATAAATAGAAAGAAAATAAATGGCCGTTATTAGCAGTGATCGTAACGAAAAAATTAGTGGTTTACAATTATAATAATTTACAAAATGAAAATGTCATATTCCCTACCAGCATTTTAGATTGAACTGACTTCTTTCTTACTTCTTATATTATTATTATTATTTTTGTATAACTCTATTTTACAAAAATAAAAATTGCATATGTGCTCAAAAAGTATGATGTGTGTTTTCTGTATTGGATTGGACAGTTGCTAGTTCGAAAATTTACAAAAGCAAATAGCATGAGTATCAAATACTGAATATCAATAAGCCGCAACTTCGACTCTTGTTGTTCGGCTACGTTAAATGCGTGCAACTTATAAAATATGTTTAAAAAAAATCTAAACTTGCATTAGTAATGTATAATTTTCAACATATGTATATAAAATATTCAAGGGAATATTAAAGAGCTGAAATTGCTTCATTTCTATTCAATAGATGCCTTTTAGTTTTATAAATTCTTAAAATTAAAGCTTTCTATGTTTAAATTTTTCCATTATCGTAAAATTAACATTTTTTATTTTCACAAAGTAGAAAAATGTTATTTTACGCATCTATACTTGATGCGTAATTAATGCTGCACCCTTTTTTCATTTCTAAAACACTCATATTAGACACTACCAGAACACCCGATTTTAATACTTCTTAGAGACGCTAAATAGTTTTCCATTAGTTGTATCACTGTAGTTGCATGTTTATCCCTGACTAGGGATACAAATTAGTTCAGAATTCGCTATTGTTTGCGACACGTTTTAACGTCATGCTGTTACGATAAAAAATGAATGTAGTGTGGTTTTACATAAACAAACATAAAAACGTTAATATATATTAAATGACTGATTTATTAAATAGCTTAATGCATCTTTAAATGATTTTTAGAGTCAAAAACATTAACAAATGAATATTAACAAATGCAAAATTTATAATTATTTTGAAATATCCATGGAGTATCTTATTGCTCCAAACAATTGCTTCTTTGTGAGTTTTGTTGTTGTTGTGTTATGTTCGTAAGTCAGCGCGGAATTTCTTGGTAATCTTTGTTTTTGATTCTCCTGAATACAAGTAATGATTTATTTACTTGCTAATAATTCAAAAACAACCTGGCTGCTTTGTATATTTTTTATAAATTCATCGCCGTTTGCAATGTTGTATTTGTTATAGACATGCCCCGCAAATGATTTCGGAGTCTACACAAAATCAAAAGAATTGATGACATTATGAAACAACAAACTTTCAGCTGAGCATGCAAATTTACCAGCAAACGAATCGTTCAACGAAAAGCAGTCCCAGCAAATTCAAGACCTATAAAAGAACCTACGCTATTTCTTGAAAACGATGTCAAAACCAATAATTATTCTTTTTTTTATGTAGAAATATTTATTTATTTTTTTTTTTGTATATAACTGTCACAGGTAACTACAGCTCTGTACAGACTGTTGTCAGATCTTACAATATTGTCAGAAAAATATACATAAAACGCCTAACAACATGTGAATTTACAATTGTTGCCTGACAATATTGTTAGAAAAACCATTGTCAGACAATTGTCAGACTTCTACCTGACAACAATATTGTTAGAAATCTTACAATTGTGTGAACGCTTTTATTTGCATTGTCAGAACATTGTCAGGCATTCATTGTCAGTATACAATAAATTGTAATATGTTGGAAATTTTAAACATCTGACAAAGATATCATTGTCAGATAAAAGTAAATGAAAAAAAGTAAAAAAGCGCTTAAAAAAAAAAAAAATTAAAATAAAATATAAAATTAAAATTAAAGCAGAAAAAAGAAAGTTAAATAAATGGATAGCGACGGTAATTTACGGGATGATTTTGATGGTGGGAAAAAACTTGCCTGTTTTCAAGCACTTGAAAATGGAATATAGATCTTCAGGAACAAAGCTCGAATAGTTGAAACTGGAATACGGAACAGGTATTGTAGTGACCGAAATTTTTCCGGTAAATTGACTTACATGGTCCTATCTTTTGAACCGTCATAAACAAGCGCTTGAAAATTGGACATGATGTAGATAACTATGACCGTTGTAATTACAAGTGTAAATATTGTCCTCTATAATAGCAAGAATAAAATTTAAATTTAGAAATTTAAGGGTATTCCATAATTGATGTAATTTGATGTATGTGACCAAACCTTTGAACGGTTATAGGCAGATAACTGAAATTTACAGGGAACTTGTATTGCTAAGTCCACTAAAAGTGGAAGTATACAATTTGAATTTATAACTTAAAGGGTGTGCTCATGCCTGATGAAATTTTAAATTGTGCATTTTTTTTGAACCGGTTTATACAAACACTTGAAAATTAGACAAAATGTCCCCAAACTTGTATGGTTTATTAAGAAATATAAATAGTTTAAACTAAAAATTAAGGGGTGTCCCAATAGTTGATATATGTGGCGAAATTTTTAAACCGTTTTTGGCAAATAGCTAAAATCTGTTTTGAAGTCGGGTTTTTGTTAGAATCGTTGCAGTTTCAGTACATTGTTAGGTCTGACAATATTGTAAGATCTGACAACCGTCTGTACAGAGCTTAAGTGTAAGAAAACGACTTGAAACTCATGATTCATAAAAAAAGTTAAAAAGTGTCTTGTCTAATGCTATAAATGTAAGAAAATGTATAAGCAGAGGTCATAAAAATTATTCGAATTGTTATTTATAGAATCTAGTTAGTCTTTTGCTTTAGTTGTTCGCAAACGTTATCTTACTCTTATTACATTTCAACTTTGATAACCTTCCAAACGAAGATTTTTAAAAATACTAATAGTACTTTAAAAAAAAACATTGCTAATTGGGATGGAAAAAACAGATGATATCATATTATATAGATTTTCTACTTTATTTTTATCACATTTAAAACAAAAATTGGAATATCTTCTGGCAAATTATCAAAGGGTCTCGCAGACAACAGAAGTCATTGTACAAAATGTAGTTGTCAATTACATTTGATATTTATAAAACTTTTGGAAGGTTCAAAAAGTATCCCACGATAAAGATTGTTTTAAATTTAAAACGGATGAACTTTTTTTAAATTGTCAGTGATGTCAAATAAATAAAAGTACTAATTAGTGTTAGGTAAAAAAAAAACAACTTATTATCTTTCAATTTAATATAAATTTTATACTGTCCAGTTATAACTGGTAACTGGTAAATTGAATCAGAACTTGAAAATCCATATCCAATTTTAATGTTATTGTTTTTTGTTTTTTGGGAAGAAATCCCCAAGGAACACAAATGTGTCAAATATTTTACCAAAAAAGCGTAATAAATATTTTTACAAATTTTATTCGAACATGCAACGTGTCATCACAAACGACGATGTCTTCATTTTATGTTGAAAAGGATTTTAATTTAGTGGATACGTGAAATATTCGACACGGTGATCGTTCAAATGTTTGGACACCGTTCACGTAGTTAGTTGACCACTACCAACGGCATAAACTGCAAAGTATTAAGTAGTTATGACGTACCAGTCAGTGTCAAGTAGTATTTCTTTGGATTTTATTAAAGTTTTTTCTTTCTTTAATGGATTATTTTTTTGTTTTGTTTTATTTTGTTTTTTTTTATTATAAATATACTTTATGTCAATCACATTGTGCAAAGAAAACTTATTTTAATAAGTGTTTGTTAAAAATATAAATAATTTGCCTGCCGCACATCTATTAAGTTGACCGAATATTTCACACTTGTGAGATCTTGCTTGTGTCTTTCACTACAATGTCATGAAACAAAGGAAAATTGCAATAATATCTGAATTATAAAGTAAAAAATGCTGTCCGGTTTGTATCTAAAAATTTTCGTATGACCGATTACATGCGTTAACATATCGAAATAATTGCTTTGTTGTATAAAACTGTTTTCTTTTTTCAATTTTCTTAATTAAATTATTCATTCTTTGATGTTCTGTAATTGCAAAGAATTATCCGCCCAACTACGGTGATAGCTAAATTGTAGAGGTAAAAAATATTCTAATTAAATAAGCAAAAAATAATAAATAAAAGTTTAACGAAAGACAAAGTTAGATTGCTCCGTATATTCCAAATAAAAACAAAATAATGTAAAATAACTTGAATATAATGGAAATGAAAGAAACTTTCATGTTTTTGCGTACAGAAGGATTTTTGCAAATGTTATAATGTGATACAAATTAAAATTTCTAGCGGACAACCCAAAAACAACACATCTACTGCATAAAGCCAATACGCTTTTTCAGTGCTTAAAGATTTTACTTTCGAATTTAGAAAATTGGATAATTTTGTATAGAGTTTGGCATTTAAACTACTTTTTTGATGCTTATCGTCTTATTTACGGAGATTCACTTAAAAATACATTTAATTTATAGTTTTTATTTGCACAGTTTTATACTTTAAAAGTTTTTCAAATGGAACTAATGTAGCAAAAAGCCATTTAGGGATTATGAAACATTTTACGTACATGCATACAAACCATTAACATAGAAAAAATCAAATAAAACAAAATTTAAATAAAATAAAGCAGAAACGTTATTTACTTTAGCACATGACATACATGCACACACTTGAATTGATATGTGTGTTGGTGTCAATAAATAGCTTACTACCCGGTAATCGGTGGCAAATTTTCTGTTCAATTGTAGTATCTATTGAAAGGGTCTGGAGATGTTCTGTACCTAAATTCTTCGATTGAAGATTTTAAATGACTTCTATTTTTAATATTTTATCTCGAATGCTTTTTTAAGTTTAATAAACAACTTATTGCTATAGATATATTATAGTTTCTTTTACAAACAACTTTACTTAAATCACATTAGTTTAAACGGAATTTGGGATAAAAATACCAACAACTTCCAAGAAATCAATCTCTCATGGATGTAAAATAACATTTTCAAAATTTTTCTTTTTTCAGTATAAATAGTCAATAATAGCACCATCGTTTTCAATGACTTTTTTTATCATTCAAAACTCCGAGCCTGATAATATGTATCGAAGTGGAAGACTATTTAAATAAATAAATTAGTATAATTGCCGACACTAAGAAAATCGTAATTTTATTAAGACTATCCATATTACTAGCACAATAGCCTGTTATGTCACCTGTTTGGTTCCTAAATAATTAGTACTTCACTACACATACGACTACTGTGAACTGCAGGGAGGGAATTGATTCGATGCATATGCATTTTATAATCTGTGCAAAATGTTGAATGTGGCAGTTGTGTGTAATGAAATGTGGCGGATTTAAATTTTTATTTTCAATTGACACTTGTCGTAGTGAAATAAAACCATCACCATAACATGCTCGATTGCACTGCTAAATGATGTTGACACAATATTCCTCCCAGGTCTCTTATCAGTTTTCAGTCATTCGAGCTCTTGCATGTCTGACTGTCAAATGGTTTGTTTTGATTATCTTTTTAAACAAAAATTAAAAATATAACAATTGTGACGATTTATATGGGTTATTATTTTACACCGAGGAATGGTATTTAAAATATTGTCTAATATTTATACTTTAAATTTTATATTTAAACTAAAATAATCTTTGTTTTTATTTCTTATCATCGTATTTTCATCATCGGATGTATTTCTCACTGGTCCAAGGAGTTTTTGGATCTTTATATTAAAAAAACACTTATACCCCTTTTAGACTGTGATGCATCAATTGTGCGAGTAAAACTCGGTTTAAATATTTTTGTTTCTATTAAACCAATATCAAAGAGACTGGCATGCATCGATTGCGCTGACTGTTCTTTATATTTATTCTTCACACTATTCCGCTGTTCGCTTTACCGTAACTTGAATTATACTGCAAAATTCTGCGTCACATTTAAGTATTGATCCCAAAAAAATGATCCCAAGATGTTTTAACTACGGAAGTACTAATCGTTGAAAATACTGAAGTTGGCAATTTTTAACTAAACAAATTCTAGATTTTAATGTTTCAAACCGAGTGAAGTCATTTGATTTTATAAAAATGGAGTTTACCTTAAAAATATACCGATATGCATTAGTTGAGTGTGTTCTAAAAATTCTTGAAGGATATAAATGATGCATGCCAAAAATAGTAAAAAAATTCCCAGAAGCTTAGCATCACTTCTGAAAGGGATCTTTTCTATAGGTCCATTGCCATTCACTGTATTTGAATATGATTAAATCAGCTCAGAGGATTAGATGGAATAAAAAATTATGTAATCTTATATTAACAGACTTGGCCGCCGATGAGTGCTTAGAATCGCTTTTATACTTGCCCTGATTCATCGTGATATCAATATTTCATATTGTGAGGGTATAGGAGTCAACCTTTTATACAAAACTAGACATTAAAAGTTAAAAAAAAACTTTTTAAAAAGATATTTCGCCTATTTAATTTTTACTTAAATAATTTTACTACTCCTTTTTTATAAAGACGGTACTATTTTTAAGGATCTTTGAGAAAGATACTACAAAGTGAAACTATTGTGTTTGAATCATAAGTTCGTAGTAGCTTTTTAAATAAATTTTAAACGTACTCGGCGTAGTCTAAAGGACTCACCTAAATGCAATTATAACCTGTTTAAGGTTCTTAAGGTGGAACTATTTTTCTAAATAGCGCTAAGTCTAGCAAGACCATTTGGAATTAATGTGGCCTAGTTTATTGCAAACCTCATTTATAACACGTTTTGGTTTGAATTTAATGACGAAAGAACTCAAGTAACCTTTTTGTGATCTCCAAAACGACAAAGCATACAATCAGTAATTAAATTTCTTCCCGCTGCATCGTCATGTTCGAGCACATGCCGCCATCCATCAATATCATTCAATTTATATAGAAAAATGATTTGATATAAATCTCTGCTATTGTGTTCTGCATGAACGATAGCAGAGTGAAAGCGAAGCTGAATCATTGTCTCTAATTTGACGTATACTTGGTTTGTCGATTTTGGTGAACAATTTTTAATAATGGTCATTAAAAATTGTTAGGCTCTGTAAAAAAAGAGTCTTCAGTTTGTGTATAACAGTAAATTAAGATTTGGACATTCCGCTTAACTTTATATTATAAATTATTTTTTCTTGCATACAGATTTTTTTCAATTTATTAATTTAATTAAATTATACTTTTTATAAGCATAACAGAGAACCTTAGTTTTTGATTAACATTGGATGATAAAATATTAGTGAGTAAAAATAGTCGTTGTCACTATTTTTTTTTACCAAAAAATAAAATTTTTGTAAGTTCGCGTTTTTAACTTTTTAAAATTATAATTTTCATCAGAAGAATCAGAAAACATATTAAACTCTGCTATTGTAATATTTATTATCATCATCATCAGAATCATCCTTATTCATTAACAACGCTAATTGGTTCATTTCTATAATTGATATCCTTTATTATCCTTTCTTGGAAATCTGTGTCTTCAAACATTTTTTTGTGCGTCATCAATGTTCTGTCATTACGGTATCCGCAGACCTCTTTCCTCCATATCTAAAAGCAAAGAGATCATACATTGCAAAAATCCAAAAACCTTGAAAATTTCTTTGTAAATAAACTCAAATTGTCATGCTATTTGGCGGAGCAGTTCCATTGTTAAATCGTTTTCGTTAAAAGTTTGCTGCCAAAATATTCCAAGTGAGTGTGCAAGCATTTTTTTAATAACGTTTTCAGGTCTGAAAAAATCATTGAATATAACTACTCGTTATGTTTGTGGACATTTAAATAAAATATTAATATTTTACGTTCTTTCAACTTTCAACGAATGATTCGTTTTTTTAGATTGGGTCCTATAGGGTATTAAAAACTGCAAGCGCGTGTTTAAAACTGTTATTATTATGTACGAAAGCCTTAATAAAATTTTTAACGATTCCGTGTTCGATGTAATGAAATGGTATCAAGATATTAATTTTTCCCATCTTAGAATCTTCCTATTTTTATATTGACTATTGTAACACATAATCTTTTGTCTGTTTTAGTCACAGCCTTTAAACTCTGTTTTGTACTCTCTAAAAATATTTGTCAATCATAGGGATCTCGTAATCAATTTTTATATGTTGCATAAGAATTTCAGTGTCCTAGTTGTATATTCTGAAGCTCTGACTTTAGTTTTCTGTATTTGTTGACCTTAAGTTCAGTCAACTATATGTTTTGTTCTTTTAAAAATTAGTAAGCTACTCAGATTTTCGTTAGGATAGCTCCAGTTTGTTTTAACCATTCTGTGTTGTCGCAGCTGAAAACTGGTGTTTTTCTGGGCACTATGAACAGACTAGTATTTTATTCTCTAGATATGTTTCCTACCCGGATTTGTCAAAATAATAGGCACAACAAAACATAGAAATGCAATCTTAATAGGGTGCAAATTTTTTACTTTCAAGAACTTCCTTTTTGTACCATTTCACGTACAGTACATAATCTAAAATTGCATTCCATCACAAATAACGGCATACAATTAAAATTCTCTTTTAGTTTTGTGTTCTTTATAATAAAAATATATAGTCAGTTGATTTTTTTTAATTTGATCATAATATTTTATTAATTATTAATGAACTAAATTAATTTTATCTTATGTTCAATGCCATTTTCTTTCTAAAAATTTTTAAGAGAGAAAAATGAAAAAAAAAATAAATAAAAAAACGCAAGGCATAGCGCATACGCATACACACTTGCCTCATAACAATCAATAAGATACTGAAGCAGCATCTATAATGTTGTGAGGAAATAAGTAAGAATGATAATATAATAAAAATTAAATTAATTATTAATTATAAATCTATATATGTATATATATGTTGCAAGTGTGTTGTGACTTTATAACTCACGAACGGTAAAACCACATTTTTAGTGCTTGTTCGTATGGTCTTGCAGTAAACCATCTGAATTTGCACGAAATCGATCGAAGTTTTCGTGAGTGATGAATTCAACGGGCAGCTGTTTTAAAAAATGGAAAAAATGTTCTTGAGAAAAGATTCCTCAAATTAATTATTTGCATATGATTTTTCTTTTATAATTGATAATACCTACTTATTTTTCCGCAGTCAATCAAAAGGGAAAAAAATTTATAATGGGAGAAAAGAGAAAAGTGAAAAAACTCGCACGAAATTTTTGTTTCTAATTGGGCAAATAAGGCCTACAGACTATAAAAGTATTTTTATTTATTTTTAATTATTTTTTAATTATATATCATCCGTCGTTATGAAGCGTGTCAGAAAAGATTGAGTACACATTTGTAAAAAAAGTGGTTATGCTTTAGCAATGTAAAGATAATGGGAGAATGTAAAAAAAATTATTGTAGTTTTAGAAAAATTTCAAGTTTTCGCACAAAAAGTCATAAAAGTTATTTGTTTGTGGACAAAAGCTTAGTATTTGCGTTTCGATTTTAATTGTTGCAATTAAGTGTAAAACACTTCAGAGTAATTCGTAACAAAATTTGTAGTTGGAAATGTGCATTAACAGTCAGGCAGCATGCTTCGTATATTAAAAGCAAAACTTATACTGATGGTTAAGTTTTATTTTTTATGGACACTTATTTTTATATATTTTGGGACAATATGATGAAAAAAAATATTAATTGTACAGAAAATTGCAAAATATTTGAATTTTATAAAAAAAGAAAAAATTGGTTTTTCCTTACAACGTTAATTTCCTTGATTTTTATATTGTGTGTGAAAATATTTGTTTACTGCAACAAAATAATCCATAAATAGGGTTTTAACTTTAAATTCAATGTTATAAATATAAAGATCAATAAAATTCTATTTCAATTCATCAATTTCTATACAGTCAGTCTTATCACACGTAAAAACCTTATTAGTCTAATTCGTCTTATAATGAATAAGTCCATTGCGTAAACGAAGAAGAATTTTGGCTATTAGGGATAGCGGCTCTTCAAGCGAATTCACAACAGATACGGAAATAAATTCATTTAATTCTAAAAGAGGATACCATAGGCCGCCAAATAAAAGAGTCGTTGCTAAGTAAAAAAAAAAAAAAAATACAGCAACTTAGATAATAAATTGCTTTAAAAAAGATAGAGAACCTCTAGAAATATAGCATTAAAATCGCTAAAAAATAACCTTTAAAATCGCTACTAAAAAAAATTTGACCGGCTGAATTCTGGAAGCATTCTTCAAGAAAGTCATATATATGCAATTAATTTTTTATCCAATTGTAGAGATAAAATACTCTTCATAGATGAATCCGGATTCAAATATGACATGCGCAGAACTACAGCTAGATCAAGAATTAATATTGCTGCGCATTTGATTTTTCCTACTTTGAGAGGACGGAATGTATCTCTTATAGCAGCCATGAATGTACACGGAATTGTACACTCTGTAGACATGACACTGGAACTACCATTATACGAGGGCTGTTCTATATATCTCTGGCCTAATAGTGAAAATACGAATATTTATAATCAAAAATGGTTTTATTGTTTTTCAAAGTATTCTCCAGCATGATTTATACACTTTTGCATGCGCTCAAACCAGTTGTCAAAGCACTTTTTCCACTCCGATTGATACACCTCTAAAACATGGTTTTCGAACACTTCAACAGCTTCTTCTGGCGACGAAAATCGTTGACCACGCATTTTTTTCTTGATGTGCGGAAACAAGAAGAAGTCATTAGGTGCCAAGTCAGGGCTGTACGGCGGATGACCCATTAATTCGACGTTTTGGCCGGTCAAAACGCTGTGGTTTGTTGTTTCGTTTCGGGCTCATACGCATAGATCCATGATTGGTCACCTGTGACGATTTTATAAACGTCTTTTGAAGCATCGCAATCGTATTTTTGCAACATTTCTTTGGACCAATCGACACGAGCCTTTTTTTGAGCGACTTTCAAATTGTGCGGGATCCAACGAGAACAAACCTTTTTTACGGCCAGGTGTTCATGCAGTATCGAATGTATGCTGGTGGAAGAAATGTCCAAGGATGTCTCTATCTCTCGGTATGTCGCATGTCGATCTTGCATTATGAGTTCACGTACGGCATCAATGTTCTCAGGCACAACAGCCGTTTTTGGACGACCTTCACGGAATTCGTCTTTGAGCGAGCTTCGGCCACGATTCATTATACCAATTTTTCACAGTGCTATAGGATGGTGCTTCATCGCCATACAAAGATCTAAGTTCATCAATGCACTCTTGTCGTGATAATCCACGTCGAAAATTGTGAAAAATGATGGCACGAAAATGTTCACGAGTTAATTTCATTTTTTTCTATATTATTTTTTTTCAAGTCACTGTAAACAACACAAATATTAGTCGTACGTCAAAACGTTTTGAGTACGATTATGCGTAGAAATGACAAACTTTTCAATGGAAATGTCAGATTGCACTTGGCAGCACTCAGTGTTGCCAGGCCAGAAATATATATAGCAGCCCTCGTATTTTGCCTGTTTTCGACAATTATTGTAATTGTTTTTAAACTAAACAAACATCAACAGTTTATATTTGTTTAAAATTTCATGGTTAACAAAATTCAATTCATAGAATTGTAATTTAATACTTTAATAAATTTGTCTAATTAAAATTAAAAAAAAAAACAATTTCCATGCAAAATTGTTGCACATTTTATTCAAATGAATTTTATGATGTTTTTTATTTTTATTTATTATAAAAGAGAGATTATTTTAATTACTATTTTCATTTCATTATCTCTATCAGAAGCATTTAAACAAATTAAAATTTAAACACATGCAGTATTCCAGGAAGTTTTTGGAATTTGAATATCAACGCAAACGAAATTAGTCATATATTATAGCAGCCACTTTTAAACTTGAAATATACATTTGTTATTAAGTTCAAAGGAAATAAATTTGTTGGGTTTTTAATTACTTAAGCTCTGTACAGACCGTTGTCAAGTCTTACAATGTTGTCAGACCTAACAATGACAAGGCAAAGAAAAATGGTAACCACAATGAATATTGTCAGTTCACACGATTGCAAGGCATTTGTCAACTGAGAATTCCATTGTAAGACAATTATCTGACAATAAATTTATCTGACAACATTGTCAGACAACAAATTGTTAGTTCACACGGTAGTAAGAATTGCGGAGTGTCAGAAATAAAAAAAAATCAAAAGACAATTTTTTTTCAATGTAAATTATTATAAAAGGTACAAATTATCAAAACAAATAGATATTTATCAAAACGAAGAAATTGCAACGATTCCAACATCTTACGTTTTTAGCGAGGATCGAGGATTTTAGCTATTTGTCTAAAAAAGTTCAAAAGTTTGGCCACATACATCAACTATTGTGACACCCCTTAATTTGTAGTTTTAATTATTTATATTTCTTAATATACCATACAAATTAGTTGACATTTTATCTAATTTTTAAGTGTTTGAATAAACCGGTTCAAAAGATAGGTATGAGCACACCCTTTAATTTATAAATTCAAATTGTATACTTGCTCTTTTAGCGGACTTAGCAATACAAATTCCCTGTAAATTTCAGTTGTCCGTCTATAAGCGTTTAAATGTTTGGTCGCATACATCAAATTACATCAGTTATGGAATACCCTTTAAATTTCTAAATTCAAATTTTATTCTTGCTATTATAGAGGACAAAGCAATACAGGTTCTTTATAAATTTCGAATTTTTACACTTGTTATTACAATGGTCATAGTTATCTACATTCTGTCTAATTTTCAAGCGTTTATTTATGACGGTTCAAAAAAAAGGACCATGTAAGTCAATTTACATGAAAAATTTCGGTCACTACAATACCTGTTCCGTATTCCAGTTTCAACTATTCGAGCTTTGTTCCTGAAGATCTATATTCCATTTTCAAGTGCTTGAAAACAGGCAAGTTTTTTCCCACCATCAAAATCATCCCGTGAAATACCCTCGCTATCCATTTTTTTTACTTTCTTTTTTTTTGCTTTAATTTTAATTTTGTTTTTTATTTTAAGTTTTTTTTTAACCCCTTTTTCACTTTTTTTTATTTACTTTTATCTGACAATATTATCTTTGTCAGATGCTTAAAATTTCCAGGTCAGGTAGAAGTCTGACAAGTTTCTGGTTTTTCTAACAATATTGTCAGACAACAATTGTAAGTTCACACGATTGTTACGCGTTTTCTGTATATTTTTCTGACAATATTGTAAGATCTGACAACCGTTTGTACAGAGCTTTAGTAAACGAATTTCAAATATTATCTGGATTTGTCAAAAATATTCCTTAAATTTACTAAAATACAATCTAAAAAATAACGCTTGGTTTTTCGTCTTATTGGAATTATGATGCTACTAACCGTGCTTAAAGGACTTATGCTGCTCTTCCAAATAACAGCTAAACTCATCAAAGTAGACAAATTTTTATCTTTGCCGTAATAAATTAGATTCACGATGTTTTTGCACAACTTAATCGATTGTTTTTATGATTGCGAAGATATTACTCATCTGACAATATTATTTTACGTTAGTTAAATTTAATTTATTATTTACGTTAGTTAAATTTAAGTCTGCTTTATTCCCTATATTGATTATTGTTAGTGAAATACATTCTGTACAGGAAACTTCATTAATTTTTATATTATAGGCAGAAGAATCATTTTGGTTTGTTTTTTTTTTTTTTACAAAAGTACACGTGCTCGAAACGAAAGAAATCTTCCTTACACCAAATATTTCTTTCACGTGTCTGTTCTGTAACGCAAGATGTTCTGGTATGTGTATTAGTAACAACCAAATGGCATTCAAAATTAGTGCCTATTTCACGATTTTCTATGTAGTGGAAAGAAATGCGGAAATTAGCCTTAAAAAAGAAAACATTATAGTTAAAAAAGGTTAAAAAACCTCACAACTAACTTTTCATTTACCGACGATGTTACTAAATACCATAATTCGGTTGTGTGGTGCATTAAAAAAACTGGTAAACAAAACAGCCAATGAATTCTTCTTGTTCCCGAATATCAAAAATAAACTGCGAGGTAAACGATTAACGACCGCCACGGAAACAGTTAAAGCGCTATATACTGAACAACAGCTTCCGGTCAGTCACACTAAAACGGTTGATAGGCATATTAACCCTTGTCGGACGCGACTTTTCACACGTTTGATTCTCACCAGGTTGTAGTTATTTTTAACAAATATTAGTAGTAGTAATATAGTTATTTTTAACAAATATTAAATGCTCTGCTGATAACGACAAACTGAAAAGATTCTTATGCTCAAACGGTAACGGTAAATACGTATTTTCAAATGGTAACGGTAAATTGAAGAAATGAATGCATTTTAAAAACAAATCTCATCAATAGACAGTATGTTTCGACATAATTCGCCTTGTCACTTCACACGTGCCATACGACCGGTGCAGAAAAGTACTGTTGTCACGTCAGAGGTGACTTACGACCGATAAGGGTTAATTGTTTTATGAAAAATTAATATTAATTGCACTACACGATCCCTGTAATGCTGTTTATGTGGTGTCATTTATATAAATACATATTTTTTCTTGTTTTCGGGAGAACGTTTATTAAATTTTAGATGGTCAACTTGACAGGGAACCTGTTAAGCACTTCAACATTGATGGTAATAAAGTTGTCAATACTAATTTGCTTTCATCGCTTTTAATGCTTTTTAATAATTGAAAAGCGGTAAGGGGGAAAAAAGAAAAAGTTGCACCGCTATATTTAACAAAAGAAATGTTTTAAACCGTTTACACGACACACATGTATTTTACTATGGAAAAGTCATAAGTAAAAACATGCAGTATAACGTCAACTTTTTTGTATTCACTGCTCTACGGTACGTTAGTTAATTCTTGAATTGCGTTATTTTAATTCTTTTATTGTTTTTCTCCTGTGCTTAATAAAAAAAATTATAGAAAAAATATGTTAAATGACTATAATTAAATATAAGATTGAAAATATAGTTTTTTATTTGACCTTTTAATTTATTATATTTAAATTTTGTTTATTAAGCACTAGGTCTTTATCTTTTTATTTTTTTTCTTTTTTTTTTTTTTTTTTTTTTAATTTTTTAAATATTTCTCTATTCCTTTGTGTAGCGAAATATACCTTGTGGTTAATAAACAAAATTAAAATAAAATAAAAAATTAAAAAAATATCCTAAAATACTAATTCTCCACTAACATTGATATGCCTCAAAATATATGGTTCGGAATGTTGGAAGTCCACAGTAATACTTTCGAAGAGTATAGATACGATGTACAGATGACCAGAAACACAGAATTTTGAAAATAGCAATAGCAATTTTTAAATTATTACCAAAATTGCACTTGCTAGTAACATAAATGTATTCGATTCTAAGTTTTGAGCTTATTATATTGTTCAACCGGTCATAATTTATTAAATAATGTGATAAACTGAACTTATTCTATAATCTTAATTTTAAACAAGTAAAATAAGGCCTTTGTAACTAGAATAGTATATTAAATATTTAATTTATTTTAGTCTTAATTTCAATACAAGTGCCCTTGTAATACATTGAAAAAGAATTTACTGTGTTAAATATCCTGCACTATATTTTGTGAAGTACGAAAATCTACTTTAATCAAAAAATTTCACACGATAAGTTTGCGTTTGGCTTTTTTTGTTAATTTATTTATTTTGTTGTGAACAACGAAAACAGAAAATAATTACAACAATAACCGAAGTACACATAAATATGTGTAAACATATTCTAAAATATTTATTAAGTATTTTAATACGATTATAGTCAATTTTGATTTATTCCGTTTATTTGTTCGCTTTTATGTTTCTAAATGTCTTTGGTTTATTTTTCTTTTTTCTTTATTTAAGGTTAAGCCATCCGATAGTTCATTGTTAAAAGTGGCGACACATATAAAGGCACATGGAACACTACAGTATAAGATAAAAATATTAAAGGAACTTCCATTGGATGAGCAATTATTTATCCATGTTCATTCACCGGCAACAATGCAGGACATTCAAGTAAGTATTGTGGGGTATTAAAAAAAACATTTGCTTTTTATCTTTCTTCTTTGCTTTAAATAAACTAAAATGAATGTGTAATTTTCTGTAATGAATTTGATAAAGAAAAATTTAAAAAAAGATTTTATATGAAGAAAAACTTAATTTTTATATTAAATTTAAAGTGGGTCAGTAGACAACTAAAGAGCTATTTTAACAGACGACTTCTAAAAATTTTCCTCAAGTATTTTTACTGTTTTATTTTTTAAGTTCACAGCAGATTGCTTTTCGAGTTCTTTATTGATAATTTACAAGACGATTTAGTTTAGTAAAATTCAAGTTAAAAACTATAAGGAATGATGTCTGAGTCATATTGAGTGTCATATTGAGTGCTCCCAAGGTACACATAATTAAGTGGTACTTCTCAGTTATAGAGTCAGCTTTGATTCCTTTGATTATGAGCCTTACCTCGGAGTACTCATTAAATAGTTTACTGGATATGTACGTATGTTGCATTTATATGAGCTAAAAATCGTCAAAACCTCAATGTACTATTTAACAATGCCTCTGAACCACAGCAAAAAAAATTTTTTTTTATAAGGACACCCTAAAGACTTCTCTAAATTTTCTCTCTCGGGTTCAAATTGTGGACAGAAGAAGAATTCATGTTTGGTGCACTCAGACACACATTTCCATCACAAAACAGACAGCCATAGACACTTATAAGTTGAGTTCTATAATAATTTAAATGTCTGTGTCTCCTTTTAAGCTAAACGCTCATATTTGATATCAGTTCGTACTTCCATCCATCTGCTATCATCTTTGCCATTTGGGAATGCTTGCCTTTCTCGCAGTGTTTTGGACACTTTCACCAATTGGTATCATGTTCCCGATGGATATCATACTAGCAATGTGCTACACTGTTCTTTAAGAAAATCTAGCCTGTAGACAAAATCAATCTTGCTCCTGCAAGTTTTAACGATTTTGTTGCTATGGGAGACAGATTTTTTGATAACCCTGGCAAAGATTTTCCTCCTAAGATATTTTGTACCTCTCCTGTTTGGTATTATTCAACACAGTGCTGCGCATGTAACTCCTGCGTTCGCTTCAATGTCACGATTACCAACGCGTAGGCTAATATACTTCTTTTTGCGACTACTGATTAAAATCGAGGTGAGGAATAGCAACAATGAGATAAGCCACGACCGAAAAATTTCAATACTGGTATTGCGGACCTTTGTTTCGCAAAGCCAACAATTTTAACTTTTTCTGGTAAATTGGGTCTTAAGACTCCATCATACATAACGTTACACAACAGCGCTCCTATCACAGACCCTTGTGGAACACCTCCCGTTACTTTTTACTGCTTCATTCCCTCGTTGGTTTCATACATCAGAATTATATTTCGAAGGTAGTTCTTACTTATAGCAACTAGGTAATGATTTATATTGAGACAAGTCGGCGCTCCCACAATTTTATGCCAGCTAGCGCTGTTAAAAACGTTCCGATTGCAATTTCAAAAACCTTTATGGCAGAAACAAATTTAGTTTCCTATAAAAAAATGTCAATTGTTTTTAAAAGAATTATTTTAAACGGATTTTGTTAGAAACTTTTTTAGTTTTAAATTATCTTTTTATAAATCTTAGTTTATATAGTATATAGATTACTAACATTGGCATGCAGGTGCCAGCCTACTCTCAATAGATATGATACCTGATTTTATAAATGGATCACTAATAATGGATCACTTTAAGCAAACGTTTAAAGATGCTCTTAATATCCTTCTATAGCAATCTATCGACAAACATTGGCGAAATTGAAAGGATTAAACAACCTATCTATGTAAAAATGTATATATAATTTTTGGCAGGTGTGTTGTAACTTTATAACTTAAGAACAGTCAAACCAAATTCAATAAACGGGTTTGTTCGCATGGTCGTGTAGATGGTTTTCTAAAGTTTGCACAAAATCGATCGAAGCGTTCGTGAGTTGCGACTTTTCATGGCAACATGTAATTTTGTCCCTATAAAAAACAATAAGCCCTGACTAGAAGCTTCCTTATTAATATCCAATATTTAGAGAAATGCTATATCGATTGGTAGAGTGGGCATGGATAAGTTTTTTTTCTTTTGCCTAGGAAACTGTGAAGGGTAGGTAGGGTTTTAAAATTTCCCAGAAGTAACTTTCATGTCAGCGTGCATAATCAAATAAAATGTATTACATCACCTTTACATGACAATAACAATGCATACAAACTTTTCATTAACACATGTACACTTTTCCAACTGTCTAAATTACTGTCTTGAATATTTTGAAGGCAGTAAATATGACAGTGACTTGACATATGCCGACAATTGTTTTGAGTAAATGATATTTTAATTAAATTAATTATTAATTATTAAAACTTGCTTTGCATATACATACATACAAAGAATTGTAAAAAAGCAGGAAGAACCCCTAAAGCTATTTGCACTTTTCCGAGAACGTGAGGTTTTTGTCATTATTATTGCCATAATTATGTATTTCAAGTTTTAATGTTAAAACTTATTTCGCAAAATATTTTACACGAAAGAATTTATTTATATTTCTGCAAATGCATAGAGCTTGTTTAATGTTTGTATGTACCACTTAATGTATGTATTGTATCTATATATATGTGTGTGTGTGTATGCATATGTGTGTATATGTATGCATTATTGTACGTAAATTTGTATGTTGGGTATATAATATAGTTTGAACTTGCGTATCTTTCTAGGTTGCTTTTTGTACTTCCCGTAGAAAATACTGTTTATAATATATGCACAATATTTTATCTAAATTTAAAAATGTATACATATCTGAGCAGGTATTTAATATTGTAATCTTTTGGATTAATTTAAATATAGTTTTTTACTTTGTAAAATTACATTGTAAAAACTTTGAAAATGCTTTTTGCACTATGAATTGAAAGTTTAATTAAAATTGTTTGTTTTGAAAATTTTCAACTTTTTTTTTCGTTGTAAAAACTTGCAATAAATAAAATCAAGTAATAAAACGAAGTTTTTATTCCTATTGCTCTTGTACGACAAAGTTGTTACAAACTTTTAATAAATTAATTTAATACACAAAATTGTTTACTATTAATATTTTTTTTTTATAAAAATCAATACAATTATGGCAACGTTAAAAAGTTAAAATTAAAATAAATCTTTGCTAATGATAACTTATTTTATCACCTTTATAATAAATCAAATTATAAATTTTATTTGCTTTGGTTTTTTTTGAGAAAATTTCACAGGGTTAAATTAGTTTAGGTCACTTTTTTTGTAAAGATATCCTTCAGGATTGCCAGTGAAAAGCTTAAAATTAAGAATAAATGTTAACGTATGCATTTAATGAGTCGGTGTGTGCCTTTAAAACTTCATTATAAATTTTACCGATTATGTTCACCTAAAACTGAAAGTTCTGAATAAAGTTCATCATCTGAAATTGTAAGGCTTTATTTAAATTCAATAATCCAAACATAGCTTATCAAACACTGTTGCAGAAAGCAATTTTAAGCTTTAAGTCCTCACTACAAATATGAACTATTTTCTTCTGTTTAATTTTCTTACAGAATCTCAGAAATGCTTTCTTTGATTGTCGTTACAAACAAAATTATTAAAATTTTTCAACTAATGTTTATTTAATTGAAAACCCATTTAGTTAAGGCAATTTTCTTTTAATAGTTTTGCCGTTTGCATTGTCTGCAACTGCATTTTAATAAGTAGACTGCCATAAATTCAATATAAATAAATGGTAATTCATAATCGGTACTTAATTTAATCGAGATAATTTAAAAAATAGCACAAAGTTTTTTATGAAAATTAAATGTGATGTTTGTTTAGTCATTCAAAGTAAAATTTAATTTTAAAGTAAACGAAACGAGTATTGCAAAAAGCTTTATTACAAAAATACTTCGAGTAAAAATTGAAAAAAAATCAATATTTATTGTGATATAGGTGATAAACAATAAATGAATTATAAGATGTTTAAAAAATTTGAAGCATAACAATAATTTTTTCATGATTCACCGGGTTTAAAATCTTTAAAGGAATGACTTAATCAATATATATATATAAATAAGTGGTCCTATGTTCGCGATTTTATAACTCGATAACCACTTAACCGATTTTCAAACGAGTACATGCGTTGAAAAGGTCTACTTTTACTTATGGTTTACAAAAAAAATCGAAAAATTTCCACGAATATGCGTTGTACGCCCACTTTTATGATAGTGTGTTTTCCCTACATAGAATGTATTTTTCTTCTTATGAAAATTGCATTTTTTTCGGTATAGGGCTCTGCTTCTTTCATATAAAAAAAATGCCATCGGCTCTTAATGGGTTAAGCATTTCTAAAAAAATTTTAGTATTTCCTTTAAGATCTCTTTAAAAGCTTCAAAAATTAGAGGTAGGCGTGGTGTTTTGCCTGCTGACATTGACCGATTATGCTGATTTCGAATAGCACCTTTTTCGACACCATATCTAATCGATTGACATAATTATTTTTTATGTTTTTTTGTGAAATCAAGTTTGCCTCGGATATTGTAGAAATTACACACGGAATGAAAAACTTAGATATACCCTTTTTCTACGTTTTGTGGTTGTGATCACCTAACGTAACACTTGTACCTACAAATTAATAATCACCATCAAGAAACTAGAGAACTTGTATAAAAGATTCTCAGAATTTTGAATTACTGACCCTTTTTTAATTTAAGCAAACAATAGGCTAGATAGGAACCGTGGGTCTAGATTTTTCCCATATTGCCAATAAAATAAAGAAAATTATAGTTATCCTATATTTGAAGATCTTTTGTAGCTGAAATTCGTACAAGTAAACATGGCCGGATGTTAGGCACACTGAGTTTCTGTACGTCTATATAATTTTTAAAACTATTTCTTAAATTCTTAAACACAAAATGTAAGCATAAACTAATTTACTGAAGATAAAATGTGGCAATGAGATTGTCAACTCGAAATAGGCTGTAAGAAAACACAAATTGAGTCTTACAATCATCAGCATAAACGGATATAATTCATTACCTTTTAAGCTGATTCTGTTTTTTTAAGGTTGCGCCGTTAAAATACGTTAAATTAAATTATTTAGATTTCATAAGAATACCGATTTAGTCGACTTTAAATCAACATAAGAAATTTTTATGTTAAAAATTCTGCTTTTGTTCAAGGTCACGTTTTTCTACCATAATCTCTATGATAAGGCGTTCTCTGCTTAAGCACCGTAAGAGCCTGCCAAACAAAATATGTCGTTTTTTCATGTACAATATTCGTGATGTCTCAATTTTAAAATCTGTGTCTTTTTATGTTATCTTTGGTACATCTCATCGATTTTATTCTTAAGTTGTTTATTTTATTTCCATTTTCTTATTCTGTGAAGGCAATGACATAAAGATAATAATGAATGTATAGAAAAATGTATGGCATGGATGTATGGATGAATTAAACAAAAAATTCGATTAATAAAGTCAACCACAGTACACTGTGAAGCAGCTACGGGTCGTAGTTTTTGATAATAATGATGATGATGAAGATGATGTTGATGTTGAACAGTTGCGATTTTCGTTTTTTTTTTATTTTCCACTGATTTTCTTGCATCAGTGTGTTTTTTCATTGTTTTTGTTGGTCCCATAAAAAAGGGAGCTGGTAAAGAAATGTAAAACATGGAGAGTTTATTAAATCTGAAAAAAATAAAATTATATGAGAATGTTGCTCCACCCTTTTGTTCTTCAGTAATTTGGTATTGTTGTGGATGGAGCCCTTCAATATTTTTACTTGATTCTGTTTTATATATTTTTTTAATTCTTGTTGTTGTTGTTATTACCAATTTCTCTATGTTTTGTGAGGTCTTTCTGTATCTCTGTGTTACGGAAACGGAAGCATGCAATTTGTGTTGTAACAGCAAGACAATAACAATGGTGGAAGTTTATTTAATCGATGACACAAATTTATACAATCACCGTTAAAGTTGATTCGAGCAATATTTCTTTTTAATTTTGTTTTCATGTCTTTGTAGGATATGTTTTTCAATATTTATGTATTATTCTTTAAAACTAAAGAGGGCATGAAAAATAAGGCCACGTTTGTCAGTACTTACACATTATTATATATTTATGTATTTGCTTCTTATATTTTCAGTTTTTTTATGATTTAATTTTGTTTTACAGATACCAGTCGCGGGATCTACCACAATTCAAAAATGTTCTACTAAACCGTTTACCACGTCAACTGCTGCTTTAGTGAAAATTTTGTCAAACCTTGGCCTAATCGTGGTGGCAGTTGTTGTCTTAGCAGCAACAGTTTGGTGTAAGTAAAAACATATTTTACAACAACATACAAAGTTAAACCAATTTACAATTTCATATATATATATTTTTTTTTAAATTTTAAAAAGCTCAAAAACGAATTTTTCTTGCAAACCTTTTATCTAAAAAAATTTTTAAACCGTCTTCAACTACTCTATTTATATTATTTTGATTGAACACTTTATATAATTTGCTGCTTTAATTACCGAGTCGATTTTATTTTCTCTTAAATTTATGCATTTGTTAAGCACATGTTTTTGAAAATATTAATACCTACGGTCAGAAAAAATTGCTACTAATAATACTCGTACGCATATGTATGTACACCTGTGTATGTCAGGGTTTAAATTGTTTGCTTAAAAATAGTAACAGCACTAAAATCTTTGCTTTGCTTACATGATTTTCAGCAAATAAAAAAACAAAAACAAAACATTTCATTATAAACGAAGCAAAAATTAAATGCACAAAAAAAGGAAGAAACGCATATGCTTAAGCTGACAATGAGTTTCTTTCTGCAGCAAAGCACTTATTTTAAAAACGTTTGCTGTTGCTTACGCAATAAGTTGATGTATGTTTCTTCTTTTTCTGTTGCTTTTTAAGAAAAAAAAAAAAAAAAAACACCATTTAATGGTGTAATAAAAACAACATTTTTTAATATGTTTTTTCTTATGTATTGTAAGTAATACGTAAATACGTTTTCAATGTTAAAATGGATGAAAAGCAGCGAGTTCAGCAAGTACGAGCAAGAAAAAGCAATCGTAGTTAGTAACAACTTCATAGTAAAGAGTTAAGCACTAGCAAAAAAAAAAAAAAAATAAATAATAATAATAATGAACAACTGACCTCTTAAGCAACAGCAGACGTTTTCAAAGCAATTGCTTTGCCGATTGCTTTGCTGCAGAAAGAAACACATAGTCAGCTAAAGCAAATGCGATTCTTTCTTCTTTTTTGCATTTGGTTTTTGCTTTTGCTGCACATTTTTCCACAGCAACAGTTAAGCGACTATATATGCATTAAAAATAGTCGAGTATGGGGTAGTGATATTTAATTTAGAGACTGAAATTTTATTTATATTGTGTTTTTAAGGCTCTTTATGTTTAATAAATGATTTATTGTTTTAAGAAATTTGGTTTCTTTTAATGCAAATAAATATTTTTAAGGCATCCTAAGCATAAATGATAAAACCTTAAACTCTCCAAGATAATATTTGCTTAAAACTAAGACATTTAAATTTTGGCACTATGTTTTAGCACTTAAAACAATTTTTTAGCACTTTTTTTGGTACCAATTTAACAATTTAGATCCAAAAATGTTTTGGATCTGGTGACACTGTTTACTACACCACTTTTTTTCTATGTATTCGCAATTTCACATAAAGAGAGAGCCAGATAAAGATAAAAAGTTTTTCTTCTCTTTATGTTTCAGTTAATTTTTTGTATTATGCAGCTAAATGAAATTGTTTCTATGAAATCAAATCAAAATTTCCAAAAATATGATGAACTTGAATGTGCAGGTATTAACAATGCCCTTAAAGAAGTGAATTTATATAAAACTTGGAGGAATAAATACAAAAAACACAATTATTGTGCACTTATATGAAAAATGCGCTTAAACACACACGTATTAATAATTATTTTTATTTTAAAATATGTCTACATAAACATTTTTTTTTGATTTGTAAAACCAATATTTGGTGTTTCAAAATAATATATAATATTTTATTTGGTTGTGCCTGTCATTACTTAAAAATAGTCGCTATAAAGGAATATAACTAGTAGAAAAACTTGATTGGCTTATATGTAATTTGTTTGCCATAACCATTTTATAACCAATCTTTTTTCTGTGTATATTGAGAATATAAATTTGTAAGCATTTGTAGAACAATCTAATTTTATTAATTCGTATAAAATATAGTTGGACAACACTACAGCATTTTGTGTTTTGGTGTATATTAACATTCTTTCCTAATATTTTCAGTTAACTTTATAGCTTTGTCTTAAGAGTCAGCTTCTTAATGGTCAAATAAATAGCAATAAACCCGGCAATAAAACTTAGTGTGACTGAAATATAGAAATTACTGAATTTTTTTTCTGCCAATCAGCGCATATGCCCGAAAAAAGATTTAAATTGTCAACGCTGGGCGGGTTAACTTTGATGTCACATTTAGGCTATCAGTATTATATATACAGTGATGTGAAAAATAATAAGGACACAAATGTCCAGCAAAAATATTTGATCATAAAATAAGTAAAATGAGAGAAATTCTAAAAAATAACTGTATTAATTTTCAGCTAATATATTACAAAAACAAGTCCCGTTACAAAAATTCAGAGAATTTGTATACATTTAATAAAACTAGGTTGTTAGGCAGAGATCAGTTGGTTTTGGTTGTGCGAATTAATAAGGACAGTTTGTCGTTTAACTAAAATAAATTAATATGGTAAAATCTAAGCACTGTGACCCAGTACTACGAAAAACTATTAAAGATTTGCATAAAGATGGAAATTCTTATAGAAATATTGCAAGGTTGCTTGGAATTTCAAAAACAATGGTAGAAAATGCAGTCAAATGGATTCCTATTAGAGAAACACGTGGCAGAAAACCAAAAATTACACCTGCAGTAAAACGTGGAATCATTCGATGTGTAAAAAAGAATCCATTTATTTCATCGAAACAGATAAAAATTGATTTAAACATTAACATTGACTCATCAACAATTCGAAAAACCCTAATTAAAGAGAACCTTAAAGCTCATAGTACTAGAAAAGTACCAATGTTGTCGAAGAAGAACATACAACAAAGGCTAAAATTTGCTGAAGAGCTCGCATGCTGGCCTCAAGAAAAATGGAGAAATATTCTATGGTCGGATGAGACAAAAATTAATTTATTTAATTCGGATAGGGGTCTTCATACTGTAAGAAGACCAATTAATACGGAATACAACCCAAAACACACCATTAAGAGGGTAAAGCACGGCGGTGGTAACATTATTGTTTGGGGGTCATTTTCCTACTATGGTGTTGGGCCACTGTATCGTATACAGGGCATTATGAAAGCAACAGATTATGTTGATATTCTACATAATTGTATGCTTCCTTATGCCGAAGAAAATATGCCACTGCAATGGGTGTTCCAACAGGACAATGACCCCAAACATACGGCAAAGTGCACCAAGACGTGGTTTGTGAATAATAAAATCAATTTATTAGAATGGCCTGCTCAGTCTCCCGATCTAAATCCGATCGAGAATTTGTGGAGCATAGTTAAAACTTCAATTAGAGGAAAGTTTCCCACGAATTGCGATCAGCTATGGGAATTAATTCAGACTGCGTGGAATGATGTACCGCTTTCAGTCTGTCAAAACCTTGTTGACTCTATGCCACGACGATGCCAAGCAGTTTTAAAAAACAACGGCGCCTCAACAAAATATTAACCACTGGAAAGCAGTATTATTTGTGGATCTCTTTTTTTTTTAAGTAATATAATTTTTTAGGCAATAACACGAAGTGTCCTTATTTTTTTTCACAGGGTGAATTTGTATTTTAAGTTAAATCTATTTAAAAAAATTTAAAATAAAAACAACAATTTTAAAAAACATAATGGATCTCGTTTTTATAATATATTACCTAAAAATATGTACAGTTATTTTTAGCAATTCTCTCATTTTAATTATATTATGATCAAATGTTATTACTGGACATTTGTGTCCTTATTATTTTTCACATCACTGTATGTTGTTTATATTTAAAAAAATTTAATCTAAAAATTATAGCCCAAAATGCAACATTGACTACACGCCAAATCATTAACCGGCTTTATTTGAAAGGTTATGCTTACAGATTGGTCCCGTTTTAGAAACAGTTCATAATTTTAAAAATTACGTGTAATATGAACCATAAAAGGCGCCACCTTAAAATTAAAAAACAAAAAAAAAAAAAACAGCCCATCAATAATGTAGCTGGACAGAATATCGATTACTATAATAGTTTTAAAAACAAAATTATAAATTAAAGGACGTCCCAAAAGTTCATTTAATTTGATGTATATAGCCATACTATTGAAAAACTGTACACAGACGGTTGAAATTTATAAGAAAACCGGTATCGGTCTTTTACAACAAAAAGTAAGCAATTTGATATTGGAAATTATCAGGTGATCCCAAAATTGATGTAATTTGAGCTAATGGCCCTATCTCTTGGACCGTTATATGCAACACTTAAAGAGCAGGCAAATTTAGAAATTAAGGGGTGTCTCAATAGATAATATAATCGAATGTGGCCATATTTTTGAACCGTTTTAGACAGATATCGGAAACATGTCTGAAGTCGGTTGTTTTTTTTTTTTTTTTTTTTTGCAAGAATTATTGACAAAAAATTTTGATTTATATGTCGAAACACTCTTGATTGAGCAATTATTGTTAGAAAAAAAGATGAGTTTGAAAAAAGTGGCCATAACAGATTTTCTCAACATGAAATCAGACCAAAGGACACAACTAAGAGAGCTAATACAATCCCGAAGAATTTCCTTCTTGCATAAAAAAATTAACAAAAACTTGGGTAATTGCAACGCAATTACACAATCGACAAATTATAACGAACAAGTGAACAACGTAACTCATTTGTGGATTTAAAAAAAAAATGATTCTACCGCGAACGTATCGATTGATATATGTCGCATAGTATCCATCTATCCATTTTGGAACAGCACCGCCACTATTAAAACTTGGGAGAAAATGAAAACGTTATTAAATATTTATAGCGAACGAAAAAGTTGATACTGGAGCTGCCACAATAAGCAGAATAATAATTTTTATTTATTATTTAAATTTGTTCTACAAACTCATAACTAATTTTTACAAATCTTTTTAGGGTTTCGGTACATTGTATGTCTGCCTATCACAGCTCTCTATTATTGAAACCGTAATACATAGACTATTGAAAATTTGACAGAAGGTGAATAACGATAGCCGCTATAACAACAAATACTAAAAATTTAAGGTGGTGAAACTTGAACTTTGACGGGCAGACAGGTCAAATTTGTACGGTCCTATAAAACTATCTGCGCTATAGCAACAAGTAGAAAAAATAAAACTTTGGTTTAAAGAGTGGCGTAATAGTGGCGTTATTTTTAAGTACGTGGCCTTGCTTTTAGACAGTAATATGCAATAGGTTTGGCACAAGTGGAGAAATTGATAAGGCTCCCAGCGTGTTTTGCCGTACGGCCTGGCACTTAAAATCCTTGTTGATTGTTGCCATGACCCATAGCTATATTTTGTAACCATTTTTGGTGTTAAATTGTATAGAGACCCTTACTTTCGCCAATTATGCCAGGCAATTGTAAGGTTTTGTTATGCATACGGCCGTGAGTATTTTATTTCCTCTACAAGAATATAAAACACAAATTAATACCGGTTAATTAATTAAGTCTGGTCAAATTAAAGCTTTGTTACATTAAAAACTTTTAAAAAATTGATTACATATTTTTACAATTCATCAGTTTTTGTTTCTGCCGTTATGCTCTAAGACAAAATGTTAACATCATATTTCTTTTTATTTCAGTATATTTGTACTTGAATGCATCAAATAGCACGACTCAAATCAATTCAGACGGTAAGTTTAATTTTTCATATTTTCTATGAACTGGTTTTTATTTATTTTTTTAAGGCCACTAAAAAGTCGTGTTGGGAAGCGAAAGAAATAAGCATTATATTAATTAACATCTTTGACTTCAATTAATGCACGAAGACAAGAAAAGGAAAAGAAAGAAATAAAAAACTGTAGAAACTAAAACTATTTTTGAACAGATTTAAAAAGTTTTTTCTCTTCTTTTTTGCTAAAGTTGGTGTATTTCAGTTAAAATATTACATTTCATATATACGTTATTTCATGGCATAAAACTTGCTCTTTGCAACTGCAAATGTAGAAGTAGTCCTGCCAAGGCAACGCTATATACTTGCCAGCAGATCTGCTCACCCACCAACCTCAAGCAAAGTAACGTCTTCTTTTACAGTGTTCCAAAAGCAAAGCAGTAAAAAATATGGCACCAACACCAATAGCAAGTCATCAAGTTAATACTCGCACACGAGTATATTTTGGGTCATAACTGAAAATTTTATTTATGACTTAAGTTCAATTTTTATTCTCTGCTCCTTGCCAGAAACGTTTCAACGCGATACTAAACTGTAAACTTATTTTCAAACTAATTTATTTATTTTTTCTTTTTATGAGTACGGTTTTTGTGCATGCAAGTGTCAAGTAGGTGGTTGGACGTATCCACATTTTTTTAGTGGTAAATATGAGTCAGCGCGACAAAAACTTTAGAAAAATGATAAGCCAAAACCAGAAAAAACTACAGAGAATGAAAGAAAAACAAAGTAAAGAAAAAGTTGTAAGCTTTTAATATTTTCAGGTGACTACAGGGATAGAACCATAACACCAGCATGAAAGAAAATTTTATCGATGCGTTTTTACAAATACATCGATTTTTTTTTTGTGTGAAAAGTATTTATTTATATTTATCTTCAATGAGAGGGGCACAAAGCACAAAAAAGAACTTTATTTTGAATAAACTAATAATTGTTGTTGTTTAATGTTTGTAAAAAAAAACTAAAATTCTTGAATGATTTATGGATGTTTAATGCCAATGAACAAAAAAGATAAATTTGTTGTGTAAATTTTGGTTTTTATGGCTTTTTTGCATTATTACTAAATTTAGAGATAAAACTCCCTCAATTTTAAACTTTTTTTATAAATCTTGCCTTGATTAGAAAAACTAAAAGTTTTGTCAAAAGTTTCTGTGATAACACCAACAAGAATAAAACTCCATTAAAAAAGGTAATTTACTTTTTGCCCAGTTGGTGATAACAAATATCTATTAAATTTAATGCAAAAAAAGGCTAGGAAAAAAACCAAAGCATGTTTGTGGTTGGTTTCTTGGTGTGTGTACGTGACTTTAAACAAAATATAGTTTAAGAAAAATAGCAGTTTTTATAGTAGGAAATACAGTGAGCATAATTCACTTGTTCATTTACATTTAAAACTATACCAATAATAAAAGCATTTTTGTGACATTTATGAGATATATTCTTATGTCTGCTACCTTAATAAAGCTTAGCTAATATTTTTGTTGTTAAATAAAACGTCGAGCAAAAAAGTGAAACGTTGAAAGCGTATTCTGATGGATTTTTACTAACAATGAAATTTGAACTGTTTTGCCTTTTGAGAAATGCAGTGTTGTCAAAACGGTGGTTTTCCCGCTAGATCTAGTGGTTTTTTGCTATTAAAAGCGGGAAGTTAGAAAAAAACCGCTAAGTGGGTTTTTCAGCTGGGAAAACTTTAGTTGACGGGTTTTTAGCGTTTTTAAGCTACAATTAGTTTTGTTAGTTACAAAGTAAGCTACACTATGTATTTGTAATCTTGTATAAAAATATATAGATTATCCGTCTCTGCCTTGTTTTTTTTAACTGTTAAAACAATTAATCCAAAGGTAAATAACGAAATATATTTTAATTGGGCCAATAAAAACTTTTTTTATCTAATAGAAACTATCATTTCAGATTTCCAGAAAATTGGGACATTTTAGAAAAAAACTGATAAATTATTAGTAAATATAGTATTTATAACAAAAACAAAAGAGGGTGCCTCTTAATACTTGGAACAACTTGGTTATAGCCCGGAAATAATCGAAACAATTTAAAATCAGTTTAATAATATAAATGCTACAAAATGGAATAATCTAATAAATACTACATATTTTTGGTACGAAGTTTTTGAATATCAAAATGCGGCTAGAAATAAAATTTTCAAAGAGCTAGCTGAGTTTTCCTTGCGATTAATATGCTTGCCTTGGTCTAATGCAGAAGTGCAACGAGTTTTTAGTCAACTTAATAGAGCTAAATCAAAGCTCAGAAATCGATTGCAAACCAATATGGTTGAGGCTATGTTAATCGTCAATTGAGGCTAATTAAATATCAATTCCTCAATTTTTTTAATTGCCTCGTTATAACAAACATAACAAATACTGCTACGATTACAAGGTTCCGAAAAAATTTGTTTGGAACCTCAATCAAAAACTTAACTTGAGATGAACAATTATTGCCATATTCATAAAAAATAATAAAAGTTTATTTTATGAATACGGCAGTTAGTATTTAAAAACAGTATTAAACAAGTAAGAGTGCTATTTTCGGCTATGCCGAATCTTATAAACCCTTCACCATGTAAATTTTGTTTAGTGAAGTAACTCCAATCAGAGAATTTAAAAATAAAAAAATGGTACTGCATATAGATATTTTACATAAAAATGCCATCGGCTAATACTACGTTAAAGATCTCTTCAAAAGCTTTAAAATGATACCCTTATTAATACTTTAAATTTAAGAGCCCCGTAACTCGGAAAATATAGGTGAGCGCCAATTTTTCAGGTAATATTTCTATTTTACTTTTAAATTCTCTATCACCTGATCATGCTGATTTTCAACAGCACCTCTTTCGACACTATATCTGATTTATTGACATATTTATTTTTTTGTGAAACCAAGCTTGCCTCGATGAAGGGTATAAAAACAAATTGTTTTTATACGGTTTATGTCAGCGTTTTTTTTTCCACTAGTTAGCGGTTTCTAACAGCTAACAAAATCTAGAAAATCAAAAGCGAAATCGTTAATCTGATCTGCTTAACCTTCTTTGTGCAATAACCTGCAACATAAATCTTTCTTTTATGTATAAGTTTCTATTCAATCAGTTAAACTTTATAAGTATGTATTCGTAGTCCAATGATTCTTCTTCCAAACTCTTTTCATGTTTGTTAAAACTTTTTAACATTGTGGCAACATTTAAATATTTTGTGTTTAAAATATTTCTGTCAACATTTTAACAGCAGACACAATCAAGAAAAATTAATTATTTTAATGTCACATTGGTCATTAAACGCTTGACCTAAAAGTCAATTATAAATAATGAAGTCGAATAAAGAAACAAAAGTATTAAACAAAAGAAACGAAAAGTGAACTAAATAGAACACAAAAGTGCTTAAGAATTACAAACCACTACAGAAAACAGAGCAAATGGAAATAAAATGCAAGCAAATTTTATATAATTGAAGTAATTAAAAATTTTCCTAGAACATCTTGAAAGAAATGCAAAAGTTGTCATGAAATGCAGATATCTTTTTTAGGTATTAAATTAATATTTTATGTATTAATTGTAAGTTCACGATTTTACATACATATTAATTACAGAGGGATAATTTTTTAATCAGTAAATCAGTAAAATCAGTTCATTGATGTAGAAAAATATTTATTAACTAATGTTTTAATTTTTGTTTTTTGTTCACCGCTTGAAACTCCTTTTCTATTTAATGTGTGTTTGCATATATGTATGTTAGACGTCACAAAATAGCTAATAATGACACCATCTTTAATAAGTATTTTTTATTGCTTTATAAAAATTCTAATATCTGAAGTTTAACAGAAACAGTTATTTACAGATGCAGAAATTATTTTTCGCTTAATAAAGGCCACGTAAATGAATGGTGTGTCATTGTCAAAACTTACTGTTGGATTAAAATATCACATGTAATGCTTTTTATTTATATTTTTCGTTAACGAATTAAATCTTTCAAATTTCTTGTTCCTTCTTTCTTATTTTTATAAGTTATAAAATATACATACACGTTAAAGCGTTCCTTTAAACGCTGGGGCCAACCTTTGGCCCTTGTTCTATTCTTTAAAGAAATAAAAGATAATGAATTTTGTAAGTTAATTAATGTTACCTTCTTTATTGCCCAAAACGGAAAAAGCTTAGCCAAATTGTTACAATCTTTTTATACTAAAATAATTCGTACTCAACTATAATAAATTACTCTTAAATATAATTCGTAGTCAGCAATAAGGTATTAACATTAAATACAGTTAAATAAAGAATCAATAAAAGAATCCATATTTATCAGTAAATAATAAATTAAAGTAAAATAGGTCACTAATAAAATATTGATCGTCAGCAAGTTGTACTACAGGTCGTTGTACGTTGACAGCTAGTTGGAACAAATGTAGGTCATGCAGGTTGCAGAGGGTGTTAATTTACATATTAACGTTAGTTGGGTCCTAATATATTAAAATAAATGCATTCAGTTATAACGGGATTGCATTCTTGACATTCTTCTTAAACATTTGTAACTTTGTAATTTAAGTTTAATAGAGAAAAAACATTGGTTTAATAAAGAACAAACAAAGGAATTTGTGCGAGCGTTTTATTTTCAAGGACAAAAATAATTTTGTTCCTAAATGTTCCTACGCCTACTTTAATATCATGATATCAACATTCACATTAGAAGTTTTGCTGGTTTCGTTAAAACCAAAGTTTAAGAAAGTTCTGAAAATGATAATGCGAGTTATCAGTTTTTTAGACATTAGGAAAGTAGAATTTTAATGGTTCATGTAAAAAGAAGTACTTGTTTTCTAAGTATCAATACACTGTTCATCAATTTGTGATTATCTGTTTGAGAAACTTACTCTAGAGCTTCCTTTATTTCGGTTTTATTCAAAGAATTTTCAAATAAGAAAATGTATGTGTCTATTTACGTAAAAACTTTATAAAAAACTTTTATATAAATCTAAAAGCCTTGTTACTCTTACGTACACGTTGCGGATCAGCTGATCCATTTTCCTTACCTAAGTTGTATGTAAATAGGTACTCTTTCGTAAACGTGACGTTGCGTTGTGGACGAACCTAATAAAATTTAAAAATTTCTACGTTTTTACGTATCAGCTGCTGCAGATTTGTTGTCTCTATATAATATTAAAATGTAGAATTTATAGCGTATTATGATTGATTTTATTTAAACTTATGTGCTGTTTCTGTATAACAAGCGAGCGACTCGTCTAAAAAGTTTGTATGAAAAGCACTCAATTTTTTGAGTGATTCCTATACAAATTTTCTAGACGAGTCACTCGCTTGTAATACAGAAACAGCACATTAATTAATAAATTTGGTATATGTATGTGTATTAAAAGTAAAAAAAAAGTTCGTACATTTATGTTGTTTTTTATAAGTATTACTGTGATTCAAATTATTACTACTGTAATATTACTGTTAGTATTTTTATTTCTTAATTACTAAAGCTGTGTCGTTCCTGAAAAAACGGGTTACATTGACCGAAGCACTCAAGTAAACGGAATCATCCCGTCATTTAATTGAGGTCTTTTCGTTCAATAGTGTACGGGTTAACTTGAAGGAATGACTTAAGTGAACGGAATGAGCCAATCATTTAATCGACTCCCTTCGTTTAATAGTGAACAGCTTATAATATGATGTATGGTTCACTTTCGTTCAGTGTTTGTTACAGTTTTTTTATGTCATGTTCTTTTATTTCAGTTGATTTTTTCTGTACTAAAAGAAGTTATCGTTCATGTGTATAAGTATACGTTTGTTAATACATATTTCCCTTTTATTTGAATTAAAGTCTTTTTTTTTAAATATTAAGTTTTTTTGCTATGGTGTTGCTTTTTTAATGGAAAAGTTGTAATATTTAAATTAATATAAAAAAGTTATTTTAAATAAACTAAATAGAAATGGCACAAAGAAAAAGAAGCGAAATTCGGTTGCAGAGGATGGAGAAAATCGGGCAAAATGTAATAATTGCATAAATTCGTTAAGCCTTACAGGTAGATCTCAGCGTCAGCAGATCAATATCTTTTAAGCATCATACAATCTTCTACAAGCTTGCCTCCTCTTCCGCTAGAAAAGAAAAATTTATAGATGGACTGGTGCTAAAAGATGTGGAAAATAAACAAAAATTGTTTTAAATTTATTTCAACACACGATTTTTCACGACGCACAGTGGCGCCATTTGAGTTTTTTAGTTGCAAAAATCATATCTTTTGAACCGAATAAGATAATTAAACAGTTTTAACAGCATATGATAGATAACTGTTCAGCCTATGAAATGAGCGTTTGGAAAGGGTGCTACGCTTTGTAGGGGCCTACTTATGCGTTATCAAAGTTAAACTTAGTAGAAAAATCAATTTTATGGTAACTAAAAAAAAAAAAATATTTTTACATTTTAAATAGTTTTTTTTCCTTTATCCTTTTTAGTCGCAGTGGGCTTGCATCAGCAACAGATTTGGTTATCTGAGACCTTACTCTTTCACTATCCTTTGTATATTTCATAGCTAGAGGGTCCGATAAATGCTTCGTGGTCAAGTCATTGGTGGCATCGGCAAGTTTCCTCTTTCTTGTGAAAATTGAACACTCCTCAATACTTTTTTTGGCCCTCCTTTTGCTCCTCTGGTTGATGTGGTGGGTTTATCTACTGTCAGTATAGCCAGGATGATGTCTTCATTAAGCCAGTCCTCGTATTTGGAGTTGAAGTTCTGAATGGTTCGATTAGATTTCACCCATTTTGCCTTAATATTTGCATATATCAGATAAAAATTATTTTTTATAATTTTGCTACTCTCAATATTTCCGTATAAGCTATCAAGTTCTTCTAAAGCAGCTTCCGTGAAACTAAAACAGTTTCTATAATTTTAAATTGTCTAAACAGTTCAAATAATTTTAAATTGTTCAACGCCATGTTTTCAGTACTTAAATTCTTTAATGGTTTCAGTAATTGTTGCGCCAACTTTCAGTCGTAGGCAGTCCAGGCATTGTACTTATTTTGCAATATATAGGCTTATGCTACCATGCCTAAAAATTTACTACTAAAAAAATTTAAACAAAAATTTACTATTAAAAAAAAATACTGTCAGTCAAAAGGGATGGATGCCATACAATTTCTGCAACCATGTCTTTTTAACCTTTTTTACCTTTAGAAGCCAAACGGGCACGTACAGGCAGATAAAACCTTTTGAATTATGTAAAGAAATAATCAAAGAACAGGGTTTGCAAATATGGGAAATATAGAAAAATATAGATTCTTTTTATTTTCCGTCAAAGTTGAAAAATAGTGAAAAAACGGATAGTTTTTAAATAGTGATTTACCAGGGGAAGCACAAAGCAAACAGTTAATTTTTTTTTTATCATTATACATTTAATAAATACATCAATCAATACAAACAAAAAATATGGCGATTCGTTACCTATTTTTCGTGATATTATACCTGAAATCGCAACAAATTGACTAAAAATTGTGTGTTTTTTTGAAAAACGAAAGTCGGTCACCTTTGAACGCTTATATCTTCTAAACTAAAAATGTGATATTATTAAGAGTGGCATATTTGAAATCGTTGAAAAGTTTCCTATAACATGGGTTTATTTAAAACTTCGTGGGCGGTCATAAAAATTTTGGTTTTTGCAACCTCGTTTGCTCTACGGGCGCTACTGTGCGACGTCCATTCTTTTGTTATCTCAGCGCTGATAGCTTACAGAATCAGACAGTTTTTGAGAAAGGAAAACTTTACTGACGACTCTTTGCCGATGTCCTGTCGCTAAAGGCACCATAAAGATACCTTATTGCAACAAACTTCCATGTTGTTTCAGTTTGTTGCCTTCGAATAAGAAGAGCGATTGTACATTTAGATGAGTCTGGTCAGCCAACTCTAGGCTAGGTTCCATAATCATGTTTTTTCTGATTTTTGTAATATGTAGTGTGTTAACACACAAACAATGATGGTGCATTGCTTGCACAGATCACAATTTCTTCGTTAAAAAAAAACACTGAAGATGTTTTCACTTATATATGTTGAAAACGCGAAAAGCCACATCTTTTCATATTCTCAAGCAATTTAGTAATTATGTTTTTATTTTCACGAACCTTTTTTTTTTTTTTTTTTTTTTTTTTTTTTTTTTTTTTTTTTTTTTTTTTTTTTTTTTGTGTGTGTAAAAAAGAACTTTATGTGCTTTGTGTTTTCTTGTTAATTATCTAGTTTTTGTTTTGTTTATTTTCCATTCTTCATAATAAAAAAAGCACTTTATCTCTCTCTGGAGAACCTACAGAGTATATTGTTTTCTGTTTGCCAACGGTTTCGGATTGTTGTTGTTCAAATTGAACGAATGGTCACTGAAACGAACGACTGGGCACAACTCTATTTATTACTATTATTGCACTTATATATATATAGATATATATGTTTCTATCGTAGTAGTATACAAAGCAAACCTTGCTTAGAAAATCAAAACAATTTATTAAAAATCTTTATGGGCATAATGAATGTGTAAAGCCATGTTTTTGTGCAGAACACTGTATTAAATTAAGTATTTTACATTTTATGTAGTAATAAGAAGTTTTTGTTTTGTAACCGCAATTGCTTTTTTAAACTGGTTTTGTTTGTTAACTTTACAAATGAGAAACATATTGAACGTTTACGTACATATAAACAGTAAAGGTGCATTTAGCCGACCGTAAATGTAGAAATGCAAATGAAGATGTGACTGCTGATCATTTTTGATATACGAAAAACTATGCAAATGCTTAGCCGACTGAAATGTCACTTAGCCGTAACGTTTGACCCTGCTGAAAATAAAATTTCAATACAGGTTACGTGACAGATGTAGCCAGTGATGATAAATACTATCACAAATTGAAGTGAAGTACAATATCCCTTTTCAAGTACTTATTTGTCCTTTTTTACTTACTTTTACTTTTAAGTTGTTAAATTTTATAACACACAATATAATTTCATATAAATCATGGAGTTTTCTTTTTTTAATTAAATATGTTATACATGTAATGTTTTTTAAAACTGTTAGGCTGAGTATAACTTATGCAAATCTTATATTTTTCATTATTACAATAAAATATTATTTTTAGTACGATTGAAATATTTACGTACTTTTTACACAAAATTGCAAAGTGGCCATCATTGGTTTGAACAGCTGTGTGTTTTTATGAACTGAAATATAGAAAAAAAAAAAAAAAATAATGGACGACAAAAAATTAATGATTCTTGTTTAGGCGAATGAATGCCTTTACAATGAACATTCTCCAGGATATTAGAATGCAAAAAAAATGAAATAAACGCAAGAAGTTTAAACTAATAAACAAATCTTCGGTATCCATTATAATTTAAAAGCATACACAAAATAAAAAACAAGACAAAACATAACACAGTTTTAATAATTATGTCAAAAACACATGACACGTTTTTACACATTCTATAAGCACAACTACATTTACATCAAGGCGAATGAATACAGGTGACCGCACGGCTACAACAATCCAACAACACAAAAAACAACAGGCAATTTGTTGCTACAAAATTATGTATGTTGTCAAAAAAATATTGTATAAAAACAAACAAAATAAAAAATATATTTGATGAAAAAAAGTGGTTGTAATTATCAAAATAAGAAAATATAAAAATTAAGTTACATAAAAATAAAAATACAGGAAAAGTGACCAAAATTCTTTTGTACCCAAATCACATTCATCGTTCCATTCTTGCACGTTGACCATTTAAAGACTAACATAATCTTCCACAAAAAAACCAAGGAATTATAAATGTGTTAACAATAATTTCACTATCCTTTTAGGCATATTTTGATTATACACATCAGGAACTGCAAATACGGTTCCATGTTGTGGTAGTTTTCTCTAGGAATTTCAATTGTTTGTTTTCTATTAGCAATCAAAAAAAAAAAAATTAAATTAAAAAAATTTAATAAATTATGTATTTTTGACAAATTTTTTTGACAACTGTAATGTATACATCTGATGGGCTTTTTCGCCGTACGTTCATCTGTATTATTTCGCCATGATTTACATTTACTGTACAGCTACGTTTACATTACATTTACGATTTCAACGGTCGGCTAATTCTGCAATACGTAATATATAAATTGTATAAGTTCATAAGTTCATTTCAAAAACTTTCGATGTCAAATGACCTGGAATGAATGATCTGGAAAAATAGGTAAAGTTGTTGTGAGGTTATGTTCGCTTTATTCTTAAAAAGGGAATGTTCCATTCAAGTGCAGTTATACTGAAAATGAATTGCAGTGTAAAATATTTCTCCTCATTCGTATAATTAATTTTATTTAAAGTTCTGCTTTTTTTATATTTTAACATTACGAATTTTTAAGCTAATAGGATTTAATAAAAGAATTGTGTCGTCATGGTGGTAAAAATTGTTGTGAAAGCTGATGCTAATGATAGCCTTTATTTACTAGTGTGTTGTTTCTAATCTTGGATTTAAAATCCTCGCTTTTCAGCCCAATAGTTTACCGCGTTCATACATATACGTCGTTAACTTAGCGCTTGAGTTTCCTTTTCAATTACGTTTCAGTTTTAACTTAATTCAAAAAAGTAGTTTTCGTAACTTTCGTTCTTCAAAATTTTCTAAGATTGTCAGAAATGAAGTTAAGCCAACAATTATTGTGAAAAATGTTGTTACTTTTTTATGTTTTTTGTTTGTGTTCGATGTTGATGATGAAAGGTTTTTTCATAGTTCACCATCGCCCTGTCAAGCTGCCTTAAAAATTTAAGATATGCCATAGAGCTTGGATGCATCTAAGGAGAAGTTCAAATGTAGATATGTAAACAGAAATTTTTTGCCTTTTGAAGAATATTTGTTAAGTTCACATTTTTTGTGAATAATATGTGCTTATGTACACATGTGTGTCTGTATTTATGTTACTCTTAATCGATAAATTTCTGAACTAAAAATTGGTGGTTGATAGGTTTTGCGTTTGGGTCTTTATTAATAAACAGTGACAGGTAAAACAGTTTGATTGAAGGACACATTCAAAAATAAACTTACATTGTAAACAACACAATAAAACTTTAAAAATTTACAAAGTAAAAATACGTAGAATAGTGAGTATAGTAATTTAATCTAGTTAAATAAAGCTTAAGCTTATAAAATTTTTCTGATAGATATAATAGTGGATTTAGAGAAAAAGGGTAAAATACTGGATTATAGAAGTTGGCTCCCCTTGAAAGAAAAATAAGGACTATACAATAACAATAATATTTGTTTTTCGGCCCTTCACTAATTTAAAAACATAAACGTTTAGGTAGAGAAGAAAAATTTTTTAAACTATGCATAATCGATCGACGTATTTAAATTTTCTCTAGCTCATCTAGTGCCTTGGCAAAGTTGATTTCAACCCGGACAGGCAGACGGCCATCGATTAGTCGACTTCGCTATGCATAAGAAGTCAGAATGTAAATACTTAATGGGGTCGGAAATATATATATATAAATACAGTATGCGACAAAACAAATGCACGAACTTATGGTTAATCCAAAATATCTTAAAAAAAGAAAAAATGCATTTGTTTTCCAAACTTTTTTCATTTATTTACAAAATAAATAAACTAAATTATCTAAACCAAAGCAAAAATTAATAATATTTCTACTTTAAAGCAAAAAAAATACTATTTAATAGTAAACGATACTTTTTAAAAGCGACAAAACAATAGCACATTTTAAAGTTATCTGATTTAAATCTAAATTGAACTAAAATTTAGTTGCGTAATATTTATTTTTTAAAACCTCTTCGCATTTGTGTTTCATGGAATCTATTAGTTTTAATAATATTTCGTCAGGAATTTCATTTCACGTAATTTCAACCTGTCGAAAAAGGTCATCTCTAGTTTTGCAATAATCGCGATGTATTTTACGATCTACAATTTCCCAAAGATTTTCTATGGGATTGAGATTAGGCGATTGTACAGGCCACTTCAAAACTTAAATTTTGTTACTAACGAACTACTCTTTCACACATTTAGCTGTGCGTTTTAGGTCGTTGTCGTGTTGGTATCTCCATTTAAGTGGCATTTCACATTACGTTATTAAGGATATCCTTTTACATGAATCGATCTATATTGCCATTGATTTTGTGAATTGGTCTGATCCAATTGCCAGAAAAGCACCCCCAGACCAAAACATTTCCTCCTCCTTGTTTAGCTGTACCTTGAATATATCAAGGATTAAGGCGTTGCCCTTTAGGCCTTCGTACTAGCCGAAATCCATCAGAATTTTTCAAATTGAACTTTGACTCCTCAGAAAAGAGCACAGTCTTCCACTATGTTGTGCTCCTGTTTAGATGTGCCTTTGCAAATTTAATTTTAGCTTGTCTATTTTTGCAGAAATAAATGGTTTTTTTTTTTTGTTTCGCAATGGATCTCGCTGATATAGAGGGTTCCCTTTTTATTAATCTTATTACCGCCTTGTCGTCACGTATTGTAGTTTTACAAGGACGACCTTCTTTGTGCATGGTGGTCAACGAACCTGAGGAACGAAAACGACTTATAATACGTGAAATAACGCTATGATGTATTACGAATTTCTTTGTAATTGAAGTAACTGATTCACCTTTGATATAATCTTTAATAATTTTTTCTTTAATTTGCACAGAGTACTTATCAATAGCCATTTTTTCATAAAACAAATTGATAATATAACCGACGGCTTCAAATGATCAGAGACGACTATAAACATGTGGTCATTTGCTCTAAATACGTTTAAAGTGATGCAAAGAGAGTTATTATTATCTAACGGATACTTGATGTTTTTATTTTTTGTAATTCATAAAGACTGTTAATGATTGTTTATTTCGTGCTTTTGTTTTATCGCGGACAAAAACTGACCTGGTAAATAAAATTCAGTATTTGGTCTGATGCTTAAATTTTTTTGCTTATTTAAGCTTTGCTTTACCAGAAGGGTCAATTGTGTTCATAAATAAATCAAAATAATTTATATATAACTGGGTTTGTATATGTCACTAAGAAATATTCTTTTCTGTAATTTTTTTTGTCAGTTGTTCGTATTTTCGAGGAGAAGGTTTTTACGGAAGAAAATTTTGGAAAATCCATCCGGAAAAGTTTGAAAATTGGAAGAATCCAAAATTGATTTTTTTCCGGAATTTATGTGTGAAATTATTCCTTCATGGCTTTCCAAATGAATTGTATTGTATTATTACTCTAAAGTTTGTATGAAGGCTTGAAATTGGAGCGAAGCAAAGTTCGCCGAAAGAAAGTCAGCAAAAATTATAATTATATTTTACATTTCATTTGTAGCAAGGCGAATTAAATACAAGGTGATAGCGGTGGCGAATTCAATTCTTTTCCCTGGTATTCTAACTGTCAAACTCCATATATAAAAAATCTGTATAACAGTTAGATAAATTTTTTATATATGGAATTTGACAGTTAGAATACATGGTAAAAGAATTGAATTCGCCACCGCTATCACCTTGTATTTAATTCGCCTTGATTTGTAGTTTAAATTAAAAAATATTTCATGAGAATATCATGAAATATTTATATTTGAAGTAATTAAGAACGATTAAAGTAAATTAAAATAAATAAAGAAGATTCCGAATAATAAATTTTCATATTGATATTTTTACGATCCCTTCGAACATCCCCCGTGCTAATCGACCTCACAGCCAAGCAGAATTTGTAAAAGAAAAAAATGAAGCTGGTTTTAAAAATTCTGATTCCAGTATTACGTCATGCAAGCGAGCGACGCATTTCGCTTTTAGCTTAGCCCCAGGCAAATCAACCGATATACAGGATAATCCGCAAATAACTGTATTTATACGAAACGTTTCAACATCTTTAGTTGAGAACGAAGATCTATTAGATTTGGTAGCTCTTAAAAATACTATTCGTGGTAATAATATTAAGAGTGGACTTGATAACACATTGGCAGATACAAGTATATACCACTAAACAATTTGGTAACAGAAGAGAAAATTTTTACCACTTAATTGTTTTTAGTTGCAAAATATTATAAACACGAAAATGTACTTATAACTGTGCTGCTCATCTTTGACTATGTGCAGCAAACTTGAAAAGCTCATCCTCAATTCAAAAAAATTCTCGAACAGTCTGACAGTCATACAGATGTTCTTAAACCAAGCAATGCAAATTTTCTAGAAATGGATTTACGATCATTTGATGGTAATTAAAAAATATGTCAATATATATCTGATACTCAGGATCATACTTGTATACTACACGGGCTGACGAAACAGCAAATTATTCCAAATAGATGAAAAACCGACAACTATTTCAACATGATTAATATTTTCTTTCGTTGACTTTTCGCCAAAAATACAGTGTTTTGTGTTGCAGCGAGAAAAGCACAGAATTTTTCAATATTTAAATTACTTTAAATGCCTTTAAATTTTTTTCACCCAAAATGTCCAGTGAAGTTTTTAATTTTATAGCAAATGAATTAAAATAATTTTGGCTTCAGTTCAATTCCATTTTACTTTAAAAAACTTTTAATTTTTTATGACAAACATAAAAACAATTCAACTAATAATTTAATAAATAAAAGACTTTGACTTTGAACTTAAGCCAGAAATGTTTAATTCATTTGTTAAAACATCAAAACTGTTCAACTAATAATTTAAAGAAAAACTTAATAAACTAACATCAACCGTAATTTATTTATTTTTTTGAAATATGTTAATGCAGTTTTGGTTATACTTTTTTGAATAATTTCAAAAAGAATATAAAATGGCCTGTTGTGAGTAGAAGCCTTGAATTATCATATTTTGGATTTATACTTTTCACAGAAAAAATATGAATTGAATGAAGTTTAAGTCAACTCAAATTAATCTCGTAAAATAAATTGATGAATTGAAATTCATTTCTAATTAAAAAAAATTTATCAAAGTGAATTGCAATTCATTTCCATTTCATCTGAATTGATTTTAAGATAATTCAATTGAAATATAAAAATAATTAGCAATTCATAACTAAATCATTTGAATTTACTTAATTGAAAATTGAATTGATTTTTTAACTATATACGCAGTAAGCATCATTGTCGTTTTGTTAATCGATTCATTTTTTATGTAAAATACAGGATGCACTACACTCGTTTTGCATATCATCCAGTATAGTCTTTGATAAGGCGCGGATCTAGGACAAGACTTTTTTCAATTTTTGTACTGAATATTTTCATTTTGGTAGGATAAATTTCCATTTTTCATAACTCCTAGATCTGCTCATGAATTTGATGGATGTAACTCACTTGCAATTCACTGTTCTAATTCATTTTAATGAATTAAATGCAAATGCAATTCACTTTTACAAATTTATTTAAATTGGAAACGAATTAAAATTCATTTCTGCCTTTTGCCTTTGAATTGATTAAACTTTTATTCAATTCTTTTTTGTTGTGAAATCATTTTAAAATTCAAAATCTAGATAATTCGTTACGAATTAAAATAAAAACGATTCAGCTCTAGTGGCTAGCAACTTCAGAAAAACTTAGAACTTTAAATTTGTTTTGTCGACACTGTATCAATAATCTTAATCTGTAAGTACATTATTCATTCATAATATTTTAAATATTTTTCGATACAATGATACAAACACAGGCAGCTGTGACCGACGTTCAAATAAGCGTAAACTTTGATCATATACTGTGGCAAATGCGCTTTTAGTTCTAATGAATTACGAAACGAAGAAAGTATCTAAAAAATGGTTGTTTGCAGTGTTTAAAATTGTCTCACTCCCTGGCTTAAGTGCACTTAGATATTGAAATATAAAAAGAATACAAAGTTGCAATATCGTTACTTACTAAAATAAATTTTTTTGTGTTTTTTTCATTTGGGGTTTTTCATGTTTGTTTCGTATGTTTTTGTTGGTATTTGCCTGAAGGTGTAAATTGAATGTGAAACATAGAATAAAACTTCCTGTTAACGGTAAAAGTAACAGTACAAATTAAGTTCTTATGGTTTTAGTTTTTCAAGCTTTCATTACATTTAGTTCTTTAGTCATCAGCTCCTAGATGTTTGAGGCTTTTAAACAAAATCACATGTTTTATTCTCTAACATATTATCTAAAATCTTTACTGCACTCCAGTCAGTAGTTTATCTGTTGGCTGCTGTTTCAACAGATATTTTATCGTACACCTTTTACTATATACCATGTATCAGCTATTAAAGAGGATGTTACAATGTGTTGTATAGGCTGTCTTAAGCTAAACAATATGAAATTTATTTTACAATTAACTATATTTTCACCTTAATCAAGTCAAATCAATAAGAGGTCCTTTTGGTAGCGACCGTTTAACAAAAAAAAAAAACATTTTACAATTTTTTATCGTTTTAACTTTCAATAATGTGTAGGAACACGTAGAAGATTTTCTTAAATAATTTTCTTTAATCGAAAGTTGAATATTAAGAATCTGCTAATTTGGGTAACGCGTGCACATATTGTGATGAAAAGCTCTTCTAGGAAGCGAAATCGAGGCGTGATTTTTGTGTTCAAATTATTGAAAAAGAACTCTTTCTGTAACCCACATTTACTGCCCTGTTTAAAGTTGAAAAAATTTAAGTCAGAAACTTGTACTAAATTTGTTTTGCAGTTTGGTTATCTATAAACCACTTTATACTTCTATTATCATTTGGTACTTAAAATGAAGTTGTACTAGTTGGTTTCTTTCTCCTGCATATGCAGCAACACCTCACATTTTATTTTTTGGGTTTATAATTTAATTTTATAAAATTACAATTTTTCAAATAATTTGAAAAATTATATTTAAAATTTTGACAACAAAGTTGAACATATAATAAAAACCAGCTGGGCTGTTAAGACCACCTATAATTTAGTTCGCCTTGACAAATGTAAAAAAAATTAAAAATTTTTAATTATTTTTTTTGTTATGCTCAAGCAAATTTTAGAACTTTTTAAAATTTTTGTTAGATGTGTGTTTTTTCGATTATTTAATATTTTTATTCTTGTTTTGAATTTTTTTAACTGCTTCCTTTATGTTTTTCAATGCCAATTAAAATTTTTTCGTCACAATCACATGTTTGTCTAGCTATTCTAGTTTTAAGGTTATTATCAGATTTCCTTTATTTATCTTTTTATTTCAAGGTATTTTATAGACTGACTATTATGCATTACATCTTTGATCAGAGTATTGTAACTTTTATGATTCACTATTAAAATCAGCTTCAAAATTGTCCATATTTTCACAAAGTATTGTTGTCAGCGTTTAACTATTAAATTGACGTTTTTGTTCAACTGTTAGTGGTTTGTGATGTTTGATAATCTGGCTAAATATTTATTTTATTAAAGCAACTGCACAATGGGAGCTATCAGCCAAAATTCTTGGAACTTCGTTGTTTATTTTTGCTGAGTTAAAAAAAGTTTTGTACTTGGATTAAGACTTAAAAGACATTTTATTGATGTAAATACCCTGACTAAATGAACTTCAAATTGTTGTAAAGCTTTTTAATTTTAATTATATATCAATTCGAAGTGTTTTTTATTCCAACGTATTTTTTTAAGAAAAATGTTTAGAAGAATATAACACATATGAATATAACACATATGTTCAGATGTAAATAACTATTTACAAAATCTTTATTTTACAAGTACTGAAGTGGTTTTTATCACGAAAAAGATTCTCTTTGTTGCGAGTCTTAAATAAGTTTTCCACCGTAAACAAATAATTAAATCGTTGATTTTATAGAGTATAATAAAATAGAAGCGAAAATTTTGATTAAAGAAAATTTGCTTACACGCGTTGATTCACATTCATGTGCTTTTAAACAACACCTTCTTTATATTTGATTCAAAAGTATCGATACTAGAAGTGGTGGATATCTCCTTAAAATTACTTTGTAATCTATGTTCAGCTACGTCTATCCAAACCTTAGTCATTTCATTAAGTGCTACTACAGGCAGAAAATGGCACAAACCATTCAGTCGTTTGTCTGTCTACATCAACGTCTCATCTCTATTCGTGTCATTTCTATCCGTTTTTTCTGCTACAATTTTACCTTAATAATAGTCGAAACTATTTAAAGTATAAATAAATTGTATACCAATGCTGGAATCCTGTTGCCTCTTACGCCTTTATTGATTAAAAAAAAATAAAAAAAATAAATAAAGAATGAGTATGTAGATCCTTTTGCATTTTGGGGTGCATGTTAATGTTTAAGTGGTTCTTGCTACTGCCTTCCGTTTTAATATTGTTGTTGTTCAAAATCTCGGTAAGTTTTAAATTCATTAGCGTGTAACCTACATTTTAATTATAACAACCCACAATGTATCTATGCATCTACTAACAACGTACTATCACTAAAGAATGAATGGATGGGTAAATGGTTGGCTGGCATAGGACGGATGTGTGAACGAATGGTTGAAAGATTGCTACTACCTACTGTGGCATGCATGGTGGCTTTTTAAATATCATTTTATAAAGTCGTTTGAGGTAAAATGTAAATTAATTACACAAATAAAGTGTCTTTAGTGAAAATATGGAGGATAAGTTTATTTCTTTTTTTAAACAGTCATAAAAATAATATTTTTTAATATAGACAGCACTTAGAAACACTTCTGCTTTTTTGCGACAGACACTCTTTGTATAAAGTATGAGATATATGATGTGTAAAAATTAAGCTTAAATTTGACACATTAATGAATTTGTTGGCTTTTTCTTAAGCTTAAATTTCATTTTATTTTAGTTAAGAGAATTGATTTTTGCATGAAATTACAAAAAATCCCTAAGGTATTTAGATGCGAAAAATTCTGATGACGAATGTAACGATACAGAACAGAATTAAAATAAAGCGTGAAATTAAGCCGAATTAAAATTAATAATATAATTCTATAATAATTTTAATTTCTTACCTTTATGATAAAAGTTACAACTACCAAACACATGTCATTAATCATAGATTTAGCATTACCAATGAAATTTATTGTGTATGCTGTTCTCGTTTGGTTTGTAGTTGTATAGTCAGGTTTAGTTTTATTTAATTGTAGATAATTTTTATTTGTGCAGACATGCCTGAACTATACTCCTGTTATATTTGTTAGACTTCTAGGTAAAAGCTGTAAATAGAAGTGTTGGTTCAACGAAACGATTATTTTTAAAAACTATTCAATCGTTTTATGATTTTTTTAAATTCAGTTAAAATCTTGGAAAAAAACTGGTGATAAATATCAAGATTTGGCAAGAACCCTATGTATATTGATGTGTATACTGTTAATTTATTGAAAATAGACAACGTTTAAATTAGTATGTTTCTAAGCAATAATATATACTACTTTATTGCTAAACTTTGATCAACTATTGACATTTAACACTTACAATAAACGTGGGGGATATGGAACAAAACCTTCCTTAATAAGTCAATAGGACAAAAATATTTATATAGTCAAATATTTGACTAATCTGACCGGACCCTAAGGCTTAGATACTCCATGGCCTGTGGTTCTTAGTCTTACGCCAGCCATGGCCAGTCAACAAGTATCATCCTTTTCTGGATATTACTTTTATTATATTTGAGCATCTTACTAGCCTTCCTGCCAAGGGGCTCTTTAAACACTATTCGAGCATGTCTACATTTAGCAGCCACCCTCCTTTTTACATTGAGTGAGTTCACCTAGTGTTATGTGTTCAATCGGCATTACAGCTTACTGACCAGGTCAATAATATTCTTATGCCCGATGTTCGACCCAAAGCTATGCCAAATGGCATCGATCTTTAAACGCAAAGCTAACGTTGTAGCTCTTGACCAAATGAATAAGTCTAACGGCTTTAATCGCTACTTTTCCTCAATTTCTTGACTTGCAGCCGTATGAATAGCACCACACATACTTTTGGCATCCTTTTAGCTTTTCGATTCTTCATTTCAATGTGTTCGTGCCAAGTAAGTTACTTAACGCCGATTAAATTTAACCTCACTTATAGTAAGAGCACTTTCTTACTTGAAAATAGATTCTAGCAAAGGAACCTTCGTTATCAATTATTAATAATTTCTCTTTCCGCGGCTCTGACAAGTTCATGCAGAGCGGTGCCACCGAGATAATACCTGTCGCTATCAATACTTCCCTAATACTTCCAAGCAAATTGCTTATACCCCACTATAATAAGGCGTGAAAAATTCGATCCATTGGCGTTGTTGAAATCTAGCGTAACCGTGTTCTAGTTCGCCCGATTTCGCCAAAGTTACGAGTTGCTCGGTATAAAGCACTGTCGATATGTTTCCTTATTTTTATACGTCTTCGGATGTTTGTCCATCTCCTGTCATACAGAATTTTGAGGTAGTTAGCTCTGTGGTCAGACATAGTTAATCAGTCCGCGGCCTTTTAGTACTTAACCCTGCATAGCATATTGTTAGACCACACCTCTGCCCATCGTAAATTAACAAGATGGGCGCTACTTCCTTGTTTAATGCCTACAATTGATGTCCTCTGTAGATATCATATGTACTGCCTATTGTTGCCAGATGGCCTGGATTTGCCGCTTCTGGTTCGAGTTACCAGTTAAAATATAATTTGTCCAGTTAAAAACCAATTTCTTTAATATGTACAATAAAAAACGCTCGCTCTATATACACCTACTTGTGTAGGAAAAAACAAAATGCAATAACCGGAAAAGAAATGTGTTTTTATGCAACAAAAACTTTATTTCATATAATATTGACTTTCTTTTAAACTAAATCTTATAATTATGTCTTTATAAGTCCGCTTAAGGCAATACTTGTTACTTTCTTGAAACAAGAAATAAGTTTCGAATATAAAATAAGCAAAAAATTAATCAAATTCATGAGGCTTGGATATCACGAAGTTCATTTTGATTTACTGTTGTGGAATTCTTAATTTAAGCTTAAAAAAAAAAACAAAGACAAAAAGTTGTAAAAATATTTTAAGTTATATTAAACAAATTATTAAAGTATGTCACAGCATCTAGCGATAATATCTTTTTAATAACTAAATTCTGAAGGTGTTCATGAAATAAATAGTTTGTCGTTAAAAAATCACTTTTTGCTTTATTTTATTTAGTAATAATTTTTTAGTAATAATTTTTTATATACGCATGAAAGTCTTCAGTTGTCATTTGTAGCACAATAAGCTTAACTTTCGGTGATTTACAAGTTTTTATAGTTCAACTAAATCTAAAGGTCTGTTAGATTCATTGATAAAATCGATTAAAAACAAGCGGACCTAATTAAATATTACCGGTTTTTGCATAAACAAACAAACGACAAACAAGTTGTTTTTTTTCTCTCTCTTTTTTTTTTTTTTATTTGCCGAGTGCAATGTGAAGTTACAAAAAATAAAAACAGAATATTTAGACTAAAATATAGGACAAAATAAATTTTTTTAATTTAGTATTTTTGGTCCGTTTTTGTTTCGCATTTAGAGCACAATAGGCTATAAAGCTGTCAAGAGTTGTATAGAACAAAGCCAATGTCTCATATTTTGAAAACTATAAATGACAAGAGCAAACTGATTACACAAAAATATCTATCTTATCTCAATTTTTTATATTTTGCGGTATAGAACACTATAACTTGCAAACGACGATATGTAATATGACGTAAGTCTGAATTATAACTGTTACGTTTCCTTGCTTTTATGTTTTTATTTTGTTATTTTTGTGAATAAAATTTAATAAAATTTTGCTTTTTTAAACTATGATCGCATTTCTAAATTATCCAGTTATTTTTTTTCTTTAATCCAGGTGAATTTTTCCCATTGTTCAGTTATTCGACTCTTGATATCTGACAAGCCTAGTGCTACCCCACATCTTATTTTTGCAACTAACATCATCCTGAATTCCTTTGTAACACCTGCAGGCTACCTAACCTTAGCTTAACACAAATAAAAAATTGGTCTAGTTCGATCTAGCAGCTCTTTATTGGTTGGTTCTTGCACGTTATTATAATGAACCTTTCGACATTACTCAAATTGTTTAGAGCACACAGCAGTGATGCCTTAAAGCCACTCCCATAGTTATTCTCTAAAGAACCTTTCATGCATGTGTCGGTTATACCTAAAATAAGAACTTTAATTTCTACTAGTCCAAATGAACTTCTTACTTTCGCATCAACCCTCGGCTTATTATTAATCGTGCAACAATTGCTCGGGTTGTAATTGGTGCCCCTTTTATCCTCATTTAATTCAAATACTTTTGAGATTGGTCTGATGTGCTCTTTTTGTAGATTCTGCTCCTTCTGTGGTTGGACCTTGCCTGAGGGCTTAGCGCTATTATTAAATTTATAAAGCGTTCTTTTCACTTCCTTGGCGTCTCCTCAGTCCAAAGACTATAAATCCGATTTGTCATCCTCAACAGCTTTTTTTCCTTTTCGTCCCCTCTTTCGCCTTTGCTCTTCACTTTAAGATATGAGCTGCAGAGACTCCGACTCGAATTTGACGGGATGGCTCTGACATGTACTAACCTAAGCCCTCAAAAGCAGATGTGTCCAATTCATGCACATTAACTTTTATAGCCTATGGAGTATCTAAAAAAATGTGTCCACCCATATACAGCTCCATATGCAAGGGTAAGTTTGCATTGATGCTGGAGGTCGATTGGTATCCAGGGTTTGCATACTAAAAACCAAGCACCCCTTTGTTTACGCATCCGTGGCGTATGCTGTTGATAAGGAATTTTTTATAACATTATGTTTGCCCAACCATTACTTTCACAAAAAGCAAGTTCCCAACAAACGAAGGCTGTCCTGTGCGAAACTGGCTTAAGAAAGTTTTAGCTTTTCTCCGCTCGAGTTATTTCGCCAGATTCCCAGCAGAGACAGGAAATAGCTGGAAGCTTATTACCGGCTGCCAGAGCGAGGTAGTATAAGTCAAAACTTCTGGCAATACCAGCAGAAGGCCGACGTTTAACCCTGAAATGGTATTGTTCATAGGGGCAATCGTTCTAAAATAAATTTATTTACACAGAAATAAAAAAAAGTTATTCTGATCGATCTTAGCCCATATTATCCTAGTGCCCCATTTAAGATGTCGTTCACCAAAAAAAAAAAAAAAAAAAAAAATATATATATATATATATATATTAAAATTATTTTTTGCTTTTTTTAAAGGTTTTTATCTCAAATTAATACAAAATTGTTTAAATATTACGCTTCTAATACCTTAAGAAAATAGGTTAAAATAATTGAATTTATTATTGTTTTTATTATTAATAAAAAGTAAGAAGTAAAAAATCTTTTATTTTCAGTATTTTCCAAGTCCATGACAAATTCACAAAGCAGTAGCTCTGGCTCACCGGTGGTATCACCAGTAAGGACATCACCGCAATCTCCATTCAGTAAGTTTGGTTTAAATACGTTCTTTATTTTTAAAAGCATATTAAAGAATAAAACTAGTATTAAAAACTTCATAAAATAGAAACTTGAAAATTGCTATTTTAAATCCATAATAAGAGCAATTTCAATTCAAATAAATATACTTTATATTTGAATAATAAAAATACATTTTATACAGTAAGAAGAGTATATTTTGAAAATATTTTAAATAAACAATATTAGAAAAAAATTTTAAATAAATAATATTAGAAACAATTTTGGAAATAAAATATTTTATTTAATTTTGAGAAGCTGCTTGTAGAACGTATATTCAAGTGCAAAGTTTTTAATTTTATTCTCGCAAAGCCGCTCTCATTTACCTTACTTTGAAGTAAGGGAACAACTGAGAATAACACGGGATCCCATAGAAGACTAAAGAAATAGACCTTAAGTAAACAGACACAAAAACAATTTAAATGTACAAACCTTTTCTATATATTTTCTTTATTTTAAACGAATTGCAATATAAGCTACAAGGTGGCGCAAATTCGTTTTCAAATCTTAATGTCAACAAACAAACATTTTGTTAGATATTAAAACACAAATTAGCTCTGCTTTAACGGAAAGTTATTTTTTTTAATATACGTATCCCATATATTGCACGTTCTCTTTCTTGGAAGTTTTTGCTGTGCAAACTACTGCAAACGTAGCAAGTTGTCGTTTTTGCTTAACATCTGGCTCCAACTTGACGATTTCTTGTAAGCACGGAAAAAGTTTGGCACTATGACGTCGAAATTCTCGAAAATCTCTATCTGTTTACAACAAATGTATCAGAGCAGGATGACAGTTGAATGACTGATAAAGTTTCGCAATGAATATTTTCTCACTTTGTTTTTTTATTCTCTAGCTTATTGTTCAATTACAACACGAAAATAAAAAGGAAAAAAATTAAAACACATACTTTTGTAAATATTTGCAAGTCGTCTTTAGAAGTTTTCATATTACAAAAACATCTTGCACCATGTAAAGCATAATTCCTTTGTCCCCCTTCTTCATGTTACCGAACGATGCTGCCTTTAGGCAAATTTCTTTAGAACCGAGTTCTTTTTTGTGAAAGAATTTATGCGTTTATCTTATTTGTTTCCTTTATAAATTAATATGGTTTATACATTGTTTTAATGATTTTTATTTTCTTTCTTGATTACAGGCATTCGTGGAAGTCCAGAGGGTGTTGGCAGTTTATCGCCTGGAAATGATTCGTTAGTTTATGGTGACCCAAGCTCAGTATCTCCTCAAAGAAGGATACATCGTAGATATTTATGAGATAATATTTTGTAATTTATTTATATTTTATGAAAGACAAAAAAGTTTATATAAATATGTAAGAAAGTTAAGTCATACACACACAAGCTTGAATAGGGTTTGTTGTTGAACAAAAACAAATTTTTCTTACCAAAACCGTCATCGCACATATGTATGTGTATGTAATTCTACATTTGATTTTTATGCCACAATGTAAAGTCCGTCTCACTAACTGTCTGACTATTTTGCCTCTCGTTTTTAAACATCCATTTATTAAAACATTTTATGATTCCCCTTTTTTTAAATTTGTTTTCTGGTTTTGTGTTTTTTGTTTCATATTTAATATATGCTTGCATCCTGAATATAGAATAAAAATATGTACACAAATACAGTTTTGTTGCTTCATCAACTTGATATACATATATGAACCATTTATTTTTAAAGTACAATAAGTCACTTTAAAAAAAAATATATAAATAAAAGATATTTATGTAAATGTCAGAGAAGCTAAGACTTTATGTTGTTTAAGTCTTCTCGAGATTTAGCCTAAAACTTTTAAAACCTTTGAAACACAATCCTTTAAATATCTAAATAGCTGAAAAACAAAGTGACTTATGCTACTTTCAAAATAAACGGCTCATATACACACACACTCACGTACTGATGGGTTTATATTCAAATTTATAAAGTTTTTGAATTCTTTTTGTTTTGTTTTTTTTTTGCCAAACGTGAATATTTTTTTGTGTTTTAATTTTTAATTGCTTTTTTATTATTACTATTCATTAGAGTATATCTTTCGGTTCACAAGGACTCTACTTATGCATACTTCATTTTATTTAGTTTATACATAATTCTACACTTGTATGCTTCTTTTATTTTATTCATCTTAAGGGTTTTAATATACATTAACCAATTTGTGTGTGTACGTGTTTCTGATAATATAAAATGAATTCCTACTTTTTTTTCGTAATAAAATCATTTCGCTGATTAATTAATTTTATTTTACTACTTACAGTTTGTCACAAATCAGTTTACACAAAAAAAAATATTTTTTCTTCTCATTTTTAATTAATAAGAAAACATTGCTTTTTATTTTATAAAAACATTTTTTTTTGGTTTATTTGAAGTTTTTTGTTATGTTTTTTAAAAACATCAAAAACAGAAATCTGTAGTTTTTTAAAGTTTGTCTTTCACAAAAACATAAATCCTTTTAGTTGCTTTGGTCGCATTCACATGGTAAATTCTAAAATTTAAATTTTTTTTATCACAATTGTAATTTTCTATTTTATTTAATTTTGTACAGAAGTATCTACAAATTTGCTACAATTATACATTAGTTTCATCCGTGTCATATGCAATATGGTGATATTTTTCCAAGCTTAAGGGTTAGAATTAATAATCTCAAAGCTTTTCAACAGCTGCTCATATTTTGACCACAACTGTTGCTTGTAGTAAATCACTTTATGTGTCTTGTCTGATAGATTTAAAAAGATTTAACTAAAAAAATCTAATCATCAACTGAGTTGTCGAATAACAGTGAACAAATAAAAAAAAAAATTAACACATAGTTTGATAGCAAATAAGTCTTTGATTCTGGTGTTTATTTTGCTACTTTTACACCGCATTTGACTTCTTAATATCAAACATTTACATGTAAAGAATTTAAAAAGTAAACAACCCTTCATGTAAATTAAATTAAAACTCTAAATTATATTCCACATTTAAACAGTGACTTTAATAACTTAAAGACTTTGTAACGCAAAATATTTTATGAACTTGCTTTAGCTAATGACGATTAATATTTTAATTAAAATAAAATTTTGAAATATGTAGCATTGTATATTTTATTAACACTTTTCAGAATTAACATTTAAGAATTTTCTTATCAAATAAATTTCTTTTCATTTATTAACTTTTGTTCATTAATCACTCATAAGTACACTTAAGTTAATTAACAAATAAATATTATTAAAAAATAAGACTATTCTAAGCAGTTTTGTGTTTTGTACTTGAAAATAAATTGTAAAATATTAAAAGAACGATATACTTATTACTTTTTTATTTAATACAAATTGAGGCAGTGACGTCGCAATAAAAAAATATACAAATTGGCACGGTAAGGATTACAGAAATGAAACCGAACAATTTGCTACCGTAAAGAAAGAACACCAAATCATAAAATTTACCACGCAATACGTTAAGTGTATTAAATTCCTGTTTTCTTTTAAATTCTATATTTTATAAAAAAAAATGGAAATTTCTTTCGTAGCTTTCGCGGTCAACACCAAAATGATTTGGATTTCTAAAATACACACACAATTATTTTAATATATTTTTTCACCTATTACGGTTTACAACTCAAGTGAGTTTGGTCATCTAAGAGAGAACTTTCATACAACCAAAATCATTTTAGTATTATGAAACGCAACTGCTTTTTGCTTGAATTGTTACGGCGTTACCAATTTAAAGCATAAAGTTAACAGAATAAACAAAAGCAAGAAAAAGTATTTTACGAGTATGTGTTTTTTACAATTAAAATTATTTAAAATGGATATTAGTCTCAAGACGGTAATGTAGATGTTCTCTGTTTGTTTGGGAATTTTATCTAATAATGTTTGGGAATTTTATCTTATTTATTATTTAACCAAGCAAGCTATTAGAAACCCTACAAAAGTAATAAGTTCCACAATTGAGTTTTTATTGTTCAACAAATTTCTAACTGTATACTTATTAACTATACTTATAATCAATACTGTTGTTTTTATAAGTATGCATTAATATATCTGCATGTGTATACAAGTATTTACATATAAATTAACAAGCAGGTAGAAAATCATACCATTGACTGTGTGATGAGATTTTGTATTTTTTATAATCTAAAAGAATAGACACTTGAATATTGTCTTTTGCTACAAGCAGATCAATGTGAAGAAAAATTGTAAAATAAATCAAATTATTAAATAAACTGAATTTTAAATAAAGAACTCCTACATAAAAATGGAGCCGAAACCCGGGAACTGTCCAAGTGCTGACAAATAACCCAATACTGTGTGTTCTAATTCTTACTACTGCCGTCTGGTCTACGGTATCAGTTCAAACTGTGAAAAAGCTAAAGTCTGTTTTTTTTTCTATCGTCGTGTCTACAGCTTCGAATCATTTTATTTGCAAATATTGCAGTCAATTACTACGTGGTAAATCTAGAAAAGATGTCATTAACACTAAAAGTGGTTGAAGATCAAAAGAAAACCTTTGCTCACATAGAGCATGTGGCGAATACATTTAGAGCAAAACCTAAAAACGAGTTATCCAGAGGATTTGCCCAAACTATTCTGGAGGAATTAGAAAGCAGCTATAGAACATTCAAGGATGGTCATGAACAACTTCTTGAAATGCTTCGGGAAAATTCTATGTCTGAAGGCGGCGTACCGTATTTAAGCAACGACACTTTTTACCAGTGTTATGATGTCTATATTTCATTAAAAACTAACATTCTTGATTTAGTTTTCGACTCTGATTCGCCACAGACTCCACCCGTCCACGCAAGTTCATTCACAACAACTAGTCGCAACGATTCATTCTATGCTGGAGCCAGACTTCCAAAGATCGACTTGCCAACCTTTTCGGGGGATTATTTTGAATGGATTGCATACCGAGATATGTTTAAGACACTCGTGCATCAAAATAATTCTCTGACAAAAGTTCAAAAATATTTTTATTTAAGGTCTTCTTGTACAGGAACGCCACTTAACATGGTTAATGAGTATCCGGCTGCAGAGTCCAGTTATGATTTAGCATGGAATACCCTCGAAAAAAGATTCCACAATGAAAGAAAACTTGTAGAGCAAGTATTGAAACGTTTATTTTCAGTACCGCCTTCTGATGGTACCTATAAAAATGTAAAAGTGTTACTAGATACCACGCGAACCTGCCTCTCACAATTAAAGTCTTTAAAGATAGATATTTCTTCATGGGACTCAATTTTGGTGTATTTAACTACACAAAAACTGGAAATGCAGACTCGTAAGGAATGGGAGCAATCACTTAAAGCTGCAACAACAGTACCACCAATGTCTGAAATGTTAAATTTTCTGGAAACTACTTTTCGCACATTGGAATCTTTAGAAGAGGACACAGTTACAAGCGCTTATCGCAGAAAACCCACAAGAACTATACGAGCTCACACTGCTTCAACAGTAAAGGATGAAAACTGTGTTTGCTGCCACAAACGTCATCCTCTCTACAAGTGTTTCAAGTTTATTAATTATTCTTTATCGGAAAAGAAAAGTTTTTTAAATCAGCATCGTCTTTGTCGAAACTGTCTAAACACTGGACATTTGCAATCTTCTTGTAGATTAAATACAAGATGTCATATTTGCCAGGAGCCTCATCATACTATTCTCCATAGTATATTTTCAGAAAATAACTTTAAAGAAACTAAGTTATCATCGTTAAACATTCCAATACAAAATAAAACTTTTCAACCATCTCCTACAACAATGCCCAGTTCAGCTACAGTAAGTACAAATATTTCCAATTTTAATAGTAAACATCTAAATGCTGCTTTATTGCCTACTGTAAAAGTTATTTTAAAAACGGCGACAAAAAATTACTGCGTGAAAGCCTTAGTAGATCAGGGCTCACAACTTTCATTTATTACAGAAGAACTTTCTCATGTAATGCGAGTACCAAAATACAAAACGTGTGTACATGTTTCTGGAATTGGAGGAAATCAAGCAGTCACGGTAAAAAAATCTGTACGATTGTCAATTTTGTCAAAATACAAAAATAATTTTGAATTGGAAATGAATGCACTTGTGATTCATAGCGTTACTTCCTATACGCCAAATAAAGTAAATCCTAAATTTATTCCAAACCTTTCAGACTTTTTCCTCGCAGATCCAGATTTTATGAAACCACAAAAAATCGATCTCCTTCTAGGAAACGACGTTTATGGAGACTTGATCCTTCCTGGGATCAAAAAATTAGAAAATGGTTTGCTTTTGCAAGAAACTCATTTAGGTTGGATGATATCAGGATCACAAAAACCTTATATGGAAAATGTTACAATTTCTGCAAATTTGTGCTCTGTGGATGAACAACTTCGGTTGTTTTGGGAACAAGAGGAACTTTTAGATAAAAAACCATTGTCCAAAGAAGAGGAATTGTGTGAAAATTTATTTAACAAAACTCACACTAGAGACGAAACCGGACGTTATACTGTTCATCTGCCATTTAAGAGATTACTTCAAGGTCAAAGTCTACCAATATTTACCCAAACGGACTACAATGCAATGAAGAGATTCAAGCGGTTAGAATTGTCGTTTAAACAAAATCCTAAAGTTGCTCTGGACTACAAAAAGTTCATGGAAGAGTATGAACTACTTAATCATATGGTTAATCTTGGTGAGTATCCAAAAGCTATACCGCAAAATGCATATTTTTCCCCCATCATGGTGTACACAGAGAAGGCAACACAACCACAAAGCTGCGAGTTGTTTTTGATGGCGGAAACCGTAGACTACCACACTTCTATAAATGAAGAATTGTCACCAGGACCTGCATTGCAGAATGACTTACCTTCAATTATAAGTCGTTGGAGAAAACATCGCCTTGGTTTTACAGCAGACCTGGAAAAAATGTTTAGGCAAATAAATGTGTCCCCTGAACACCAAAATTTCCAATGCATTCTTTGGAGAAATTCAACAAACAAAATTTGTGTATATACACTACGTACAGTGACCTATGGTACAACATCAGCTCCTTATCTTGCCATTAGAGTTCTGCAGCAGCTAGCAACGGATGAGGCAATAAACTTTCCAAAAGCAAGCCAAATACTGCGAACAGACACTTATGTAGATGACGTCATATCAGGGACGGATACCCTACAAGAAGCAATAATACTTAAAGAAGAACTTTCAAATCTTTTGAATTCAGGTAGCTTCCATTTGAGAAAATGGAATTCCAATTCGAGTGAATTCTTAAAAAATGTTCCAGAAGATGACCGTGAAATTCAAAGTTTATTTTCTATATCTCAACCTAAAATGTCCAAAGCTCTTGGAATAAATTGGGATACTAAAAATGATTTCTTTTGTTTTTCCATAAATTTTTCATTTTGTGAAAACATTACTAAAAGTAATCTACTTTCAGACGCTTCTAAATTATTTGACCCTTTGGGATGGTTATCGCCTACCACCGTAATAGCAAAAATAATATTTCAAAAGCTGTGGAAATTAAAACTTGACTGGAAAGACACCTTACCGAATGAAATACAGTGTGAATGGGTGCACTTTAGATCGAAACTAAAAGCTCTTGAAGAGATAAAAATTCCTCGATGGATTGGTTACACCCCTTCTAAATGCAAAATTGACTTTCACGCCTTTAGTGATGCTTCAAAAGTAGCTTACGCAACTGTTGTCTATGCCCGTATTGAAACAGAATCTGGTAAGACTTTAATTAACCTAATTCAAGGGAAAACGAAAGTTGTTCCAATAAAAGGCGATACAATTCCACGACTAGAATTATCTGTAGCAGTCCTTATGGCAAAATTGGTTGCTAAAATTAAAGCCAGCGCAAACTTCAATATTAACAATATATACTACTGGACGGATAGTACTATCGTTCTTGCGTGGCTGAAAAATAATTCAACGAGGTTGGAAGTATTCGTGGCTAATAGAGTCGAAATTATCCGAAGTTTGACAAACGTTGAGTATTGGCGATACATTCCTTCACTGGATAATCCAGCAGACTGCGCTACAAGAGATTTAATGCCCGAACAATTAGTTAACTACGAATTGTGGTGGAAAGGACCAACCTGGCTATCGGCCGATTCAGAATCTTGGCCTACTTCTCCTACTGAAAAATCTTTTGTAGAAATAGTTAGCAACAATGCTGTTCAAATAGCAACAACAACAACAATGACAAAATATCCAGAAATAATCCAAAGATTTTCAAAGTTATCAAAATTGTTGCGTGTGACGTCATACATACTTCGTTTTTACAAAAATATCAAAACAAATATAAGCAAAAGAGAATTTGGTTTTCTAAAAACATATGAATTAAAAGAGGCAATGCAATTACTTATTCAACTAACACAAGCAGTGTCATTTTAAGAAGAAATTAAAATGTTAAAATTGGGAAAAAGAGTTTCTAATCAAAGTAATATCTTAAAACTATTCCCGTTTCTCGACAATATGGGTATTTTACGAGTTGGTGGTAGACTATCAAATTCTGCAGTCCCTTACAAAACTAAACATCCAATTTTGTTAGCAAAACAGAATCCTCTTTCCTTTCTTATATTTTTAGATGCTCACGTAAAAACACTCCACGGTAGCCTCCAGCTTATGCAGTCCTATGTTTCGCGGTCCTATTGGGTGATTTCTTCTCGGTATATAGCTAAACGTGTTCAACATGGATGTATTATTTGCTACAAATACAAAGCCCAAACTTATCAACAACTTATGGGAAACCTGCCGTCAGTACGTTTGCAACCTACCCGAGCATTCAAACATAGTGGTCTTGACTATGCCGGCCCCATCAATATAAAGGCCTCATCCCTAAGGACAGCAACAACTACGAAGGCGTATATTTGTCTGTTTATCTGCATGTGTACAAAAGCGATACACTTAGAAGCCGTCACGAGCCTAAATGTTGATGCATTTTTAGCAGCCTTTCGACGCTTCACAGCACGCAGAGGATTGTGCACAGATTTATACTCAGACTGTGGTACAAATTTCGTGGGAGCCAACAAAGAACTTCAAATCCTATATCAACGAAACAAATCAACTCTTCCTGAGTACCTCGAAGAAACTCTGGCCAACCAAGGCACAAAGTGGCACTTTATTCCTCCTGCTTCGCCCCATTTTGGTGGTCTCTGGGAGGCTGGGGTAAAATCCACAAAACATCACTTGCGCCGCATTATGAGAGACCGCATATTAACATATGAAGAGCTAAGCACGCTATTGGCACAAATAGAAAGCTGCCTAAACTCTAGGCCTTTGTGTCCACTATCTACGGATCCTCTGGATAACGATGTTCTCACACCGTCACATTTTCTTATTGGTGAACCATCAAACTGCATTCCCGATGATGACTTGCGCGATTCAAATGTTAGCCGTTTAAGCCGTTGGAAGTTGGTAGAACGTCTAAAACAAAATTTTTGGGATCGCTGGAATAAAGAATATTTGTGTCGACTCCAAGCTCGACCAAAATGGAACAAAGTCAAAAGAAATATAAAAGTTGGGGACATTGTTCTACTTCTTCACGAACGAAGTGTACCAGGACAATGGCCACTTGCAAAAGTAGAAGAATTGCATCCTGGCGCTGATGGCTTAGTACGAGTAGTCACACTCTACTGCAACGGCAAATACATAAAAAGGCCAATAGCAAAGATATGCTTTTTGCCCACATACGATGCCTATAAAGCTACTTCATAAGAACAACAATGTTGTTCGTGGCGGGAGAATGTTTGGGAATTTTATCTAATAATGTTTGGGAATTTTATCTTATTTATTATTTAACCAAGCAAGCTATTAGAAACCCTACAAAAGTAATAAGTTCCACAATTGAGTTTTTATTGTTCAACAAATTTCTAACTGTATACTTATTAATTATACTTATAATCAATACTATTGTTTTTATAAGTATGCATTAATATATCTGCATGTGTATACAAGTATTTACATATAAATTAACAAGCAGGTAGAAAATCATACCATTGACTGTGTGATGAGATTTTGTATTTTTTATAATCTAAAAGAATAGACACTTGAATTTTGTCTTTTGCTACAAGCAGATCAATGTGAAGAAAAATTGTAAAATAAATCAAATTATTAAATAAACTGAATTTTTAAATAAAGAACTCCTACACTGTTTAAGAAAGAAAAATTCGTGACAAGTCCAATTCTCTTGGACTACCTAGTGCAAAGTAAGACAAATAAATGTGTTTAAAATTAGTAACATACACAAAAATGAAGTTTGTAATTTTTATACATTTTAGTTATTTTCGACTTAGCAAAGAAACATTTTGCTATTTACTGGATCCTATACAAAACAACTTAAGGAAATCTGTGCGGGTGGCAGCTATACCAACGATATTGAAATTGTGTGAGGAACTTAGATTTTTTCGTTGATGGCAGTTAACAAAAATGCAATGGCTGCATCCAAATTGCCGTGTGCCTCGTCCAGTATCGGATTGCCGTTTCATGGTTCTACACGTTTTTAAAACTGTTGCTTCGTTGAACTTTTATTTTATTTGTAAATTTGTTCGAAATCTGTGAACAATTAAAGTGTTTGAAGACAAAGGGTGAGTTCCAAAAAGCCGAAAACACATTGCAGTGATGCAGTTTTGCTACTGTTTTAATACAAAGTAACAACTATGTTGTTTACTTTGTAAAAAAAACTTTGCAAATTTTTAACATTTAGAAACACTTCTTTGCAATCAGTTTTTTTTCAAGATGGCGATGTCAACAATAAAAAATATAATCTTTGAAGCACCTTCTCCCATAAAATTTTGCAAACGTGTTGTTAACAAAAGCTGCTTGCACTCAAAAGTCTACTTTTTGTCCCTGAAGATATAAATAAATTCTGTTTAAATAATAATTAAACTTAAAGAAAATTTTCTTACTTTTCGTCTGCCATGATTGATGTGTTTGTAATTTATTTTGCACAAAATATCAAAAAAACAGTAACAAAATTAGTGATACACAGTTTGCTTTTGTTTGCGTATCAATAACTTTTATTATACATTTAGGGATGCGTAACATTGTCAATGTTGAAATGGTTGCGTTTAGGAATGCATGACTTTGTTAAGTTACATTGCAAATGACGTTTTGGAACTCATCCAAATTTTACTTTACTTACCCTTTTACCATTTTTCCTAATTTAATTTGAAACAACTGCTACTAATTAGTTGTAATTTTTATCCTTTGTCAACCGCACTAATACGACAATAAAACTGAAACACATTGTAATTTTACCTTAAGATTTTTTGGCAGGTTGAGTTGTAATTGATAATATCCATTTCAACTATAGTTAAGTTGTAAATCGTAATAGAGTTTTTTTTTATGTTATGAAGCTTTTTATTTTTGTTTTATTGTCCGGTGTTTGCTGAAGTAAATCGTGATATTATGATAAGATTTGAACACCCCAAAATATGAAAATTTTTATTATTCCATTGATTACTCTAAAATATGAACTTAGTGTGAAAGCTTTAAAATATGAACAACTTACTTTTGAATTTCTTAACGGACTTTTATCTAAGCAATAATGAGATCTTTACAAACTGAATTGTAAATAAGTTCTGGTTCAATTGCATAATAATTTTGGAATTTCTCTAGCTGTTTGCTTTTGAATTGTCTTTTAAGCTGTAAGTCAAAATTTCTAACATACACTTTTAGCTCACGCTCACGTTTAGCTGTAATAATTTTTGTATATACATAAATTTAAAAGTTTTTAAATATGCATATAAAAAGCAAGTTTTTAACTTTAAAAGAAAAGTCCGATGTTCTATGAACATTTATAAAAAGGAGGAAATGTTACTAGCTTAGCGAATAAACTTGGGGTGAAAAAATCTACAATATAAAAAAGAACAGAATTTCTATTATTAAATGTGTCAACAATACCTTCTATGAAACTGGAACAAGAAAAACTGTGCGGCCTTCCGAGTAACCAAAAATGAAATATGCTTTAAATTGACTTCTGTTAAAAAGGCCAAAGATCTTCATAATAAAATCAAAGAAAATGCTTTGAAATTCAATGCTAGCGATGGATGGCTTCAAAATTTCAAAAAGAGATACTGATCTGAAGAAAAACTTTCTTCATAGCCCCACTTGGTGGATCCTTTCAAAATGAAACTAAAAAGTAAAATTTAAGCTTTATAACGCTGACGAATCCGGATTGTTTTGCAAATTGCTGCCACAAAAGATCTACGTGTCATCTTAAAAAAAAACAGATCCTGGTACAAAAACTGAAAAGCAACGGGTAACTTTCTTGTGCTGCGCAAACGCCGCACGAACTCACCAACTTAAACTGCTTGTAGTTCGAAAGGCTAAAAAGCCTCGCTGTATTGAGAATTTTAATTGTCCTGTCCATTATAGACGTTCTAAATCGATTTTCGCTACTGCATTAGCACTGCAAGACCAAATAAATAAGTTTGTTCGTAAATGCATCACTGCGGTGCATAATATGATTATTCTGCACTGCCATTGCTATCAGCTATTGAGTATGCTTAGATTTGCTTATTAAAGTTTGCATATACAAACGAAGAAATGCTGTGAAAATGGAAAAATTAATATTAAACATGAAAATTTATTATACGGAATCTTTCTTATGTTAATTTACCACAATCGTGCTTGATTTCTTTAAAAGTAAATATTTTATGATATTCTCATGAAGCATTTATTATTTAAAAATACAGAATAAAATGTATTACTGTGGGGAAAGCATATCCATATGGACATTTCGCTACTGCTCATATAGCTCATCAGTGAATTTTACCCAAATTTTGTATAAAAAACCTAAGTCTTACATCAAAAGCCAAATTGATTAATATAAAACTTCATTGAATCATTAAAGCAAAAAGATAGTTAATACTCGAAAACGTTTTACACAAAAACACAGTAAACACTCAATTTTGGTACTACATATATATAATTTTACATGAAAGTGCTCTTAATGGGTTAAGAATTTTTACAATTTTTTAGTATTTCCTTTAATATCTCTTCAAAAGCTTTACAATGATACCCATATTGATATTTTAAGAATTTTGAGAATTTCAGAGCCCCGTAACTCAGAAAATATAAGCGAGCGCCAATTTTTTCGCTTAACGTTTTTAATTCTCTACCACCCCATATATTTACTTCTTGATTGTAGTTGCTTTATGGTTTAAAATGACATGAAAAAATTAGAGGTAGGCGTGGTGTTTTGCCTACTGCCTCGAAGGACATGGGACCGATCATGTTGATATCCAATAGCACATCTTTCGACACTATCACCCCTATCATGAATATCTTTTCACTCGAAATTTTTTCCCTTTTCCCCAAATTGCAATCGTGAATAGTTCACGTGAACAATTTTTCACATAAACATGATTGATTTTTTTCCTCGAAATTTTTTTACTTTTCCCTTAGATTTGTTCACTTAAATTTTGCTGGGAACTGCATACATTATGCCAGTTTTTATGTTTTAATTAAAATATTTACATCAATAACACATTTTTTTTTATTCAACATCAGTTAGTGCAGTGCAGACTGACATTATGCTCGTCAAGATGCAAAACAAAGAGATTTATCTATTGGTTATAAACTTATGAAGAGTTTTTATTAAAAAATATTTTTTAAATGATCCGATACAAAATTTTATTTTATTGAAATGGGTCAGTACCAATGTCTAGGGTATGTTAGGCAGGCAGCCGTGTTGCCACAGCCCACTTGGGTCCATTGATTGGACCTTTTGTGTCTAGGGTAACTTCAAGGGCTTTTAAGCGTCTTGCACGTCACGTTCTTGAAATGACATTGTTCTCTGTTGTAGTATCTCATCCTCTTGCAACAACACAATAGCACCAACCATTAACATTACTAAATTTTTCATAACTTTAAAAAAATTTGAATATTTTTTTTCCCTATTAATATTTTCTTCTTTCCAATTTGAATTCAGTGCGAATTGATAGCGGGAACAAACGTTCCCATAAAACTCACGATAGCAATTTTCCCTTCATGGGGAATGAAAATTTCATGGGAACAAAAATTTCACATTTTGTTCACGATAGGGGTGTATATCTGATCTATTGACGGACATCGCTCAATTGACTTCGCTATGCATATAAAGTTATAATGTACAGTTACTCTCAAAAATATTTTGCATCAATAAAAAATATAAATTTAAAGAAAAAATGTCTTCGAAACATGTAGTTTTTAAATAACTCATGTTTGTGTTTATTAAATATTAATAAATAGGAACTAAAATTTTAATTCTTTTCAAAAGAAAGCATAAAAAACATTCCAAATGCATCACAATTAAAAAAAAAAATCAAAATTTAAGACTAATTCTTGCTTCACAAAAGTATTTTGCTTTTTATCTTTTGTCATAAAATTTTGGACATAAAAAGAAGAAATTTTAAATTTTAGTACTTCGTATAGTATCCTTTGTTAGCAATGATCGATTCCAAGCGTCTGGGCATTGACTCCACTAACTTTCTGCATGTTTCAGGAGATATCCTGTACGACTCTTCTTCCAAAACTTTCCTCAGTGAAGCTTTTGAGGATATATTGTGCTCCCGGACTTTCGCTTCCAAATGAGCCCATAGATTTTCTATTGGGTTGATGTCAGGACTTTGGGGTGGCGTTGGAAGATGCTTTGTGTTATATAGCAGCCATAGTTTGACGTCCAAAGCTGTATGTTTGGGGTCGTTATCATGTTGGAAATAATATCCATTGTCAGAAAACCCCATTTTTTCAGCGCTTTCACGCAAATTATCTTTTAAAATGGACAAATATACATGTTTGTCCATAGTGTGATCGATAAAAACCAATTTTCCTACCCCCTGCGCCGACAAGCAGCCACAAACCATTTGAGATCCACCTCCATGTTTTACTGTTGGTCTTATATTTCTTATATTCAACGATTCATTAGGCTTACGCCACACCATACGTTGTCCATCTGACCCAAAAATGTTGAATTTACTTTCGTCACTAAATATTACAGTTTTCCAAAAGTCAAAAGTTTTGGATTTGTGGAGTTCAGAAAATGAAAGGCGTTTCTGTCTGTTAACCTCGGAAATATATGGTTTTTTTCTAGCCACACGACCGTGAATATTATAGGCTCTTAAAACCCCACGGATTGTTTCGTCACTTACACTTCTTCGTAGTGTCCCCTTAAGTTTATCGTTAATTTTTGGTGCTGATAAATGAGGATTTTCACGGTTTTCTTTAAGAATTTGTCTCTCATTTCTTAAAGTTAATAATTTGGGTCGGCCTTTTCTTGGAATATTTTCAATGTTGCCGCGTTCTTTTACTCTTTTTATTACATTTTCTATTGTTTGTCGACAGCGGCCAAACATATCAGAAATATATTTTACTGATTTACCCTGATTGTGCAAATACAAAATAATTTTTTTCTCTGAACAATTAAATTCTCTTCCTTTAGGCATTTTTTACGAAATCAACTGCGTACAAAACGAATGAAAATGCAAGATATTATGACATTCAAATGCATCAAATGATGTTGCTAAAGAAAACAAAAAAGAAGTGAAGACAAACATAAAAAATATAACGGTTCTTTTAAAAAAGCAAAATACTTTTGTGTAATATAAATTGCGTAGTTTATACAACAAATGCAAAAAAAAAGTATCAAAAACAAATTAAGAACTGTCGTTTTTTGCGTAGTTGCAATCAAAATTAGTAAATTTTTTGAGATAGTAGAAAAAACATTACTATGTGTTATAATTTTTATATTATTAACTAATAAACATAAATTTTCTGCTTAAAATACAGAAGCAAAATATTTTTGTGAGCTACTGTATATACTTTTTGGCGTTGGAAATGGATATTGTAGAAATTACATACGGAATGACAAACTTATACATATATGTATACCCTTTTTCCACTTTTTGTGGTGAAGGGTATAAAACACCAAGTTAAAGCGCATCTTTTTTGTATAATTGTATTGCCCCTAAGGCGCCATTTTTGGACAATTTTTAAAGTAGGACAGAATTCTTTCCTATGTATGATTAAATCGTACGATCGTGTATAATAGCGAATCCTGGCCTTAACTTGTATTGATTTAAATTAAAAAATTTCCCTAAGCTCAACCCTTAAGACAACTATTTATTTACTTTAACACATTTTTTGTTTCAATTACATTCTACTTATAAATGAAATATATTTCTAAAGCTCTATACAGACGGTTGTCAGGTCTTACAATATTGTCAGACCTCACAATATACTGACAATGACAAGGCAAAGAAAAATTGAAACAACAATTTTCAGTTTACACGATTGCGAGGCATTTGTCAGAAAACTGACAATTCCATTGTAGGACAATTATCTGACAATAAATTTATCTGCCAACATTGTCAGACAACAAATTTTTAGTTCACACCGTAGTAAGAATTGCCAAGTGTCAGAATTAAAAAATTCAAAAGACAATTTTTTTAATGTAAATTATTATAAAAGGTACAAATTAATATTATAAATCTTTACCAAAACAAATAGATATTAATCAAAACGAAGAAACTGCAACGATTCTAACATCTTGCGGTTTTAGCGAGCAAAAAAAAAGTCGACTTCAAAACAGATTTTAGCTTTTTGTCTAAAAAGTTCCAAAAGTTTGGCCACATACATCAACTATTGGGACAGCCCTTAGTTTTTAGTTTTAATTATTTATATTTCTTTCTACCATACAAATTCGTGGACATTTTGTGTAATTTTCAAGTGTTTGAATTAACCGGTTCAAAAGATAGGGCTATGTATGTGGGATGCTAATAAACACACTACATTAGCATCACCCATAAACTCGCAGACAGAGAATACCAATAAATAACAGACGATAACTACAGCATGACAAACAGACATACACGCAATTGAATAGTAAGAAAACATATAAGAACAGAGTGAGTTGAGAGTTCAAGTAAAACGGTCAAGGTCTGACGAAGTGTGCTAAAGCCATTAAGCTTAATAGAAGTGTTTAATATTGAAATAGAAGTGCTTAGTTAAATATTAGACTTGTGGTATATTTAGTGAATAAATAAAATATTATATAACTAGTTATTTCATTAAATATTAAAACTATCTTACAACTAGTGACTTAATAAGAATATTAAAACTGTCAATCAAACTTAAACTATCCTATCATAAACGTAAAGCTAAAGTTATCATTAATTTATAATATTAATAATTAAACTGTACAAATAAATGAATTTAAAACAAACTATACGTTTATTAAGTGTTTTAATATAAAACAATAAGGTCACCAAACCACATGTATAACAAATTACATCAGGTATGAGCACACCCTTTAATTTATAAATTCAAATTTTATATTTGCTCTTTTAGCGGACTTTCCAATACAAGTTCCCTGTAAATTTCAGTTGCCTGTCTATAATAGTTCAAAGGTTTGGTCACATACACCAAATTACATCAATTATTGGAATACCCTTAAATTTGTAAATCCAAATTTTATTCTTGATATTATAGAGGTTTTAGCTATACAGGTTCTTTGTAAATATCAATCGTCTTTTAACAGCCATCATATATACACATAAAATTAAACGATCTGTATATTGAATATTTATATATGTTATTACAACTGTCGTAGTTATCTACCGTCTGTCCAGAACCATGTAAGCAAATTTACATGAAAAATTTCGCTCACTGCAATACTTGTTCCGTATTCCAGTTTAAACTATTCGAGCTTTGCTCCTGAAGAACTATATGCCATTTTCAAAGTGCTTGAAAAAAGGCGAGTTCTTTCCCACCATCAAAATTGTCCTGTTAAAAACCGTCGCTGTCCATTTTTTTAACTTTCTTTTTCTGCTTTAATTTTATTTTTTACTAGCGGACCCGGCGAACTTCGCCTCGCTCCAATTTTAAGCCTTCAGACAAACTTTAAAGTAATAATACTACACAAATATTTTAATTTTCAATGTGATTTATTTGATGGAATCTATAGAGAGCGATTTGATGCACAAAATTTCATACAAAAAATCAATTTTCGATTTTTCCAATTTTCCGCGTTTTCCCCAATTTCTTATTTGAAAAGCCATTAAGGAATAATTTCACGCAAAATGTTATACCAAAACTCGATTTTCGGTTTTTCCAATTTTCCGACTTTTCCGGAGGGATTTTCCAAAATTTTCTTCCGTAAAAACCTTTTCGAAAATACGAATAACTGACAAGAAATAGGCTTAGCCGTTCTCATGAATTACTATAAATTTTTTACACCATTTTTATATATATAAAGGGTATTCACGATGGTTATTGCATATTGTAAATTTGCTGTGCATTTAAAGTAGTTCGTGAGCGTACATTTTTGTAAAACGTACATTTTTGTAAAAAAAAAAACATTTTATTTGTTTAAAAAATCTGACAACTAATCAAAAAGCAAAAATAAATATACAAGAGAATTCAAAACATAAAATTAAAATTTTTTTTATGCACAACTTTTGTTGCTCAAGGTTTTTTTAGTGCGACCAAAGTAAATTGAAGTAAATTTCAAATACTTATATTTTATTGTTGTACTGATAAAAACGATGCATATTTGCTCCAATTTGCACCGTTTGCACAATTTGCACTACCCACCGTGAAAGCCCTTATAGATTTAAGTTTTTTTTTAAGCACCTTTTCACTTTTTTCATTTATTTTTATCTGAGAATGATATCGTTGTCAGGTGTTAAAAATGTCCAACATATTACGATTTTATGTTCTGACAATGCAAATAAAAGCGTTCACACAATTGTAAGATATCTAACAATATTATTGTCAGGTAGAAGTCTGACAATTATCTGACAATGGTTTTTCTGACAATATTGCAAGACAACAATTGTAAGTTCACTCGATTGTGGGGTGTTTTCTGTATATTTTTCTGACAATATTGTAAGATCTGACAACCGTCTGTACAGAGCTTAAGGAATTAGAATGAGAAGCTTAATTTGATTTCTGTTTTTATTGTTACTGAAAACAAAATTACTGTTTCTTTTTCTTTTTGGAAATAAACGATGAGAAAGTAATAAAAACATTATTTAATTTAATCTTCTTTATGTTGATGGGTTTAAAGACTTGTACATGAACATACCTAGTAGGGTCAAAAGTTACAATTGCAGAAATTGATCAACTTAAAAGAAAACGAGTTATTTAGATTTTATGATGCTTCAGAGTAATATAAAAAAAGGGGCTATTATGTATTTCTATTCGAATCGGAAAAGCAACGAATTCGTAAAAATGCGGTTACGTAGTGAGATTTTCGGAAATTTATTTCCGAACGTTCGTAAATTAAGGGAATTTTTTAATCCCATTCGGAAACCAAAAATATCCCTTTCAAAATTGCAATTATGTATGTAGTACGAAAGCAAATGTCAAATGTGTTATTAACGCATGTAGATTTTTCAACTGCCATTTTGATTGCGTAAATTTTATATTTTTTTCAATACATTAAAGATATTAAGAATAAACTATTGAAAAGGTAGGTATGTATATACCTTTAATATTTAATTAATAAAAAAAGTTTATTGAATGCATTGATTTAAAAATTATTTAAAGGGAAACGGAGGAAAAGGAGCTTATATACAAAGCCAAGGCAATATGAAAAATTGGTGGAAATAATGACATTGCATGCAGTTTTGGCAAAAGGACACCTAAATGTTTCTAATGCCAAAAGCAAATACAGGGAGTTATGGCAAAGACTTCAAATGAGGTGAAAAGTGAAAAAAATATTCAGGCACATACATATGTAAATATAAATGCTTTAACTTAGAATATAACCTTTTTTCAAATGCAGTCCAAGGTATGGGCGGATTAAAGCAACACATAAAATTAAAGTCTCGCCGCAACAAAAATAGTATTTCCGAAACTGGAGGTGGACCAAGTAATTACTGTTCCCTTTCACCGCTGGAGCAAAAAGTTTCTAAACTGCTTTAAATTATTGAATATATTGAGAAAATGTGTACTAAGTGTAGATCAAAACTGCCATTACTGCAATTTCCCTTAAAATTGCAAACACAGCTCTGCAGGCCTTTTGAACGTACTACATAATACGATTTTGCTTTCGATTCGGAAATTCTTTTCGAAACTCTTTGCGATTCGAATAGAAATACATAATAACCCCCAGGTCACAAATTTGGCAATAGGCCACAATGACTAACCAACTAGTAACACAGATTACTTGGTAGATTTTAAATGTTGGGCAAAAACTATTTTCTTAACTATTTATTTGAAAAAGGGTTGACAATTTCTGAATGTAAAACTTATTTAACACGAACACTTTGAAGTCTGCCAAAAAATAAAAAAAAAATAATTTTTCACTTTAAAAATAAGAAATTAATTTAAAATAAGGGGCACCACCTATCGAAAAAGAAAAACCTAAACGAATACCACCACAATTTTTGAATTTAAATAGTGAGCAAGTGCATAACGCAGAATGAGAAATAAATATTTGTGTAGTTTTTACCATCTTTGTAAATCTAGTTTAGTGAAGTAACCCCAATCAAAAAAGCAAATATTGGGGTGACAGGGAATTAAAAAAATAAAAAAATTGGTACTGCATATACATAATTTTACATAAAAGTGACACCGGCTCTAAATGGGTTAAGCATTTAAAAAAAAATTAGTATTTCCTTAAAAATCTCTTAAAAACCTTTAAAATGATACCCACATTGATATTTAAAAAAAATTTAAATTTCAGAGTCCGGTAACTCGAAAATATGGGCGAGCGCCAATGTTTTTACTTGATGTTTTTTCTTATTTTTTAATTCTCTATTGCCGCATATATTTATTTGTTTGATTAGAGTTGCTTTATTGGTGGTGTTTTCCCTGCTGCCTCGAAGGACATGGACTGGTCATGCTGATGTTCAATAGCACATATTTCGACACTCTATCTGATCGATTGACACATTTTTTTTTTAAATCCGCGGCAAACTTTGCAATGTATAAGAAGTCAGAATATATATACTTTATGGTATCGGAAATGGATGTTGTAGAAATTACACACGGAATGACAAACTTAGACACCCTTTTTCCACTTTTTGTAGTGAAGGATATAATAAAAACTGAGCGATACTTATGAAGGGGGTGGCTGAAATGTATCATATCAAAGTTTTAGTTTACCTACTTTTCAGTTAAAGGGAGACCCCAATTACCAGTGAACCCTTCGGCAATATGGGGTAATAGCACTTTTTGAGCGTCCATGGCCTTTGGCACGTGGGTCTGGCTGCTGGCGACTATTATGATCATTATCAGCTTCAGAGGCTTCTATCGACGCTTAGTTACTTCTGCAAATTATAAGAATTCAGTTTTAGAGTAACTGATGACAACAATGCAAGCTATATGTATTTTGTATTGTATATGTATTTTGGGGTCTCGATTTATCACTTCGAACAGGCGCTTTTTGTTTAGTATCGCTTCTAAAATATTTTTGAATGTTTTCTCGATGATACGCTAAAATTGCAGTACCAACGGTACATTAGGTCTAACAATATTAAAAAAGATAATCATTTGAATTTTTATGGCTTTGCATTGTTTTTCGAAAGAGTTTTCTTTCGAATCGAAATACAGAATTTCCGATGCGACAATTTTGTGGAGGGTGGAAAAAAATCATAGAGAATAAGTGAAATGGCATAGACTAAGCTAAGTGTTTTGTCACTTTCGTTTATCGTTTCACAGAAATCATTATTTTACAGTCTTTGAGATATGCTTCACTTTGTTATCCTGAACAAACTGTTAATCGCAGTCTTATCTATTGTACAATCGATTAATCTTAGTTTCGGATTTTTTTTTTGTTTCTTTCCTGCCATACACAAGTGATCCTCCCTTATATATTTTTGTTGTGTACATTATTATAAAGGAGATTCGTGGCAGGCATTAAAAGAAGAAAGTCATTTTGCAAAAAGCGAAACACTATTACAGAAATCTTTATCGGAGGCGAAAAACACGGATTTCAAACTGAACCCACAATGGCGCTAATGTGATATTGCAATGCTTACAAAATTGAACAAGCCTTAAAAAATGGTAGTAAATCAATCTATGAGATAGTTCTCCGCTACAAGCTATCGCGCACTACAATCTAAGGGAGTTTCACAAAACATTAACGAACTTTATACTACTCTGTACAGGAATTTGACATTCAAAATACTCCATTAACGTTCCTTTGGAAGACACTTTTATGTCACTTTATTATTTTTATATGGCTTTATTTAATGAATTACTCAATGCGTAAATACTGCTCTTAGAAACTTATTTCGATTTTTTTTTTCATAAATATTGTTATTCTGTGCGTCTATGCTTCAGACAGTAGTCCATGGAGTATAGAAGAGAAGGATTTGCAATATAAAGTTCTGATGAAGACCTCTAAACCACTTCAAGCCTTAGAAGGCTTGTTAATTTTTGCAGCTGTTCGTTTCCTTTCATGTGTAAGTTAACAGATTTTCTTTTCCTTATATATTGTAGTCAAAAAAATATGTGATTTAAGGAAATAGACTGAAATTCTCTTAAAGATTATATTTTTTATTTATTAATAAAAATTTGTACACACGAAATTTAAGTAAAATGATGCTATTTGAAATTTTAAAGGAAAACATGCGATAACATAAAATTAAGTATTGCTTGGTGCAATATATTATAAATTGCTATCAGGCTATTTTCTCTACAAAAAAGTGATTTATTATTTTTAAAAATTTCGTTTACTCGTAATATGGATCGTTTTTCTAAATTGACCTTTTATTTTTTTTGCATAAAAATAAACATATTTTATTTGCTTTAACTTTAAACTAGTTTGACTTAACCAATATACAAATATATACCAATGTTTATGTGCACTTTGTTTCTGCATGGATGGAATTGTTGGAACAACTGTACTATTTTTGGGACTATTAACTTGTATGCAAAGTCACGATACACTCGCACATTTTTTGCCAATATTTTAATATTTAAAAATTCAACAGCAATTATTATTAATAAGTTCATATCTTTAAAAATAATATGTACATAAACAAGTAAGAGTGCTATATTCGGCTATGCCGCATCTTATATACCCTTCTCGTTTAGTGAAGTAGCTCCTATCAAAAAAGCAAATAGTGGGCTGACAGAGAATTAAAAAAAAAAAAAAATTTTTTTTTTTGTACTGCATCTACATATCTAATTCTAAGGTTTATTAAGGTTAAGGATTTTAAAAAAATTCCTTAAAGATCTCTTTAAAAGCTTTAAAATGATACCCATATTGTACTGTAAAACATTGTATTTGTAAAAATATGCGATATTTGTAAATATTTTTAACGAATTTTTAGCTCAGTTGATAACCAACCTGTGTAATTATTGTTTTACTACTGCAAGTTTTCTATAGCTCTAATTAAACAATAATTTTTTTTCATACTTTAGATCCGTTTTTATGCATAAACATTAATATTCTATAAATTTGGGTCTATTTATTTTTATTTCACAGTCCAATTTTTACCTTCGGTTTTTTAAACTTACGCAAAAAATTGATTTGGGTACGTTAACGTTACCTTAGCATATCCCATCACTGGTAAATAACCATGTAGTTTTTGAGGCCAATGCTTGCCAATTAGAATCAATGCAAGTAGTATGGCTGGTGAATATGTTGGAGTTCATTTAATTCAGTTGGCGAGTGGTTATATTCAGGTTGAGTGTTTAACTTTGAACAAGTTTGTTGGGCTCGTACAAGAGTATAAAAAAATTCAAACGTAAGATTCAAATATGTATGAAGGACACGTGCCTGATATCGCAGGGTAAGTAAACGAGTGAATGCATGACTGGTTAAATGGATGATTGAGTGCATGAGTAAATGGAGTGTTTCAATAGTGGTAGCTTCATTGTATTTATTATTTTTAACATTATTCTTGTTTAGCATATTTATATATTATATTTAGACCTGTTAATGCTTTAACAGCTATTTAAAGTGTTTTTGTTAATTCGCTTAGTTATGAATAACATTATTCCACCACTCTCACAGAGTTGTGCAATGCACCGTCAGACTCTTCAATTTGTTGGCTTGTTGAGTTTGTTGTTTGATTTGTGTTATGCGTATTATTTTAAATTATTAAACAATTATTTATGCTCGCATTTGCACACTTGTGTATTTTTTTAAGAACATTATTAATATAGCCCGGTAGTTCTCTTGGCGGTTGTAAGATGTTTATACCATTTTTATTTTACAAATGAGGAGAATGCATAAGAATTAATTACTGACAACCATTTTGTGTAAATCGATATAGCTTCGTTGTTTTCTTATGACCGATAATAAAATTATTACTATTTAAACAACAAAAAGAAAAGTTAAATGTTACAAAAAATATTCAATATACATTAACTAAAAGTAAGCATTTGATCCTTAAGCCTTGCTCAGAGAAAAGAACATATGCTTTTTATCTCTCTGGTGATTAGATTTATGATCTAGGAGGCGTTTTAACCCTTGCCGTTGGTTAAAATCATTTAAAATTCTGTAATTTTTAATACATTAATTTTTAGAAACCTTTTTTGCAACCCATATAAAGTAGAAATTTACAATCAGCCGTTCCGCCGATTAATTTAAACTGGTTTACACTCATCTGTATTCACTCAACTTCCATTTATTTTTCCAAATTAAGCATCAATGACTAAGGTTTTTACCCAAAAAAGTTGAAAATTATTTGGGTATTTTTCGAAATAACAAGTAATAGTCCTCCACGTAATGTGATTTACATTTATGTGAGTTCCATTCCTTCAAGCAATGTTGCAACTGAAATATGTATTTTTCTGGATGCTAATTGAAAATACATCCTTAGGAAAGCACCGAATTTGCTAGTAAGCATTTCTGAAATGTGGCAAGAATATAAAATGGATCCTAGGATATTATCTTGCAAACTCGGCTTCAATTGCATGAGGCGTCTTTTCGCAATCCATAATTTTTTACCCAATAATCGAATTTAATCGAGATGTTCTAGATATACTTTTTTTCTAGATTTCTTATTTATTTATTTACAGCTCCTTGTTAATTCCAACCGTATGTATACAACTGTTGTTTAACAGTTTGCGACATACATCAAATAACTTCAACTAGCAATCAGGTTCTTTGTAAATTTCTACCGTGTGTCTACTAAAGACGTGCACTAGTATATCCAACAGTATGGCAAAAACAGATATATCATATACATAACAAGTAAAACAGATACAAAAAAACGCATGAGTGTAGTTGATATTGTATGCTTTCGCTTGTGCGTACTCACACTATGGATATAAACACATACAGTTTTGCATAAAGTGAGCAAATTATCAGTTTTTTACTCTCAAATATCTGTTGCACCATGAGTATTTGGATATATCTGTTCATGAAACTGATATTTTTGATTTTGATTTTAACTTCGTAGTAATAACCCAATTTGTAAATATTATTGTTTAGCTTTAGTAATTAGTTTATATGATTTTAAATGTAGAATTAGCAATATTTATAATATTAATGATAATTTTATTTTATAAAAACAAATGGAAAATTAATAAATTGTTGTCTAGTTGCGCGTTGAGTTATAAGACATTGTAAGTTTATTTAAAAATATTAATTCCTCTTTGATAAGAACTAGTAATAGTTAAAATTAATATATAAAAATAGATTTATTACATACATCTGTACAAACATATGTACATAAAAATAGGAGTTCCAAAATTTTCAATAAAAAAATTTCTAGAATACAACCAGTAATAATATTGTCCCTTTTATATATGTACGTATTAAATAACGCAATTTTTATTTTCTATGCACTTAGAAGGATATTATAGTTATGTTATTTGTGCATTAAAAATTTCTAAAATTTCTAACATTTACTAAAAAAAACCTCTTTTCTGCATTTAAGAAAAGTCCTACAGCTTAAATAAATAGAAAGTAAAAATTATTCGAAATTAAAAAAATTATTGAAAAGTTTTAAAGAAAGAAAAAAAAAAATAAAAGAGTACAATGAACAAGCTCGTTGTAACTGCTTACCAAAGGATAGTCATCTTAACAACGGTAAATATAAAATATAACAGTATAGTATATCTCTTACTAGTGTGCGTAAATAAGTGGCTGTCAACTACTAATTAGAATATATAATGAATTGATTGAAAAATAAATTGTTAAAAAATGCAAGTTTCGTACTATAAATGGGAGCAATTAATTAGATAGATCATAAATGCTTATGATGTTGTTAATATTTTCACTATTTTCACTAGCGGTAATTTTATGAAAAAGTTGATCGATAATTAGTTAAATGGTTTTAAAACATACGTTTTCTTTTCTTTGTACACTAAGTAAACGCCATAAAGCATATTAAAACAATATTTTAGAGTGACATTTTTATCACAAAATTCTGGTGAAATATGTACGTGTTAACATAAGGCACTATAAGAATATATTTAGTTTTCGAGTAATTAATAAGATTTGCTAGCTGGGGTTTGAATTAAATTTAGATATCAGACATCAAGTTTTATTCCTAACTCGTTTAAATTTAATAAGTTATTAAAATTTTTGAATGCATATCCATCAACGAAAGGGTTAAGGTTGTAATTCCATTTCATTACCATTATTAAAACAATTATAATTAAAATAAAATTATTAGCATGACATCGTAGTTATTTTTTTCCTATTCATTATTTCAACTAATGCCAATGCAATTTTAATGGTAATAAAAAGTAATTTTTTTTTTGCTAAAAATGTTTAAATATTCATACTTCATTTTAAAATTTTAAAAATAATTTGGATTCAAAAGGTATTTTAAAGCAAACTTAACATAAAAATATTTTTTAATTGATTTTAAATTATCAGGCTTTTCGTCTCTCTAAATATAGAAACATGCATACATATATTTATTTAGTTATTGTATCCTTAGAACTGTTGTAATTGTTGACAAAAGTTGTTAAAAAACGTAAAAGTACTTTAAATACAATTATACGCATTAGATTCATTAATTTTTGGTTAAAGAATTCTGTTTTGTATATTCAACTTCAATAAAACAATTAAAAATATTGATCATGTTTAGAAACAATAATTTTATTTTTTAGTTTTAATAAACCAATGCATACGTACGTATGAATGGATATTAATTCGCAGCACACAATAAGTACTTATGGTACAACCATCAATATCTGTTTATACCCGTTTGTGCAAAACATAGGAGAACAGATATGTTACTCTCATTCTCTCTTTACTCATTCGTATCCATCCAAAGAGAAAAAGTAACAATATCAACTTATATCAGAAACACAAAAGTACTCATCTATACGCACTCATAAGAGTAGACACACAAAAACTGATATAAACAGATATATCTGTACACGTCTTTAGTGTCTACAACTGTTTAGAAGTAAGGCTAAATACATCAAATTAAATGAATATTGGGGGCACCCTTTAATTTATAATATTGAATATTAATACTCGTTACTATAGCGGTCATAGCAATCGACATTGTGCCCAATTTGCAAGCGTTTGTCTTTAACGGTTCAAAAGGTAGGCCCATATATGTAGGTGAATTTACGTCAGACACCCTTCAATTTTTAAAATTGTTAACAGTTTTTAAGGCGGGATCAATCTGCAAGCATAACCTTTCAAATAAAGGAAACATTTTCGAAATCGCTTCAAATATAACTGAGTTCTGCAGGCATAAACTTAGAAAGAAGGAAACATTCAGACGAATTGATAACCTTTTTCAATTGAGAAGTCCGACTTTTTGTATAAAAAAATGAGTCGACGGTTGTTTGGCTTTTTCTAGAACAGTCTTATTTTAAGCTGCTAGTCTTCAATCATTTTTCGTTTTTCCAATTGCTAGTTTTAAATATTTAGGGTGAACTTCAGGAATGTATAGTTAAACATGAAACAAATAACTGATTTATGATGTTTAAAAGACCGACTTTAAAACACATGTCTGAGTTCAACAATCCGCATATAAAACTATTGAAATTTTCAAGTTATTTATAACAAAAAGAAAAAGTTTTTATCAAAACGATTCAATTGAATTTATTTGCATTTTATCCAGTCTGAATTACATAAATCAAGGCTACTTATCACAGATGGAAGGAATCAGGAACACGTACGCAGAAATCCACACACATACACACAATGCATAAATACAAATTTATATATATGTAAGTTTGTCCACAAACACACACATTCATTTAAGTACACAATAGTTTAAATTTACTTCTTCACATAATATTTCGTCGTCAGCTGGTGTAAGTTGTAAACGTCTGTTCTTAAGTATATATTAAATTTATTTAGTATGTGAAAATCAATAAACATCTTAAAAGCTTTTCAAGAGATCTTAAGGTCAAACTAAATCTTTGTTAAATATACAACGTGAATTCAAGGAATAAAACATTCGAAATGTTTGAAGCAATAATAAATGCAAAATTTACTACATGTAAATTGATTCGTTATTATCAAAAGCATATATTTAAACGTATATAAAAACAATAGGTCTGTTCAGTAACTAAAAATTGTTACTAGAACGTAAAAAAAGAGTATAAAAATGTGAGAGAGAAAAAAATTTGTTGCAAATTTTGGCTAGTAAAATTTTTACTAGCAAGGATTAGTCAACTAGCTGTTTTTACTTTTACAAAATCATTTTGTTTTTTACAAAATCATTTCACCAAAAAATGTCTGAAAAACGAAATTTTTTAATAGATAAGAAAATGAAAGTATTTGACAATTAGAAGAATATTAAAATAATATTATTTTATTATATTTTTAATTAAGCTTGGGCAGTATGCTGCAAAAAAGCTTAAATCAGCAGAAATTTGGTTTAAAATATTCTTCCTTTGCAAGTGATTTTGTTTGTTTAAGAATTAATAGCAAACAAGCCAGTGATGAAATATTCAATGCATTTTACTTTTTTCGGTAAAATTTTAGTAAGAATAGTAACATTTTTATTTACAATAAAAAATAAGTTATACAGATGTAGATTTTTTTAATGTAAATATTTTTCCATCTAAATCACAACTTAAACATCATAAACGCTTTTGAAAATTTCCTAGTAATTAAAAAACTTTTAAATTTATTATGGTCAAAGATGTTAAGTAATGATTAGATAATGCTAATGATTGCTAGTTAACCTTATTTAGTGAAATTCTCTAATTCATTAAGCAATTAGAATTAGTTCAACTAATTCCCATTAGATAATTTAAATTTTTATTCCAATGGTAAAACTTATTGCAATTAGTTGCAATTAGCAAAAAAAAAATTGGTTTACCTTTACAATTAGAAATCTAATTGACTTCTGCTAATGCAATTAGATATTCAATTAGCTCTAATGAGAATCAATTATTTTGATATTTTCAAAAACAAAAAAAACTAAAATATTCATAATATGAATTTCACACATATATACATATATTATTTATGTACATATATTACATACAAGCACACATATTTAACGTATGTACTAACTGTTTCATAACTACAATGACCGGGTATATTTGCTTTCAGCAATACGAGCTTTTCAAAAAAAAGTCCGCCAAGGGACCCCGCCTAGGACTATTAATAATGTCCGCAAAGAAAATAGTCGCTCCACAGGGCCTAAAGACGTAAGCGATGTGTTGCAAAACACATCTAAGGTCTTCATTCATACCCGAAATTTCATATATTCGCCAAACAAAAAGTGCAAAAAAGAATTTTGTGTACCAGACATTTTAATTTTAATTATGAAACAAAAACAAACATTTTCATTCAACTCAAAAAATAACGATGTATACAGAAAAAAAAATTTTAAAGATGGACAAAAGTGTTCGTACAATGTAGTCTCTTCTGTTTTAATCATAATTTGAAACCTATAACACAGTACAACACACCAAAAAATTACAAGGTCCGGGCTATAAATTCTGATAGAGGAGACAAAAAAAAGATATTCGTGTATCGGCGTTTTGAAAGTTTACATCTGGATTTCATTTGAGAGGGGGTTAAAGTTTCCCAGCTCTGGCACATTCTTATTGTTAAACGGCATAAGAAACCATGTGACCCTTACATTTTAGGTAAAAAATGTGTTCAGAAAATTTATGTAAAATGTTACGGAGAACATTCTTGTAGAAATGTTAACCCTCTAACTCCTCAAGATGTGGGTCTTTTTTGTCCTTCTTTTAAAAAAGAGCAAAAAAACACCATTAAAACAGAGTTTTAGAGGCTTAAAATGTTCCACAAAAATGTTACCCGTTAAATTTTACTATAAGTCCCACCAAAAAGGAAAATTCAACCATAAAGTCAGAAATAAGACGCAACAAAAGAGAGCTTAGGGTTAATTTCGCATTTATTAAGAATTTTGTTTTAAAGCAAATTTGGATAGCATTAATTACATTTTTTTAGCTCTAGGCAATTCCATTTCATTATCATACAAAGTCCAGCATATTTCAGCGATAAGCGAATGCTTTTACCTTTATAGCGTTCTTCAATGGATGTCTGATGAAATTTTTCACCATGCTCATCAGATTCTGTTGACATCTGGTTCTTAAAGTAATCCATATGGGAATTTAAAAAATTAATTTTTGTTGACATATGAACGCAATGAAAGGTTCCTGTTTCAGCGATGGTTCCATCAACATAATGACTAGGACTTCGAAGTTGTAGCACAGGTACTGGGAGTTCGTCAGAATGCGGAAATGGCAGCATGGCTGATGGCACAGTTTTGTATACAAAACCCTTTCGCCTATATCTATTCAATTTTAATATGGAAATATTTTGGCACACGTAGCACGTAGCGTCATTATGTTCACCTGGATCTAACCACCGCATAGGAATACCAAACTGCATTGAATTTCATTGACCTTCAGCGAGAGTTCAAAAATAAAACTATAGTTTTAGAACAAAAAAAAATTATTTACCTTTGGACCACAAAATTAAGCCATTATAACAAATGCGACAGCAATGCCTCGGCGTCCACAGTTCATCCGGAAAAACTTCTAGCTCAAAATACCTTTCATAGATGTCTTCAACTTTACTATTGAAAAACGTAACTTTATATTCCGGTCTAGTATGTTTACCGCAGATATAGCAAAACAAATCTAATTTTTTCAAACAATTGGACATTTTTGCCAGAAAAAATCTTTTACGTAAACTAATTAATTTAGTATTACTATGAGATGGTCAATCTTTTGAAACTTGAATGCAACGGAAAAGAAAACACACAGAAAAGGACTCAATTTGCGTAGTAGAGGAGTTTTTAACTAAAATATTTTAATTTTTAGTGTTCAGTAACTACCTAGTTCTATTTATAATATGGAAAACATCGATATTTATTATTGCAGTAATTCATACATACATAAGTATTATTTAAACTTTTTTAACATTCCCAAATTCAATTTTAAGAGATTTTTTACAACCGCAATTATTACCCTTTTCACATCACATTTGAAAACATTTCAGTTTCAACTGAAATTATTTACCTATTGCAATACCACTAATAAATATTCTAGTACCTGGTTTTATTTAGGGACATTCCCAAATTTGTGGAATTTATCATAAAATTTAATTGCTTTTTCAAATTTGTTATTCTAAATGAAACATTTTCCTTTTAATGTTCAATTGAATTTTTTTTTATATTTACCTCTTTTGTTTCTATGGACATTCTCGAATTGGTTTTTTCTAAAACAGATTTTTTAAAACCACAATTATTATCCCTTTTCACACGTAATAAAAGGTATATAAAAGGACAGTAAGTAATAACAATTTTCGTAAGATAAAGGTAAAAGCATTCATTCGCTTATCGCTGTAATATGCTGGACATTGTATAATAATGAAGTGGAATTGCCTAGAGCTAAAAAAAATGTAATTAATGCTATCCAAATTTGCTTTAAAACAAAATTCTTAATAAATGCGAAATTAACCCTAAGCTCTCTTTTGTTGCGTCTTATTTCTGACTTTATGGTTGAATTTTCCTTTTTGGTGTATTCAGGGACTTATAGTAAAATTTAACGGGTAACATTTTTGTGGAACATTTTAAGCCTCTAAAACCCTGTTTTAATGGTGTTTTTTGCTCTTTTTTAAAAGAAGGACAAAAAAGACCCACATCTTGAGGAGTTAGAGGGTTAACATTTCTACAAAAATGTTCTCCGTAACATTTTACATAAATTTACTGAACACATTTTTTACCTAAAATGTAAGGGTCACATGGTTTCTTATGCCGTTTAACAATAAGAATGTGCCAGAGCTGGGAAACTTTAACCCCCTCTCAAATGAAATCCAGATGAAAACTTTCAAAACGCCGATACACGTATATCTTTTTTTTGTCTCTCTATCAGAATTTATAGCCTTGACCTTGTAATTTTTGAAAAAATTTGATTTTGTTGTACAGTGTAATTATTCAAATACGGTTAGTTTCTTGCAATCGAAGTGGGCCCCCGTATCTGTTGAACTATCTTTTTTTTATTTTTGTATTAAAATAGTTTTCAATTGTCAATATGAGTAAGCGTAAAGAAATTGGCATCGAAGTAAAAGATGTTATTGTTCAAGAGCGTAAAGCAGGAAAATCTTATTGCGAAATTAGCAAAAATTTTAAAATACCTTTTGCCACTGTCCAATACATAATCAAAAAGTACAAAAAAACTGATTCCGTAGAGATTAAGCCAAGATCTGGACGACCGAAGAAGCTCATTAGGAGAGATGTCAGTTTTATTTTAAGAGAAGTGGCAACAAATCCGAGAATATCTACTAGCAGAAAAGATCGAAAATATTACGGATAAGAGAGTTCATCCAAAAACGGTTCAAAGAGCTTTACGAGCGAAAGGGTATGCAAGTAGAGTTCCCCGCAGAAAGCCTTTGACATCTGAAAAGAATCGAAGACTTCGCCTTGAATTTGCAAAAACACAAATTAACAAAGGCGCAGATTTTGGGAAAAAGGTATTGTTACGGATGAAAGCAAGATTAACTTGTTTGGAAATGACGGGCGTGAAAAAGTTTGGGGTAAAAAAATACAGCACTTTAGCGAAAGAATATGTGCCCACAGTGAAACCTAATGGTGGCAACGTAATGGTTAGTGTTTATTGATGGTATTATGGACCGATACTATTATAAACAGCTTTTATAATGCAATTTGCAGCCATCAGTTGATATATTGGGTCTTGGCCAGGGTTGGATCTTCCAACAAGACAATGATTCCAAACATACTCGTCCAGCGAACATTGTGAGAGATTGGCTGATTTATTATGCACCAAGGCAGTTGAAATCGCCTCCACAATTACCGGACCCAAACCCGATTGAGCACGTTTGGGATATTTTAAAGCGGAAAATCGGTTATGTTAGTGTTACCAACAGAGAAACGTTAAAAGAAGCATTATAAAAGTGCTGGTCCGAAATTACTCCTGACATGACCGAAAATCTTGTCGCTTGAATGCCGAGACGTCTGCAGGCAGTGATTGATGCTAACGGTGGGCAAACAAAATATTAACGCTTTAAAAGTTGATCTAAAACTAACTACTTTTTGGAAGTCAAAAACATTTTTCTGTTATGTATGAACACTTTTGTCCATCATTATAATTAGTTTTTTCTAGATTTATCGTTATTTTTTGAATTAAATGAAAATGTTTGTTTTTGTTCCATAATTAAAACGGAATTGAATATGGTACACAAAATTATTTTTTGCACTTTTTGTTTGGCGAATATATGAAATTTTGGGTATATATGAAGACTTTAGTCCTTGACTGTATATTGAAAGTTTTATCAGCATCATTCAAATATTGATGAATCATATTCGAAATCAAATGCAGGCTTTAGCCTCCTCTGTCAATTTTGACAATGAAGCAGTAGTTTCTTCTGCAAAAATGTAATCTGGTTTACTAAAAATATCATATATGTATATGTGTCACTTATGCAGAACTTACCACCATTACTGAACTCATGTTTGCACATAAAGTGACTTACATCATCATTCGTTCACTTCAATAACTCTTTGGAAAAAATTAATTTTTATCAAAATAATTGATTCTAATTCGAGCTAATTGAATATCTAATTGCATTAGCAGGATTCAATTAGATTTCTTATTGTGAAGGTAAACCAATTTTTTGCTAATGTCAACTAACTGCAATTAGTTTTACCATTGGAATAAAAATTTAAATTATCTAATGGGAATTAGTTGTACTAATTCTAATTGTTTGATGAATTAGAGAATATAAACCAATTGCATCAATTGCTAATTGTAATTGGCATTTAACATGTATGATTATGGTATATATTTTTGTTTTTTTGTTACTTAAAAATAAAAAAACTTTGAAATGTGTTTTATGACAAGTTGTTCAAACAAATTTGTTCTAAAATATACGAGTATTTAAAATCTATTTAAAATTTTTATGAATACGGCAGTTAATGTATAATTTTCGATATTTCCTTATGGTTGACATTAGGTTGCTGGCTTATAATGGTCTTTTTTTTCAATATAGTACATTTACTTTAAAAATGGTACTATTTAATGGTCATATCGTACAGTTTTTAAGTCTTACATATCATACAAAAGCCGCAACAATTTACTTTGCTAATTTTTGCTATTAAAGAGTTTATTTACTTTTTACATTTGGGAGAATAATTTTGAAAATTTTTGTTTTATTCTCTCGTTGCTAGTTTTTGCTTATAAAGTTACTGAACAGACCTAATAGGTAACTATTAAAAGAATTTATTTGTACACCTGCGCCTGTTTTTACACGGTTTTAATATAATACGGTTTAGAAAATTAAGAATTTAAATTTTTCTACACGATTTTTTCTATTTAGCACTATTCAAATTATTTGGGGCTAGATTTTTTTTTTTTTTTGCTAAATGTAAATTAGGGGTATTCCATTTTTTGTATAAAAGCAAATTTTATTGTTAGAATAATAATTTTTTTTTAATATTTTGTGAACTACTAATGGAATCGTACGTGTTTAGTAAAGTTACTTTTTAATTTTTTCTTCAAAACTTAATAACCTTTTTTTTGTTAACAACATACATATGTATATAGCTACATATTTAACTTAATTGTTTTTAGTTCCTCTGAACTTTTCATACGTTTAATTTAAAATAATTTAAACTTAGAGTGCATAACTATGCATCATAGCATTTGCAAAATTGTGTAGCATATTTAACTCATTACTGTATGTTTTGTTGGTGTAGACTAAAAATATTCTACACAATTTTGCAAATTCTATGATGCAAGAAAGAACCAGTCTCCTATTTTTGCACACGATCAATGTTTTTTAACACGTTTTTTTCTGGAACCAATCTACCGTGTGTAAATGGAATTGGTTGTATATATGTACTCGTATGACGACTGTTACTTTATTTTATTATTTATTAGATATAAAATATTAGAGTTGTTTGGTATAACTGGGAAGTTTTCCGGAACCGTAGTATCTTCATTCCTTAAAAACACTTTGGTGTTTTATAAAGAATTGGACAAAAAGTAAGCAGTATCTAATGAATGGAACGTGTTATACAGTTTTCACGGCGCTGCCTGACAGTGGTCTTACCACCGGGTGAAAACAATGCTTAGACCAGCGCCCTCGAAGAGCGTCACCAATTATTGGTATAGAAACTGGAGTACCGTTTCCTGAAGTAGCAGACTTCGAAAGTGGTTCCGCATCATACACCAGAAGCAGGCAGGTCTTCCAACACAAACTGCACCCGGCGGCTTTTAGACGGAAAGTTTAATTTTATTGTAACTTCGAAAAGAAAAGATATAGAAGCTTTTAGTTTAGACATTTTAGCCCTTTAACGAGGCCTGCACCTCACGACAGGTGGAAAATGGTGTATCTGAGTTTGTTATTCCGCTTATAATTTATAAAATATCCATTGCCGACCCAATAAAGTATAAATATTCTGAGTTCTTATTCATAGCGAAGTCGGTTGAGCGATGTCTGCCTGTTCGTGCGTATTTGTGTTAATATCGACTTTGCCAAGGCACTAGGTGAGCTAGAAAAATTATGGATCAGACATAGTTTTGAAAATTTTGGCATTGATAATTAGCAAGATCGATCTATGTCCTTCGAGCCAGCGGGCAAATCTCCACGCCTGAACAGAAAAACTTTATGGTAGAAAAGAACTTCTTATGTCGATTTTTCTTTAAACTATTCAGTGGAAAATCTGCAGTATGTACTTATGTGTGTTAAACATATTTAGTGTGAGGGGAATATAAGATTCGGCATAGCCGAATATCGCACTCTTTCTTGTTCATATTCAATTTAATACATTTCTACTTAAAATTTCGAAATTGAAATTGATATTTGGAATCTTTTTTATATTAATTTACTTTAATTATAGTTGACTCCTTCAAATATTTATATTTCATGATATTCTCATGAGATATTTATTATTAGAAACTCCAATATGAAATATATTACTGCAGGGAAACAATGGAGTTCTCATTTAATCAATTTGGCTTTTGATATAAGACTCTGATGTTTTCTTTACAAAATTTGGGTAGAATCCACTGATGAGCTATATGAACAGTAGCAAAATGGCCATATGGATATGCTTTCCTCAATCAGTGCACAATACAAGGGAAGGGAAGTAACAACTGCTTATATTTGCTGATAATAGCACAAAACAGTAATCTGAACAAATTAATGAAGTAAATTTTGGTTGTATGCATAAAAGTTAAAATAGGGCACATCGGGTATACGAAAATATTAATCCAATGCGAATTTCTTATATTTGAATCAAATTAAAGGTTTTTTTACCATTTCAGGTTTCGCTTTGAAAAATATAAATTGAGATCTACAGGAATAATAGTATTACTTCCTAGCAAAAAATTAGACATTACCTTCAGGGATGCCAACTTGGCGGTCTTCGAACTACTTGTGGTGATTTTTGACATACAAGAACCACTGTCTTAGAATTGTAGCAATATTTTTTTTTTAAATCGCGACAGTAGCGATATTTGGCTGCTTGAGGTAGCGGCCGTAGCGATTTTTATGCAGCATTGTTAATTGACATCACTCGGTCCATACTCTGGCACTTTTACTCGCTCAATAGTTTTGAAATTTTCTTTTGAACTTGATTTTATGACAAACAAAAAAGAAAACCATAATTTTCTAAGAGTGACATAATTGGTTCGCATACTCATCTGTCAGACAAAAGCTGTAAAGAAAATTTTCATGTTAATTAACACCGATGAAACTATGCCCATGAAAATTTCAATGGTGGCACCAACTCGATGGCTTTCAATTAAAAAGGCTATTAAATCAATTTTGAAGATGTGGCTCGAACTACAGACTCATTTTAACATTTTAAACGAAAAATCTTTCGAAGCAACGGCCTTAAAAATATGTCTAATGATCCAAAAAATGTTGTACACTTAAGTTAATTAGATTCCGTTTTATTTAAAATTCAAAAACTAAACCTGGCATTTGAATCACAGAATGTTGATCATACAAAACTTTTCACAAATTTATTAAGATTATTAAAAAGTTAATGAAATTTTACTTTATTTTCGGCTTTTGGTTCTTTTTAATTATTTTCTAAACATTTTTAGAAAGAAAAATTATTTACAAATGTATGCGGACGTTTTCCAAAGAAAACAAGAAAAATTAGACGCTAGCAGAATGAAATGCAGCATTTTCTGGACCGCCACATCCTTCATCAGCATTCTTTGCATCTATCTACCTTATGTTATGTACATCGTAAACATCATCTATTTAACCAACTAATCTTAATGTTAATTTGGTGAGACGAAGTTCACACACAACTTAAAGCTTTTCTTTGTCATTCTCTTTGTAACTCGTCTTGTACATTTGTTGTTGCTTTTTTGTACTAGCAATTTGATAGTCACAAATGCAACTTTTTATTTTTAATTATTCATACTTGTTTGCTCACAACATTATAGACACTGTTTCAGTATCATATTGACTTTTATGAGTTAAGTATGAATGTAAATACGCGGTGCCTAGCGTTTGCTTTAATTTTTAATTTTTACCCTGACCAGGATTCGAACCATCGATTTTATAAATTAATGAAATTTTACTTTATTTTCGGCTTTTGGTTCTTTTTAATTAATTTTCTAAACATTTTTAGAAAGAAAATTTATTTAAACATAGAATTCAGCGACAATGAAACAAAACTAATAGAGAAGGGACTAAAACATAATCTACCTTTTGACAAAATAGAAAAAACAATTGAAACCCAAATCGTAGACGCCGAAGCTACTATTACACACTTACCAACTGACCGACAAGAACACATGAGACACAAGATAGCCGATGTACTTGAAAAAACAATAAGAGAACACACTTCATCTAAAACTAATCCTGACGAACAAAAAACTACTAGACAGATAAAAGCAAAACTTCGGAATAATAATCTATTACTTACTAAAGCAGACAAGGGGAACACAACTGTAATAATGCACAAGAGAGACTATATAGAGAAAACACAACAATTCATTCAGCAAGTAAAATGCACAAAATTCAAGAATGACCCAACCGATTCATTCCAAAAGGAAATACGAAGCCTACTAAAACGCTGCAAAACGTTCACTGACGGAAAGTTATACATATTCATGAACATGAACCCAGGACCCCCTACACTCAGAGCACAACCCAAAATTCATAAAGAAAATATTCCAATCAGACCTGTAGTAAATTACAAACCTGCGCCTGCATATAATTTGGCCAAACACCTTGCCACATTCTTAAAAGAGGAAATAAATTTGCAAAACACATACATGTTACGAAATACACAAGACCTCATAAACAAAATTAAGGACATCAAAATCACTGATAATACGAGACTCGTTTCCTTCGACATAAAGGATCTATATACATCAATACCCACACACGAAACTTTGACTATCCTACGTAACATACTTTCCAACATATACGACAATCAATATATCAACGAAATAATGGATATTGCAAAGACGATATTAAAACAAAACTACTATAGATTCAACAATAACTTCTATAAACTACCTGATGGACTCGGCATGGGAAACCCAACATCCGCAATCTTCACAGAGATTTTCATGCAACACTTAGAACAACTACACATCAAAAAACTGATGGAAAAACATAAAATAACCCATTACTACAGATACGTAGACGACATTATATGCATCCTAGAAAGAGACAACGCCAAACAAATTCTTATAGACTTAAACATAATACACAACAAAATCACATACACAATGGAAAAAGAGCAAAACAGAACTTTACATTATCTTGACATATCAATAATACGAGGAATTGATACCTTAAACTTTGACATTTATAGAAAACCAACCATGACAGACACAACTATCCACAGCTCCTCAAACCATCCTACTCAACATAAACTCGCAGCGTTTAGACACATGATTCACAGACTTAAAATAGTCCCACTCGCTCCAGATAAATACAATAAAGAACTCGATACAATTTACACTATAGCTAAAAATAACGGTTACAACCACACAACCATCGACAAACTACTCAGACAATACAACAACAAAAACAAGAAGAAAGAAGACAAGGAAACAATCGACACAACACGACGATACATCTTTACTTACACAGGACCAGAAATATATAGATTAACCAACGTTTTCCGAAAAGAAGGTTTACACACAACATTAAAAACGAGCAACACTCTTTGTAACAATCTCAAGACATCAATAGAAACAACGGATAAATTTGGCACCAGCGGAGTATACAGACTTACTTGTACTTGCAACCATACATACATCGGACAAACTGGACGAACATTAAAAACAAGGTTTACAGAACACATACGATCATACAAAAGGAAAAGGGAAGACTCCAATTTCGCAAAACACCTTAACACACATGGACACGAACCAAAGGAAATAGATGAATGTATGACAGTATTACACCCAAGTAAAAAAGGACGAAGACTAGACATTCTTGAAAACGAACAGGTAAACACAACCTCTGACAACATTTTTACACCACTAAAATTACTAAAACACTCTTACAAACGAAAAACACCCACAGACGGTCACACTTACCTATCCAATAATAAAAGACCCAAATATTAACTATTTAACCCAATAAACAAGACAAATATCAGGGAATCTACCTGCATATACTATTTAAACGGACAAAAATTACCTAAACCCACCACCTTTTATTCTTAACACTATCTATTTTTAACACTATCTCTTCAGTTTTAATAAAAACGCGGCTTGAAAATGATGTTATCACATCGAAAGCGCTCGCCAAACATTCAAAGTACACAGCCAGTGACGACGGTTATTACCGAAAATTATAACAACAAAAATATAAAAGTTTATACTTGGAAGAACTCAAGCCGGACTAATTTGTTCTGGATAAAAATTCATAACTTTAGAAACGCATTTAATCAGTTCCCTTTCCAGAATTTATCTTCTTTTGTCAATAATCTACTGAGTTATCCATATTGTAATGCCGAAGTGGAAAGAGCATTATGAATTCTTTTAAAAACAAAGTCCGAAATCGAATGTCTTTAAATATAGTTCATTCTTTAATTCATATAAAATATGGGTTAAAATATGAAAATATTTGCTGCTCTACCTATAAGATACCCAATGAAATTTGTACAAAAATAAATTCCAATGAGATCTGAACATTATTTAAGCACCGTTTTATACCCAGAGGAAGAAAATGATAATGACATAACTGTATTTGAACAATTGTTCTAAAGTTATTCCTTACTGTATTAATCATATGGATTTATGAAAAAAATTATAGTTTTTGTATTTTATGTAATGTATTTTGGTTTGTTTTATGTTTTAGTTTAAATTAAAAATGTATGTTTATAAAACAAATGTATGGGTAAATTTCAAAACGTCAAAACACATTGTAGTGATGCGGTTTTGCTACTGTTTTAATACAAAGTAACCAACTATGTTGTTTACTTTGTAAAAAATAACTTTGCAAATTTTTTACATTTAGAAACACTACTTTGCAACCAGTTTTTTTTTTCAAGATGGCGATGTCAACAATTAAAACTATAATCTTAAAAAACTTGATTGGATTATTGGACGAAACACCTCAAAGCAATTATAAAATTGTACAAAAATACGTAAAAAGTCCGATTCAGTGGTTTTAATTTCCCGGAGCACCTTCTCGCATAAAACAATTATTTTCTTTTTTAGAGGCAAAATTACTTTCATTTTGCAATCGTGTTGTTAACAGCAGCTGCTTCCATTCAAAAGTCCACTTTTTGTCCCTGAAGATATAAATAAATTCTGTTTAAATAATAATTAAGTTTAAAAGAAAATTTTCTTACTTTTCTTCCGCCATGATTGATGTGTTTGTAATTTATTTTGCACAAAATATCAACAAAACAGTAACAAAATTAGTGATACACAGTTTGCTTTTGTTTGCGTATCAATAACTTTTATTATACATTTAGGGATGCGTAACATTGTCAATGTTTAAATGGTTGCGTTTAGGAATGCATGACTTTGTTAAGTTGCATTGCAAATGACGTTTTGGAACTCACCCTACGTTTTAAAATAAATTAATTGAATTCCAAAAAACATACGCATGCATGCATGTGCGGTTTTTTCTAACCAACCGTAAAGGCAAAAATTAGACATTACCTTAAAAAGTACTTGCCACATAATGACTTACTTTTGTGATTGCCATATTTTGTGACTCGCTTCAAAACACTAATGTAATGTTTCCAAATAAGGAATTAGTAATGGAACTAGTTCTTTATGTTCAAAGAGAATAACTTAAAATACGTACTAATGGCTCTCATTAATTCCTACAATAATTAGTGTAATCGATTCTCAGTAATTAATTATAAAAGTCTCATGCGTTGTTAAAATCATTAAGTTGGAAATCTAGTTGGGAAGTACTTCCGCCAAAAATATTTAATTCCATACTTGATTACCTTTTTAAAAATTTTTTGCTGAGTTAATACCAAAGCCACATTTTATGCTGCAAAGCATGACGAACTTATATATAATACATAACATTTTAATATCTCCACTTGTTCAAACTATACATATAATTTATAACTTTTTGTCAATGCGCTCGATAAAAGTTCATATTTGTGTTCTAAAAGTTTTAAGTTGTTTCACGGCTCTTGCTTGTATCCTTTCATACCTCAGTCCTGCCACAATTTCTAAATTGATCAATATTGTTGAAGGCACGAGATCAAAACTTAACTAATGTAATGTAAAAAAAGGAAACTGTGAAATCTTTGCATAGGCTCTAGAATTTTTGATTTGTATTAAGGTATTCTAATGAAGTGGCTTAAGCAACCAACGAAATACGTATAGATGGCAGCTTTTCAGCTATAATAAAATTTTTATTCCGATTCTTATCATTTTCTTAAATTTAATATTGTTTAAAAATTCATTCAGTCCTTAGTTTTCTTCTTTACATTCAATGTACGCTAATAGCTAACTGCACATTGAAGAGCTATTTATTGAAAGGAATAAAAATGATAGCAATTTACCCCTCGATAGGGGTCAGTATAAAATGATGATTTATTTGTTTTTTAATTTAGGTTCTCTGTACAAAATTTTGATAGAATCCACTGATGAACTACATATTAGAGCGGTAGTGAAATGGCAACATGGATATGCTTTCCTTGCAGAAATACATTTCGTTTTGAAACATTAATAGCCGTGCTCGTAAAAAATTAAAATACACAGAGAAAAGAAAATCGTTATAAGAACCGAATTTGTTGCCAATCGAATATCGATTGTGTGTATTATCTTGAATTCGGTTGTAGTAACTGAATAAATATAGCAGTCACAACTATTTAAAAAAATGATTCTTGGGTGATTATAAAATATTTTGTGAATTAAACAAAACAAAATAATTTTTTTATATTTACTTTTATTTTAATAATTAATTATAGGAAGAAGATTATACATTATAAATTTCATCATTCGAACCATTGAATGCAGATTTCTTCCTTTACATCATGATTTCTTGTTTTCCACATAGTTTCTTCAATTTGCTAATATTTGCGAAATAAATTAAATATTATAAAATTATTTTTATACATAAATGTCTTTCCGAGATAATTTTGAACTTACCATTTACTAATATTGGAGAACCTTTCACCACTTTTAATAAACCTTTTTTTATTTATATTGTGTTAAACATTTTTCGATTTCAGAATATACAATAGAGTTTTATGATTTTTACTTCCAAAATTTGGTTTTCAGTAGTAATGTACTGAATAAGTTTAGTTGCATCTTTCGTTTAATAGAATAGATTTTAGTAAAGACACAAATCGGTCATGTTAACTTTTCTAAAAGGTGTTAAAACTAACATTTAGAAGCAAATATCATTTGTTAGCTTTTAATATAAAAAATAAATCAAGACTAAAAATTATTAATAATAAAAATCAAATATTTATATAAGTAATTGAATTTTTAACGTATCAAGCGAATTTTTACCAATCTTTTTTCTGTGTGTAGATTTGAAAAGCATTTTAGGATAAATTTGTATGAAAATTTTGTCATAAAATACATTTCAAACTTATTTTATTTTTTATGAATATAGCAGTAAATATTTCATGAGAATATAATAAAATATTTACAGAGATTATGAAGGAATCAAGCACAAATAAAGTAAATTAATAGTAAATAAATATTTTGGAGAATAAGTTTGAAAATTTCTGTTTACTCTCTCGTTGCTACTGTTTGCTTCTAAAATTACTAAACAGATTAAATCTTTCCAAATAAAGGCAAACCTTATAGACCTATAATCTTGGACCAGTTTTTAACTGCAGATTGAGTAGAGCTCGAGTATTATGCACAAGTCATTGTTTTAACTTCATGCTATCTGTATAATGTCTGCATATTTAATTGGCATGTAAGGTACCACTCCGGAAAATTTTTAAAGGAACACTACGTTATCATAGAATAAAAATGAATGTTTGTTGTAAAAAGTGTAAGGGATTTTTGGTGCAAAACTGGAAAAAACTACATAACTTCCAAACGGGCACATCGATTTCTATATAATTTTGAACGGACAGAAAAGGCTGGCTTACAAGGCTTTAAATTTTAGCCTATATGAAAATTCTTGTTCAGCAAATTTTTTTTGTTTTTATATATTGTGAATTGGCATTTCTGTAAGGGAAATATATAATAAATAATGCTAAATAATTGAAAGTAAGATAACCCTTTAAATGCAGCAATTCTTTTTTAAAATAAAATTAGAATGTTTAAAATTGAATTGAATTTCTTATTTTATTAAATTTTCTTTTTATGGATATACTGTAGTCTTTAAGCTCCACATTAAGTTTTCGAATTGTTAAATACATTTTTGCTTTTTTTACAGTTTTTAATTTAATTCTGTTCCACTTTCGACACACAAATGTACTTTGTTTACAATAATATTTTATGTCTACGTCACGCAAAAAGCTGATCGGTACACAACAAACTACCGGAACGTGAGCCAAGATAGCAATGCTATCATAGCATATACGAAATAGTGTCAAATTTGGGAATTAAAACACCGGGGAAAATGAGAAGTACAAATTAACCGGAGTAGGGTATTTTTAATTAGAAATTAATTAGCGTAAATTTTGTATCTAGAAGAAGGAAAATTCGTGTAAGTTATAAATAAATAAAGCAATTGTGTATTTTGAAAATAATTATAAAAAAGCGCTTTTAATGATCACAAAACAGCGTTGCTAATTTTTGCCATGGAGCTATGATACTCTCCCTCCAAATAACCATACATTATGAGAATAGAGACCGAGACAAACAAAATTTGCGAACCGTGCAAAATATTAAAAAAAAAACTATTTTACAATACTTGCATTATTAATTGTTTAGTCTAATAGTTTTGATGTAATTTAGTTTATTTTTCAGGAATTATTATGAGTTACAGTTATGAGTTACAATTAACAAACAAAAATAAAACTACACATTCTAATTTAACGTCAAATTTTAATTTTTAATTATTTAAGGACAAGATTCATTGTCTTACATAATCGCACGATTTATTTAAACAAATATCTGGCAGAATTCTGTCCTGCTTAAAAATTGTTGCAAAATGGCGTCGTAGAAGCCACACTATTTTTAATATTTTGTTATTTTTTCCTCATCTTAAAAAAACTAACTCGGATGCCAAAGAGAAAACAATTGTATGAATTATTTCAAAGGGTATAAAATCATACAGATCTGTCAAAAAGTCTATCACGCACATGCCCTTTTAACCCTCACTATCATCATAGTTATAAATTAAATTATGCACATAATTACATTTTCTAGTATTGTTGGCCAAATATACAAAAACGTGTAAGTTTTTTATCGAATTTTTCCTAAAACTATATTCTTTCAATGCCTTTTTGTTATACCCTTCACCAAAAGAAGTGGTAAGAGTATAACTAAGTTTGTCATTCTACAATATTCATTTTCGACCCCCTAAAGTATGTATACTCTGAGTTCTTATGCATAGCGAAGTCGATTGAGCGATGTCCATCTGTCTGTCCGTATTAGTGCAAACTTGAAGCAGTGGGCAAACCACCACGCCTGCCTCAAAAAAAAAAAATAATAAATATATAAAACACTCAAATTTTTTTAAAAACGCTTAACCGGATGTCCGAAAAACCCCAGGCTTTTCGTTAGGTTATTGATGATAGCTTAAGCTAGCTTATGCACATCATAGTTGGACTTTGAGTTAGAGCTGCAAAACAATCGATAGTACTATCGATAGTATCGATAGTTATATTTTAGTTTTTTTTTTCGATAGCGATACTATCGACAATTTTCTAAAGCAGATACGAAGCCAATTATATGCAGCTAGTATATCGTTTCTAACAACTTATTCTACGCAGTTTCTTAGCCGCCTTTAAATTTATATGTATACTTTCACATAGCTGCGGCTATGTGTCGGCTTCGTTCCCTTTATATAAGAGTGACGCTGCAATTTAAGGTAAAGTTTTTAGCAAAACATAAACAGATAAACTTTCTTCTTATAGAATAGAAATACGATACATATATTTGTATCAAGTTGGCGATTCTATGAAAAATGGAGAATTATTTGCAAACTGGATTTATAATTTCAGACCGTAGAAATTGCTTAAAACCAAAAACTGTTGATAAGCTTATATTCATTAACAAAAATTATTGGATAACTTAACCTATGAAACCAAAGTTTTTGTGATTTATTTGGAATTTTAAGAGTTTTGATTTTTATGGTTTGCAGTTAACTTAAATTTGTAATTTTATGTTTTGTATTTTATGCTTGAATTTTTTAATTTTTATGATTATTATTCATATGTTTTTATATACGTACATAATCTTAAAGTGATCTCAAATTTGCTTTATTTATATCTCATTACTTTGTGTTTTTAAGATTAATATTTACATTGTTATTTGATTTTAATTATAATAATCTATTTAAAACCAAGAAATGTGTTGAACTAAATATGCTTGCTTTTTATGTTTTGTTAATTTTCATACTTATACGTATGTATGTTTAGTTTCTAATTGTTTTTATTATTCATAGACAAAATAAAATGTATGTTTCAACAATCAGTAAATTTCTTTTATTTAAATAAAATAATGTTTTCAATCAATAAATGTTGCGAAAATAAGTGACAAAGATGAAAAACTTTAGCTGACACCTATATACATAAGTAGGGCTGCGATTTCCATGCAAATGCATGTTTTTTGTCGATAGTGTATGAACGATATCGACTAATTATCTTTCCGAATCAATAAATTTGCGTTAAAATGGCATCGATTTGTTTTTGCATATTTTTGCATATTTTGGTGAAAATGCATATTTTTGCATATTTTCGTGAAAATGCATATTTTTTGGCATATTTTAAATTTATTAATACATATTTTGAAATTTTTAAGTGATTTTTCAAAAAATGTCAAAATAAACAAAAAAGTCAATAAATTCTTTTGGTGCTCTGCTTAATATACATTAGAAAAAGACGCATATACTACATAACAAGGCGAATTAAATACAAGGTGATAGCGGTGGCGAATTCAATTCTTTTCCCTGGTATTCTAACTGTCAAACTCCATACATAAAAAATCTGTATAACAGTTAGATAAATTTTTTATATGTTGAGTTTGACAGTTAGAATACATGGTTAAAGAATTGAATTCGCCACCGCTATCACGTTGTATTTAATTCGCCTTGCTACATAACTTGATATCGCATGCTAACACATTAATTGACATTCAATTTTCAAACACAAATATATATGTATGTCCAAGGCGAATTAATTTTATCAGGTGGCATCATTGCGGCAGCTGACTATTTTTTGTTAATTTTCTTTTGTGTAAAGCAGCTGTCAAAAGTGTATTATTTTATATTACAAAAGTTCTTTTCTATGTTCTTTTAAATAGAATTTAAAAAAAAAATGATTTAACTCAATTTAAAAAGCAAAACTTATTGAAAACGTTAGTGAAAAGGGTAAGAAAAAAGTGAAATAATTAATTATGTTTTGAAGTTTCCCATACATTTAAGTGCCTAGTTTTCTTTTTGTTGTTGTATTGTTGTAGCGGCGCTGCCACCTGGTATTAATTCGCCTTGCGTATGTCATTTTTCCATTGTTTTGCAACGTATTTTTGCGAAAAACTAGATTCTTCTTAATTTTAACGTGAAGTAATACAATTTTAACATTGAAAACAATAATTTAAATGAAATTTGTTCATTAATTGTTAGATATTTAATTGTGAGTATATTTTACAGTTAACGAATTTAACAATGTCTTTAAATCTGATCTTCGAATACGTTATTGCAAATTTTGCAATAAATCCGTGAGTCACGAAAGAAAGTTTTTGCTTTAGCAACACTTAAAAAGTCAAAAACACAAGGAGCTGCTCGAGCGTGTTAAAGAAAAGTCTTCCCAATCGCTGCTTAAATATACAGAGACAACAAATAAGTTTTGTATGGACTTATGTGACGAATTTATTTCCGGTGAAATACCATTGAACAAATTAAATAACGAAAATTTAAGATTTCTCTTTAAAACATACATATGTAAATGAGAGTATCCCTTGTCAGTCTACTCTTAGAAAAAATTATTTAGACAAAATATATGGCTCCGAACTAGAAAAGATCTGTTCGTTCTTGAAAAGCAAATAATAAGGGGTGGCGATGGACGAAACAACTAATAGAAGATCGTTACGTTGCATATTTTATTGTCGGAGTTTTGGATAAAGATGAAGAAGTTTCCAAAAATAAATTCTTGCTTAACGTTGTGGAATTGGAAAACGCCAACCATGCTACGATAGCTCGAGCTTTCCATGGCTCAATAAGTTTATTGGGTCAAGATTTTGGCAAAAAGCAGATCCTTCTTTTTTTTAACCAATGCAGCACCTTACATGGTTAAGGCTGTCAATAGCCTTAAAATATTTTATTCAAAACTGTTACATGTTACCTGCTTGGCACATGGGTTACACCGTGTTGCAGAGGATATTAGAAGCAAATTCAATAATATTGATTTATTAGTTTCATACGGGAAAACAAAATATTTTAAAGGCTCCTTCACGAGCTTAAATTTTTAAAGAAATGTATCCCTTGGTTTCCCTTCCACCGCAGCCACTATTAACAAAATTGGAACCCAGCTAGATACTATAGAATACTATTCAAAAAAATTTGAGCAATTTATTTATTCGTATGCAATTATAAAAGTAAAAGAAATATTAAATTTAAGTAACATTAAAAGTCAATTAGCATTTGTATCTTCCAACTAGGGTTATATTGGTAAGACAATAACTAAATTGGAGGGATTTAGTTCACTTAATACTCAAGTCAAATTAGTTGATAATGCAGAAAGTAAAATTAACATTATGAAAGGAAGAACAGCCCAAAAAATTAAAACAAAAATCCAAAGCGTTTTGCAAAAATGTGCAGAAGTTAAAAAAATTAAACAAATTTCAAATATTTTTGATCTGGAATCATATGTGGGATCTGAATTAGAAAGTGAATATTCTACAAACGAATTGGGTTCTTTCAAGTATGCTTCTATAACTTCGGCTGACGTGAGAGGTTATTTTCAATGTACAAAAGTTTTTTACGTCTGAACAGACAAAGTTTTATTTTTGATAATAAAACAAGTTTTGGTTTTAATTTAATTAAAATAAAAACGGGTTTTTTCATTGACTGCATATTTTTTATTTTTTGAGTGCATATTTTGGATTTTTTAGTGCATATTTTAAGCGCATATTTTCGATTTTTTAGTGCAAGAAAATCTTAGCCCTATACATAAGTATGTACGTATGTTTGCTAACGTATCCCCTTTCAACTGAATTGTTGTATTATTGCCAGAAGTAGCAAAACATAAAAAATCCGATAGTATCGATAGTTTTTTTAAACTATCGATGGGGACGACTATCGATAGTTTTGCAGCTCTACCTGAGTAGAAAAGAATGCATATGTGACACTACTTCGTTGGAATGTTATGGTGTTTGCAGTATAAAAATAGTAATTGTAACCAACGCAATCGTCCAATATGTTCTGTCCCAATAACCACATTATATAACAACGTTTAGTGCGAAGAACTAATTGTACTTGTTTTCAACAAAACTTCAGTCAAGACAAATATTTTTTGTTAACATTTAACCATTGATTACCGTGCTCAATAACGCAACATGGTTGGTTTTAACTTTAAGAAATTCAAACCACAACCAAAGTTTTATTACTTATTAAAAATAATATAATTTATTTAATCATAACATATTATTACGAGTATTAATCAGAGTATGATAAAAATCAAAAAGAATAACGTTTGTGTTAAAAATATATTGTTCTAGGTCTTGACAGAATAGTAGAAAATTAGCTTAGTATTTTTTTGTTAGCTTCAAGTTGAAAATGCTTTTGTTTTAATAAAAATTTGTGTACAAAATACTCGTATATACGAGTAATAAAAATTAAAAATAAAAAGGCAAACAAAGCTTTTAAAAAAATATGATATATGTAAATCTTTATGTTAATTTACTTTAATCGTGCTTTTTTGATTTAAACATAAATACTTCATGATATTCTCATGAAATATTTATTATTTATGAATGAATGTTTCTTGTGTTTTTGATAATTTTTTTGTGAGTTTATGTTTTAAAATAATTTTTGTGACAAATCATTAATAATTGAAACAATAAATAATAATAAGTCTATTCATACAGGAGATCTTTGCATTCAATTTTATAACATTACACTTTCAACCATATTATGATATTTTAATTAAACCATTTAATGTTTATATTTATATATAATTATGTTTATACTTTATCATATGATTGTTAAGCTAGGCAACAATGTGGTTGCAAGACCAGCTATATTAATAATAAATGTAACAAAGGTCAGGGAACTTTGGACATGCGGCCATTTTGTGCTGTTTTTATTTATTTATTTCGCCAATTTGAAAAAAAAACTCTTACAGGCTAGCAAAATATCAGTTTAACAAAATTTGTTGTAGTATCTTATTTTCTAAACTTAACTTAAAATTATCCTTAGATAAAGAAAAATCTAAATTAAAACTATAATTTATCTTATTTAAGGTACGTACAGCACTAAGAACAGGTTCATTTATTACATAATTAGTTCTATGAGTAGATATATAAAACAGATTATTCATTCTTAAGCATCGAAATGGAACACAAAATGAGATTAAATTAAATAAATAATCACAATCTAAAATATTGTTGATTAAATCAAAAATGAAAATAATTAAATAATTAGTCCTTCTCAAGTAAAGTGGCTTTAAACCTAGAAGCAAGCAACGAGTATAAGTAGAAGTCGTAATAACACTACAATTACGAAGAGTAAATTTAACAAATTTCTTTTGAATTTTTTGAATTTTGTTTGTTGGGGTACAGGTGCGCAAATTAGATTTGAAGGGGGATGCTCTTTTTCCACTTTACCTTAAATCACAGTCCACTTATAATGTATTACTCCTCTATTCTTTATTAAAACGCACACACAATGGGATTTATTCTTATAATTTTTTTATTCTTTGTGCGTTCTTATTAGTTACAGTTCATTAGTCGTACTGACTTCATTCTTTACAGCTTAACTTATCAAACATGAATACAAAAGAAGTTATAAAGAGAGAGTGAGAGTTATGACTTTCCAGAACAGTTGGGTTTATATTAACAAAGTTGACCACTCTCTTGAAAAGTGCAATACTTTTACTTTAAAACATACATAAATGAGGTTACCACCCAAACATCCCGGCCCCCTTGCGATAACGCAACTACGCAGGAGGTGGGAATGCAGAGAGGATTAAAACAAATAACTTCAATCTCAAATAAAGCTTAACGTGCTATGGCATATGTATAAATGTTCATATAATAATAAAAGTATTTTTTTATAATATAATAAAGAGAAATTCAAGTTTTTTTTTATTAAGATTGAGAGTAAATATTCAATAAATACCCATAAGGTTCTAGATTCAGATAACAAACCTTCCGATCAAGATCCATCCTAAATTGGTATCTTGTGCCATGGGAGTGCTAAGAGTCTCTTGATGAATATTTGCCTTAACGATCTGTGGATATATATCAGCAGCCAAAATAATATTGACATCACATGATGTATAAAACTTAGGGTCAGCTAAACGTAGATTTTTGTACGGAGCAGCGATGCGTTCATCAAGATCTTCTGAACGAAGCTTACGTGGCAAATCGTTGACGATTTGAAAGGTAACTGCTAGTACTGGGCGATCATCAAAATGAGGTTTACATACAATTTTGCAGTAGCGATCTGAACATGATTTTTCAATTGGCAGATTGTAACGTTTGGGTATGAATTCTGCAATCTTGCTACGTTCAGCACACGGGTCTAGCAGGCCTCTGATATTACTCCATATACTTCCGAACTTTACCCTTATGATGACCGTAGGGATCAAAGTCACAGACGGAGTCATATTCACTGAGTTGTTGACCGACTCATTAGGGCGTGAAGCGGACTAAAGTCTTACGTGTCTGTGCAATAATGTATGGTGTCACCGACCACACTGGCGACATCGATCAAAGCTGTGGCATTCGCGAATTGAATGACAATGTGCCAGACAGTTTTCACAATACCCGTATTTTTTGACGACTTGCAGTTTTCTAATGACGTTTAACTGTCGAAATCGGTGACATGTCCTTAAGGGGTGATCTCTTTTAAACAAGCGACAGTCAGGAAGTTTATGCAGATGGGACTTATGATGACGAGGACGTTCTTCAAGAGGTGATATACTTCGGGAATGTTTTGACATAGTACTGAAAGAAAAAAACATACAATAAGAAAGGGTGATATAATATTTTTCAGCAGCTTGGGAAGAAGGGAGAAGGACTAGTTTTACAATTGGTCTTACAATAAGACCTGAGGACGTGCGTATAGAAACAACTCTGATGTTATTATCATAGCAGGGGTGTAATTTTTCTATGCGCCCAATGCGCCATTCTTGTGGAGGCAGGTTGTCATGTCTTATAACGACGAGGTCACCTGTTGCGAAATTCCGCTCGGGTTATTTCCATTTATTGCGGTTATGCATTTCTTGTAGGTACTCCCTTTTCCATCTGCATGCGAACTGGTGGTGAAGAACCTTTAGTTTTTGCCAGCGGTTTATGTAACTTACCGAAAAGTTACTGACGTCAGGTTCAGGAGGTGAGAGCAGAGGAGCTCCAATGAAAAAGTGCCCTGGTGTAAGCGCACATAAGTCTTCCGGATTTTCACTCATTGGACTCAATGGCCGGGAGTTAAGGCAAGCTTCTATTCTTGCAAGCGTTGTGGTAAATTCTTCGAAAGTAAAATGCTGAGCATGGGTTATTTTTTTAAGGTGGGTTTGAACGCTTTTAACTCCCGCTTCCCATAGGACACCCATGTGGGGCGCGCCAGCGGGAATAAAATGCCATTCGATATTTTGAAACGTGTGTTGGGATAGAAGATTTTGTCGTACTCAGGTGATAAAACTAGCTTGATCTTGCTTGAGTATGTTTGAAGCTCCTACAAAAGCTGTTCTGTTATCAGAAAAAGCAGCACACGGAGTTCCGCGTTGCGAAAAAAAACGTGCAAAGGCTGCCAAAAAGGCCTGGGTGGAAATTTCGCTGGTAAGCTCCAGATGCATGGCTTTTGTTGTGAAGCAAACGAATACCAAAACGTAGCCTTTGGTGATTTTGCATCCTCGACCAGCGAATGTCTTAATATTAAAAGGACCTGCGAAGTCGAGGCCAGTATTGGTAAAAGGGCGCGAAAGTGTGGTTCTTTCAGGGGGCAGTGCGGCCATAATTTGTTTGCTGCGTTTATGCTTATATAAAATACAAGGTTTACAATTGAAAATAGTAGTTTTTATTAAGTTTTGGGACCCAGAATTCTAAACGAGTTAAACGTAAAAGAAGGGAGTTACCACCATGCATAGAGTACTTATGGAGTAACTCTATATAGAGACGTGTAAAATGGCCTTTATAGGGAAGTAGTATTGGAAACCTCGCCTCATATGATAAAGTAGGGGATTGAGCTAACCTACCGTTTATTCTCAGTAACTCGTTTGAGTCAATGAATGGATTAAACATGAGAATATCACTCTTTCGTGGCAGGATTAATCCTCGATATAAAGGAATATATTCAGGAATGTACAAACTCTGGCAGAGAGCTGTCAGTCGATGTCTCACAAACTTGATTTCTAAATGTTGCAGTTCTGTAGAGGCACAATTAAAAGATCGTTTTAATAGTGGGTGAGTAGCCTTGAAAAACGAAAAATGTATGAGATAACCCGCATTGCTCTAGCGAGATCAGAAAACCGAGAGAGAATATCTGAATCAGATAACTGAGTAAAGTGTATTTTAACTGGTCGCTTTTCTTCCTGAGTTTCCACAATGGTGCGTTGAGAAGGTCAACTTGAATGTGAGCTCCTAAGCCATTGAGGTCCATACCACCATAGTGCGTTAGAAATCAAATCCTGAGCAGGTAAACTCCTTGTGCCTAAATCTGCCGGATTATCTGTAGAGCATACGTGATTCCACTTTTCATTCCCATTCATTTTTGTGATGATAAACGAAATTCTGTTTGCAACAAATGTGTTCCAATATGAGGGTTGCTTTTTTAGCCATGAAAGAACAATCATAGAATCTGTCCAGAGATATAGATCACATTTGTCGAGGGTGATTTGTGACCAAAATGAATAGGCGATTTTTGCTAGTAATACGGCACCACATAATTCCTTTCTGGGAAGAGTCACAAATTTTAAAGGGGCTACCTTAGTTTTGGCAAGTAGCAAATGGGTAGAAATATCTCCATTAGGGGTTGTAGTTCTTAAGTAAATAGTGGCACAAAAGGCCTTTTCTGAGGCATCACAGAACCCATGTAACTCAACGGAGAACGAGGGGCGATAATTAACAAATCGAGGTATTTGAATCCTGCTGATGTTGGGATAATCCTCTAAAAACAAATGCCATTTTTTGAGGGTATCTTCTGTGAGTTCTTCATCCCAGTCAGTTTTATCAACCCATATCTGTTGCATTATTATTTTCGCAGTGATGATTTTTGGCGCTAGCCAGCCAGCAGGATCAAATAGTCGCGCTATTTCAGAAAGAACCTCTATTTTGGTGGTTGCTTTTTGACTAAGTTGTCTAGACGGATTAAAATAGAAGCAATCTTGATCCGCATTCCATCTCAGACCCAGTGTTTTAGTTGTGGTGATGTCAGAAAGTTTCAGAAAACCAGAATTAAGCAAGTGATCGGAATTTAGGCCGATTAAAAGTTCCTTTGTGTTCGAAATCCACTTGCGAAGAGGAAAACCTGCTGAGCTAAGCACTCGTATAAGGTTATCACGAGCACTCAGAGCTTGACATAGTTCGTGAGCTCCAGCTAAGACGTCATCAACGTACATGTATTGGCGAAGAATATCTGAAACTTCTGGAAATTGAGGTTCACATTGGTTAGCTAGTTCTAGCAAAGTCCTAATTGCGAGATATGGAGCACAGTTAATTCCAAATGTGACGGTTTTCAACTCATAATCTTGGGGTTCGTCCCTTGGGGTTTTTCGGAATATGATTCGCTGAAAGGGGGTATGAGATGGATGAAAAAGTATCTGCCGATACATCTTTTCGATGTCCGTATAATAAGAACAGTCAGGTCTTGTTGTAGGGTAGGCCCGGGGTACAAAATGTCATTTAAGCTTGTACCATTTGAGCTAGGGCTAGAGGCGTTAAATACAACACGTAGTTTTGTAGTAGTACTTTCGGGTTTTTGAACTGAATGATGGGGTAAGTAGTAAGAAGTGTTAGGGTTATAGCATCGCATGGTCATCACTTTCTTCATATGGCCAAGAGTTTCATATTCTTCTATAACATGATCATAGTTGTCCTTCAGTGATGGGTTTTTCAGTAAACGGGTTTTGTTTCTTACGAATTGTGATAAGGCGATCGCACGTGATGGACCAAGAGATATAGAATTGGGGAAATCAACCTTAAAAGGGAGCGACACAACAAATTTTCCGTTGGCGGTTCTAAAGGTAGTTTTCTTATATAGGTTTTCACAGTAGCTATCTTCTGGGGACTTGAGTAAGACTTCTGGAACATCGTCTAATTCCCAGAAGCGGGTTAGTTGTTTATTCAAGTCAAAATTATTCATCAATGATAATATGGAATGTCGAGGTGGGTTTGATGGTGACTCTATCTTTCCTGTTATGACCCATCCAAAGATAGTTCTTTGTGCAACAATAGATTGACTGCAATCATAACGAATTCCCTCGCGAATAATTTTGGGGTATACATCTCCTCCTAGGAGAAGCTCGATGGAAGAATTTCTGTTAGTAAAAGTGTCGGCCAAGGGAATATCTGGGAACTTAGAGTTTATAAACGTCAAAAATCTTTCATATGGTAGATCACTTGTAAGCTTTTTGACAATGTACGCATCTGTTGAGATCAGGAATTGCTTTTCAATGGGTGAGCTTAAAGATATATTGCATACGCAAGTAACCTTTGCAGTCAAAGAATAGCTTAGGCCAGTAATATGAGTTAGGGAAGGTTCAGTGGGTATAAAAAGAGTTGTTTGAAGCCTTTTTGATATGAAAGTTGCTTCAGACGCTGAATCTATAAGGGCACGTACTGTACGCCGAGTATTATTTATGCAAATATCAACAAGAGCAGTGCCAAGTACAACGTATTCATTCGGGGTGGACTGTAATTGGGTAGACAATACTTGCCTATATTTACTCTCAGATTGCAATGATGTTGAGTTGGTTTCTTCTCTCGAGTATGAAAAATGAGGGATATTGGGATTATACGAATTAGGGATTGCATTTGAATTCCAATGAGAAGATTGACTCTGAGAGGTATTAATGGGAGTTTCGAGCCGGTGTAGTAAGGAATGGTGTTTCTTTTTACACAATGTGCAAACATATTGGCTCTTGCATTGTTTAAATGAGTGTGAAGTGGCAAGACAGTTAGAGCAACGCTTCTCTCGTTTAACTACGTTCATTCTGTCATCAATTGTCATTTTTAGGAATGACGGACATAATCTTAGTGCATGTGCAGATTCACAAAGGGATAACATTTTTGGAGGGTTTGAACATATATTCGTTTGGTAACTGTTAAGAAGTCGACAGAATTCAGTTTTTTATTGGAATTAAATTTTCGATTTGGTACTATAGGGCTATTGCTTAATGAAGATCTAATGTCAGTTATTGATTCGAGTGTTTGATATCTAGCAGTTAAAAATGTGTCCATTTGTTGCCATGTGGGTAGTTCATCATTATTACGCAGAAATTGTTCCCATAGATTCAGTGTTAAGCCAGGAAGGGAGATGGAGCATACGAAAACAAAGATAACATCCCAATTGTCAGTTCGAATATCGAGAAGTGAAAGGTTAGTGACGCAATCATTAATAGTTCTTTGAATCCGTTTTATATTAGGCCCGGATTCTTTAGTGACTGGAGACAAATTGAAGAGAACTTTAAGCTGAGCGTTAATTAGAACTCTTTTATTTTCGTACCTATCGACGAGATTTTTCCATGCTATTTGAAACCCATCATTGTTCAATGGGCAGGTTTTTAAAATATCGTGGGCTTCTCCTTCGGTCTTTTTTAAAAGGTGACACAGTTTTTCAATGTTAGTTAGGCATGGGTTATTACCGTAAAGCGCGGTAAACATATCGCGAAAACTCGGCCAAGAAACATAATCTCCCGCGAAAACTTCTGTGTCACATGGAGGAATAACACCGGTAGAAGAACAAGTAGTCTTCAACGACGAAGCTTCTTGCTTTGATAGCGAATCTAAGGTTTCCTTGGCTTGTGATAACGACCGAACATGAGAAGTATAAGTTTTATAATACCGATCTTTCAGAGATTCTAACGTCACATCTTTCTCCAATGACTCATAATCTAATACAAATTTATCATATGCCGATCGGAAAGCCGCCCAAAGTATAAGTATTTCATCCTTATGAATATCTAACGTGTAAATAGTATGATTAGCTGCCGGGAGCCCCGCTAAGTAGGCTTCGAATTCGACTACTTTATTAGATGTTTTGATAAAATTATCTAATAACGACATTTTTGCCTTTTTTAAGCAGCCAGCTTGCGAAATTAACAAAGCGAAGTTCTTAACAACCTTGTGGAGATGTGCTTGATGTCTATACTGACGGGTCAAAGTCGGACACGGGGGTCAGGGGGGGGGGGGGGCGTCATTATTTCTAGATTTCGGATCAGGATGAAGTTTAGGCTACAGGACCGATATAGCGTGGTACAGGCTGAGATTTTAGCCATTAGAAGGGCGGCTTGCTGGATGAGGTACCACAGGATATACGGAGAGGATATCCGGATCTGTACTGACTGCAAGGCAGCGATTAACTCCTTATCAGGTGTCTATACGACATCCAGATTGGTTCGTGAATGCCGGACATCTCTTAACGAGATGGCGAGACATTTCAACCTGGAACTATTTTGGGTGCCAGCTCACTCGGGCATACTCGGAAACATAGTCGTGGACGAACTCGCCAGATTTGGAAATCGGTTGGGAGACCGGAAGATAGATCCACTGGTGGGAGTCCCATTAAGCTGCTGTAGAGTTTTACTTCAGCAGGAACTCTTTAGGGCTGCGCAGTGTAGATGGTCTGAAGAGGTTACCTGCTGGGTCTCGAGGACATCGTGGCCTCAGTACGAAAGCGGGAGATCCGCAAATCTACTGAGGTTTCCTCGAGGGCAGCTGGGTACACTGGTGGCTGTGCTGATGGGGCACTATATCATTGGTACCCATGCTAGGAGACTAAATCTTCGGCATCATGACTACTATAGGAGTTGTCAGGATGAGAAGGAGGAGGAAACGGTGGAGCATCTGCTCTGCCATTGCCCAGCTCTTTCTGGGAATAGAGCGACCATTTTTGGCAGTCCGAGACTGCATGGTCTTGCAGACTTATCTGTCTGCGAAGTGGCTAGGATGAACTTGTTTATCCGGTCCTCGGGGTGGTTTAGATATGAATCTTTGATGGTACCGTAGGGACCTGAATCTGATCCTTGCACATCCTATTTCCATGTGACACAACGGGAGTTTTAGGACCCAAGTGAGTCGGTCTCATCACGCCGACAGTCTGTGCAACCTAACTAAACCATGTTGCTCTTTGATTATAGTTACCTCAACCATGTTTTTTGTTTGCCACTTTTTTTTTTTTAACTTTGAACATACCGGTATCTCAACCAATTTTGTTCTTATATTTGGCTGTACACTTTAAACTATAATGACGGCAAACGCTTCTAAAATCCACTAAAAATAATATGTAGCAAGAATAAAAAGTTGCCTTTAATTAATTGTTATCCCTTAAAAGGCAAACAATTGTTTAACATTTTTCAATTTACTCGTATGAAATGTTTAATTCAAACCACGATTGTGGCTAAAAACACGAAAATCCATGTATTTACTTTTATTAGGTGTGTTCATTTACTAAAAATTTGTACAAATTTGTAAGAATTGTTACTAGAAAGCGTTCATTAACCCAAAAAATTTGCAACGAGAGAGCGTCGAAAGAGCGTAAAAAATTGAGAGACAAAAAAATTCTTGCAAGTTTTTACAAGTAAAATTTTTACTTGCAATAATTATTCAAACAGCTGTTTTGCGTTTGTGTTTACAAAAAAATATTTCAAAATTAAGTTGAAAATAAAAATATTTTGGAAAATTAAAGAAATTGTCAGTAAATGTAAACTTTTAAAGCGATAAAAAGTATTAAAAAGATAAATTTATATTTGTGTAATTTAGAAACAACAGAAGCAAAATAAGATGTCTAATGAAATTGAACTAAGCAACACAGTATCTAGTACATCAGTGGCAAAGGATATTCCGGCAAACAAACTTAGTGTTGTAAATATTATGAGTAGGTAGCTACTCGGTAGTTTACACTAAGGCAAATAATTTAATTAGTTCAAATATATATTGGAAAATAAATTTAAATTAACACATAATTTATAAAATTACTTTTCTACTGCTTTTTGATATTTTGTTTTGGATAAAGCATTTTATTACAATGAAAATTGCTTAAATTTGTTTTCTTAAAAAAATATATTTAACCCGGTTTTCGCCGGCTGTTTATTATTATTATTATAGTTTAGAAGCGACTGCAAATGCGGAGCATTAACGTTAGACAATAGCGAACAAAAATTCTCAATAATAATATCTATTAACGCATGCTTACTCTACCACGCATTAAAAACAACATTTATGAAAATCGCTTGGAAAATAAATCATAAAGTTGGACATAAACATTTCTGTGACCTTAGTTAGTTAGTTAGGAGTAGCAGCCTCTCGCGACGAAGCTTACTTGAGCACAATCGAATGGCCCGTTGTGATACCACAAGGAAAGCGGCGCGACTCCCCTTACCCAGCCGAGAACCATGAGGATTCACGGATGAATTTCGCTATGTCCCCTATAGAGTGAGATGATAGCTCCGTAAGAGTTCCAAAGAAAGGAGAGCCCAGAATTCTTAGTCTTCTTCGAGCCAGTGATGGGCAGTGGCACAGGAGGTGCAGTACGGTCTCTTCCTCTTCCTCCGAGCCACAGCTGCGACAGAAATCATTGAAGGGCAGACCGAGTCTTTCAGCATGCCTGCCGATTAGACAGTGTCCAGTAAGTACCGAGACCGTGATGCTTATGGATTTTCTGTCCAGTCTGAGCAGCTGCCTGGTCCGCTTGAGGTTCAGTGTAGTCCACAGTTGTCTAGAGACATAACAGGAACTTTCCTCTACCCATAATTTGCGAGCCAAATTGAGGTAGTGGTTCTTTATGGCCATGTTTACCGTTGCCAGAGGAATTCCAACATCTGGTAGCAAGGAGACGTTAGGAAGCAATGTGCCTTGTTTAGCAAAGTCATCAGCCTCACAATTACCCTGGATATCCCTGTGACCAGGGACCCAGATAAGGTCAATCTGTGATCGCTCCGATAGAGTGTTAAGTAATGAGCGACAACGCAGGACTAGCTTAGATGTACTGTATGCACCAGCAAGCGCCCTGATTGCCGCCTGACTGTCCGAAAATATCCGAATAGCAAAGCCAAAAGTATCGTCCCTAAGCGCTATTTCGGATGTTTTCAGAATGGCCATTACCTCGGCTTGAAAGACGCTGCAGTAGTCAGGAAGTCTGAGGGAGAGTCTTAGTCCAAGGCTATGGGAGAAGATTCCGCAACCGACTCTGTCGTCAAGTTTCGAGCCATCGGTGTAGATGTCAACAGTACCACTTACAACCACTTCGTTACGGACCCATATCTCCCTACTCGGAATATGGGTCTGAAATCAATGGTCCAGAGCGGGAGTAGAAGAGATGTAATCCACCATAGATGGCAGTGGTACATCCAAATCGATAATCCTAGAGTGCCCTATATCTAGCCTAGGCCAGCGTGAGAGGGCCTTGTAGAGCCAGGCGATGATCCGAGGCTGAAGGCCCCATCTTGGTCCTAGAGCTCTCTGGCAGAGATAGAGCGCGCAGGTCGCCTTCCGAGCTCTTTCGGCAATGTTTGCCTTCCATTGAAGTTTGGAGTCAAGTATCACTCCAAGGTATTTCACACTTTTACTTACACTTAGCACAGCACCGTTCAGCCTAGGTGCAGTAAAAATCGGGATCTTGTATCTCCGTGTGAAGAGCATAACCTCCGTTTTGCCGGGGTTAACATCAAGACCAAACTCGCAGCACCATTGAGACAGAACATTGAGCGAATAGTTCACCCGTTCTGAAAGTGTTGTCAGGTATTTTCCAGAGACTGCGATAGCAATGTCATCAGCATAAGCTATCACCCTATTACCCGTTTGGTCTAGTAGCCGTAGCAGAGTGTTGACTGCCAGATTCCAGACGAGGGGAGACAAAACACCACCTTGTGGAGTGCCTCTTTTCACTACTCTTACAACGTGATCATTTCCCAAGGTGGGATGAAAACAACTCGGGCTGCACGCCAACCTATCGGCATGTAAGTATTTTCCAGGCAAGCAATGTAGATACGCAATAGCCATGGTTTTATGAGGTCCATGCCATGTTGCAAGTCCGCTGGAATGATATTGTCAATTCCAGGAGACTTAAAGGCATCAAACGACATGATGGCCCACTCTATGTGGGCATTGGTCACCCGGAAAGTGGGGGGTCAAACCGACGCGGAATACCCAGTCCCCATCGTTTCGTCAAACCCTTCACTACCAGGGAAGTGAGTACTGAGCAGCGTCTCCAAGGTATCGATTACAGAGTCCGTCCATTGACCGTCCGACTTCTGAATACTCTCAATAACTCTCGGAGACGTGCTAAGAATCCTACGTTGCCTGCTGGTTTCGGACGAGCTTTCTATGTTGCCACAGAAAGTTTTCAACGAGGCTTTTTTGGATCTACATATGGCATACTTAAACTCCCTTTGTTTATCCTTATAGGGCAGCCAGTTTCCACCATTTTTGGCTCTATTAAAGAGTTTTCTACAGTCCCTACGTAGCTCTGCAATCTCCGTATTCCACCAAGGGGGTTTCGGTTTACCCATTGGCTTCGGTGGATTGCAGGCCGCTTTCGCTGCAGAGCATAATTGCAAGGTCAAGAATTCAACCGCCCGATCAATATCGCAGTGGTCACTAATCTCGAAGGGAGCAGGCCTTAGGCCAAGCTTTAAAATGGACCGAAATTTATTCCAGTCCGTTTGTTTCCTATTTATGTAGGAGCGGGACTCTCCGGAATCTACTGATTCCAGATATAAGTTATATGATAAATACCTATGGTCAGAAAAGGAGCACTCTTGAAAGACGCTCCAATTTCTGACAATGTCAGACCAGCCACCACCTGTCAGGGTAAGATCGACAACCTCCCTTCTACTCGAGGTGATGAAGGTAGGCTCGCTTCCCCTATTGATAATACTTAAGTCATAAGATAATATAAAATCAAAGAGAGACTCACCCCGTTCATTGACATCCGTGCTGCCCCACATATGGTGATGAGCGTTAGCATCGGCTCCAATGACGACCGGCATTTGGCGGTCGGTAGCCTCTGCAACCAGAAGCCTTAGCAGGTCATGTGGTGGTGAATCCCCATGATCATGGGCCATATAACTGGAGACTACCCAGACAACCTTCGAGCCCGTCTTCACTGCTATGGCAACGCTGTCTCTATCACTAAATCTGCGAAGAAATAAAGCGTTAATATTATACTTAACCATAATACAGGCCCTGGGTTTACCTTGACCCGTGACAGTTTTGTAGACAGTTTTGTAGCCGTCCATAGATAGTCCAGAAACCCGATCATTAATGACCCATGCTTCCTGGACCAGAACAATATCCTCTCCTTTCTGTGACAGGCGGAGGAGTAGGGCCGCAGAAGCAGCGATGGAATGATGAAGGTTAATTTGCACAACCCTCATCATCATTATTTTTGGCCGTAAGGGTAGCGTCGGAATCGCCCTCGCTAGATAGGAGTGATTCCTCGCTTTCTACCAAATATTCGGACCCGAGCCTCATTTGCCGGAAAAAGTCACCGGCAAACTCGGATGAAGAGATGACACTTCTAGTGTCATCCGACGTATCTGAACCGCACATGGAGGCCGAAGCCGTTTGTGTAGTTTCAGTGCATCCTGCGGCAACCTCTGGTACCAGAGGTTCTATGGGAGGTTTACAATTTTCCCCTGTATTGTCACGCTTATAGATCCTGAGAGAGATCGAGTCAAAACCGTAGTTGATCTCTCCCTTACAGGCGTTAAGTGGGGCGAGGGACTCGACGTTAATGACGATGATAGCGTCGCGAAAATGGCCCTTTGGCTCGCTTACTTTAGCGACCTTCCAGTCGGCCGTAGGCAGCTCTTTGTTGCTGAGTTTAATCAGCTCCAGAATTTCATCCGGAGTAGAGGGATCTGCCAGGATTCGGGCGAAGGATCTTGGCCGGTTCGGAATCTGGTCTTTGGGTACAGCTGAGAGCTTAGCACCCGACCAGATTTCACCTAGGCTGTCAATTGCCTGCTTGTACAGATCCGCTGAGCGTTGATCAGCACAAGCGATCAATTTAACATGCCCTGATACCAGCCCGCATCACGGCATGAAGGCGAAGGGCCAGGATTGGCTGAAATTATGTCCTTATAGACACTGCGAAGAGCCGCTTGGACTAACCTCCAGTTATCTGGAGATATAGTCCCGTCACTTTTACCAGTGTCTATTATAGCCAAAACGAGGCTGTCCGTAACGATCTTGCTAAGGGGACGTGAGGACGTCGGTTTCGACGTTGAGGTCTTTGGCCGTTTAGGCAACTGAAGGACTGTCGTGGCGGCTTCCTCAGCCGACCTTTGTCGTTTCTGAGGAGCCAAGTCAGATGAAGGGCGAGACTCCAAGCTCGGTGTGGCCCATTTAAGTTTTGTCTGGTCCCTTTCAGATAAGGTGTTCGGATCATGCCCACCGAGCTTTTGCAGGATTCGATAGCCAGATATTCTGGTCCTATACGCCCGCGTCGACGCGTTGATGTGTGCACTAGAAGAGGAGGACGTGCTAGGGCCCAGACTACGAGTTGTTTGGGCTGGCTTAACCGATGCCCTCGCAGCAGTAGTTGGACCAATGTGCGGGAGAGCCGCTCTTTCACTCTGTTTTGTGGCAGGGGTGATTGAGGTGCTCGAAGAGGGCTTAACGCAGCCTTTGGAGGTTGCGGAGCGGGATGCTGAGGCAGACAACAAAGTTGCTGCAACCAGCTGTGGTCTGGAGGTAGAGGTCTCAGACGAAGTTTGTTTCTGGATTGCCGGCTTTTGCCGTTTCAAAACAGTTGGCTTCCTTTTAGGGTTGGGCTTTGTGGTCTTAATTGTGTTTTTCGTTTTGTCCATGTGAAAAGGGTCCCCACTCATAGCCGCTATCTCCAACCGTATGTGTAGTCAACTTAAAAGGTCCCACGGTTATCTATGCAAGCAGGGAGGCCATGCGAGGGTTGACACCAGCCTTCATGGGGACAGGTGCTCAGAGCCAGACCGTTGCTAATTGGGAGTAATCTCAACCAAACCTACACCACCAACTTAACGGTGACGGATATCGAACGTACTATGAGGCCTGCCAGGGTTTTAACGGGACGGAGATAGTTATGACCTTAAACTGGAGCCGTTCCCACAAGGTTTCACCCCGGTGCTACTAGGTCCAGAAGCCATAACCACCAGCCCAAGTCAACAAAAACGTGCCGAGAAAATCGGAGAGAAAGGTCCATTGGACAGAAAAAGGTCGTGCCAGGGGGGGGGGGGGGGGGTATAGATCATTTAGCGTTACCCAGGATGCACTGCGTGGAAGCGATCTATTCTGTGACCTTATTCTGTCGTTATTTCCGGCTATTATAACGTATGAACTAATTAAAAATAGATATTTTATTCATTCATTTTAGTCAAAAGTAGTTAACCACCTTGATCGTATATAGCGTATTTCGACTACATCAGGTACTAGATTAAATAAAATTGCAAAACTTTTCATTATTCTATTACAAGCCGTACTTGAAAAACGCCAGTTACGACAATGCTGAATATAAATGACCATAATCACATTATTTTTATAATAATATACATATATGTATAAGTTTTCCAAAAATTATAGGGGTAGTTATTGAGTACTCATATGTACCTATACATTGCAACACTATTTTAACTTGCAAATTTTAGCTAGTAAAGTGTTCATTTACTTTTTCACATTTTTGAGAGTAATTTTGGATAATTTCTTGTTACTCTCTCGTTGCTTATTTTTACTAGTAAAGTAAATGAACACACCTATTATCGTTTTCACTAACATTCAATCTCAAATTAAATTTTTTAATGTAAAAATTTTATTACGAACTGATTTCCCTTAAGTACCAATAAATAAAGAAGGGATTGTTACTTTGATAAGACCGAGACCTTGGCTGAATATTTCTCTTGGAACAACTATTTTAAAAGAATTTTCATTAAATTTAATTCAGCTTTTAATATTTTGTTGTGCAAAAGATATTTTAGATTTTATTAATGTTAATATTTTTTTCTGCAATTTTACAAAAGTTTGCAAAGAAGATTCGAAACCAACTGTTTACGTTACATTCGTATTTTGTATAATACTTTACTACCCAGTAGGGCAGATTGTCGTTAATGATTTATAGAATCATCTAAATAAACTCAACATGCACAACATTATGGAAATTTTGGCATTTTGTTAATTCCTTGATGAAGAGACTATTAAAAGAAAACTAATTTTATGCATTTTGACAAGAAGTATGTGTAAACAATTTGTAAGCAATTTCTTGAACGTGTAACTTCAGAGTTAACTTTATAATATTATTTTTGAAAGTTTACGATATACACAATGATATAGTACATAATACCACTGTACATATAAATGGCTGCATGCCACTGTTTGTATATTTAAGAACACGTTAATTTCACTGTGTGTAAGTGCAATTCACATTTATCGCTGATACGCACAGCCGCTGGTTGTTGACGTCGTTACTTGTCTGCACTTGGCTGTTGTCAAGCTTATGTATGTGTGTACGTTGCACATTGCTCTACTCCATTGAACGGTTTTGTATGTTTGTGCTATTTTAAATGTCTCTGTAGCATGTTGTGCGCTTGTTGACCCATGTCTTTCATTTGATTGTAATAAATGTTTGTTTTAAAATTTTTGCAACGTATGCACGTGGGTGTGTAATATTTCATGGTTGGTTCTTAAATTGTGTCATTATGCGGTTATCACCATCGCTGGTTATAACACGATAACACTGCAAAAAGCATTGCGATAATTAAATCTTGCAATTACTTATGTGCCATTTTATAATGGTCACAACCACTATTAACATGTTCACAATATAATAACAATGCAAACAACACTGTGCAATCATTACAGCTGGGAAAACATCCCTAAGCAAAGCTTACACTTTTTGAAAAAATATATTTTTGAACAGAAAAACTTAATGGTAAGAAAGAATCTCTTATGCCAATTTATATGTAAATGTGATTATAGATATATGGTAAAGGGTATCCAAGAATATAGCGGCTTTAATTGTTTTTATTTATTTCATATTAAGCATTTTCTGAAATAATATTAAAAATTCAACAAGGTTTTTTTTTCCTAAAATATAGAATTGGAGCACATTTTAAAATAACGAAAACTCGAGTAGACTTAAACAATATGCTTTACTACCAATACTACATAAAACTTAAAATATTATTATTACAGTGTTATTTATATTAAAGTCATACAAAAAACATGTCTCTTTAATTTTATCACAGTGGGATTTTTAGCAAGAAGGCTTTCAAAGTTCTGTGTTGCAATTAAAAATGAAACAACAGAACACTTTTATATTATCTTCACTACTCATTGCACCATGATTCGTAGAGAAAATAGTATCATTATATTTCTAAAGAGTGGTAAATATATTTTTGTATTCGCTTTTTTATTAATAGGTTCATTCTTTTAGTTTCCATTTAAAACATAATAATAGAAAGTTACACAAACTGATATTAACTTACGATAACAATAACTTCTACTTGTATTAGTACTAAGTATATCTCTGTACCAAGAAAACTAAACGCGAACAAAAACAAAAACAAAAAGATAGCTTTTTTCGGCTCTGTCAAATCTTATATACTCTTCACCATCTATGCAAATCTAGTTTAGTGGAGTAACTCAACTCAAAAAGCAAATATTTAGGTGACAGGGAATTAAAAGACAAAATATTTGGTACTGCATATATAGAGTTTTATAAAAATAATATAGGCTCGTAATTTGTTAAGCATTTTTTAAAAATTTTAGTATTTCCTTAAAGGTCTTTGCAAAAGCCTTAAATGATACCCATATATTTTAAAAAATTAAAAAATTTCAGAGTCGTTTTTTTCTTACTTTTGAATTCTCAATCACCCCATATATTTGTTTTTTTTTTGTTGGAGGTACTACATTGTTCCGAATAATTTGGAAAAATTAGAGGTAGATGTGGTGCATCTAAGGACATGGACCGATCATGCTGAATTCCAATAGCACCTCTTTCGACACTATGTCTGATCGATTGGCCTAACTTAATTTCAACACTAACACGGACAGACGGGAATCGCTCAATCAAACCCAGAATATATACAATTTATAGGGTCGGAAATGGATATTGTGGAAATTACAAACGGAATAACAAACGTAGTTATACCTTTTTTCCACTTTTTGTGGTGAAGGTTATAATAAAAAGTTTGATTCTGGAGCATAAAAAAAAAACACTTCCAGAAATGTCTCCACTTAAGCTTGTAAGCACACTTCATGGATATTTCAATTCTACGCCATCAATTCCAAAGTAGATATGGCAATTATTTTGGATATATGGAAACTCCATCGCGAAGAGTTTTATTACTACTTCGCTCGAATCTGACTTTGTGTCACTCTCCATAAGTTTCATGACTGCAAGCAGATTAAGTAAATAACGTTCGTCGAAAACCCTTTCCCAAATTTCCAATTACTTTACAGGAGTGCCTGGCGCATGTGTCGAAATGAGCTAGAGGTAGTGGGCCTACCCTTAACATACATTCCCAATTTCTTTCATGTTTTGTGCATATGAAATCGGAATCGATTAGTACATTTTTCTATTATGAAGTAAAACAGCTTTTAAACTTAAACTAGTCTTTTATAAAACAATAAAAAGTCTCTTCTTGCCAGACTTCTCCGGGAAATACAGTTATTCTAAAAGTGTCTCACCACCATTGGAAAATGCAAGTCACTATATTTATTTCGTTTAGAGAATCTGCTTTTATGGTTGAAATTATGAGATTTTTGTGTTGACCTTTTGATATTGACAGTACTGTATTTTCAACAAGATTGTTATTTTTTTAAATTTTTGTAAATTATTTTAGCTCTAGTTTATATTTTCATTAAAATGATTAAAATCAGATTGTTATTAAAACTTTTTCTGGATAAAAATAGGAATCTTAAGGCATTGGGTAGAGTGAATAATAAGGCAGTTTAGTATAAACTGCCTTATTATTCATTCTTATTCTTATTCTTGTTGAAAATTGTACCTAGTACTAGCACTAGCTTTAACTTTTCAGTACTAGCAAGGCTGAAAAGTATAAACTACAAAAAGTGTGAATAAATCTTTGCTACTACTAGGTAGCTAGTACTGAAAAGTGATAGCTTGTACTGGAAAATAAAAGCATTTGAGAGTTGTCTCTGTTTAAAAAAAAAGCATTTTTTCTTTTAAATTCTAAGCAAAACTTGTAGTAAAATATTTTGGTAACACTATAAGTTTGTTTTAATTATTTATTATATAAGTTATATATTCTGTAAGTTTGTTTTAATTATTTATTATCACGATGGGCGACTAAAATAGTGCAAATATTTTTGATATGAGGGAGCGTAATTTTCTTTACTTGATGTTTGTTTTTTCTTATTTTTTAATTCTCTATCGCTCCATATCTTTGCTTTTTGATTGGAATTACTTCACTTAACTAGATTTGTTCCAAATGATATGGGAAAAAAGGACTGGTGTTTTGTCCGCTGTCTCGAAGGGCATGTATTATACTGACTTTCAATAGCAAAATTTTCGAAACAATGTCTTATCGATTGTCGTACTTAAATTTTCTCTAGCTCATCTAGTGCCTTGGCTAAGTTGATTTCAACACAAACACAGACGGACAGACGGACATTGCTTAATAGACTTCGCTATGCATAAGAACTCAGAATATATAAACTTTATGGGGTCGGAAATAGATATTTTATAAATTTCAGATGGAATGACCAATTTAGATATAACCTTTTTTCACAAATGACGATGCACTTTTGGTGAATAAACCAAGAATATATGTATTTCCAGTACCTCAATAACATGCTTACAAAAATTTAAGTTTAAACTAGTAATTTTAAGTACTTACTAGTTTTTATTCACACATATTTTAAGCAAACACTGGATAAACTAGCTTGAACTAGCTTTATCTGAAAATTTTATTCACCTCGAAAGTATATATATGAACTAGTCAGTACAAATTAATAGCAGATGAAAGAGCAAATAGGAATTAACTAATGTTAGATAAATTAAAGTTTCCGGTTAGATAATTTAAATCTACTGATATGGATTATTTAAGATATACTTTTAGATAAAGTTAAGATTTTTGTGAAAACAAATTGACAAAACAGAACTAAAAAGAGATAGATATACCAAAAAGTTAGCATTAATACATATATTTTGTCTTTTTGTAATACTAGTTTATTATTCTTATTTTATTAAACTAACTTTAGTAGCAATCCAGTATATGCTGGAAGCATTTCGTTTCACTAGTGTCATATTTTCATTAAAAATTAACATAAATAAGTCAATAAATTTTCTCTTGCTAATATAAGAAATTATTACTTTATTATCAATCGAGTACCAGTGTTGTCAGTTATGGCGAATTCCTTTTTGGAGATAAAAATTTTCGAATGGTGAGGGCGAGATTCTTGGGGATATTTAAAATACATGGACAACATCATATTTAAAAAAATTAAAACACCTGGCAGCTTTATTTAATAAATTTTAAGGTTGATTAAAAATGTGTTTATATCAGCGAATTAACTAAATTTGCTTTGAGTCATATATGTATATAAAAATATATGTTTATTTAAGAATTAAAAAGGCAGTAAGCCAAAAATTAAAATTGAGATATGGCAACGACAACAAAAAATAAATTATAGTAAAAAATTGAAAGAGAAAAAACATTTACAAAACTCCTTTTTGAATATAGAGGTACTGACTGATGTTTGTAAAAAAATTTTAAACTGAATTAAAAAAGACTGTCTTTAATGTAACTGATAAGTTAATTTTACAAGAAAGTTGTTTTCTATATTTAAAAAAGTTGTTAATAGAAATGCTTGATCGACTTCTAGAAAAAAATTTATATTTTCAAAGTTTATTGTCAATTTCAAATAAATTGTATTAAACATAAAATGTAAATTTATATTAATAAAAACGTTTTAATAAATAAAGATTAGATTGGCCTATATCCGTTTTTCCTACACAATTTAAATTTCTTTAATTAAGCTTGGCAAAATATTTACCATATCGGAAAGCCAAAAAGAAAACATCGCCTTATACTTATTTTGTGTAATAATAGATTAGTTTTCTTCGGTAAACTTTTATTATACAGAAGCTTTGCAAATGATCCTAATATTTTATAAGATTTATCAATTTAAATATTTCTGCAGTTAGAGAAATTTTTAAAAGATTTGAAGACCCTAATTACGCACAATGCACTTATGAAACACTGCGGAGAAAAGTTTCATTTATAAATTTGGCTCAATATTTAGGTAAAAGTACAAAAAAGCCTACATGAGTTCTGGCCTAAAGTTTACGATTACCAGGATGCTGCTGGTACTTACCACTTTAAGGAGTTGTCAATTTCCGTTCTTAATACATTGTTCCAACAAGTAATGCATGTGTCAAAAGAATTTTGTCTATAAAGAACTCCATGAAAACTAAATAGAGAAATAAAATGCATAAGGAACTTCTTTATAATTTACTCGTAGTAATATCATATATGAATATAGGTAACATATGTCGTAACACATTCATTCCTACGCAAGATACATACGTTAAAAGAGATTTAACACAAATAAAATGTACCGCAGTAAGGATACAAATTACAATTACAACATTAAACTAAAAGTTTTAATTCAGTAATTGCTACGTGTCCTTAAATCATGTTTTTTCACATTTATTAAAATATTTTAATATACAACTATGATCTCGAGGTTTAAACTTGAATTATAAAGATAACTTAAATTCTGTACATTGATTGACCTTACTTTTTTAGCTAAATTATTTATTTTTATTTTTTTTGTTTTAATTTTAATATTTTTTTAAATGTTATATAAAGCCAACGTACCTTTTTCAAATGAATTAATTTTTTTTAAATAAAAACTTTTTTTAGATTGCAATAAGCAATGCAATTTTTAATAAAACGCTGAAATGTTTGCGCTGCATTACATAGTCCAAATGTCATCCGGGTAAACTCAAATAACCCGAATGGAGTAATAATGGCTGTCTTTGGAATGTCATCCTCCGCAACTGGTATCTGAAAGTATGCTTTAACCAAATCGATTTTTGAAAAAATCTTTTTACCCGAAAGCATATATGCGAAATCGTGGATGTGTGGTACAGGATAACGGTCGGGTACTGTTATTTTGTTAAGATTCCTATAATCTCCACATGGTCTCCACATATCATTACCCTTTGTTACCATGTGAAGCGGGCTCGCCCAACAGCTTTTTGATGGGCGACAAATACCGAGATTGAGCATATACTCGAACTCTTGCTTAGCTATTTTTAACTTCTCAGGAGAAAGTCTTCGTGGTTTTGCAAATACTTTCAAACCATTTGTTTCAATGCGATGTGACACTGAATGTTTTACTGGAGGTAGTTTATCAGATGGTATTGTGACATCAGAAAACTCCTTCAAAATTGATTGAAATTTATCAGCATCTTCCGAAATGCACTTAATAGTTAAACTTTCACTTGTTGAACAAGTTCCAACTGTTTTAAGGTTGGTTAATGAATCAACCAAGCAATTATTTTTTATGTCAACTACGAGCCCATAGTGCTTAAGAAAATCTGATCCTATTATTGGCCGTGAAACATCTGCAATAATGAAGGGCCAGAGAAATTTTCTTCGCAGACCGATTTGGCAATTGATAACTTTTTTACCATATGTTAGTATCTTTGAATTATTGGCAGCATAAAGGACAAATTTATTCGGAGGTTTTAATTTTTCTTTTTCTGTGGCGGGAAATACAGATAAATCTGCGCCGGTGTCAATAAGGTACCTGGACTTCAATTCAGCATCTTGAATGAACAGGCGACTTACTTCTTGGCTATCTTCACCCGTCACCGTAAGTGAAGTGCCTAATTGTTTTCCGAAGTCTTGAACGAACATGGTAAACGGCATTTGGTTGCTTTGGAACCAAACTTTTTGTGATACCAACAAAATGTTTTAGCAGATGGCGAACGAGTTCTTCTGCTTGGGAAATTTCTATTTGTGCTTCTATTTCGACGATAAGTTTTAGTAGATAAAGCGGCTATTTTCGATATTACTTCGGCAATTTTGTCTTCGATAGCAGCGATTCGTTCATCACTTCTCGTAGAGACGGCAGTGACACTAGTTGACTCGTCAGAATGGTCATGTATCTTATCAGCTATAAGAGACAGTTTGTCTACTGTATCTTCACTAACAGATAATATGGCTTTTGTTGTATTCGGGAGTCGCTGAATCCATAATGTTTTAAGTAAATCTTCAGAAACTTTTCCGCCAGCTAATGCACGCATTTCTCTTAATAGAGCGGATGGCTTTTTATCAGCAAGAGTAACGTTTTCTAAAAGGCGACGAAGTCTTTTTTCTTCGGATTCTACAAACTCATTCAACAATGCCAGTTTCAAAGTTTCATATTTGTTTTCTGCCGGAGGGTCTTCGACAATATGACCAACATAGTTTAGGATGCTGCTTTCAATTGATCCAACCAGAGTATGATACTTTGTTGTATCAGAAGTTATAGCAGAAGTAACAAATTGGGATTCCAACTGGCGAAACCACAATCTTGGGTTTTGACGCCAAAATGGTGGAACGCGTACAGTTACTCGTGATATTTCAGGTGAAATAAGCGATGAAGCTGAACCGAATTCTTCTGAAGTTGACATCGTGAATTTAATAATTTATAATTGTCGCGGGTCACCAATGTTGTAGTCTTTATTACAAAACTAAAACTCAAAAACTAAACTTACTTTTCAAAACAATGACATAAAATAAAAATACAAAAAAATGAATGTTTGATTATTTTAAAATCTTATTTCTAAAGTAGAAATATGCACAGTATCACCACAAGATAAAAGAAGTAAATTAAATAAAAATGTTTTTTATGTATATTAGCGAGATTTGGCGATATTTGACAAGCCATTTGGCGAGAAAGCTCGGAAAAAAAATCAGTCAACATTGTCGTGTCTTAATAAATTTTTAAGCAAGAAATGTGTGCTCAGCCCATAATAACAGAATTCATTAAAGAAACCTTGGTTCCGCTGTACGATTAAAATGACTTGGGAAATAACTGCTATTTTACTTAATGCTACAATATTTATTAATAACGATACAACTTTAGAAGCACTAATAATAAAAATAGGATTTTCCACTTAAATTTTCACGGTGCGATGGAGCCCTAACAATATCTCATGTACATACATATGTATGTCAGTTTGTATATTTCTTCGGTTGGAGTTTACAGTGCTTCAAAAACAATAATACAAATTTAAATGTGCATGTTCCGCTTTTTAATTAACCATTGCAAACGCCGCATTCTTGCTGTTAAGTTGTCAGTTAAGGATTTTCAGATATTTTTACAAGAACTTACACAGGTACGAAACCATTAACACAAAAGTATCGATTTAATTGTGCGCTTTATTTAATAAAATAGATTTTTTTATGTTTATTAGTCGACCCAAGTAAATAAAATAAAAATGGTTAATAACATGCATTTATTAAGGATTTGGTCTGTAGTTGGAATGGGGTTACTTTATTGTTCCAAATGACATGAAAAAATTAGGTAGTCGTGGTGTTTTGCCCGCTACCTTGAAGCACCACTTTCGACACTATATCTGATCGATTGACATATTTGTTTTCTTTGTTAAATCAACACTAACATGGACGGACAGACGGACATCGCTCAATCGCCTCCGCTATGCATAAGAAGTCAGAATATAATATACTTTTTGGGGTCGAAAATAGATATTGTAGAAATAACACACGGAATGACAAACTTATTATTATTATTATTATTAATATTTATTGAGACTTAAAAAAACAATTAATACAAAGATTTGAATAACACATAATATTGAAAACTTAAAATTATAAAGTAATGTTTTAATTGATATAACGATGAAAAAAAGCAACATGCATAAACTAATAAGAGTCATAAATTACAATAATTTGCAAATAAATTATAAAAAGAAGTAAAACAGTGCTTGCTCCCGACACTTACATTTAATTATAGAGTTATATCTATGAAAAATAAACTTAAAACTAATCTTAAATGTGTAAAACCTATAACTAGACCTTAAAACTAAAAACCAAACTAAATAATATGTTATCCTCTATGGATACCTGGTGTAACGCTTTTATAAAAATTTTGTCCAGAAATATTCTCCGGTCGCTCCCGCAAAATACCAATTGCAGATAGATAATTTGTATTTGACCAGTTAAATTCGTTTTCGCTAGATAAAATATCTTGCATTACATTGCCTTCAAAATCAGTTAGTTTATCAATAAATCGTTTCATTAAATTAAGTGCGTATTCAGAGATTGGTATTACCGAAGCCTTTTCGTAGATGAAATCATTTGAAAATCTTTTCAAACGGGTTTTATAATTTCTACCTACACACTTTCGTAAAATATGTCTTTCAAATATTTCTAATTTCTTCATAAAAGTTGGAGATAAAGAAAACCAAATTGGAAACGCATATAACAGTATTGGTCTTATACTGACTTTGTATATGAGCAATTTTGTTTTTGATGATAAAGATTTATTATTGAACAACTTTGAAAAAGCCCCTTTAACTTTATTAGCTTTTTCCAGAGTAAAAGCAACATGCTTATTAAATTTTAATAACTTAGTGAAATTTACTCCAAGATATTTAAAATTGTCTTTAAACAAAATTTCATCTCCATTTAAGAATAGTTGTAAAGTTTTGCTTTCTGGGACAACCTTATAATTGCATTTTCCTGAAGAATTTCGTAAGCACATTGCATTACTCTTTGAAACATTAATTTTAATACCCCAAAAAGAATAGAAATCATTACGTGATTTAGATGGGAGGACACACGCTGCAGAGCAACTAATGGTGATTCATCATGAGCATATAAAAGACAATCATCTGCATAAAGGATACCTAGGGAATTATTAAAAGTGTGAGGGAAATCCGATATAAATATATTATATAAATGCGGCGCCAAAATTGAACCTTGTGGCACTCCACACGTAACAGATCCTAGCTGTGAAATAGCATTATCAAATTCAATGCAAAACCTTCTATTTTCAAAGAAACTCTTAAAAAGTTTTACCAAAGCTGCTTTAAAACCCAACGAAGTCAACTTAAACAAAATGCCATTATGATATGCTCTGTCGAACGCTTTTTCAATATCAAGTGAAATTGCAACCGTGCACTGCCGTTTCCTGAGATGCTTCACTACGTCGTTGTGAAATTTTAATAGTGCGTGAGTAGTAGAGTTTCCTTTTTTAAATCCGAACTGATATTGAGAAATATATGGCTCTGATAAATCCAAATCCATTTTTTCACGTATAATTTTTTCAAAAAGTTTTCCCAAATTAGATAAAAGTGAAATAGGCCTTAAGTTTTTTATATCACAACTTTGTTTCTGTTTAGGTATGGGAATGATTTTTGCACTTTTCCACTCTTTAGGAAAATAACAATTATTTAAACAATTGTTAAAAATTATTGTTAAATTTTTAAAAGCTTTTTTTTTGGAAATTTCCTTATTAAATAATTTGAAATGTTATCTAAGCCACACGATTTTTTGTTATTTATTAATTTGGAATGTTCTACAACAGCACTAAGAGAAGTAAAATTCGGATTGTCTTGAATATTTAGTGAAGAAAAACAACTATCAAAATTTACAAGATACTCAGGAACTTGTGAGCAAATATCGTGAATTGTTCGCTCAATATTCGTCGTGTCTCTATTTAAAGAAACACTTTGGTAAATAGAGGAGAAGTGCTCCTTTAAAATATTTAATTTTTGACTAGTATTCCTAATAATTGCACCATTAACAGATAAATCTCTAACATATGATTGGTTTTTCTTTCCCAAAAATTTAAGAATTTCCTTAAAAGCAAATGGGCCCGGTCTAATTTTCTTAAGTTTTTCAGAAAACATTTCTGCCTGCTCTATTTCTATTCTTTACTTAATAATAATTTTAATTAAATCTATTTGCTTTGAGATGAGCAAATAATCTGGATGCTTTCTATTAAAAGTACGACAAAATATTCTCTTTAGATCTTTCTGCCAATTATATTTTATTTTCAAAAGTTTCGCAATTGTTTCCGATAATATAAACTTTCGATGTGGTTTTTTTAAATTTCTAGAATGAATTTTCGACATAAAATTGACTGTAGTCACAAATTCATCAATAAAATAATCGATTTCATCATTAGATAAGTTTCTGTTGTCGGGAGGGAAGTGGTTCAGCAAAGTAGAACTTATATCAAATTTGAACGAATTCCAGTTTGTATTTTTATAAGAAACAAAATATTCCGGAATGTTAAACAAAAAGTTAAAATCATTAAATTTTATTTGTAATTTCAGTGGAATGTGATCTGAGAATGTTGGAAGTGTATAAGTGCTATAATTTCCAACATCAGAACTAAAAAAATTGTTACTTATTATAAAATGATCAAGGTGAGAAGAACCTCCTGGAAAGGTAGGATAAGAATCACAAATCCTTGTAAGTGAAAATGATTCATTTTGAAGCCAGTTTAATAAGACTTCACCATTGAAATTATTTATTGAATCTCCCCAAGAGATATTTTTTGAATTTAGATCTCCACCTATGATCAAGCTATCATAATTTTCCGAAAAATTTAAAATTGTTGTCAGGCCGGAACTAATAATATGACGAGCACAGTTGCTTGGAAAATATATAGATCCGCAAAGAATCTTCTTCATGCTACCATTTATAGAAATATCAATTTCAACAAAAACATTTTGGAACCTTAAATTTAAAATATCTACCCTTGAATACGAAATAGATTTTTTTAAAGCCAAACCCACTCCTAGTGTCCTATCGTCTTTTAAAACTATAAAGTTATCCAAAGAAATATGTACATTTCTTGATACATGCAATTCTTGCAAAAACGCTATATCAATATCAAATTGATTCAATAATTTGCTAAGTTCAATTCTCCTGCTTATATTTACAAGAGATCCTACGTTAAATGTCAACAAATTCATACATCTACGGACCATATACATTTTGAACGTCCTTCATTATACTCAAGCACTCCTGTTTAGCCTGATCCACTGACATAGCCTTAAAATGTTTTAAAAAACACTTTATTCTATTTTCCAGAGTAATAGGTTCAGGTTTACATAATAATTTAGCAACTTCTAAAAACTCTTCAATAATGGCAGGTTTTTTCTGTAGATTTTGTAGCAAAGGCTCCTTTAAACCTTTTAAGACATTAGCAAACGTTCCTTTTGTGGTAACGAAATTGCGTGAATTCAATGCCTTTTCTACATTGTCAGCCGCTAAGCTTTTCCGAAATTTTCTTTCCTTCATAGATTTTTCCCTTATTAACAAAAATTTTTTATATGCTGGACAACCCTTATAATTGGAAGTGTGCCCGTTTTTGCTACAATTAACACAAAACGGAGAAGTTTCGCTATTATTAATATAAGAACATTCACCAGGTAGGTGCTTTTTATCACATTTCATACAAGCAAATGGGCGACTACAGTTTTTTGAAAAATGTCCCCAATGTTGACATCTCCAACATTGTGGTACCTTTGTGTTTTTCTTCGGACGTTCCCACGAAACTACTTGATTTAAGATATATTTTATACCTAAAATCTCATTAATGCTTCTATTCGATTTAAGCGTAATTAAAAATAAACCTGTATCAATGCCCTTCTTTTTAGAAAATTCCGTCGAAAATTTGGTAACTGAATCAATAGTATCAGGGACAATTTTATCAATGTGTAATTTTATTTCATTTTCATCTGATTTATAGTAAAGACCCCTGCAGATAATACTCTGACGCTTAAACTCCTTGGGAGTATAAGAATATGAAGAAATTTCTTTTTCTTTTAATAACTGCATCATTTCAGAGTGAACTGACGCTTCTCTTAGATATAGTTTACTTTTAAACTTGGATTGGTTTTGTATTTTGAAATCAATGTTTTTGGAACTGAGCTGGTCAATAAGAGATTTAACGTTAACACCTTGGAGAAATATTGGTGGGCAAAAAGTATTTACAGATTTTATATTTTTGTTTCCTAAGTTTTTTTTATTATAACTATTCTCTTTTAAACTAGTACCATTATTTTCTAATTGATCCTGCTCTAAATTTAAATCAGCTAATAATGAAAATCTATTAGAACGATTAACAGAATCTTTGTAGTTAGTGTTCCGAGCTTTAAGGTTAGTTAGATCAATTTTTACATCACCTTCAAAAGATCGCTTTTGTCGCTTATTATCGATAGTTTGGAACTTATCAACAAATTCCTCTTGAAAATTCTGGAGATGAATAATTTCTTCAATATTGACTTCCTTTGACACATTGCACTCTTGAATCATTTCACTTGAATCTGAACTTGATTCAATCAGATTCATATCATCTAATGTTTCGTTGGATTTGAGGAAATTCTGCACGTTATTCACCAACTTATTCTCATTAGCCATTTTGAATTCTTGAGCATTTTTGGGTAATTGAAAAGATTTGTCGGCACCAACACCATTTAAATGAGGCATTAACAAATCATCTGGAGGTCTTCCACCACACTCAGACGTAGAAGGATTATTATACATTATAATATTCGAAATAATTCGTATATATATATAAATATATGTATATGTATATATTTTTATTTTAAATTGATTTTTTATTATTTATTTATTTGATTAAAACACGTCCGCTTTCTATGAAACCCAAATGAATTCTCCAATGACAAACTTAGTTATATGGTGAAGGGTATAAAAAGGATTTCATTCAAGAAAACTTATTTACAAACGTGTTTTTTATAAACTAACATGCAAAGGGAGAGCATCTTATCTTCGATTCACCGCTCTTAGACAATTAACTCGATTTAGCAAACAGGACCTTTTAAAAATATCCACAAGACCTATAGTCCTCAGGAAAAATTGCGATAGAAAATAACTGTTTCTCCTTTGGTTAAAAAAATAAAATTTATCAATATGCATATGATCCACGAGTTTGCGAATAGAAAAATTAATATCTCTTAAAAGGAAGTACATATAGCGATTGGCCTTCTTTACGTTACCGGTTCTCAGCTTCTTATAGCTTCAGATGGAACCTATTTTCTATTTGTCTGAAAACCATAGTCAGTCCGATTTGCAGATACTAGATCCCAGCGTCATTTCTTTAAATGACCAGAACACATCGGTATTAACTTTAACCGAAAATTACCTTATTGGCCATAACGGAAAAGATCCGTGAGAAATCGCTTTGTCGCGCTTTAATCGTTTTGAAGAAGGCAGAATAAGATTATAGTTATTATAAAATTATTATATTATTAAACGACATCAAAGAGCACACAATTTTTGGTCTGCAAAATAAAGGTACACGGACTGTAACACAAAAATATTTTATTTTTTAATTTTTGTTTAACACAAGACAGTTTGGGATCTGTAAAATAGTTAGTTAAGCAATATTTTAAACTAGGCGATATATTTTACAACTCTTGTTGAGCATCCTAAGTTTTGAGTTTTTTGGAATATTTGTGTATGAAAATATATGTAATTTGTATACGTTTTAAAAGCGTGGCTGTGTGCGTTTATTACGGGCAATGTTTTATAATTAAACATGTTCAGAAATTATTGGTTTTACTTAAAAATTACGAGTAAAAATGCTTTTAAATAATTTTATGGTTTACCGATTTCCCTTACATGGTGGATTCTAGAAAAACGAGTAGACACAATATTATTTGTAATTATATTGTGTGTCTGTTGTTAAATAAAATAACACAGAAACATATGTTTATTCTTATTAAAGGTATATTTTAAAAGTATTTATGTGTGTCAGAGCATGTGTATTTTGACAGAAGTGAGTAGAAATATGTATGTGTATGAATATTTTTTACAATATGCATATTTAAAAACATTTTTAATTGAAATAATAATTTGAAAAAAGATGTTAGGTATGTAGTATGTATGTATATACATTTTAATTTTTTTAATTTCACATATGTCAACAAGAAAATCAATATAAATGTAGGTCAATAACAGAAGTAAAACTTTTTCTTTAGACAAATATATATAAAACTTTTATATTTAATAATCTGCAATATTGCAAGAAACTTGGCCCACATGCTTAAAGATGCGTATATTTTCTTAAACACGTTTTGTACATGTTTGTGAAGTTCTTAGTATCTATATTCGAGACGTGCACAGATATATCTGTTTATATCAGTTTTTGTCTAAAAGTAAAGAGAGAATGAGAGTAACACATCTGTTCTCCTTTGTTTCACACAAAAGGATATAAACAGATATTGATGGTTGTACCATAAGTACTTATTCTGTGCCGCGAATTAATATCCATTCATACATACATATGCATTGGTTTATTAAAATTACAAAAATAAAATTATTGTTTCTAAACATGATAAATATTTTTTTAATTGTTTTATTAAGTTTTATTGAAGTTGAATATACAAAACTGAATTTTTTAACAACAAATTATGAATCTAATGCTTAAAATTGTATTAAAAATACTATTATTAATAATTTTTACCAGCGATTAGAACAGTTCTAAGGATACAATAACTAAATAAATATATGTATGCATGTTTCTATATTTAAAAACACGAAAAGCCTGATAATATAAAATCAACTAAAATATATTTTTATGTTGTTTCTTTTAAAATACCTTTTGAACCAAATTATTTTTAATAAATACGGCCGAAAATAATAAAAGTTCAATTCAAAAATGAAGTATGAATATTTAAATATTTTTAGCAAAAATTAAAATATAATTTTCATTGAATTATTATTTGAACTGTGAATATTATAAATGAATAGAAATTATTTTGGCCCAAATAGATGATGTTTATAAAAATACACAACTAAGGTAGATAGATGCGAAGAATGCTGATGAAGGTCGTAGCGGTCCAGAAAGTGAAGCATTTCATTCTGCTAGCGTCTAATTTTTCTTGTTTTCTTTGGAAAACGTCCGCATACATTTGTAAACTAAATTTTCTTTCTAAAAAAGATTTTTAGAAATTAAAAATAAATGAACTTAAGCCAAAATAATTTCTATTCATTTAAAAATTAAAATATTTTTTCATTACCATTAAAATTTCATTGGCATTAGTTGAAATAATGAAAAAGCGATATCATGCTAATAACTTTATTTTAATTATAATTGTTTTAATAATGGTAATTATATGGAATTACAACAGAAAAAATAATTGTTTTTATGAAAAATAAAATTATAATGGTAAAACCTAAAAAAGAACTATGCATAAAAAATAAACCTTAACCCTTTCGTTGATCGATATACATTTAAAATTTTAATAATTTATTAAATTTAAACGAGACAGGAATAAAGCTTGATGTCTGAAATCTTATTACTTACTCGAAAACAAAAATATATTCTAATAGTGCCTAATGTTAAAAAGTACATATTTTACCAGATTTTTGTGATAAAAATGTCACTTTTCAATTTCGAATAAATTTTAGTCTCTATTTATTTAAGGACTTTTTTAATGCAGAAAAGAGGTTTTTTAGTACATGTTAGAAATTTTAGAAATTTTGAGTGTACAAATAACATGATAATATTCTTCTAAGTGCATGAAAAATAAAAATTGCGTTTTTTTATGTACATATATATGTATATAAAAGGGACAGTATTATTACTGGATGTATTCTAGAAGTGTAAATGATTTCCCTAATTTTTTTTTATTGAAATTTTTCGGAATAAACCTTTTTTGCATATTAATTTTAACTATTTACTAGTTTTTATCAAAAAAGAATTAATTTTTTAAATAAACATATTATAAAATTCCTTAATTGAATTAATTCTATCCTTATAACTAAACCTGCGATTAGACAACAATTTATTAATTTTTCATTTGTTTTTATAAAATAAAATTATCATTAACATTATAAATATTGCTAATTCTACAAATAAAATCATATAAGCTAATTACTAAAGCTAAACAGTAATAATTACAATTCAGGTTATTAAGTTAAAATACTGCTTATTAGTTCTTGCCTCTATTATCATAAACAGATACATATATCCAAATACTCATAGTACAACAGATATTTGAGAGTAAAAAACTGATAATTTTCTCACTCTATTCAAAACCATAAACAACTGTATGTGTTTATATCCATAGCGTGAGTACGCACAAGCGAAAGCATACAATATCAACTACACTACTTTTGTATCTGTTGTAACTGATATGTATATGACATATCTGTTTTTTAGAGAACTGCACGAGTACACCGCATCTCATGAGTACACCGCATACTTACTAAATACTTACTCTATACTTTTCATACTCGAGTATTTTAAACACCACAATAAAAAGTTGCGGTGTTTATTTTACCCATTCCTGCAAAAACGAGTGTCAAAAATATCCCAATCAGAATTTTAAGTATTTTTTATACTCGTACGCCAGAATTTTTTAATTCTCTTTATTTGTAAGCAACGTTGCCACATTTTTACCCTATTAAAGTTTTTTCCTGCCGTTTTGTGAAATACTGCATTGTATGCAGATCTATTTATAAACAATAAAAAAAAAAACAAAATTTGATCAAATCTATTGCTTAAACATTATAAACAGAAAAACAGACAACAACCGTTTTCATAGGTATGAAAACCCGCTTAAAGGCACAGCTTTTGTACACTATTTAAAGCAGGTATACTAATTTTGTTGCTGTTTTTTATGAACAATTATTTTCAGTTTATGCGCCTTGTTGTCATAAACGTGCTACTAACGGTATTTAGGAAAACAAAATGAATCCGTGAATAAAAGGAAAATTACTTAATTTTTAGTTTACATATTTTATTTTGTTAAATATAATTATTGCTTTTATACCTATTTATTAATTTTAAAAATCTATTTGCTTAACGAATAGAATTTTTAAATTTCTATACTGTGTGACTTAAAAAAAAACCCTAACAAAAACGTAATATAATAAAGAAAGAATTATTCTTGAGTTATTAGTAAACTTTTGTTGTGTTTTTAATAAATGAAAATATGGCAAATTTTGCGGGTTCTATTTAATTTATTTTCTGTTATATATTAAATAAACTTTCATAATTTCAAAGAAGTATGTATGTTAGCTAATTTAGACATTGGCGACTTTTGATATTATAATAAATAGGTATAAAAGCAATAATTATATTTAACAAAATAAAATATATAAACTAAAAACTTTATTTTATTTATTATTATTTATGAGGAATTAACATATTACATCAGCGTATATACAGTTTTGTTAAAACTAAAAAATTAAGTAATTTTCCTTTTATTCACGGATTCATTTTATCATTTTGTTTTCCTAAATACCGTTAGTACCATGTTTATGACATGCGCATAAACTGAAAATATTTGTACATAAAAAATAGCATCAAAATAAGTATACCTGCCTTAAATAGTGTACAAAAGCTGTGCCCTTAAGCGGTTTTTATTGCATTTTATTCATTAAATATGTGTTGTATTTCATACCTATGAAAACGGTTGTTGTCTGTTTTTCTGTTTATAATGTTTAAGTAATAGATTTGATCAAATTTTGTTATTTTTTATTGTTTATAAATAGATCTGCATACAATGCAGTATTTCACAAAACGGCAGTAAAAAACTTTAATAGGGTAAAAATGTGGCAACGTTGCTTACAAATAAAGAGAATTAAAAAATTCTCGCGTACGAGTATAAAAAATACTTAAAATTCTGATTGCGATATTTTTGATACTCGTTTTTACAAGAATGGGTAAAATAAACACCGCAACTTTTAATTGCGGTGTTTAAAATACTCGAGTATGAAAAGTATAGAGTAAGTATAGAGTAAGTATAGAGTAAGTATGCGGTGTACTCATGAGTTGCGGTGTACTCGTGCAGTTCTCTGACTCGCACTTAAGAAATGCGGTGGCGATCACACCGCAACCGCATTTAAGATGAGTATACTTAGAGTATTAAAAACAGACACTCTTGCAATTCTCTGCTGTTTTTGCCATACTATTGGATATACTAATGCACGTCTTTAATTCGAACCAAGTAAGTAAAAATGCTAATCTTTATTAAATTGGGTAGTTTTTCAACGCTATTCGCCTTCCCGTTACTCTGAGTGGTACTTTGCCAATCTACCCGGCTAAAAATTAATTTTGACAAATGTAAAAATTTAAGTACGCAGCTGGATAGATAACACAATTCTGCATCGTATAGTGCATTTTCAAGATTTTTGCTTAAGATGTGTCGTTTTGGGACACTGTTAAAATCAGGAAAGTTGGATAAATCGCATGCGTTTTTATTAACTTTATACGATTTTGAGACGTGTGCAATATACTTTCTTGCGGCTAAACAAATAAAGATTTTGTATTGATTTTGTTTTCATGCTAAAGGCTACATTTGCAGCTACTTACACTAATTTTTGGTAAAAATTTTGTTTGAATTTTTATGATAAAAAACTTCTAAATTAAAAAAGGATTTATTTGGTTAAAATTTTTGTACAAAAAAATTAAAAGGTTTATGAGAGTCATCTCCATCGCGATCCTAAAAATGTTATGTATCACTATAAAATTTGCGATCTCTACTTTTATACTGTAGAAAAAAAGTTTCACGTTTTTGAATCATTTTTTGGCGATTTTTTTTTAATTACCTTTTTTCTGTTTTTATTGACTATAAAATTTTGAGAGGTATGCAATATAATTTCTTGTGGCTAAACGAATAAAGATTTAGCATTGATTTTCATCCTGTGAAAGGCTATATTTGCCGCTACTTATATTAAATTTTAGGAAAATTTTAATTTACATTTTTAAGATAAAAAATTTCGTTCGAAATTAAAAAAGTTGTTTTTGTTAAATTTTTTGTCAAAATAAGTGAATAGGTCCTTGATAGTGATCTCCATATCGCTATAAAATTTGCGATCTCTACTTTTATACTGTAGAAAACAACGTTACGCGTTTTGCGCCTAACCCACTATTTACTACTATAAAATCCACTTAAAAAAATGTATTACCTTTTTCTCATGCTTCCACCTGTACTTAACGCTGAAGAGGATTCAGATTCGGAAGAGGACTTTAAATATTTTGAGTTGATTCAAATAAAATACCTTCACGCAGAAAAAACATGGTTGTTATATGGTCACAATAACCATATTATGTTCTTTGTAACAATGTATAGTTGCGGAGAACCAATTAAAGTTATTTTTACCAAAACTTTTGTCAAGATAAACATTTTCTGTTAACTTTTAACGATTATATGGTTACTGTGCACAAAAAATGCATCATGGTTGGTTTTAACTTAAAAAAATTTCAACCACAACCAAAGTTTTAAAACTTATTAAAAATAATATAAAATATGTAACGACACGTTTTCGCTCTAGCCGGGGTAGGTCAGCGGGTGTCCAGTGTCGTACATAAAAAAGACAATTAACACAAACACCTTTGTTTTGTTTTACGTTATAAAATTTATTTTATTATAATTTTGGTTTTTTCTTAAATTTAACTGGCTAAATAATAACATAAAATAGAACTTGAAAATTAAATTCGATTACAAGGAAAAAAACTTAGTTAGCCCAGCCACACGTGAGTCAATTAATTTCTTGGAGAATCGGACAGTAAGAGCCAAGCAGGAAGCGATCTACCGCTGCGGTGGCATACGCACGACCAACAAGGGTTGACCTATTCCACTAGGCAGCGAGAATCTTGACGGCATACGCACAATCTACGTCCAAGCGGCCCAAGTTTTGGCGATTCCTGACCGATTTGTCCACGAAATTAATTTCTTATATATAAAAAAAACAGGAGTCGTCAAAGCGTATACGTCGGTCTAGCTAGGAGACGGCAAAACCAAACTTCAAGCCAGCCGCAGTATCCGAGTTGATTTCTGGGTTGGAAACTATAAGGAGGAATTGATCTTTTATTGGAGTGGCATACGCACAACTTCGATATCAGATCTCTTCTCCACTGATCAAGTCTTAGCATTCGATGGCATACGCACGATCAAATGATCCGACTGTTCAGTCACTAAGCACACAGAGGCGACACGAGAATATAGTCATCTCTTTTTTTCTATGCATCTCTTTCTTGACATCCTATCGACTTCAATTTTGTTTTGTAGTAGTCGATAGGATGTCAAGAAAGAGATGCATAGAAAAAACGAGATGACTATATTCTCGTGTCGCCTCTGTATACTCGGTGGTTCAGTTCAATAGCTGCCAACTGACTGAATTTTCCCTCAGTTATAACTGACTAATTTGCGTACACCCATCAAACATTCAATTACTCTGTCTCTCGTGTAGCTGAGAAAATACGAATGATAGGACATCCGATGTTCCACTCTTGAGTGTATAATGACACGAGTATAATCCACTCAAACGTGAAACAAGCGAATGCATATATAATGCTTACATATCAACAAGAACAAACAAAATAAATATTCTTTATTTAGAGTATAACGAGCAAACACAAGATGAGTACTCTGTATATTATAAAAAAAATTAAGAGTATGCTTTAGGCATTTCTCTTCGTGTGGCTAACCATCATACAAAAAAAAAAAATATAAAAATACTTTATATAAATAATTTGACATTCTTATATAAAAAAACAACAACAAAGGCATTTATTAGTTTGTTGAGGAATGTGAAACCGTTCATTTAATTAGGTGTGCCCAAAAACAAGTACAGCGACTTTTGGTCGTCACAAATATTTAACCATAATATATTATTATTAATCAAAGTATGGTTAAAAGCAACAGAATAATATTTATGCTTAAAACTATTTTGTTCTAGTACTTGACAGTTTAGTAATTTTTCTGGTAGCTAAAATTTGAAATTGTTTTTTATTGTTAAAGAAATTGAAAAAAATATGTACAAAATAAAAAAATGAATTTATGTTTTTAACTAATTTTTATGACAAGTGGTTAATGAATAAAACAATAATAAAACTTTTATATCAGGAAAAATTTGCACTTACGAGACTGTATTATAATTTAATTATATAACATGACATTTTCAGCCATATTATTATATTTTAATTTAACCATTTAATGTTTATATTTGAACATAATAATGTTTATACTTTGAACAACAATATGGTTGCAAATGTAAAAATACTAAGTCTTGTTAGCAAACATATAATGCAACCATATTATGTTGCTCTTAGATTATGGTTACCTCAACCATATTTTTTCTTTGCGTGTTAGGACAAAATACTCAAATACTAAGTAAGGATCAAGAGTCATGTATTTTCAAAAATTTTTTCTTAAGCTCAATTCGGCCCAGTTAAAGCCTGAATTATAAAAAATTTTATAATTTCATAGTTTCATGATAAGTTTATTTCTTGACCAGTGATTGGAACGCGTTAAATTTAATTTGTAGTTGTAATGTAATAAATGTTCTTCATAAATGAAAACAATTAGTTCAGTTGATTAGTTATAAGTAAATATCAGATTAGTGAGTTGAATACCTCAAAAAATACAGAGCAGTTATTGCAGCTTTTGATTATTGTTTTTAAAACGGATTGAAAACTATAAGTCCAAAAATAAACCATCGTAGATTTGCTTCTTTGGTGCCATAAGAACACAAATAAATATACGTATAAAATTAGTAGACAATTGGTAAAATTTCTTTTAAATTTTTTGTCAACACCAAAAATTTAACTGACATTGGAAAGATAACTTTCTTAAGTAATAATATTAACAACAAATTTGTTTCAAGCATTTTTTTTTGACAATATTTGTGAAATATTAATATTGGTTGCTACCTGCCTTGTTTGAATAACCTTCCATATACAGATTTTATTGAATCATAAAATGACTTTAAATGATCCAAGGAAATCTCATTTCAGTAGTCCAGAATGTCAAGACTTGTAATTTAGTTTTCTAAATCCAAAAAATTTTTAATACGAGTACTGTTCATATCGAAAAAATGAAGTAGTTAATAAGAAACACGAACATTTGGGATTATAAGTAAAATGTGCTGAAATGCGTCATAGCACGCCAAGCCATAAGTCCTTTGTGCACATTATAAGGTGGCATCGTTGCTTCAGTTTCTTTTCTTTTAATTTTGATTATTCAAATATTGCAAAAGCTTTTTTTTTACAGTTAAGATACTTGATAAAGAGTGAGTCATGATTTCTGGTGTTGAAAGAGATTTGGTCGCATTTAGTAAGAATATTTTATTATCAGTTTGAGTCATAGCGGTTGGAAACTCTTCGTTATTCTTTCCATAGTTTTCAATATCTTTTCATTATCCGAGCACATATTTTGCAACTTTGTACAATCTTCCGCCCAATGGACCGACAAGAATATCCTTGCGAACTATTAACGTCTATTTCTATATTTTGTGACTATTGTTGGTGTAAATTGTTTGGAGTGCCCTTGCACAGACCCTGCTTAGTTTTGTTACTTACGCTAACCTCATGATAACTACCAAGTTATTCTACTTATCCGTATGCTGTTGTATTAAAACTCAAAAAACGTATAAAATCGTTTAAAATTTCATTATCGGAATAAATATTTTTTTGTATCTTAAGATGCAAAAATAATGTATAACATTTAGTAATAAAAAAGAGATTTATTTGTTGTTTGACTTAAACAGTGAAATATGTAGAGATACCAGCTTTTCCAACCAACATATAAATAACCTGCTTAACAGATAGAGAGTTTGCTGTCAGCAGCCTGCTGTCATTACACTGTCCAACAGCATTTTTGGAACAAAATAGCGACCCTATAATTCTGAAAGGGTTTGTTGAGTAGATCATTTTTGTAGAACAAACTTATGCGTCATGCTTATTTAAGCTTCAATTTTTCTTTTTTTATATTAATTTTAGTAAAAGTCACACCCGATACGTACTGCCGAGTAGCGCAATTATGCTTGATATTTTTTATTTTTTATTATTAATTTTAATTAATATCACACCTGATTTGTAAGCCACAGCTGACTAGACGCGAGAACTCAGTGTCCTTTTTTAAAGGATATTTTTGATTTTCTCGAAAAAAGGGTCAAATTGACCCATAAAGGGACCAGTTAGAGGGTTAAGATCTTTCACAAAAATAATCCTCATACAATTCCACAATATAACTCAGACCATAAGAATTCTCTCAGACATTAACTTACAGCATTTTGTTCATACAGTATAATGCTCCTTTCGACCAAAAAATGAAAACTTTGACCTACTGTAAAAAAAAACTCAGACGTGCTGGACCATAAGTTTGTTCTACGAAAATGATCTACTCAGCATACCCTTTCAGAATTATGGGGTTGCTATTCAGTTCCATTCAAAAAGTCTTAATTTGTTGGACAGTGTTATTGTTTAATTTCCTAATGAATAGAACAATCTCTGCCGTACTTGGTTTGTAGGCCGAGCACAAGACAAATATGCAAAAGTCCACCAGACAGCCCCATTTATTAGTCCCGTAGTTGTCTAGATGACCTTTATACACTCGCGAGAACCTAAATTGATCTGGCGTCCCAATATTTAAAAGTGGACGCTAAGTGCGAAGTAAAGTGCATTATTATTCTTGTACCACAAACAAATTCCTTGAACGATGAGACTAAAGGTTAATGTAATTATATATTTTTGTATTCCTGTGAATATTAAGGAAATTTGTAATGTACAGTTGTGTGTTAAATCAGTTTTTAGTAAGCCTCCATTTAGCATCATAACACGTACAAGATAGAAAAGATTTCAGTAGCAATCGAATGAATCTTTCAAAATGAATAACTAATTTAAACACTGATACTTAAATAAAGAGAAAAACATTAAAATCTATAAATGCTTTACAAAGAAGAAATTTTACAAAACAAAATAATAAAAAATGACAATAAAATAATTTGCCAAAAATTCTGAAAATTATAGAAAAACATCAAACTGAATATACGTATATTTTATCTAAGTGGGCACTCAAAGTAGTTTTAACTAAACAATTTTAATCGCAATAATATCAACTTAAAGTAATTTATTAGGTATTAATTTAGCAATCAACGTACTTAAAATAATTAATTTTTAATAAAACACACATTTTAATCTCTTTTTGTTTTAGTTTCTGTAAAATAATCTGTATTTTGTAAAACCACCATAAAATTTTGTTTTAGTACATAATTCCTTCCTAAAAATATAAATTGAATAAAATTAACCACAATTGTAAATTATTTTATTATTTTTATTTTGTATGCATTCAATTGTAAAGGACACTGTAAATTTCTTTTCAACCGCATTAAATATTTTGAACTGAAATTTGACATGTTAAGTATACATTAATTATTATATAATTTGAGTTGTATTTATTAAGTCAGAAAACTACTTACAGATTGTAAATAAAAAAAAGAACACAAAATCTTAAATTTTAATATTGTTGATAAAATATATTTATATATTTTGGCATAATAAATCAACATGAATAAATATTAGCCCAATTCACAATCTTGTGCAAATGGTCTTGCATCATAGCATTTGCAAAGTTGTTAGCATATTTTTAGTCTACCCCAACAAAACATATAGTATTGAGTAAATTATGCTGCACAATTTTGCAAATATTATGATGAAAGACCATTTGCACCAGATTGTGAATTGGGCTATTGTATTGATGTTTAACTAATTTCTCATTGTACTATATATGTATGTAATTTTGAACTATAGATTACATTACTCTTTTTTATTTGTACATTTATAACTTAAACTTGTATTTTCGATAAATACAATAGTTTAATACACTGCCAGCATTTCTCAGAGTATTTTTAGGGAGAAGTCACTTCTTCGTTACGTGTTTACATCTTAATTTTACAAAAGCACATTTAAATCGAATAAATATCTTCTAACCAGTGTTATCAAATCAGAGGGTTTTTCCTTAAATAGGGCATTTTATTTTCAAAATGGCGATAAGAATTTCATTTTGGGCATTTAGGAATTCTTTAAGGATTTATTTTGCGTTTTTGAGATTTAAAGAGTTTTTTTTTGAAGAATTTATTTTCAATTTTTTGCTATATACAAGTACAATTTGCCTAGTATGGTAGCAAAAATATTCTTATAAAGACATTTTTATTCTACCCGAAGTTAATCGGACAACAACAACCGTTTTATTAATTCAAGAACACTAATAATAAACTTAGTTATCTTGAAAGTAACTTTTTTCCAGAATCAAATGTTAATTAGCGGATAGTTCGAAATTTTGAACAACAAACAAGCAAATTGCATGAACATCAAATATTTATATTTTATAGGTTCCAACTTCGACTCTAAGTTAGTGAATTAGGTTTTGTTAGAGATATACAAAAACATTAATATCTTTCAGTTCGACTTGTTTCTAAAACAAATATGAAAATTTTAAAAACTTGTGTGCAGCTGAAAATATATTTATGTTTACAAATTAGAAATTTCTAAATTTGCACACATGATTAGTCGAGGGAATCTTGTGGGCCTGAATTTTCTTAATTTCAATTTCTTGGATGAATTATAGTTTTACAGACTTCTTACAATTAATTAAGAGCATTCTATTATTTAATTTTTCTATTATGTTACATAAACCCTTTTGTTCTTCTAACAAGCACATATTCGACAACTCCACAATACCCGATTTTTAAACTCCTTAAGGACGCTAAATATTATTTATTTAACTGTAGTTGCAAGTTCGACTGGGGGTACTAAATTAGAATTTGATAGTTCAACGCCATCAAGTAACGATTTAGTGACTTTTTCAATAGAATATGTTTGCAGGGTTAATACATACATTTAAGGAAGTATGTGTAACAATTACATACGTATAATATATAGTAAGTTGTACATAAATTAAGAACTTATAAATCTAATTATGTACTTAAGTTAAGATATATTTTAGGAACAATAAGTATTTGGCTTACTTTGGCATTTGATTTTCTTACGAAGAAATATTAAGAAAATTAATTATAAATGTTAAAATTATAATTTTATTGCGAGTGTCGTTCAATTTGTATGGTGCTATGTTTAATGTTGTATTTTGCACTTCCAGCTAGTTGTGTTGCTTTCAAAAGAACTGCATTGCTATCGGTGAGATTATCTAAATCATTAAAATAAGAAAGCATTCATAATTTAGTGAAAATTATATAGAAATAAAATAAATCTTAAAACAAGCGTAGGATGTTCAAAAAATACATTAGTAAGTTTTAAGGAAATTAAAAAATAATAATAAACAAGTAAGAGTGCTATATTCGGCTATTCCAAATCTTATATACCCTTTGCCATATATCAAATCTAGTTTAGTGAAGTAACTCCAATCAAAAAAACAAATATTGTTGTGGCAGACAGTTAAAAAATAAGAAAGAAAAAAATAAGTACTATATATTATTTTTATTTTTTAAAAATTTTAGTATTTCCTAAAAGATCTTTTCAAAAGTTTTCAACGGATACTCATATCTATATCTTAAAAAATATGGTGCACAATAGTACTTTTCTATGAAAAGTTTAGAGACCCATAACTTCGAAAAATTGGGCGAGCGCCAATTTTTTCAATTGATGTTTTTTTATTATTTCTTAACTTCTTAACTCTCTGTCACCCCATATATTTGCTTTTTTGATTGGAGTTACTTCACTAAACAAGATTTGTTCCAAATGATATGAAAAAATTAGACGTAGGCGTATTGTTTTGCCGGCTGCCTCGATGGCTATGTCTGATCGATTGGAGCTTTAAAATTTTCTCTAGCTCATCTAAAGCCTTGGCAAAGTTAATTTCAATCCGGGCAGACTGACGGTCATCACTTAGTCGACTTCGCTGTACATAAGGACTCAGAATGTATATATATATATATATATTATAGGTTTGGGAAGTGGATATTGTAGGAATAACAAACGGATTAACAAACTTGGATGAAGCCATTTTCCACCTGTGTTGAAGGGTATACAAATTTAACAGAACCGAAATAGTAAATAATGTAGTTGTGACTAATTCCAGTTGCTTCTTTTTAGGTGCTTATTCCATTAAGAAAGCCTAATTTGAAACGAGTTTGATTTAGTGATAATGTTCGAAATTTATGATTCTCAAAATCAAAGGTCCACTTGATTCGTCAAGCGTTTGGAGGAATTATAAAAGTTTCATACGATCTAAAATCAAAATGATTTTCTCCACTTTTTAACAAATATAGGGACTTAATCGTTAAGGTTTTTCTGATTCGCTCAAGATAAGTTTTAAAGATGCTTTACTTTACAATGCCACAATATTTCTTTTGAAAGTGGAATAACTCCATTCCTAACAAGTTTAATTAAAACAACTTTATTTATTTTTTTTTTTTTTTTTTGTCGAAATGACAGATATTTTGCATTTGTGGAAACATCAATAAAGAAAAAGACCAATTATAAACTGTCCAAGACTATTGTACTGCAATTAAGGCTTTTCGAAAAAATAGCTTTAATTTTCATTTTGTCTCAACTAAATCTCTAGAAGAGACAATAATAAACAGAAAAAAAAAGTACTGACAGAGAAATTTTAAACTGCCTTCCAATATGTAAGATGAGGTTTAAAAAGAAATAATTTAAGGATAGATGAAAAGGTATTTCGAAGGTATTTAAATATGATAAAACATTGCTCGATCATAAAAGCCATATCTGTAAAATGTTGAAAAATATTTGACCAAGGTTGAACAATTAAAGCAAACAAACAAGCAGTGTAATCCGACACATAACTTTTGGGAAGATACGAAGTAGGATTCGATGAATTTTTTTTGAATTCAAGTAGCATTCTTATTATATACTTTGTAATGCTTTCTTCCAGACATCTAAATATGATTTGTTATTCTTAAAAAGCTTCTACCATTAAAACAACATTATTTTTTTACATTTAATTGGAATTGGTTTTAATTGTTGGAACAACACTGCTGCTGCAGGAAAATGCATCATTTTTATTATTTAATCACATCTTTAGCGTTAAGTGAGTAGTACTTATAGCTTGAGACCTTAAAATAAATTTTGATAAAACCTTACTTTTGAGTTAAGTCATTTCTAAAATAAATAAATAATTTCATTTATGCATTAATAATTTTCTAAACTTTGATAAATACAGAGTAAGAATTTGTTTCTATGAATGAATAATGTATGCATTTTTTAATATAGTTATGACTATTAATATTGTACATTTAGAAGAATCAAAATTTTTATTTACCAGTGACTAAGTGAGCCATTAAAATACTATAATTTGAAGTGTGATTCCAAACATTTAAGTGATGAACAGACCTTTAGAAATTAGATAAAATGAAGAACAGAATTAATAATCAAATTAAATCAAATAATGCACATTCACAGTAACATACTTTACTCCTTCTATGTTCATTAAATCCATTTTTATAGCATCTATTGATAAGCCCTGAGGTACAGAATCCAAAACTAAATGGATTGATTCTTTGAATAAATTAATTGTTGTCATTATAACAATTATAGAAAACAATAGAGTACACAAGGGATCAAGGAATACTGCCTTCGGCTAAGGAAAGCAAATTAAATTAATAAGAAATTAATTTATGAAACTTAGCTTCGAGTAAATGACCTAAATTACTTACAAATATTTTAATTAATACTGCTGCCAAAAATACTGCGAAACTTTGTATTAAATCTCCAATAACATGTATCATAGCGGCCCGAAGATTTAAATTTTTTTCATTTCTATAAAATAAGAAATTTATTAAAATAAATACAAATAGTATAATAACACAAATAATAAAATCTAATACATATACTTATAAATATTGTTTTAAATTCACTTTTTTTGTACTTTTGCCATTATTAAATATTTTTTTTGTTCAGTTTCGGCATAACTTAAAGTTAATATAATGTTAGGATGATAACGAATCCAGGAAAATAACTCACAAAAACTAATCATATAGATAAATTAGAATTTTTTAAAACGTGTGAAGAGTGCTTCCGAATATGTATATGAATAAATTACCTGAGTCCGAGTCTGAGCGAGAAAGGATGTATTCCGGATCATTTATTTGGACTAAGACAACTTGGCACAATTCAAGAAACACACAAGTTAGTTAATGTTGTAGAAAAGCTTCTGCCAAAAACAATAAAGTTCAAGGCTGTTTATCAAAGTTTTGTAACTAAAGGTGCGGTAAAATTTGACAAACATATGTCTTAAATTTGTTTGCTCTAAGTTGTATCAAAGCAATGCAAAACTTATTTTGATTGCTTAAGCAGTGCCAAATAAAATAAGAGCAAAAATGTGTCATAATTTTAAAAGGTTTGTTCATATATACATCTAGATAATATTTTGGTAGTAATTAATTACAAATTTGTTTACAGACTCTGAAGAAAGTAAGAGAGAGATAGAAGCCAACTGGAGTGCCGCTGAAAAGAAATGCCTGCATACAGAGGTAATGACGTGTCAGTGATAGTCAAAAGGAAAAAGTCATGGAAAGCATGCAGGAAGGTATGCTCATACGACATCAATATTTTATTTAATAACAACATTAAGCGCTTGTTGTATTAAAGTTGCTGTTAGTTAAGAGCAAAATTTTGTGTGCCCGGTAAATAGCTCTGCATTATTTAAACGTCCATTCTTTAATTTTATTAATTAACAAGAAAATTTATTATTTGGAATCTTATTTATAATAATTTACTTTAATTGTGCTTGGTTCCTTCAAATATGAATATTTCATATTATTCTCATAAAATATTTATTATTTTAAAATAAAAAATGAAATGTATTACTGCGGGGAAATCATATCCATATGGCAATTTCGCTACTGCTCATATATAGATTATCAGTGGAGTCTACCCAAATTTTGTAAAGAAAACCTCAGAGTCTTATACCAAAAAATTTTTTTATGACTTTTTTGCCTAATTAATTTAATTGAGTTCGCATTTAATCAATTTGGCTTTTGGTATGAGACTCTGGGCAAAGACAATAAATTTATAAAGATGTTGCACTTTGAACATTTAAAAAATCAAAAATTATGAGCAGTTTAACGGTAGCGGGGGTAAGAGATAAGAGGGAAAAAATTTCTGTGATCGCAACCAAAACTCAAGAGAGCACAATATTAGTTTGTAAACAAGACAGATTCATACACACATGCGTTTAAAAATGTGTGTGGATGTTCATAAGAAATGTTTTGTTAAGGGAAAGTATTGAGAGACAAAAACACACATTTAACATATAGAAACGTACATACATAATTTCATATCTACATATAAAGAAGAATGTGCTTCATAAAATTTTATTTCTGAATTCTATTTTTCCTACTTATTTAAAAATTGTTTGTAAAATAAGATTGAAAACGAAACTATATGACTGCTCTTGTTATTGTCGGGTAACTATATATTTTTATTTGTGTATTTTTAGAAATATGCATAATCGCACCGAACTAATCATACCCTAAATTACGTAGTAATTTTCTTAGCATTTATTCTTGTGGATACTTAATATGTTTTTTAAGAAATTTCAAACAATGGTAATAAAATAAGGTACTTAATTATGTATATTTATTATTAAATTTTTTGTTAAATTTATTTGACCTGCATATAGGTATAATATATATAAAAATCACTATATAAACCTCAATATAAATTTAATAGCTAAATTTATAAATTAAATATGCCAAACAAAATAAATCACTGGCGCTTTAAAATTTTGACTTTCCCAGTACTTGTTACTTTACACTCATGTGTTTCCCATGAGCAATGCTTTCTTAGCAACATAAGTATAAGCAAATTCGGAACTTCCAACCTGTTTATGTAACAAGAGTTATTCTCGTCAAACCAGACATAGTAATTTTAGTACACTATGCACATTGCTTCGTAATATATTTTTTATGTTTTTAGCTGCTGTTTTTACAAAATAGTATTTATAAGACCTTTATGCGTGTTTTTATAGTTCTTAGGACGGATATACATTTCCGATGTATATGTCAGAATTTGTCAAGGTTTAAATATATCTATTATTCTGCATTAATAGCAAGAAATTCGTTGAAATATCGCTTTTTTCGCAATTTTCCATGTTTTACACCAAGAACTTTCTATTTTTCATTTGGAAAGCCATTAAGAAATAATTTCACCCGAAAATTCGTACAAAAAAATTAATTTTAATCTTTAAAATATTATTATTCTGAACAAATTATTAAAATCACCGATTTTGATTATTGAAGGTAAAAGCACTTCTCGATGGCCATTTCGCTACCGTTTACTTAGCTCTTCAGGAAACTTCTCACAAACATTTTAAATAAACTAAATTTTTTTGTTCAAACAATAAAGTAAATACAAAAATCAAAGTTTAAGCAAAAACAACAATTATCAACACTGGGGGCAAATTACGGCATTCGATATCGATCGAAATTTACATTTAAATTCTATTGAAATTTCGATCGATATCGAGTGTCGTAATTTGCCACCTGATTTTATTTTTCTTTATATACTCTATAAGGCTGACTTTTTTCGGCTCTTCTATCCATTTAAAAGATGATGAAAAAGAAAATTAAGACAACAAATGAAATATCACAACACACCATGATAATTTATTTATGCCTTTTATATGAGCACTTGCAAGTTAATAATTAAAATTAAATTACGGGAATTTTAAATTAAATTTATTACCTTTAAAAAATATTGTGCTAATTATCCCGAACAAATTATTTAAATCACCAATTTTTTGATTTCTTAAATTTTCTGACTTTTCTAGAGGGATTTTCAAAAATTTTCTTCCGTAAAAACCTTCTACTTGAAAATACGAACAACTGACATACATTCATATGGCAATTTCACTACTGCTATTTTAGCTCACTAGTGGATTTTACCCAAATTTTGTATAGAAAACTTAAAAGTCTTATATCAAAAGCCAAATTGATTAAATAAGAACTCTATTGAATCAATAAAAGAAAAAGACAGGAACAAAAAGACAGTATACAAAAACACAGCAAACATTCAGAAACTAAAAAAGTAAAGTAAATTAAAATCGAAAAGGTTACGAATAATAAATTTTCATATTGATAATAAATGAATTTAATATTCGGTGTAAATCGATGTTATTTCTTTTATACAACAACAAAATACATATTGTTAACCAGCGTTGCCGCTTTGGTCCAATCGGACCAAACTTGGTAGTTTTTCGTTTTTAAAAAACAGTTTGGTAGTTTGGTTGGTTTGTTGAATTTTTTTAAATTTTTGGTAGGTTTTCCGCCTGTAGCAATTTTTTAGCATAGTAAATTTTTCATCTTAAAAATTCAGAACATTAAATAAAAAAAAAATGTAACTTTTAATAAAATAAACAATAATTTGATAGTGTTACCACTATTTTCAAAAACTGTTTTGGATGTACTAAAAAACATCTCTGCTTATTTGCATAGAGATGATTAAAGCTATAACCATCTCTGGTTTAAGAAACGCGAACTATTTTATGAAATTGAAATTAACAATATTTTTAAGTGTATGTATTAAAAAATTAATAGACAAAATGGAAAAGTAATTAAACTTTATTAATTCTAAATATGTATCTATTAATTACATAAATATTTACTAATATTGCATGTATTTTTTTCAGATTTTTATCAAAAACTCCAAAATTAAATGAAAAAAATATAATAATAGAACCACTCTTAAAATTTTTGTTTTAAAACATTTTTAAATAATATAATACTCTTAGTGAACATTGTAAAGAAACAGTCAAAAGAAAATTTAGAACCGAATGGTTGAGCGAATTTGATTGGCTCCAGGAAAGGAATGGGTGTTAATTCTCCATAGTATGCTCTAAAACTATTTTAAAACCAACGAATTATATGTGATATTTTTTGTATTTGAAATTCCTTTTGTTTTTTATCTATATACATTTTGTGTACACATACATACATCCGTTATTTTAAATGAAATATTGCTTTTATGTTGTTATTTTATGTATATTTTTATGTTTTTTATAAAAATTGCAATTTTTTATTTTATTACTATATAAGCCCAAATAAAAATTTTGATTTTATTGAAAAATTGTATTTTAAAATTTTTGGTAGGCTGTTAACGATTTTGGTAGGATTTTTGAAAATAATTGGTAGGAAGTAAATTTCTTGTGTGGCAACGCTGTTGTTAACATACAAATACACAATCGGTAACATTAGTTTACGTTGGATATTTTATAATGTAAATATATACACATTCGTATGCACGTATATACAAATGAATTATTGTGAGATGAGAGTAACAAGTTTGCTGAGAATAATAATTTCTCTTTGTGATTTTACTCTTAAAGTGGCACATGAATCAAGAAAACAAGATTGCGCATTGCGCAGGTCCGTTAGTTTGTTGTCTCTTTTGTGTGACGTAGAAATAGACTATTTGTATGGAAAGTGTAACAAAACTAAAGTAAGAGAGCCAAAAAACTCTTATTTTTTTACAACAAACACACGTAATATTCTATTGTGACGTAGATGCGCAGTAGAAATATTTTTTGAACGCCTGAATGCGCAATCTTGTTTTCTTGATTCATGGATGCGCAGTAGAAATATTTTTTGAACGGCTGAATGCGCAGTCTTGTTTTCTTGATTCATGACATGAATCAAGAAAACAAGATTGCGCATTGCGCAGGTCCGTTAGTTTGTTGTCTCTTTTGTGTGACGTAGAAATAGACTATTTGTATGGAAAGTGTAACAGAATTAAAGTAAGAGAGCCAAAAATCTCTTATATTTTTACAACAAACACACGTTATAAGTCTATTGTGACGTAGATGCGCAGTAGAAATATTTTTTGAACGGCTGAATGCGCAATCTTGTTTTCTTGATTCATGGATTCATGAAAGTGGCAGTAGCAGTACGTCCATCGACAAAATATGCACTGGATGTAGAATGTACGGCAGTGAAACATCTTAGTATATTTATAGTCTTTGCTCTGGGTTTTCTTTACAATTTTTGAAATGAAAAAATTATTAAAAAGGTTAAATATGGTAACATACTGTGTAGAATTTAAGAAAAAAAGTAGGTTTTTATACAACTATCAAACTTGTTAGTTAATTCTGGGTAATTCTAGCCAAAGAGACACTTCAGTTGTAAGAAATTAATTAGCGGCTTCGCAGTGAAATCCATTTATGCTTAAAGTTCATTTTTAAAATTTGTAGTAAAAACTTTCCTCTATCTGTTGTTCTATGTTTTTCAAAGTCGCCATTTCTAGAAAATATTTACAAGGAAAAACTGTAAATCCCAAGCAAAGTAATTTTACAACTATATTTTTAAAGCTTGAAATAAATTAGCTTTTTAAAAATGGTTTGCTGATGTTCCACCTATCTCTGAAAAATAACCTTCTTCTAACCCAAAATATGTATGATTTAGTTTTGTATATGATTTTGTGGAAGTACCAATGTCTGTTAAAGATTAATTTATTTCAAGGTCTTATGTTTCCTTCCCCATCCGTACTAAGGTGGTGTCCCAACAGTCACCAATACACGACGGGATTAATAAAATAAATTATAAAACGTGTAAAATTATGATAAAGATAGATAGAAAGCCTATCTATGTATGTACATTTTTCGAGAACCTTCTAATTATCGGTTTGATCATTTCTTCAGAATTGTAAGATTATTTAATCCGTTCCAGTCATTCAAGTTATAAGATGTTATATAATACATCCTAGAGGTAACTGCCTATGATCTTAATTTTTTCCTATAAATAAGCGTTCTTAATTCGTATTTGGTAATTCTCAAAAAAACATAAAAAATATACTAGTAACCCTACCAATCAGATGAAAGCTAAAAGGAATTTAAAACTTTGGACTGTAAAAGTTTTTATATAAAATCAGCGGCAATTGTCATCGTGTTATTAACTTGTCGTATTTAAACTTCACTTGCCAAAAGGTAAGAAAATAAAAAAGTTTTCTTTAACATTTATTAAATTTGTTAAGCTTTTTTTTGTTTTTTTTCCTTTTTTTTTGGCTTGATGTGTTGAAGTATCAAAGAAATTTGTGGAAAAACTAATAAACCCAAAAATTCTATGAAAGTTGAAAGGAAAAAAAAGGTGACACAACTATTTATTATACCAAAAGTTGGCAGAACATTTTCTATTTTATTCAGTTTAATTGTTGAGTATAAAAATCTAAGTTCTGTATCCCAGTAAACATTTTTATATTTTCAATGACTTATCTTTACATACGCTCACATGCAATATTAAAGCAACAGGAGCTTTAATCTGCTTTGGGGAAAGATTTTGACCGAACAAGGATCAGACGACAGTTGCAATTAATCGGAGATCCAGTCACTTTATAAATAAATTTCGTTCTTTGCCATAATGATAATGATTTTTTTTTTTTTTTGTAAAAAAGACTTTGTACAAATCATGCAGTAAATGGATGTGGTGAGATTTTTCACACTGAACAGAAATATGAAGTATATCATATGCTGCACAAAGAGGAGATAGTTTACAAAAATCCAACCATAAAACCAGATTTTACCATTTGTGCAGTTCTCATCGATGGTTTTCTGGTGTACTTGCTGTGTTAAATTCCAAACGAATGCGTTTCGTACTTATTTAGACTCTAATTTAAATAGAAATACTAGTTCGTCATTTTATTTTTTAATATATGTAAGTACCGTTTAAAATCACTATTCGAAGTTTTTTAGATCCGCATAAATTCCAATGACTATAGCATCAAGGGGCTCTTCAGTTAATGTAAAAGTTCTTTTACGCTTTTTTAATTCTTAAACTATTTTAATATAATTGTTTTTCTGGAAGACTTGTTTGATACTGTGTCTTGATAAATTTAGAAACTTGGTCATCAATTGGCCAAACAAAGTTACAGCCATAAATAAAGCGTTACAGCTGTTTGCATCATTGTTATCAGCAACATTATTATTTCGTTCGTAATAACCAGTAGATAGAAATGTTGTATTATTTGCTATTGATGTTAGACGCACCAATAACGTACATGAGTAAAGTTTATTTAAAACTTATTATTCAAGCACAAGGTCTTTTCTTTATTATTAATTTTTTCAATATTTCGCTACTCCCTTGTATAGCATCATCAGGACAAAGAAACATTTATTTTAATGTACGCACCCCTCGACGGCCATTTCGCTACCGCTTTTCAATTAAGTAAAGGTTTTTGTGCAAACAATGACAAAAATCAAAGTTTAAGCAAAAAAACAATAATCAAAAAAGATTTTGTTTTTCTTTATCCGCTGTATACGGATGACTTTTTTCGGCTCTTTTATACACCAAAAAACACTACGATAATTTATTTATGTTCTATGAACGGGCACTTTGAAAATTATTAAATTAAATTATAACGTGGGAATATTTAATTAAATTAAATACTTAAAAAAAACTTTTTTTTGATCTGTGTCGAATGCACAAATATTAGTACAGTTAGTACAGTTTATGTGTTTTAGATAATAATATTATTTTAGAAAGCCCAACATAGTGTTTTATTTTTCTTAGCTTTTATTGCTTTTTGCACAGCTTTCCCCTCGTCTGAGCTCATATTCGTATCCGCCCAATCCACTATGTTTCAAAGACCTACTTTTTCCGTGCGAAATTAATATCTTTTAAAATATTAAACTTTTTAGAGCAAAATTGAAAGCGGAGCTAAAGCAGGCATTTTTAAATAAATCTAAAAAAAATTAACCCATTGATGACCAATAAGATGCAAAAAAAACAGTAATAAATAATTTATTTTATTATTTTTTTTTTTTATAAAAAAATTGTTTTATTTTAGTTTTGGATAAATCTAATCATTGGTGGCCAATTATATGTAAAAAAATTATTTATTTTATTTTTTTTTTTTTATTAAAAAACATATTTTACTTTAGTTTTCAGTTAAATTGATTGTATCAGTTAACTGCAATTCGTTTGGAAGACACATTTGACTCAAAAGATTTATTGAAGTAGCGGGTAAAAATTCTCCTTGTTCGTAGTGGTTTCCTTCGTCCACATTTGCATTTATAACATTGGAACTTAGAAGCTCTACAACTTCACGTGGAAGGTTTAAAGGCTTATGTTGTTACATGCGCCTGCTTAAGTATTTTGTCGAAATTATTGGATCGGATGTATCTAAGGCTCTGTTGAAAACATCTTGAAGATTGTTTGTTCTGCTGTTTTTCCGAGCATGATGCAATCTTTCAAACTTGTTTGGATTTATGGGAAAGCTACACGACAAACAGATCAATATAATTTTTAAACGAAAAATTAGATCATGATTAACACCTGTGATTTGAGCGAAAATTACATCATTAGAGAAAGCTCGACGGGCAGTATTTCCGTCGTTTGTGCTTCCAAAGCCACCAATTTTAGGCATATCTACACGAAGACCCAGTTCCCGCCAAAAAGCTCTTTGAATTTCTGCTTTTCTCTTCAAAACTTTAAGTTTGTGATCCTCTGACCGTATTTGCCATTTTTCTACTTTACATTTGTAGCCTAAATGTAAAATGAACTCATAAAAACGGATCCAACAATGTAAGATAGGACAAGCTTGAGTTAATTTAGTCCCCGTCAAAATATTTAAAACTTTTCCATCTATTAATGTTAGATATAACTTGAACGATATTTGTACCGTTTTTCCATTGCCAATATCTATAAATAAATTTTGTAAAGCATCAATTTCTTTTCTTAAGTTCATTTCTTCTTTCAAAATAGATCCCCTCGTTTCCTTAACGAATTCCAACTTAATTGGTCGACAAAACCTTGTTGACTGGGGCGTATTATTATTCCAAATAGTTGTTCCAGAGGAGAGTATGAGCCTCAGTGGTATAATTGTCGTAGCTAGAAGCGAAGCGTCAGAATTATTAGAAGAGTCTGTTGTGTGAAACATCTGCTTATATTGCGCTTGGCCTGTGCTACTGTCAAATCCATAGCTAAAAATTAATTCACATTTTAAATTATCAGAATTTTCAGATTCCATTACGGTTTCAAAAACCTCTTTTTGCATTTCAACAATTCTATTGGCAGTATGTAACACAACAGATTCTAAAGAAACTCTTGCTATCTTTTGGTCGGCATTTTGACTTCGCACCTAGAATTTGATTATAGTGGGGATATATGTCACAGTTTCTCGATTAACTTTCACGACGTATTGCGTTATACTGTGCCGTTGTGAAATTGTTTTCTATGAAGAAAGCTAACGCTTCATCTGCAGAAAGAGGTATTGGCTTAGGTTTACTTTCTGAGTACATCTTTTTAATCTTGGAAGGTCTTGTTGGACTTGCTATGGTTTCCTTAAGAACTGCAGCTAAATTAGCATTTCCTTCCTTCCTAGCTGAGGTTGCTGCTGCTTGTACCAGTAAACCAATTTGACCTAAAACAGCCGTCGACAGCTCCGCTGCTGCTCTCCTTTGCCCATACTCCGACTTTTTGCAAAATGGAACCTATGGACGCCCCACAATGGAAGAAGTAGTTTTAAAATATTCTTTTTTAATTTTGAAAGATATCTCGCTATTTAGCCATGAAAAGTTTTTATTTCGAAAGTGATCTTCTCTTCTTCTACTTTTTGCCCATTTTGTTTCTAGATACTTACAGAAAAGACGTACCTTCTCCACCAAAATTTTTTCGCAATCATCGTCCATCTCAGACGCATCAACTTTATTTAAGACATACTGGACAACTATACCATTTTTTGAGTTTTTTGAGGGTTCTTTTAACCAAATTTCAAAAAGTTCGATTTTTTTCAAAGTATAAGAATCTACAAAAAGTGTATTTAGTCTATTCAAATATGTTTACATTTGGTTTGCCAAACGTTAACATTTTTTTAAAAGGTTACATGAAATTAAAATTTTGAAAAAACCCATTTGCTTAAAGGTTATTTTAAAAAATTAATTTTTCAAAATCAAATTTTATATATTCTCAAAAATTTATGAGAAAAAACTTAAGTACTTACATGACAGATTATTCTCCATTACAAATTATTTATAAAATTTCAACACAATTTTCACAATAAATGCTCAAACTTTTGATTTAAAATTAATATTTTACAAAAATGTTTCAACACGTATGGGAACAATGACTTTGACTGCGCGCTGTCCAATAGTGTTTTGTATTTTTAAAAAAAAAATTGTCAATTTATTTGAATTGGAGTGTTAGAAACTGCTTGGCAAAAAAAAAAAAAAACAAAGCTATATTGATAGTTTTGAAATTTGAATTTCGCACGGAAAAAGTAGGTCTTTGAAACACAGTGCAATCGATTGCTTCTTATCTGAAATTTTTTGTGTTCAAAATCACTCAAAACCTTAGACTTTTCTTTCCAATTTTTACGAGTCTACTGTTTTTTCAAAGTTAAAAAGAAAAAAAAAAAAGAAAAAAGTTCATAATAAAATGGATAGGTGAATTGTTCAATGGAAAGAATTAAAAATTACGATATTATATGTAAAGGCTTTAAAATGATCCTCATATTGACGTTTTAAAACATCAGAAAATTTCAGAGCCCCGAAACTCGGAAAATATGGGCGGGCGTCAATTTTTTCACTACATGTTTTTTTCTTATTTTTTATTTTTTTTTTTTATTTTTTCTATTTTTTGCGTCACTTTAGTGACATAAACAAATTAGAGGTAGGCGTGCTGATTTGCCTGCTGCCTCGAAGGACATGGACTGATCATGCTGAATTCCAATAGCACCTCTTTTGACACTATATCTGATAAATTGACATATTTTATGTTTGTGAAATCAAGTTTGCTTGCCAATTGACGCGCTCAATTGACTTCGCTATGCATAAGAAGTCAGAATGTGGGGTCGAAAATGGATATTGTAGAAATTACACACGGAATGACAAAATTAGATATACGTACATATCTGTTTTTAAAAAAGCTTAAATCAAAAGAAATAATGCTTGTATAAAAGTAGACAATTGAGACAGACAGTTAAAAAACTAAGGAAATTTTTAAATTGCAAATTTTGTGTTAAAATCGTAAAAGAAGTTATTAGATTTAATTCAAATAAAAGAAAATACATTCAATTTAATTTGTGTATTATTTAAATTTCTCTTCAAGGTGCACTTTATATAATTCTTGCGAAAAAAACCGACTTCAAAACAGATTTCATCTGTCTGCCTATAACAGCTCAAGTGTATGGCCACATAAATTAGGTTACATTAACTATTGGGACACACTTATATCTCCAAACTTTATACTTTTTCAACTGTTCAATAGTTTGGCAATGTACATCAAATTGCAGCAACTATAGGATCACTCTTTAATTTCCAAATTCAAGTTATATACTTGCTCTTGTAGTAGATTTAGCAACCAGTTTCTGTGTAACTTTGAACCGTCTGTAAAGGTTCAACAGTTTGCCCATACACATCAGATTGTATCAACTATTCAACTTATCATTAACATTTTTATACTTGTTACTATACTAAATAAAGTAGTGGACAATCTGTCTAAAATTAAGGTGTTTGTATACAGCGGTTAAAAACATACGGCCATATAGAACAGATTACATTAATTTTGGGAACACCCTTTAATTTCTAAATTCAAATTATAAGCTTCTTGTTATAGCGGACTTAGCAAATCATGTCCCTTGTAAGTTTCAGCTGCCTGTCTAATATATCAACTATTGGGACACCCGTTTATGTCCAAATCCAAATTTTGTATTTGTTGTTATAAAGGAGTTAGTAATACAGGTTCTTTGTAAATTTCAAGCGTCTGTATACAACTGTTTAAAAGTGTAGCCATATACCAAATTAAATGAACTATTGGTGAACCCTTTTATTTATAATTTTAAATATTAGCTGTTACTATAGCGGCCATAGCAATCGACATTGCGTAAAATTTACAAGCGCTTGCCTATTACGGTTCAAAAGATAGGCCTATATAAGTAAATCTACAGTAATTATGGGACACCCTTAAATTTCTAAATTCAAATTATAAACTGGTTGATATAGCGGACTTAGATATACAGGTCCCATATAAGTCTCAACGTTCTGTCTATAACGGTTCATTACATTAACTATTGGAACACCCTTTAAATTCAAAATCCAAATTTTATACTTGTTGTTATAGCGGACTTAGCAATACAGGTTCGTTGTAAATTTCAAGCGTCTGTATACAACTGTTCAAAAGTATGGCCAAATACATAATATTTAATGTACTATTGGCGCACCCTTTAATTTACAATTTGTAATATTAATACTTGTTACTATAACGGCCATAACAATCCACATTCTATCCAATTAGCAATCGTTTGTCTATAACGGTTCAAAAGATAGGCTCATATAAACAAATCTTCATCAAATATGGGACACCCTTTAATTTATAAATTCAAATTATAAACTCATTGATATAGCGGATTTAGCAATACAAGTACCTTTTAAGTTTCAGAGTTCTATCTATAATTGTATAAAAGCTTGGTCACATACACAAAATTACATTAACTATTGGAATACCCTTTAATTTCCAAATCCAAATTTTATACTTGTTGTTATAGCGGACTTAGCAATACAGGTTCGTTGTAAATTTCAAGCGTCTGACTTCAACTGTTCAAAGTTATGGCCATATACATTAAATTTAATGAACTATTGGCGCACCCTTTAATTTATAATTTATAATATTAATACTTGTTACTATAACGGCCATAACAATCCACATTCTACCAATTTGCAATCGTTTGTCTATAACGGTTCAAAAGATTGGCCCATATAAGTAAATTTACATCAATTATGGGGGCACCCTTTAATTTTTAGATTTATTTTTGTATAATTTTTTGTTTTTAGGAGCCATAGTAATACGCAGTCATTTTAAATTTTACAGAATCGCCCTGTACAGTCTATAATACACGTAAAAAATATGTATGTTGTATGGGAACACCCTTTAATTTTTAATATTAGGAACTGTTTTTAAAACGGGACCAATCTGTAACCATAGTCTGTCATGTTACCAAAAATTTTCAAAATCGGATCAGAAATGACTGAGTTCTGGAGGCACAAATATAAAAAAAGCAACATTCAGCCGAATTGTATAATCTCCTTCTTTTTTTGAAGTCGGTTAATAAAATAAACCGGATCACATCGGTATACACTAGCGGTTTAAATGCGCCAAATTTCTAGCGCTTTCGTTTGTCAGAACACCATTTTTAAGCGATATGCTTTTTTCAGAACATGGACGATACCCTTTTTCCACTTTTTGTAGTGAAGGCATGGACATGGACAGATCTTGCTGATTTTTAATAGAAAAATTTTCGAAACTATGTCTGAGCGATTGGCGTACTTAAATATTCTTTAGCTTATCTAGTGCGTTTGCAAAGTTTATTTCAACACGAACACGGGCGAATAGACGGACATCTAATCGACTTCGCAATGCGTAAGAACTAAGAAATGGATATTTTAGAAATTACAAACGGAATGACAAACTTAGATACACCGTTTTCCTATTGTGATGAAGGGTATAAAATATATTTTCTTACAATTATTACATTAATTTTTACATACACATTTTACATTGAAATATTTGGCAATCCTATTTTATAATATATATAGTTTGAAGGCTGTAAGATTAAAATTAAAACGACACAAAAAAAGCTCACTTGAGCTTTAAATAAAATTGTAGCAAAAAATAAAAACTTTTTATACCATGTACAAATGACTACATTGAAACAAATGACCACAAAATAATTTATTTTCAATAAATTCTTACCCATCTCGTTGGTGTTGCAACAAATTTCCGTTGGGCCCAATTGACGCTGGCGACAATTCTATTGATGTTGAAATAACTTCGCAAGTATCAGCAGAATCGTTTTCTGTACCAACATTTGCGTTGACATCTCTTTCAAGTAGTGACTTTGCTGCATATTCTGTGTGTACGTAGTCACTTTCATTACTACCTCTTCGATAGGTGGAAGTCGGTGTATGTGAACGACTATGACTGTGGCCATGGTGACCATTATGATTTTTACTATGAGAATGACCATGAGAGTAGACAATGCTACCTAAAGATAGGCCAAGCACTGAAGTGTGTAATATAAAAATCATGCTGCAAAAAATGCAATAAGTGAAAAAGTTAAAAAAATTAATAAACATACACTTTAACATTTTCCTGAAATTAAACGATGCATGTTGTTACTTGTGTAATTTCATACAGAAAAATGAATATTGTCCTTTTTTGCATATATTGTATAAGTATAAGTAACAAATAAAAAATTGTATATTTTTAAATGGCAACATCAACATCCATAACCACATTAGATTTTATTATACACATACTCACAGAAACACAAACAATTTTACATGCACTCACACTTACATAATATTAATTAAAATTCCAATACCAGATATGGTCATCATAGTATTTGCATCCAAATCATAGTCATTTGAATAAATGCGTTGGATAGCCACTAAAACCAAAGCTGCGGTCAGTATCCAAATGCCCAAAATCGATACAATTGCGCCCATGACCTCTGTGAAAGAATAAATTTCAATTAAACTGATTCAACATTTATTTATTCAAATTGTTACGATTGTGAAACACAAGCATATTTACATATGTGGACTATACCGCATATAGAACGAGTGAACTTGATGTACACTACCGATCATTTGCATATGACATCTTTAAATACATAATTTTTGTTTGACATTTTAAAATTGCGTATATGAAATAGTATTAGAAAAATATTTTTTCACTTCATCATTATTTTTGTTAAAGTTAAATATGAAGACGAAAATGACAACATGAACATTCATTAGTAATTTAAGGAACCAGCAAATAATATGAAACAAAATTAATATAATTGAAAGCCATCACGAATCTTATGCCACTACTTTCTTATAAAGAAATAATAAATTTTATAAATTTCTTAAAAGCAATAGATTTTTAGTTAAGTTTTAGTTGACAAAGATATGATCGTTTAACATATATTAACTTATACAGAAAAAAGTTGTTTTATATTGAGAATTTGTTAAGGATTTCATTAAAGAAGAAATTAAAAATATTCTTATTTAATGAATAACCCAGCAAAAAAAGACATGAAAAAGAAGTAGTTAATTTATGGGCTCTACTTAGAATGAGCTGGTTCAATTTAGGGGAAAAACGCATGATTTTGATATTACCTTGTCACTTTATCAAAACGGCTTGGAATTTAAATGAATGCTTAAACCCAGTGAAAATATCATATATTTTTTTTAATAAATGCAAGGAACTTGTAAATATTGTACGAGTAAGCTTGAAGAGTTTTTATTAATATTTTTTGTTGTAATAAAATGCAATAAGGTTTTTAAACTTTTTATTAGGACGGTTAATACATCTTATTTTATCTCATTTAGAGTTTTTTTTTATAATAAAAAAAAATTAAAAATGAGTGCAATAGAAGCAAAGAAAACACCCATGATTTTTTAACTATTTAATTTGTTTTTGCTGGGAACGTAATAAGTTACATATTTATTACAAAATTAGCAAACCATTTTTTAATTAAGTATTAGATATTATTAAAAAGTTAATAGGTGTTACAATTTTTCTTTGTGTATAATCAAAAAGTTTTTAAATAAATGACACTATGTTTTTTGACATTTTAATTTTCATCCTCTTTCAACTGTATAAAACAACCGAAAAAAGTCAGCCGTTTACAGTGGAGAAAGAAAAAATATTGTTTGGTAATTGTTGTTTTTGCTTATACATTGATTTTTGTCTTTTCTTTATTGTTTGGACAAAATTTTTTACTTTATTTTTTAATTTATTATTCAAGCACAAGGTCTTTTATTTTTTATGTTTTCAATATTTCGCTACTCCCTTGTTTAGCATCATCACGACAAAGAAATATTTATTTGAACACAAAAAGCAACAACAAAAAAGCTATAAAAAAAATTTTTTCAAAGTAACATAAAACAAAAAACATAAAATTATTTTGTCATATAAAAAATTTTTGTAACAAAAAATAAAGTACAATATTATTTCTTATTTATCAAGTGTCTGTAAATTTGAGCTACATTATCTGTGTCTGCCTTAAAATTAATTCTGTGTGCTATTGGTGTATTAAATATATGTAACATTTCTAATTATATATATCTAATAATTATAATTATAATTATTTTCTGTGTTTATTACTGAAACATTTTCAAAATTAGGATAGTGATTTAATCTAGCACAATGAGATGATAATGCAGTTTTTTGTGAATTAATATTTCTATATCTTTGATCAGATTTATGACCAGCAATTCTAGTTTTTAGTTTATTTTTTGTTGTTCCTATATATACTTTGTTGCAAATCTCGTTGTCTTTCCCGCTACAAGGAATTTTATAGACTATATTTGATAATTAAAAATAAAAGACCTTGTGCTTGAATAATAAATTAAAACATAAATAATTAAAAAGGTCAAATAAAAAAACTATATTAATTTTTTACTTTATTTAAAATGTTTGTCAGAAGTTCCCTGAAGAGATAAGTAAGCGATAGCGAAATGGCCATCGATACTTTGACCCTCGATAACCAATATCGGTGATTAATTAAATCGGGATAATTAAAAAAAATAGAACTAAGTTTGTTTTTTTTTTTAATGGCCATTTCAAAATCAGCGGCACTGTAGAGCTAACGAACATCACAAAAATAACAATTGAAAACTGTCGCTAAATAAATACGTGTGCATCTGAATAGAATTTATTTTTTAATAAATAAAACTTCTAATTTTTTTTTAAGCAATTTATCGCTAAATTGCACGTATAAATAAAACTATTTAACTGATAGAGTTTGTTTGCATGTAATTGTGGTTTTATTTGTTCAACTTATTTAATAATAAAAGCAATGTTTGTGGTCATGCTAGGAAGTTTTATCCGAGCACTGAAAGAAATTAAATAATAAAAAAAAATTCTTTTATTGTGTTACTCCTTTCATTATACAAAATTTGGATAGAATTCCCTGATGTCCTATATAATCAGTAGCGAAATGGTCATATAGATATGCTTTCACCGCAAAAATATATTTAATTTTTTCGTTTTTAATTTTAAAGAATCAAGCACAATTAATATAGATTATTATAAAAAATATCCCAAATAATAAATTTTCACATTAAACCTTAGATTATCTTGAATATTACAGAGTTTTTTATTTTTAGAAACAAGATATTCAAATTTTAAACCGACTGTTCAATATTTCAACCGGTTTTTACGTAATCCAAATTTTTTAAAAACCGGTTTACTGGAGACCTATTTAAAAAAAGTTTTTATAAAAAGCTGTTCTTGTTTGTTTTCATAGGAAAAAGTTAAATAAAAAACAAACTTATTAAAATAAAATCAAAATAAATAATTTCTTGTAATTAAAAACATTTTATAAGTAATAAAATTTTATAAGTAAAAAAATGAAAGAGGGAATAAAAACCTTCTCAAGTTATTCACATGTACGTGCAGCCAGCCACATAACAGTTTTCTGTGACTTGTTTAGCATACATCACAATACCCTGCAGTTTCAGCGAGATTCGAAATTATCATTTGTTTACCCATCAGAAACCTTCAACCATCACGGCCACCCTGTCATTGTTTTTTTTTCTTCTTTATTCGATAATTCGGGAGGTTTGAATTGCCATTTTTACTTTATTCGCCACTATAATCTCTTCTAGCGCATTCTATTCAAACTCCTACTCCAAGCTCTGTTGGTACTAGAATTAATGATCTCCAGTGTAATGAATACACTGACACCTCTATCATTTCTAGACATACAATTATATAGTTTTATCTTCCAATCACTGGACAGAAAGTTTCAGTTCTCTGCCGCACTGTGATCAATATTTTGAGATAGCGGCCAAAACTCCTTTTGGTTTTTGTTCTCCAATTTTAAAGTTATTAGACTCATATGAAAGTAGACAGTAATAAACCTCGGAAGCCAATAAATTAGAACTCTATTTCAACTATTTCACTGAGAATGGGGTGGTCTAAAATGGGCTTTTTCAGGATTTAGTAAATTTATGATATTTTTAGTTAATTTTTAAAGTTTAAATTATCATAACTTTTTTGTTTTTCAAGATTTTTGGACGAAATAAATTTTGTGTTGTAACTTAACTTATTTCCTATTACCGGTAAAAAAGTGAAGCTCTACTGTAATCAGAACAACTAAAATATTTTTTTTGAGAAAGTTAAAATTTCTCGGAAATTTCCTACTTCATAGAGCACAACTCCTGTGAGTCAAGCTGAATCAAAACACAAATTTACTATTTTGTAGTCCTAACTCTCCCCTACATTCCTATATACACATGTCCATGCATCGGGAATGCACTTTTTGAGCTACAACAATTTTTCTGACCCAAGGTAAGATATTCGGTACAAATGTACGTCATATTTTTTGAGAAGTTATTTGTATGTAAAAGTGGCTATTATGCATATTTTTTTATGAAATTTTGTACAAGAGTTCTTATTGACCCACAAAATAATTCTGTTGAAATTAGGAGAAGTTGGCCCATATTTGGACCTAGTCCGCATAGAAGGGTGTATCAAAATTTTTACAAAAATGACAATAGAACTCTCAAATTATGTGGTATCTGGCAATTCATTTGGAAAAGTTAAAAAATGATTTTATTGCCATCTAATATTACACAACGTAAATACCTAAAAAAGCAAATAAATTTAAAACCAATGAAAATAACTGGTAAAACCAAGTACCTGTTATATTATTACCAGTACCTGTTAACTCTCAAATTATGTGGTATCTAGCAGTTCATTTGGAAAAGGTAAAAAATGATTTTATTGCCATCTAATATTACATAACTTAAATACCTGAAACTTGCAAATAAATTTAAAACCAATGGAAATAACTGGTAAAACCAAGTACCTGTTATGTTATGTTTCAAAGAGGAAAAAAAGATCATGTTGAAACTTCGAGCAGTAGTATATTAATACATGCATTCATTTTTTTTTCTTTATTATTGTTTAAACAATGGCTAAATTCAGTTATATTGTTCTATCTGATATATATTTTGAACGAAAAGATGAAAACGACATTATTTTACATATAATGAATATTCCATTCTTCAAAATATACGACAAAAAAGAAATTAAAATTCATAACTTAAAAATAAAAACTTTTTAAATACTTTAAGAAAACGGTACAATCAATGTTCCAGAAACAAGAAACGCAACTAAAAATGGCTAAGAAATAAACTTATTTTTAAAAAGCCATCAGTAACTACCACGGAAACTGGAAAAGGTGATCGACCAGCAAAGCCAATTGATAATAGAAGTGAAATATCACGAAGACGCAAGCTTAAACATATCAATGAAAAAGTTTCTTGTAGCATCATAAAGGAATCATTTCTGCATCAAATTCAACCATCGAAAACTAAAAAGAGTAAAATTTCTATCATTAAAAAAATAGTGGAAGCAAGCCCCAGTCGCACAAAAAGGATTTTGGTAAGTATGCCGACACCAACTGAAGAAAATAAATTTACTTCAGAAGAAGCATTTGCACCCATATATGTCCAGTATTCGACAAAAATGGAAATCAACCTCATTAGAGTTAGATGAAGAAGCTAAACAACTACTGCAAAATGAAAATCAAAGCTATTTGGAAGAAATTTTTACTAATATTGTTTAATTAATGCTAGTTTAAAGATTACAATTTGTTTCTTATTTTAGTATAAATTTTTATTAATACATTTAATAAAATATATGTGCACTTTAAATCAATTGTAAAAGTTTACTTAAAATTTTATCGATGTTGTGTTCTGTATATAATATATCCAAATGGTATTTATATTGTTGGGAATTTCAGTGTTATTTTTCAGTTTAATCCTCACATGAATTAGCTTTCTTCCAAAAAAACCAACCTTTGGCCCCTGTGCATATTGAGACTAAATAAATGTCAATGGCCAAATGTTGGCATTTTCTGACCGAAATTAAGTTTAGGAATAATAAATAAGGATTAGTTGTAAAAAACGATTGAAGAAAATAAGAAATTATAAAAAAATACCTATTTAAAATGTCAATATATATATATATATATTGCAAGTGCGTTGTGACTTTATAACTCACGATCTTGTCATTTGCTTTAAGTTGAACAACTACACATCCACAGAAAATTTTTTTAGATTTGCTTAACTCATAAAAATTTTATTGTACACTTTATACTTTTTCCTCAAATTGGACCGTTTTTACCGTAATTTTTGAAATTTTCGGAGATCAGCAACAAATATTAAATTTTTGTTTTATTTTATTTTTTTCTGTATATGAATATTGATGGCGCAATTCAATCAATTCAATTCATCTTAACGTAATTCTTACGTTTAAAACTATGTGTTCGTAAATATGATTTTCAATATCTATTTCACTATTATGTTACGGAGTATATAAATTTGTATGCGACTGTAAAAAAAGTTCCTAAAAAGACTGGAAAGTGAATGATGCCCAGCTTCATGCTATGCTCAGCCAAATTTTGGATCAATCGGCCCAGTGCTGAGTTCAGTTATATCCAAAATATTTTGATCCTGCCCCACAACTGTGTCTCGTTGTTATCGAGACGTGGGCAAGAGAAATAAATCAAAAAGCGTACTAATTCCAGTTTAATCTTTTCAATATAAAAACTAAGCCCTCGAGATTGCTGTTGTTTTAAACATACGATGAATTCATTTTAACATATCTTTTATTATAATCGAGCTAAAAACTCCTGTTTATCCTTAAGAGCAGCTATATAAATATTAATTTTATATCTTCTATTTTGAATTGTTTTCCAACTGCTTTGATTTACTAGCATAATATGTTAATATTTGTTGCCTTTATTATTGGTATTTTTTCTGATCAAGAATTTAATCTTGTATTATCTAAGCATTTTAAACAGTTTTAATAGAGAGCTATGTGATAGATAAAATATTTTTCATTTTGTACAATTAATTAAGTTCACATGCGTGGTGATTAAGCAACATTTCATATTTTATGTCTGTCGTTATAAAATAGGTTTAGGTTTATTTACAGTTACGCAGCACGTAATGCACATTTGTAACGAAATTAGAGTCTTCAAAGAATGTTTACTTACCAAATCGTTTATATCCAAATGACATTTTTGCATCCGGAGGCTTGCAACCAAACCAAATGGCTACCAGACCTATAATGAAACTAATGCAATCTGTTGCCAAATGTGCTGCATCCGTCATAATAGCCAAGCTTCCTGCTATATAACCACCCAGAAACTCAACCACCTGTGTGCAAAAAGTAACGTGTACATGAGAGAAAATAAAGAAGATAGATAAGAATAAAAAAGGAAAAAATTAACAAATTAATTAAAAAGCCGGGAAAAAGTAAAACTCCCTGGGACTGGATATTTTTAATTAAAATATAAAATTACTATAAATTTTGGCATCTAGAAGAAGGAAAATTGATGTATTTTAAAAATAAATAATTAAAACATTTGTGTATAAAAAAAATAATTATAAAAAAAGCATTTTTACTGTTCTGATTTTTCCCATGGAAGCTATTATACACACGCCCCAAATGGTCATACACTATTGAAATGGATACCTAGACGAATAAAATTTACAAACCGAGCTACAAGTCCGCCAAGCCTTTTTCGAAAAAGGTGGCTTCATCCTGAGTGGGCACAAAAAAGCGTAGCTGATTTTTCCCATGGCAACTATCAGACTCAAAATGGTCATACATTATTAAAGTTGAGACCTTAATCAACAGGATGAAGCCACTTTTCTCGAATACGCCTCGGCGAAATTGTTGCACGGTTGGTAATTTTTGCTCTTTAAGGTCATTACTTTAATAATTTATCCAAAAAGAAGAAATACACCGTCTGTTTCGAGTATCCTCACTGCAATGAATATTTTTCTTTTTACTCCTCCCACAGTTTATTATTTTACCGTTATGTATGTATTAAACATGGGCTTATGTTTTTTGCCAAAATATTTCTTAATAACCCATCTTTAAATTTATAATAAAAAATAATATTTAAGGCCTTCTCTTATATTGTCGTCAATACCATTTTATAAAAGAAATTTACAACACAATGTTGTTTTTGCTTTAGCGCGAAGAGTTTTTTAGAAGACGGCATAAACGACGTTGTCCCTCATAATGTCGTGAAGGGCATCTTCTTCAAGAACATTGTCATTTAACGACAATCTGCCCAACTGGGTTGTTCTGTTGTCGACACACCATCAAACGTGTGTTAATTGTTTGCATTTATAAAAATTGTTATGTTCCAAAAGTTACTAAGGGTGCCGTTGTACTTGTCTCCCTAACAACTTCGAGTAAGATAGAAAAATGATCAGAAACAGCTGCACTTACCATAAATATGCAGCACAATACAACAGCCCACAGAATTTTTGATGTAGCGCTTTGAGTTGAATTGTTATTGAGGTTGAATGCAAATCCCTTTTGCTGGCACAGGCAAACGCACTCTGAATCATAGATATGCTGTAAGAAGAAATAAAGTAAATATTTTCTAATATCAATTTGTAAAGTAACAGCTTAAATAAAATAATCAACATAAAATAAATATTTATTTTGCGCAAAATATTTATAATTACATTTGCATTATTCGCCGTATTGTCAGATAGGTATTTACATTTGATGTATTTGCATTCGTATTTACACATTAACTGATCTGTATGTATGAAAACAAAACAATTGCCTATATTTTTATTTTCAATGTTTATTTTAAAAGGTTAAATAAATGTTTTTAGTGTTAAACACTTAGGATTGCAAGTATATGCACAGTGAAATAGTGAAACAAATTCGAATAATTTTGATCTGTATGAAATACTGAAGCATTCTAAAGTATTTATTCAAACCAATTTAAATTCATTTAAATTTCCCATTCCGTTCTAGATCAACGAATCTGTATAAATAGGCATAGACAAAACTTCGGAATTCCATTTCTCCTCTGCTCGTTATTTATTCTTGCACTTATTAGTTGATACCACTACACATGCAAAAAATACACATATACGGGTTTTTCAATAAGAGCTCTGCAAACAAAAACGGTTTTGGATATCAATGAAATTCTTTATTTATTATATGGACGGAACGGGCGCACTTAGAAGTCCAGACGCTGAACCAAATTTTCGACAGTTTTTAAGCATAAATCGGCCGATACTGCTGCAATTCACGTTCGATATTCTTATGAAGTTCATCGATCATCGCTGGTTTGTTGGTATAGACCAAGGCAGATTTATTTTACTAGGTAATAGCGGCTTTACAACAAATACAACATTGACAAAAACAACATGTCTTTTTATTGTTGTTTTGTGCGTTGGAAACGTCAAAAACACAAAGAGAAATAAAAGATAATTGATTTCCATATGAATGTTTTTTTGACCTTTTTTAATTAATTTTTGTTTTCTAATTTTTTAAGCACTAGGTCAGTTTATAAATAATAACAAATGATTATTTATATTTTCAATATTTCGCCACACCTTTGGGTGGCATCATCAGGAAACAGGAAACAAAAATTAAATTTTCTTTTTTTTAAATAACAAATTTAAAATGAAATTATTTTTTCAAACAAAAACAGAAAAATCAAAAACCAAACGACAAAAAACTCAAATATTTAAAATTTACATTCTTATAAATTTAAAACTCAAAAAACATTCAAGTAAAATAACTCAAAAATTTTAAACATTTACATTCTTATAAAAATTTAAAAAAAAAAAAAAAAAAAGAAAACATTTAAATTATTTAAAAATGTTAAAAAACTTAATTCAAATACATTAACATAAACTTTCACGATAGAAATGTTACAAGCAATCATATACTCTCAAACGTTTATTATTTTTTATGCACTAAATGTCTATAACATTGCGCAACATTATCAGTATCAGCCTTAAAGTTTATTCTTTTTGTTGCTGGTATTTTAATTATTTGTAACATCTCTAACATGTACCGACGCTTATAATTATTTTCTATATTTAAAACAGATGCATCTTCAAAGTTAGGATTATGATTAAATCTGGCACAATGGGAAGATAATGCAGTTTTTTGTGAATTATTAACGTCCCTGTATCTTTGATCAGACTTATGTCCAGCTATTCTAGTTTTTAGTTTATTTTTTGTCGTACCTACATATTCCTTATTACAATTCTCACTATCATTACCATTACAAGGTATTTTGTAAACTACATTTGACATGTCCCATTTTTTAATCTTATCTTTTGTTTTACTAAATAATCTATTTAAAGTATTATAAGTTTTGTATGCCATTTTATATTTATCCCCATCAAAAATTTTTAATTTTTCAATCCTTTCTGCTATTTCTGGTACATAAATTAAAGACTTATAAACTTTAGTTTCTGTAACATCTCTTGTATTATTTGCTCTTCTAAACCTTAACTGTTTAAACAAACTATTTATCACTCTCATTGGAAAATTATTATCAATTAATATCTTTTTAACTTTATCTTTATTGCTTTTGTGAAATTCCTTATCACTTAGCTTAAGTACTTTTTCTATCAAATTTTTTCCCGTATTAATAATTATTCTTTTGTTATGCTTTGAATAATAATTAATAATTCTCCCGGAAGCTGTTGGCTTTTGGTACCAATCCATTTTTAGTTTATTCCCTCTCCTTATTACTAACGTATCTAAATAGGGTAATTTAAAATCATTTTCTATTTCTATTGTAAATTTTATACAACTATTGAAACTATTAAATGTTTCCAACATATTTTCAATACCAGATGCAGAAATAATACAAAACAAATCATCCACATATTTTGTCATTATTCTTGGTTTTATACTAATTTCATTAATGCACGTGTCTAATAATTTCTCCATAATAATATCTGCCACAACTGGGGAAGCTGGAGATCCCATTGGAAGTCCTTTTTGTTGCAAATATATGTTATCATTATTTTGAAAGTATCTGTTATCTTCAATACAAAATTTTAAAATTCGTAAAAATAAACCTTTTTCCATTCTAGTATATTCCTGTATTACGTTCCATTTTTCTTCAATAATATTCACTGCCAAATCAACAGGTATACTTGGAAATAATGAGACTACATCAAAAGATACTAATTTTTCATCATTTAGAACATTTATGTTCCTTATCCTTTCCTTAAATTCAAACGAATTTTTAACATTATATTTTGAATTTTCTGTAATCTTTTTTAAAATCATTGTAATATATTTACATAACTCATAAGATGGAGAATTTATAAAAGAACAAATCGGTCTTAAAGGAAAATCCTCCTTGTGAATTTTTGGTAACCCATACAATCTTGGAGCTGTAGAAACATTGGTTTTAAGCTTGTTTTTCTCTAAAATTGTAATAACTTTTTGTTTAAAAAGTTCTTCAACCAACACATTATTAACCTTCTGCAATTTGGTTGTTGGATCTTTGTTTGCTAACTTATAATTAGCAACATCCCCTACAATATTGTTAATTCTTAAAACATAATCACTCTTGTTTAAAGCTACTGTGGTGTTACCCTTATCAGCTTTTAAGATAAGTATATCCCTATTTCTTCTCAAAAAACTATCCGCCTTTTTTACGTTTTCTAACATAAATCTATCCCTGTTATTTAATTTTATCTTATTTAAATGATTATCTATTATTGAAGTTAATTTAGTCCTAGCTATTTCCTGTTCTTCTTTTGATTTTAAAGTTTGCACTAAATCCTCTCCATCCGTTATCATTTTTAGAACTGGAAAATCTTCTCGTTTAATGGGTAATGCATGTTTATGTCCTAATGAAAGAATCCACTGAACCTCGTCTGGAATATCTAAATTAGTCTTATTTACAAACCACTTTTTATTTAATTTAATACCTAACTCCTTCTTCTGTAATTCCCTCAAACACTCAAACTTCTTTTTATGTATTTTATTTACCTTAACTTTTAAAGCTGCTCCTATTCTGTCTTCAAACTGCAAAAATCTTTCCATTGTTTCTCTGGATAAATGTTTTTCCAAATCATTTTCATTAAGTTTTTTAACATTTTTAAATAATTTAAATGTTTTCTTTTTTTTTAAATTTTTATAAGAATGTAAATGTTTAAAATTTTTGAGTTATTTTACTTGAATGTTTTTTGAGTTTTAAATTTATAAGAATGTAAATTTTAAATATTTGAGTTTTTTGTCGTTTGGTTTTTGATTTTTCTGTTTTTTGTTTGAAAAAATAATTTCATTTTAAATTTGTTATTTAAAAAAAAGAAATTTTAATTTTTGTTTCCTGTTTCCTGATGATGCCACCCAAAGGTGTGGCGAAATATTGAAAATATAAATAATCATTTGTTATTATTTATAAACTGACCTAGTGCTTAAAAAATTAGAAAACAAATAATTGATTTCCATACACATGCTTGCTTTGTCTCGCAAACGCTTGTTAGTGTTTTTTAAAATTCGTAAACAAACAAAGGAAAATACAAAAACTTTTGACATTTCCAACTACAAACCAGCTGGGCGGACAACACTACCTAGTAAAATAAATCTGCCTTGGTATAGACCATAGACTTGGTGTAGCCCCACAGAAAATAGTTTACCGGCGTCAATTCGCACGACCGAGCGGCCAATCGACTGGACCATTTCGTGAGATAACACATTCTCGAAACTTGGTTTTCAATAAATTGATTGTAACATTCGCTGTGTGGCTTGTGGTGCCGTCCGGTTGGAAGCACATGTCCTCCAAGTCGATTTCATCCAATTGGGGCCAAAAATATTCGTTTATCATTGGACGGTAGCGATTCTCATTCATAGTAACGTGTCGGTCTTATTCATCACGGAAGAAGTACGGCCCATAAACCACACCAAACGGTAATTTTTTCGGAATGCAATGATGAATCGTGGAGTACGCGTGGATTGCTGAATGACCAATAACGCATATTTTGTTTATTGACGAAGCCATTCGGGTAGTAAATTTTAAAAATCGACTCGTTGTTGCCTCGTGTATCTTTCCATCATAAAATGGCAAACCTTACTGATGAGAAATGTCAAAAGAGTGGCATGAAATATGGCGTCGTTTGCTGTTTCTATCGCTCTACTTTTGAAGCGTCCCTGTTGAAAACCCCAACATATTTAAAACATGAGTGTGTACATAAAATGAGCAAAGAAAAAAGTTTTCAGTAGTCAAAATCTATAAACTTTATAGTTATAGTTCGGGACCATCTAACATTTCGCAGGACATATTTTGATTTTTCCGTTTCGTTATGTATAATAGAATCAGGTAACATGCATATTTAAATGTATGTAGTTCTTCTTTAGGTTTTTTTAATACTGTAGAAAAATAATGATATATGAACGTAAACTATGGCGAAGACAAAAAGATATGAGACCTTAAAAATCTAATTTTGGTTGCATCAAATAATTACGCTAAGATCCGCTGTAGATATCAGTGTATCGTGATATAAAATAATAAAGTTATTAGGATTTTTTTTATTTATACGTTAAAAATTATTCGAAAAGTTTTCAGCATAAAATGGTTGATCTTACCAAACAATAATAGAATTAATTTTTTGATTACAGACTTATATCTTTTCGGTACATTCATACTGATATGAATACAAATTGTATTCAAAACTTTTACACCGTATTCCCGATGACCTTTCACCATGCATGTTTTCAATATTTTGCCTAATAAATTTAACATACATTTGTGCATAAATATTTTTATTACATATGTACAGTAGCTCCAAGCAAAACTCGTACACCTATGGAAACAAATTTCTTTATGTTATATGTCTAAAACTAAATAGGCTAATAAAATAAATTTACTTAATTTAAATACAAAACAATGTACTTAATTAAATATCAGAAACGAAATTTTGAATATATCTTTATTTATTAAAATACAGATAAATATTTTAAAAAGTGGCAAATTTTGACGCCAAAGCCAAACTCGCACAGTCTTATTTAACTTGGCAAAATTCTTTTAATTTGCATCTAACTTCGGAATATTTCGTAAAAATAATTTAAAAAAATATGGACTTTTCCCACTATCACCTTTTTTATTGTCATTTATTTGAGTTTCTGTTTGAAAGAGTTACAAAAGAGAACAAAATGGGTAGACAGAGAGGACAAACTTCAGTTGAAATTAATAATTCAATATAATAATAGTAATAAATCGCTGCGAGAAATATCTGAGACAGTTGATAGAAGTCGATCAACAGTGGAATATATTATAAAAAGGTATAAAATGGAAGAGAGGATTGCGAACAAGAAGAAAAGTGCAAATAACAAAATTTTCTCTGCTGGAGACGAGCAATATATTTTACGTCAAATAAAAAACACCCCATTTTTAAGTGCTCCGAAACTCATAGAAATTGTCGAAGAAGACTTAGGAAAAAAATGTTGCCCACAGACCATAAGAAACATATTAAAAAGGGCTAATTTCAGTGGTAGAAGGACAAGAGTTAAACCTGCGATTAATAAGAGAAATCAAAAGATAAGGTTACGATTCGTCAAGGAACATGAATAAAGGATTTTTCATTTTGGAAGCAGATATTATTCAAAGATGAAAGTAAATTCAACTTGTTTGGTTCAGATTAAAGACCTTATGTATGGAGAAAATCCAATGAGGAGTTGCTTGCCAAAAACATGAAACCAACAGTTAAGCATGGTGGTGGGTCAGTAATGGTTTGGGGATCATTTTCTGCATCTGGCCCCGAACATTTTAAAAGAAAGTTTGCTAGTTTGTAAGCAGAACATTTGTCTTGGTGAAAACTTTTATTTTTACTAAGACAACGACCCTAAGCATAAGGCTTACAATGTGCGATCATGGGTACTTAATAATTGTCCACATGTTATGGATATACTAGCCCGGAGTCCAGACATAAACCCAATAGAAAATATGTGGAGCTATCTCGATCGTTAAATTCGTAGTAATACAATAAGATCTAAGGATGGCTTGAAAAGAGCTCTTCAGGACAAATGGTGCAAATTGAACCAAATTTTTGCGAAAACCTTGTGCGCAGTATGCCAAATACATTAAAAATGGTGATAAAAATAAAGGCATGTACACAAAATATTAATATTTAAAACCAACAAAATAATATTTGATTGAAGTGTGGTGTAAGAGTTTGGCTTTGTCACAGAAATTACTATTTTATGTTGTTGTTAAAAAAATTTTTTATTGAATAATAATTTAAAGTTTTTCTGCCGTATTCATAGAAAATCAAAACAGATTTGAAATATATTTTAGGACAAATTTGTATGAAAAATTTGTCATAAAACACATTTCAAAGTTATTTTATTCTTTATGAATACGGCAGTTTATGTTTTGTTAATTTTGTTATAAAATGAACTAATAAAATAAATACAGTTTTATTTGTTAAGAGCTTCTTACTTAATGTTATAAGATAGTTTAAAAATAAGTCTTAAGTGTACGAGTTTCGCTTGGAGCTACTGTACATATTTATTTTTTATATTTGATGATAATTTAATTTCAGTGTTTGCTGTTATTATTTGCGACTTATATCTTTGCAAATGCTATTCCAGCAAAAACCACAAGTCTTTTTTAATTTGTTTAAAAGTCCTTCAAACCTGCAGCCGCATTTCACGACACATTCAAGTCATTGTAGATGTAAAAATTGTTGATACAAGAGGGACACACTTCGCTTATTCATACAATACATTTTTATTGGCTTGAAAGTATAGTCAGCATTTCAAACAAAACTGGTTAGATATTTTGTCAATGCGTGTATATTTGCTCTTTAATTTTTTATTTAGATTTTGACTTTGTACTGACTCTGACGGTTCCAACAAAGAAATGATCAGGAAATATTCGTCTTCCGAAATTTGGGGCATTATTAATTTACTAGGTATTATCATTTTTTAATATTATTGGTCAATAATTTATCATAAAAAGTGTTGATTTTGCTGTTTAGTAAGGAAACTACAATAATATTTTATTATTAAATCTATCGGAAGTAAATATATATGAATATACTTACATAAACTAATATTAAAACACAAAATGCATATATAGGAACATAAAATAAATACACAGATGGTTATTATTTTAATAATATTAATTATATTTTTTAACTAAATATACATATGTTTTAAAAATAAATGACATTATTTAAAAAAAAATTGCGCGATACAATTGCATTTAATAAAATAAATAAATTGATACCTACCATGAAACTTGCTGCATGAAATTTTTCAAAATGGCATGCGTTCGTTGTATAAGTTTTGTTGCTAATGTCTTATTTGAAATAATACAAGCAGTTATATTAACGAATATCAAATTAAAAGCGAAATATACAAATTACCAAGGCATCATAAATTTCATTGTCAACAAGAATAACTTCAGATATACGGCCAATTTGCCATTTTAAAGATGGTTGATTTTCATCCTTTAAAGGCACCATTGTACCACAAATTTTATCTACCCTTTTCACACCATTTTACGCGCTCTTGCAGGAGAGATAGATATGAGTTGCTCCATTTCTGCCAAAATATTTGCTGCAGCTGGGAAACTCTTTGCCATCTGCTAAGGCGGCTAATATCTACTTCAGCATAATTGGGCTTAACTATTGAGACTAAAGGACCACCAACTAAGAAATGCGCAGGCGTCAATATATCGAGGTCATTAGGATTTTCGGAAATCGGAGAAAAGGGCCGTGAATTTAAAATTGCGGAAATTTCGCATACTAAAGTGCGTAGCTCATCAAAAGTCAACTTGTTGAGACCAACCGTTCGATAAAAATGATACTTGGCTGACTTTACGGCAGCCTCCCACAAACCGCCAAAATGCGGCGACCTTGGTGGAATAAATTTAAATTCTATTCCGTCTTCAAGGCACTGCTGACGTAGTAATTCTTGATGCGACTGGCTGCAAAACATCTGCCTTAAATCCGCTAGTTCATGTTTAGCGCCTACAAAATTTGTTGCGTTGTCTGACCAAATTGTTTGGGGTTTGCCTCTTATGGCGGCAAATCGATGAAGGGCAGACAAAAACGACGGTGTTGAGAAATCTTGAACTACCTCCAAATGTGTAGCTTTTGTTGAAAAACATATGAAAATGCATACGTAGCATTTGATGAGAGGACGATTTCTGACTTCAGACTTGTAGTAAAATGGACCACAAAAATTTACTCCAGTTGTGTGAAAGGCTTTATTTGGCGTTACCCGATCGGAGGGTAAGTTACCCATCACATGTTGATATAGTTTTAGTTTCATTCTAAAACAGCGAATGCATTTGGAGATAACAGCGCTTACCAATTTACGACCACCAATAGGCCAATACTGCTGTCGGATTGAAGCCAGCAAAAACTGTGGGCCAGCATGTAATAGTCTGTTATGAAAATGTATTATCAAGGACGACGTCAAAGGATGATGTTTTGGCAATATAATAGGATGTTGGGCATCAAAACTAAGAGTTGAATGCTGAAGACGACCGCCTAGACGAATTAATCCAAATGAGTCTATTATAGGCATCAGTGAAAAAAGCTTGCTAGATGACGAAATTTTTTGATTGTCCTTTAACGCCTTGTACTCTGTTGCAAAATGAATTAGCTGTATATTTTTTATTAAAAGATATGTTCCATTTTTTACGTCACTTGGTGTTAAAGTTGTATTTTTGTTTCTCAATGTGGGATATAAAAATTTAAAGACGTACGCAAATATTCGTTGCATTTTAGTAAAAGAATTGTGATACTTACATTGCATCGACAAGTCTGATAGAGAAACCATTACCAATACATTTCGACGTCGCTCTGGTAATTCGGCTAAAAATGTTGTATTTTCAGGCCACTTTGAATGCCCTAGCTTTAAAAAACTTGGCCCATTACTCCATAATGTAGAATAAAGCAGCTCTTTGGGCGATGCACCTCTCGATAGTATGTCTGCTGGATTTAAGTTGGTTGGAACGTAATGCCACGTCATTTTACTTGTTAGGGTTTGTATACGAGACACTCTGTTCGACAAAAAAACGTTAAAATTTGAAGGTTGCTCTTGAAGCCACGAAAGTACGACCATTGAATCAGACCAGCAGTGCACATCATAATTATACGGCAGCGTTTTAACAACAACGTCCACAAGCTCTGCTAAAAGACACGCCGCAACAAGTTCAAGTTTTGGGACAGTCAAACTTTTAAGTGGGGAAACTCTCGATTTAGAGAAAAGCAATGATGTCTTCACGTCATTTTCAGATTCTGATTTTATATATACACAAGAGCCATAAGCAGCTAAACTGGCATCACAAAATGCATGAATTTGCACTTTAGAATTGGTCATCGATACATAGCGAGGAAAACTGAAGTGCTGAATGGAGTCAAACTGGGAAGTATATTCGAGCCATGAAGAATTTAATGCCTGTGGGAGGCTTTTATCCCACTGTAACTGAAGCTTCCATAAATGTTGCATAAAAATTTTTGCCTTTCTGATGACTGGGCCAATTAAACCCATTAGGTCATACAGACGAGTAATTGATGATAGTATTTTACGTTTATTTATTACTTTGCTGTCTTCAAAAGGGGTAAACGAGAATATAAAATTATCACTCTTTGGATGCCAAATAAGCCCGAGCGTTTTAGTGACATCAGTTCCGTCACTAAATTTCAAAAACTGTTCGCATTCATCCACAGGTATGCCATCCAATACTGCAGGAACGTTTGAGCACCACTTTCTTATTAAAAATTTGCCTTTTTGTAGCAGCGCCTTAACTTGCTGCCTAATCACTACAACCTCTTCAACTGAGTCACCGCCAGAAATCAGGTCATCCACATAAAAGTCACGCTTCACTATTTTAGCAGCCAACGGGAAATAGAGTTCATCATTTATGAGCTGGTGCATTGTGCGAATCGCCAAAAATGCAGCGGGCTTTGTGCCATAAGTCACCGTATTCAATTTAGTTGTTATCAAATAAATTAGACGTCGATCAGCAATTTGCTTTTGGTCACCGATTGTTTGCATGTCTCTCAAATGGGCATTTAATTTGTCGCTTAAGTGACGAAGGCCGGCAGCTGATCCATTTTGAACAGAATTGAGTTGAAATATTTCTTTTATATGCGCTTGCAAATTTAAAAGCTTATTGTCGAAACGATTTTTTAACAACAATAATGCTTCTTCATAATTTGTTTTATTAAGCTCCAACGATGCAATTATGTCCAGAGCAGTTCCACCTAAGCTGGCTTTTAAATAGTGAAACTTCTCAAGGCAGCTTAAATCAACGTTATCACGTATAACAGTTGTAAATAATGAAGAGAAATTTGGCCAATCCAAGTAAGAACCATAAAATTTAGGCAACTGTATTTCAGGTACCTTTGTTTTGCGACACAAAGTTTGAGAAGATGGCGTTTCATCAATTGAAAATTGCCTTAATGTAGAAGATTGAGGGCCTGAACCGCCCTTACGTGCGACACTAGTTTGACGAACCATCTTGGCCTTTATCTCAAAGTACAGAGCAATAAAATTCATACGGTCCGTGGAAGTTAACTCATCATCATTTATTTCAATGACACTTTGTGCCTCTTCATAATTTTTCCTTACCTCCTCTATGTAGCCCATACGTACAGATAGATCCGCCTCGTCTAGCTCATTAAGCTGAGATGTTGCCAACAATTGGTTTACATTTTTCAGATGCTTAAATAATGCGGCAGCTTTTGCCTTATAGGGCAACAAATTCACTGTGCACACTTCCTTTTTCATGTTCACAGGTTTATTCTGGTTATTGGTCGACATCTTTTTAATTTAAAAATATCCGAATTGATATTTTTCTACAATAGCAAATATCCGAAATGATATGCAAAAAAGTGATCTCCAAATAGATCACGTCGGGGTCACCAAATGTTTGTGTCTGCAATATTTTTTGCAGGCAAGTGCAAATAAAAAACACTCCAATAAACTAATTTTGCTTCCAAATATGAAGCACTTTATTTGAATGTTTTAAGTCTAATGAGAAAATACAAATTGAAATATAAATCAACCACCAAAATAATATTTTACGCACAAGCAAACGTACATACACACAAAATTACTTCTCAACGAGAGCATCTATAAATATGTTAATAATGTGTATGGACAAATGTGCATACATACATATATTTGTTTTAAATAACAATCTCTTTGTTGAACTAAGTATAAGAGATTGAGAAACGATTGAGTAGAGACTAAGTGTGTATGTTTATATACAAATATTTAGGTATGTACGCAGGCTTGTTTGATTTACAGTATAACTATTTTAAAAGAAAGAAATGTAAAGAATTTCAAGGTTAACAAAAATTCAAGTTCAAGGCTAAGCAAATTTAATACAGTAAATACTTAATGCAGAATCCAGGGACGAATCTGCGGTTAACAGACTTCATGAAATTTTTTTTAGAGATATGATTCTGGCATAAATCCGTAAATTTTCCAAATTTTTTACTACCTTTTCCAACAAATCTGGCCGTAGGGCGTCAATGGCTGCCAATGTTCCAAGAGTGAAAAGGACCTCTTTTGGAAATAAAGTTGCCACCAATTTGATTTAACAATAAAATAATTGAGTGCTGTTTCGCAAGTTGGAGCATGTTGGGACCAAATGTCATTGATGTTTAGATGGTTAAGTTTTGGAAACAAAAATTCCGGAAGCATGGTTCAGTAGTGCTCGCTATTTACCGTAACGGTTGCTGCTTTCGACAGAGATGAAGACTGATGATGACGCTAGCGTGTAAACCTTTAGAAACAGTCAATTTCGAGGGATGTAAAGGTGATTCGTTAACGGCGTTAACCAGAAATGAGGTTCATTTTTAAACACAAACAAATTTCTTGAACAGATTTATTTTTTTAAGTGAATTTACACAAATTGGAAGTGTTCTTGGTGTCTGGTCTAATCATAGTAAACAGAAATGTTAACACAGTTTGATATTTTCAGCTTAAGCCATAGTTATCGATATCGATAGTTCTTATGCAGCTAAAAAAACACCCTTTACTTATACTCAACGTTGTCTATAGGGAAAGTTCATTCTTTACTACAAGCTTTGACATTGATTTAATTTTGTAATTATATATATATATGTATATATATTCTTTTATTTCAATTAATCACACTAAAAACTTTGAAATTAAATTTTACCAAAAAAATGGTTCCGTGCCATTGAAATTACTAAACAAAATTGCTTTATTTAAATTAATAAATTATTTAAGAGCACCTGACTTTTTGATCCATAATTAAATTTTTTCTGTAAATTCGCTTACACAAAGAAAGTTTTAAAAGTTAAACAAGTGGAAAGCAGTTTCTTAATCTGTCAACAACTGCTACGAGTTACGTGTTATATATTTATTTTTTTAACTTTACAAAACAGCCCTTTCAGCAGTTCACAAGGCTTTTAATTTTAAAATGACTCAATTTTGTATTCATTTTAAACAATAAGGCATTCTTTCCATTAAATATTACTACGTTTACCATAAGTTTACTAACCCAAAAGGCATTTAATCCGTCACAAATATTAACATTATTATTAAAAGTTAGTGAGTCGATCTACTGGTTTCAGACAAATACGGTCTGTTGGGAATAACTTTTTTAAGTTGAGAGATTTACAAATAATCCGTAGCGGACTTTAAATTAATCTTAGTACAAAGCATATTAGCTTACTTATGGGATATTTTTTTAAATTTTATAACTTTTGAACTGAAAATAACATGTCGTTTTCATTCTCGTTTTTTCCTTAGAAATATGTTTTGAGAATCATTAGGAATTAAATTTGGACACACTTACATCCCCACTCTTATGTGGTTGGAAATAAAAATTCTTACGTCAAATAATCGGGTAGGTCAACTGCCTTGCCTTCAACTGATAAACTTGTATCGTGATTGAAGACATATTCTGTAGACATATCTGGTACTTAAGTAGTGATAAAATATCATTAATGTATGAGATAAGATGAGCAAGTCGTCCGAGGACAGCGGCGTAGATTATACTAGGAAGAAGAAGGCGAATGTGATTTAGAGAATTGCGACATCTTTTGCAACCATGATCGAAGTCATCGAGCACAAGTATAATAAGGATTACCTCGGCACTGAAACAAGTGAATTAAAAATTCATGAGGTAAAATTAAGCCAATTTATGTTTTATGTTTTGCGCGCTTTGCATTGTCAACAAACTTCATAGTTACTTTATCATTATTTATATCAGAATTGCTATATATTAAATTTGCCATAATATAAAATTGCACTTAGGCACTTAGGCTGTGTTCGTTATAAGAACATGTCACAAGCTCAAAACTGCACGGTCAATTCAGGTACTTGGCGTAGTTCGCACGAAGTAAATGTTACAAACTTAAAATTAAGCTATGCGGTACACATTTTTTCTTGTTTATTGTTAAATTTGAGGTTGTTAGTTGCCCTAATAAAACAATTAACATACAAGTCTTACCTGTTGTACATGCAAAATAATAATATGAATGCAAGTGTTTTTTATAAGTTGTAAAAAGGAGGAACATTTTAAAAATGTACATTGAATGAAGCAAATTCGTATTTGCTGAATTTTTCAACTTTTCGCTACATGTGAGGGTCACACACGCCTTTATCTTTAAAGAACCTTAGCACCCTGGAAAAATTTAAACTCATATTTGTTACAAACTTATTGAAGCTAATTATTTCTACCAAAAATCGTTCCCCTGCTATTTGCTATTATTATTTTTTCTTTTACGTATGTATATACTTAAGAAAACTTAAAATAATTTTCAAATACTCGTCTTACAAAAAAAGTGGACCTGATTTTTGGAGTACATTTCCACTAAGAAAAAAATATGAATTATAAGATAGTAATAAGGGCAATAAGTCAAATTTCCATTCATTTTTTACCATAAAGTAATTGGTACTAAATTTAATTTTAAAAATGCAATAAGCGGTAATAATCTTCAGATACTAAATTTTAATATTTTTTCTGTATCATATTCTTTTCTAATATTTCAAGCAGTTGGTCAGTTTTTAAAATAAAAATAATGATAATTATCTTTTATGTTTTCAATATTTCGCCACACCCCTAGGTGGCATCTAAAGGTTCAAGGCTTTCTGTTTTTTCTGTCGTGGTTAACAAGTTTATGGAAATGCCCAAAATTTTTTTTAGCTTACGATCAATTTACATATATTCTCTACAAAAGTTAAAAAAATATTTTAATATATTTTCAGAAATCTAACTTTAAATAAAAAACTGCCACATGCTATAAAATATAGGAAAATAACATATGTTATACTTCATGAGGTTTACACGGTGTGTATTGATTTTCATATGGAAAACCTGAAATTCCATATGACTTTTACACGCCGTCTAAACACAGCAATAATGGTTATTGTGTTTTTGTGTAAAAGATTTTTGAGCTTTTATTTCCTTTTTGCTTTGTTGATTCAATGTAGTTATCAGTTAAACAATTTATAAGATTGTTGAGTTTTATGAGCAGTAGCGAAATGGACATATGGATATGCTGCAGTATTGCATTTCATATTGTAACTTTAAATAAAAAATTGTTCATGATAATATCATGAAATATTTATATTTGATGGAATCAAATACAATTAAAGTAAATTAAAAAAATATATGCTATTACATATAGTACCATAATATATATTGTATGTATGCAATTCTAAACAAAACTTAATTATTTTAGTATGTATATGTATGCATATTCTCTATCGCAATCAATCTATAGAGGATTAGATTGAATTAAAAATTTTAATATTATTTAGGTATTAAAAAAAAAACAAATAGGTAAATAAAAGGATACTTGCTTTATTTCTGTAGTCGTCGTTGTTATTGTTACAATTTTGTTGCAGCAAAGGAGCTTCCATCGTATAATCTTCATCATTAAAAACAGAACCGGAAGGTTTGAAATGGCTTGTGTTAAAAATATCTCTATCGGAAGTAGAATTGTCATTGCGATCGTTGAATATATTTTGACTGCTTTTGCCAACACGTTTATCCAGATCCGTATGATCTCTAAAATGATTTTCGTTCATCGAATTTGTATCGTTTGATATATCAAAATCTGCTAACTGATGATTACTAGCGTTTTTTTGAAAGTTGTTAATATTGTCTGGAAATGTTCTCGCATTTGTGGCCATTAATTCGTTATGACAATCGGAGTTTTTTAAAATATGATATTTTGACATTTTTAGTGTATAGTTGCTTTTGTGTAATTTTAGTTGCTTGATGTTGATGTTTTAAAGTAAATTTGTTTAAATTTTTCATTAAATTTTTATATTAAAAAATTTATTTTTGGGCTTGTTTTCATTGTACTTTTTAATATATTTTTTACTACTTTCATTTTTATTACTGTTTTTATAATCATGTTATTTTTTTATTTAATTTTTTTGTACTCTTCAATGATACAAATAATGATATAATGAATATCTTAACGACAGGGAACGTAACCATAAAAAATATTCTTTATTATTAATCATTTAATCCATTATTGCAAAGAGAATAAGACATATGTATGTATGTTTTTACAAATGTATGATTTATAAGCTTGAAAATCCACATATACGGCTGTTAAGACCAAACGTCTTAACAACACTTAATACCAAACAGGTGAACAGAGATGGACTTATTCAAACCAGACATTTTCAAAAGCTACCTATTATGGCAGTTATTTAGTTTTAATGTAAATAGCTATTTGTCTTTTTCTGCAATTATGCACAAATTGAACGTCCATTAGCCAACATGTCTTTAATATTACTTCGGTTTTTTGATATACTAATTGTCTCTAAGCACTTATTTTTTTACAAGCTTAAAAAAGTTATAATTCATATTTTCGAAATTAAACCAGAAATTCAAATACTAAAACAATTATTTTTTTTTCTCTACATAGAAAGGTTTTATATATAAGTATTTAATTGCATTCGTGAGCAAACCAAATTATCCTGCGTAATTTGTTTGCTCCATTGGCTCAAGCACCAATTTATTCTTCTCCTACTTCCCACCAGCAAAGGTGATTCCTTCATCTACATTCTAAAAGAAACATTGGTCCTATCGAACCGGATTGGAAGAAGGAAAGCATAAAAGTTCACTGGGATTTCGCTGCAATTAATTTGATTTCTTTTGGAAGCATACATACATACAAACATACAGTCATATTCTCTTTATTTTCATTTACTAACAAGGTATGTTTTATATTTTGCTTTTGTTCAGCCTTAGTTAGAAAGTGCATTTCATATGGTGTGTGACAATTTTAAGATTAAATATTTTTTTAAAATATTTCTTATTCCATGAATAAAATAATAAGATTACGCAAACAGCAGTCCCGTTATTTTTTATTAAACCCGTGAGAGTAAAATTCTCTCTCGTGACGTCATAAAAATATATTTCGAATAGCACCACACTAGGAAAAAAAAAGTTGTATTTTTCGAATAAAGCACTAAAATTAAAATACGGTTATTTTATTCATCATAGTAAATTGTGCTTGAAAGTAGTAAAGTTATATATTATTGAAGTTAAAAAAAAGTGTAAGAATGAAATGTGCAGTGTGTAATTGTGGAAATAATAAAAATAAAAACTCAAGCTTAAGTTTTTTTATTTCCCAAAAGAAAAAAAACTTAGAAAAGAATGGTTAATATTTTGTCATTTAGATGAAAAAAATTTGAATAGGGAAAATGTAATTATCTCTACTAATTACATAAAAAAAACATTTACACGAGTCAAATTTAAGGCAAACCACACTTTTCGTCCGTACGCGAATGTTTTTCCAAATAAGAAAGATTAACCAAACAATAGCAGATGACAAATCTAAGCGAAAACGTAAATATTCCAAAATATTTGTATAATATAAATATGCATATTCAGATTTTTTTTTAATTACTTATTTACAAATTAAAAAATAAATTTAAAATAATTCTTGCGAAAAAAACCGACTTCAAAGCAGATTTTATATGTCTGCCTATAACAGCTCAAGTGTATGGCCACATAAATTGGGTTACATTAACTATTGGGACAGACTTATATTTCCAAACTTTATACATTTTCAACTGTTCAATAGTTTGGCAATATACATCAAATTGCAGCAACTATAGGGTCATTCTTTAATTTCCAAATTCAAATTATATATTCTTGCTATTGCAGTAGATTTAGCAATCAGATTGTGTAAATTTCAACCGTCTGTCTGTAACGGTTCAACAGTTTGCACATCAGATTATATCAACTTTTTAATTTATAATATAACATTAAAAATACAGGTTCGTTCTAAATTTCAAGCGTCTGTCTACAACTGCTAAAAAGTATAGCCATAAACATAAATTTAAATTGATTATTGGGGCACCCTTTAATTTATAATATTAATACTTGTTACCATAATGGCCATAGCAATCGACATTCTGTCCAATTTGCAAGCATTTGTCTTTAACGGATCAAAAGATATGCCCATTTAAGTAAATCTACATCAATTATGGGGACACCCTTTAATTTTTGGATTTATTTTTGTATACATTTAAGTTATTGGGAGCTATAGTAATACGCAGTCATTTTAAATTTTACAGAAGTGCCCTTTACAAAAAATATGTATGTTGTATGGCGACACCCTTTAAAATTTAAGATTATGAAATGTTTTTAAAATGGGACCAATCTGTAAACAAAATCTATCATATTACCAAAAAATTTTAAAATCGGATCAGAAATGACTGAGTTCTGGAGACACAAATATAAAAAAAAGCAACATTCAGCCGAATTGTATAACCTCCTCCTTTTTTTTGAAGTCGGTTAAAAAAAAGATTGTTCTTTGTTTTACTAAAAGCACCAATTAGAATTTGTAAAAGCATCACTTTAGTGCTTTTTCTTTAATCAAAAAGCACTTAAAACAGTGCCGAATGCACTAAGTGGACATCATTGCATTTTTACACAAAGACTTTTTATTACGTCATGAACATAGAATGAGAGAGTCTTTGGGTAATCTTATTATTTGATTCATGCGTTTGGTGGTTGTTTTTGATCACTTGCATTACAAACAGAAAATATATGTTTTTATTTATTCCATTATAAAGAGAGACACAGGGTGGTTTTACATCAGTGATGCCCAAAATGAAAAATGTATTTGTATTGGTGAGAAATATAAGGTTACTCTATGAGAATAGTTGTTCATTAAAAAAACGGTGTTAGTAATATTATAAAATATTTCGCATAACCCACAGTTTACATTAGACAATGCTGTCATGACAATAGAAATACATGCACAGTTTTTCACTAATACAAGTACACATTTCAATTGTCTGAATTACTGTCTTGAATATTTTGAAGACAGTAAACAAGACAGTGATTTGACGTATGCCGACAAATTTTTTTATAATTGCTTTAATTAAATGAAATTTTAATTAAATTATTATTTTAATTACTAAAATTTTCTTTGCATATAACAATAGAAATGGAAAAATAGCAAGAAGAAACTCTAAAGCTATTTTAAATTTTCCGAGAACGTGCTCATAATGAATTGTCATAATTATTGTCTGGACGCCTATACTACAGAAGCAATTGTCAGCTTTTTTGACAACTAATGTGTATTATTTTATTGTCATGACAGCATTGTCTAATGTAAACGTAGCGTAAGCAAATTATATACAGAAATGTAAAGTATTTTAAATTCAGGTAAAAAAAATATTGTTTGATAAAAATTAAGCAGAATAATGTTATAAAATGATTTTCCTCTCTGTTAAACGTAAAAAAATTTACCAATGAAAAAAATTCTGTTACTTGTTAATATTATAAAATAGTGTGCACTAAGCAATTAAATTAAAGTTTAATTTAAATTCGAGTAAAAAAAAATCTAATTCTTAAATTTAAGTAAAGTTTCTTAGCGGAAAAAATATAAGGTCTACCGTGCTTTATAATATCTAAGGCAATAAGGGTCGATACCTCTTGTTTAAGTTTTAATTTATCCTCAATATGTTCTTCTGTATGCAACCATCCTTTTAATTTATTTAAATAATTTTTTTTTATTTTCCTCAAAAATGATTCCTTTTTCATCAATAATAAATTTATTAAACGTTTTATGAAAAGTTTCAAAATGCCTTTTTAAAGTATCCTCTCTCTTTTTTTTTAATGTTTTATAACATAAAAGGCATTGCATATCGCTAAAAGCATTTTCAATCATAAAGTATTTTTCAAATGCCATACTCCGCTTTTTCCTGTAAAAAATAAAAATTTTTTCTTCCAGTGTGTCAAAAGAAAACATTCATACATCCGCGCACATGTGCATTCGTCACTGTTTCATTTACGACTAAATAAAAGAGCATAAGAATATGTGTAAACTATTTTTCCACAATGTAAAGTACACTTGTGTGTTCACAGTACTTTTTGGTGGATATTCTTTAAGTAAATTATTATTTCGTTTGCTTTCAAATTCAATATTATTATTAATTTTTTTTTCTTTCTGCTATCTGCGCATTAGAAGTACAATGTTTATTGTTATAAATGGTTCACACTTTTCCTTAGAAAAAAATTTTTTTTTTGTAAAAATTTAAATTCTTGAGGAAAAAAACCAATAATAAATTAATATTTTATTCATTTTAAACTTTAATTGCATCCAAGGTTTTACTTGAAATTGGAACTAGTTCGACGAGTGCAATTACTTTTTTTTGGAAGAATTTTTTTCTAAAAGTTTACGAAAGAAGAAGGGGAAAAGAGAGGAAAGTGACCTATTGTACCAAACAATTTCCAATACATTTAGTTGAAGTTTCTGCAAAAAGCAGTTCAACGACATTTTTCAAAAATACTTCTTTTAACAGCTGATTAATTTTCGCACATTTCAAGGAATGCAATTATTTTTTTTCGCCAGGAAAGCTGAAGTGTTATTTGTTTTTTAAGAGCATTGCAGACTAAATTTTTCTTATTTCACTGAATTTAACCAGCAGTTTTAACATTCAAGAGTGTAGTATTTATTTATGCTTGAGTTTATCTTTCTGTGGCTGCTGATTTTATAGAATTAAATTTAGGGTTTTCTTAGCCAAGTAAAAGTTGCAAGAATGTCGCTAGATCAGTTCATTCGATTGTCTGATAGCATTGTTGAATTCGGTACGAACTCAATTCTAACTGGAGTCGTATTAAGGAGGTCTACGAGAAATTCATATTCGAAGCTGAAAAGGAGGCTAGCGATCACGATGATCCATTGGATACTGAAACTTTTAAGGTAAAGTACAAGAGTACATATATTACTTATTGCAAATGCTTAACGAAGTTGTCGGAGATATTTGATGAGCCTCGGGCACAAACCGCTTCTAGTCAAAAAGCTGAATCTCGTCATCTTGCTTTCAACAGTTCGGTTCCCTCTGTTTCGCAGGGTCTTCACTTGCTACCCATTGAAATCCAAGCGTTCTATGGTGATTATGCTTCCTGTAGTGCGATTCACTAACTTTTAACACTTTAAAAGGTGGTTAACTTTAACCACACATTTTATTGTTTGCACTAACCACTATGTGATTCACTAACTTATTTATAACCATTGTAAACAGTTTTATATTTCTCTCTCTCTCTCTGAGCGAAATGTCAAAATAGGAGAAAATAACAAAGAAGAATACAAAAAACAAAATAAAAATCTTGTTATTAATAAATTTTATATAGTTTTCATAAATATGTATACATATATGTATGTATTTTTAATTTTTGGCTTTTGTGTTTTATTTTTTTTAATTTTAATTGCTGTTTTTATTTTAATTATTCGTCTAATAAATTTTTTTGCTTTGTATCTTACTATTTTTATTAATATTATTATTATTTAATTTCATTGAATGGTTTATCTTTTTATTTAATTTTTTTCAATAATAAAAAAATAAATTAATAAAGTCGTTTTATTTTACAAAATCATTAAAAGGGTTTTATTTAATAAAATAAATAAATCGTACACTAAATACTTTAAAGCAATGTTATTCAACGATTATTAGGTACACGGTAAACAAACACTTTTTTAAACGGATTAAACCACACAAAAAATACTGCTGTTAATAAACCACAATTTGTTTTGCTAAAAATAACAGCTGATTGAAGCAGCTTGCTTTAAACACCAGTAAAATCGTTTAAAGTGTTAGTGAATAGCAAAATGGTTAATTTTGTGGTTAAATTTTTTAAACGAAACAATTGTGGTTAAAAAAGCGTAGTGAATCGCACTACTGGCCTACTTTTCGTGATACATTCACGGCTGTAGTGTCTCAGTCGAGAGCTAGTAATGTGGAAAAATTATTTTATCTGACACAAAAGACTAAAGGTGAGGTTAGGGAAATAGCGTGGAAAAGTTTGTGTATTCGTTTCGAAAATCGAAAGGTGCTAGTATATGGTCAGTTAAAAATCCTGTTCAACTCCAAACTATTATTTCGGAGTCTGCAAAGGCTCTCAAGCATCTGCAGAGAAATATTAGCTCTAGTATTACAATACTTAGGCTATATAATGTTAACGTGTCCAGCTGGGATCTAATTTTGTATTTATCTGTACTAATAAACTGCCAGAAATTACTCTAACATTATAGGAAAAGCAGTTTAAGGATGAGACTAATATTCTGAGTTGATCTGAGTTAGATGAATTTCTCACTAAGCGGTATAGAACTCTGGAGTCTGTTTCAGAAATTCTAAAACCAATGACACCAAATCAAAAGTTCAATTTAATTCGAACTCCAAGAAGCAAGTTCATAGCTATCAGACAAACGTTTCGAGTCCAAGGTGTCAACTGTGTCCCAAAGAGAATCATACTATACTAAAATGCCTGATGTTCTTGAATGTGGATTATAATCAGAGAATAAATGAAATACGAAAAGAAGGCTTATGCTTGAATTGTTTTTCTAAAACTCATAGTGTCAGAAACTGTAGTAGACATAATACACTCTCCATAAGGAAACATCAAATCCTCATTCTGTTTCTGGTTCGAATCTTAATCACAATTCTGTGTTATTCATTAGTAGTCAACAGTCCGCTAATTTCTCCAACTCTGATGTAATTCAATCCTGTTTCGCAACCAATTCCAGAAACGTTCTTTTGGGTACTGCTATCGTAAGTATAATAAACTAGCGGACCCGGCGAACTTCGCCTCACCCCAATTTTAAACCTTCAGAAAAACTTTAGAGTAATAATGCAACACAAATATTTAAACTTTCAACATGCAACAGAAAAATTTCCAATTTTCCGCAATTTTCCATTATTCACATTAAGAACTTTCTATTTTCTGATTTGGAAACCTATTAAGGAATAAGTTCACGCAAAATTTCATACAAAAACTCAAATTTCGATTTTTCCCACTTTTCCGGAGGGATTTTCCAAAATTTTCTTTCGTAAAGACCTTCTCCCTGAAAGTACGAATAACTGACAAAAAATTTTACAGAAACCGGCCTATCCGTTCTCATTTGACGAATTATTATACATTTTTTATATCATTTTTATATATATAGATAAGGGCATAAGGTATAGTGCACGAGCCTTGATTGACTCAGGATAAGAAGGTACATTCATTTCGGAGCGTTTGTTTAATTTAGTCGGTATTCCTTACGAAAAAACAAATGCTCAAATATCTGGCTTGAATAATTTCATTTCGGCCACAGTTCAGAGGCAATGCGCTATACTTCTTGTCACAGAATTGGATGCAAGCATAGCCATTCCGGTAACGGCTTTAGTGATTCCCCATCTCTCAACCAACCTTCCAGCCCATTAACTTCCAGATAATTCGTTCTCTACCCTTCGTGACATCCGACTTGCTGACCCCAACTTTTATCGCAGTTCAAAAAACGATATGTTAATCGGTGGCGACATCTTCCCACATGTGATATCTTCGGGCGTTAAGCAAAGAGTTTGCTCAGGAGACCATCTTAGGGTGGATTTTAACTGGTCCAATATCTTGTAGCTCCTCTTTAACCATGAATATAGTTTCTCATTTCTGTGAAATTTCTTTGGATAAAGAAATTTCACGCTTTTGGGAGGTGGAGAATCTTCCGAGGAAGAGCATCATGTCTTCGTCCGATCAGTCGTGTGAGGATTTGTTTTTCCGAACAACGAAAAGAAATTCAGACGGTCGATATATAGTATCGCTTCCGTTTAAGGAGGGTTTTCCAGCTTCTCTCAGTATAGGAGATTCTAAGCCAAGTGCGATGGCTCTGTTCTTCCGTAACGAGGCCAGATTGATTCGCAATCTAGAACTCAAAGTTCAATATTACAAGTTGGTCCAAGAGTACGAGGAACTTGGTCACATGATCAAAGTTCAGCCTGTTCATTTTGAAAAACCTGAATGCTACTATCTGGCACATCATGCCGTAGTTAAGCCTGATAGTGCGTCTACCAAAGTTCGTGTGGTATTCAATGCATCTTCTCCCTCATCAAATGGTTTAAGTTTAAATTCTTTGCTGCATAGCGGGCCGATTTTACAGAACGATTTCATTTTATTAATCCTAAAATGGCGTTTTTTCCGTTTCGTGTATAATGAGGATATTCAAAAAATGTATATGCAGATTTTAGTAAACCAGAAACATACACCGTATCAGCGAATTCTGTTTCGAGATGTTTCAAGAAGTCCTCTACAAGAATATGAATTACAAACTGTTACTTTTGTTGTAAATTGTGCTCCTTCTTTAGCCATTTAACTGGCTGATGGTATCTAATCTATTTATCCAGTAGCCAGTTCTATTTTGAGAAGTCAGTGTATGCTGATGATGTTCTAGCTGGAGCTCACTGTAAGTTTGAATCCATTAAAAATAAAAACGAGCTTATACTAGCTTTTCAATCCGTAGAATTGAAGAAATGGACCTCAAACTGTCGTGCTATTTTAGCTGACGTTCAATGTGACTATCTCCTGCACGAGAACTTTCTATTCGGTATTCGTTGGAACGTTTGTTCCGATGCGTTTTTCTTTGCTCCAACTAAACTCCAGAAATCGACGTACTACACAAAACGAGAAGTTCTATCGAGAATAGCCAAACTTTTTGATCCTGCCGGATGGCTATCACCTTGTGTAATATTAGCTAAAATACAAATGCAGAAGATATGCATGGAAAGAACTGACTGGGATGAGATCCTTTCTCCTGAGTTATCCTGTCATTACATTGAATACATATTCCTCGATGGATTAATTATATTCTTAGTGCTGAAATCCAGTTCCACGGCTTTTGTGATGCCTCTGAGAAGGCATACGCCACAGCACTATACATAAGAATAACTACTATGAACTCCATACGCATACATTTAATAGCGGATAAAACAAAAGCGGCTCCCATTACAGCGTTGTCCATTCCGAGACTAGAACTTTGTGGAACAGTTCTTTTAGCTGATATGACCGAAAGCTTATTACCCCAATTAGACATCGCAAGCTACAACACATTCTATTGCACGGATTCTACTATTGTCCTTTTCTGGTTAGCGAAGCCAGCTTGCAAGTGGTTAACTTTCGTGGCAAAAATAGCAGCCAAAATTACACAAATTATAGATTTCTCTCAGTGGAGCCACGTTCATTTTGACTCGAACCCAGCGGACCTGGCCAGCCGTGGCCTTGATCCAAAAGGTTTGGTGGACAATGATTTGTGGTGGTTTGGAACACAGTGGTTAAGTGATACGTCTTCAAAATGGCCTACATGTGATTTGTCAAGTTTTCAGGATGCAGAGATAGAAGTCAAGCCTCTTTTTGTTCATTTTTCCTACTTTTAAAATTTCGAAGATCTACTTGAACGGTTTTCATCTTTTTCTAGGGCAATCCGCGTAATGGCCTGCGTATACCGGTTTTTAAATAAAATTCGTCTTTCTAACTTTCACGCGGATTCTATTTTGCTTTCCAACGTTGAAATCGGTACAGTTCGTGATCGGCTTATTTCCATTTGCCAAAAAGCAGCTTGTTCTAATGAGTACAAAACTCTGTCTTCTAAACAAGAAATTTCTAGATCCAGCTGCATTCTAAATCCTTTTCTTGATTCAAACGGTATAATGCGTTCATGTAGCAGGCTGGAAAATTCTCCAGGACTTTCCTATAATGAGGGACATCCAATCATACTGCCTTACAATTGTCAATATTCTCGACTTTTAATCAAATTCATACACGATATTAGCCTACATGGTGGAAATCAGCTGGTACTGAGGATACTACGGATGCAATATTGGATTTCTAAAGCCAGAAATGTAATTAAAACTATAGCTAACAAATGCAAACCTTGTTTAAGATATAAGAGAAAATGTCAAAAACAGATTATGGCTGCGTTACCTCCATGGCGCTCCACTATTTCCCGCCCATTTACCTGTACAGGTCTGGATTTCGCCGGACCCTTTGATATCAAAAGTTACTCAGGGCGAACTTGTAAAATTACCACAGGGTACGTATGCATATTCATATGTTTTTCTACGAAGGCGATTCATTTGGAACCTACGTCTGATTTTTCCACCGCTGTATTTCTTTCCGCTTTTAGTCGTTTCGTGTCCCGACGCAGTTATCCATTGCATTTGTACTCTGACAATGGAACTACCTTTATCGGTGCGTCCAAAGCTCTTGCCAAAGAATTTATCCAAACGTCACATCAGCGTATTTTATATTATTATTCCCACCAGAATATTAACTGGCATTTCATTCCAGCAGGTGTTCCCCACATGGGTGGACTATAGGAAGCTGGAGTTAAAAGCTTCAAAGCTCATGTCCGTAAAAAGGCAGGGTGTCACAAAAAAATACACTTATGAAGATTTTTTAACATGATTGGTAAAAATCGAAGCTTGTCTTAATTCCAGACCGATTTCGCCTATGTCAACTGTCCCTACTGACCTTTGTGCGCTCACACCAGGACATTTCCTTATCGGGTCACCAATTCTAGCACCCGCTGAGCCGCAAATTCAAGAGCCCATATCAACAGTTAATCGGTGGCAACGATTGAAGCTTATTCACCAAAATTTCTGCGATAGATGGAAAAACGAGTACTTAAATGAGTTTCATAACCAACAACCAGAAAAGAACATGGAGGAAGGAGATCTTGTGGTAGTAAAGGATGAGAACCTACCGCCAAATTCATTGCGACTTGGTAGGGTCAACAAAATTTACATCGGTTCTGACAGTCGTGTTCGTGTGGCTGACGTTTTAACACAGCGAAGTGTAATTACGCGACTTATTGTCAAACTCGTCGTTCTGCTCACTACGTCTTAAGTTTCGGCTTTCCTTTTGACTGGTTTCCGTCTTTTTCTATTATTTTACTATTTTCTTTCCTTTTTTTCTTTTTTTTAGATACAAATGCCTAAAGCTTCCACTCGTTCTTCGAAAACAAAAAGTTTTGTCAAATCCTTTTCAGATAAAGATAACGCTTTTCCGCGTCGAATTTGTCAATGGGCGCATCCACTGCGAATGTGCAAGAAATTTCTGCCAATGAACATTAGCGACCGTCTTCGGTTCTACACTCTGCGTCAATTGTTTGGCTCACGACCATTCGCATCGGGCATGCTTTTCCAAGCATGGATGCAAGCATTACCACAAATTCCATCATACGTTGCTGCGTTCGAAATCACGTAGTCCCGATATCGTCAAGTCAAGAAAGAACAAAGATTCAAATGAACCCACACCTAAACGAGCACTTTCTCCACCATCCACTTCGAAATCGTCCTTAACTGCTATCTTGCGTCAGAATACTAAAATTCTTTTGCCAACAGTCCTGGCAAATATAGCGTCTACTACATCCTACGCCCAATGCTTGCTTGACTCTGGATCCCCAGTAAGTCGTGTGTCCAGACAATTAGTCGACAAGCTAAACCTAACGTCATTTACTTTGCACGACGAAATTTATCCAATAACTTTAAAATCTATGTATGATTCGACATCCAAAGTAGACGGAACCTTTCGTGTTGATAATCGAATGTCTCAAAACTCCGACGAAATCGTTCCCAGAATCTTTTAAGAAGAACTTTCCAGATTTATTTTTTGCCGATTCAAAATTCTATGAGTCGGCACCGGTCGATATTATTATAGGCGTGGAGATTTATCCCAGAGTTATACGTGAAGGAGTCTTTTCCAGAGCAGGCTTTCCGACGGCTCAAAGCACCCTATTTGGGTAGAATATATATGGTCCCTGTTCCCTTTAATCTTGAAATGCACTTATATAAGGCTATGAAAAATACAAAACGTATATCCTATACTTTTCTGGAATTATATTGTTCATTATACTTTTAAGTTAATATTTAATATTGTATTGAATTTATTAAGACAATGAAATATGAAAGCTAATGAATTGTTAACTTAGTTTTACTCTTACTGATATATATTTTCCTTCCAAGTAGCATTTTGACAAGGCTAATGCGATATGCTTTTATTGCAAAAATCCTGCAAGGTGGGCGGCAATGTTAAGACCAAACGTCTTAACAACACTTAATACCAATCAGGTGAACACAGCTGCTCTTATTCAAACCAGACATATTCAAAAGCTACCTATTATGGCAGTTATTTACTTTTAATGTAAATAGCTAATTGTCTCTTTCTGCAATTATTCCCAAATTGAACGTCCATTAGCAAAAATATCTTTAATACTACTTCGGTTTTTTGATATACTAATTGTCTCTAAGCACTTATTTTTTCTACAAGCTCCAAAAGGTAAAATTCATATTTTCGAAATAAAACCAGAAATTCAAATACTAAAACAATTGTTATTTTTTTCTTTTCTCTACATATTTTGGTTTTATATATATACTAGATGAACCCGGTGTGCTTCGCTACCCCCCTCGTTATTAAATAAAATTAAAAGTATTGCGAAAATTTAATGACGATTGGTCCAGTAGTTAAAACTATATTACGATTTTTAATTTTTCTAAAAAGAGGCGGGGTCCCACCCACTTTTCTCCTGGTACGTATTCCTAATTATGCCAATCCATATGTACCAAATATCGTCGACGTAGGTCAGAAAATGCCCAAGATATGACGATATTAAATTTTGGGTTATATGGGCGAGGCCACGCACCTTTGTCCACTCCCAACTTTATATAGTCAAGAATATCCTATTGCGAAAATTTAATGACGATTGGTCCAGTAGTTAAGACTATATTACGATTTTTAATTTTTCTAAAAAGGGGTGGGGTCCCACCCACTTTTCTCCTGGTACGTATTCCTAATTATGCCAATACCATATGTACCAAATATCGTCGACGTAAGTCAAAAAATGGCCAAAATATCACGATATTAAATTTTGGGTTATATGGGCGAGGCCAAGCCCCTTTGTCCACTCCCAAATTTATATAGTCAAGAATATCCTATTGCGAAAATTTAATGACGATTGGTCCAGTAGTTAAGACTATATTACGATTTTTAATTTTTCTAAAAAGGGGCGGGGTCCCACCCACTTTTCTCCTGGTACGTATTCCTAATTATGCCAATACCATATGTACCAAATATCGTCGACGTAGGTCAAAAAATGGCCCAAATATGGCGATTTAAATTTTTGGGTTATATGGGCGGTGCCACGCCCCTTTGTCAAATTAAAACTTCATATAGCCTATTGTTCCTTCCAGAGTCACAGTAACATGCTGTGAAAATTTCAGGAAGTTCGGCCCAAGGGTTTGGCCTCCTATAAAGCACAAACAAACAGACAGACATTCATTTTTATATACTATATAGATTATTGCAATTGTGAGCAAACCAAATTTTCCTGCGTAATTTGTTTGCTCCATTGGCTCAAGCACCAATTTATTCTTCTCCTACTTCCCACCAGCAAAGGTGATTCCTTAATCGACATTCTAAATGAAATAACTGCTTTAAATTTTGCATTTTACGTCTGGCGTAACCTACAAAGTAAATTATTACTTACAACAATTGTTTAGTGAGCGGTTCTTTAATGCTAATAAAGTTCTCAACTCTATTCTGTTTTCATTAATTTTAGTACTTTTTGAATTTTTTGGACTTTTAAAAAGTGGTAGGGAAAGAAAAATTTGGGACCTTGAAAGCCAGATGCTTATGGCCAGTTTTGAGTTCATATTTAAATACGTATTTAATTAATTTGAATTTAAATTAAAGTTGTTTTTAAATACAGTTTCAGTTTTTCATTCGTCTATCTTTGTTTTAATTTAACTATGATAAAAATATCGCAGTATTACGAAAATCAAATATATATATATATATATATATATATATATATATCAAAAACAAAAAAAAAATATATATATATATAAAATATATATATATATCACAATAGATAATGAAAAACTACTGCTACCAAGCACAATGAAACACATTTTAATATAAATATTTGAAATATATTCAAATATAATATATACGCGCCCTTTTAAACATTGATAGTTTAATTAAATTTTGTTTAATTTATAATTTTCCCCTGAAGATGAATAGCGAAGCTATTCGAAATAAAAATTAAATAACGTTAACAAAGTCTTTTAATTACCCAAAACGACCTTAAGCCGAACAAAGAATTTAAATCATTTATCAAAAATTAAAAGACCATCACATTTTCTTAAATATTTGAAATTCTAAATAGTGAAATAGCAAGCGGGGCAGGAGAAGCCTTATATCGGACGCATAGCATAAAGCCAAAAATAAGCACTGATTCCAACGAAGCGATAGCAGTAGTTTTTTCAGGTATAGCTGCCTCTCCTACCAATGGTGGCAGAATGACACATTGTGTTGATAAATGTGTAAAATAATTTTCAACTTCATACTATCTAATTTAACAGCCATGGATTGGGCTCTGCAAAATGAATTTTTATTGTAGTTAGTTTATACTATTTAAAGAAAAGTGTTGAAGTAAAACGATTTAAGTAAAATTTGTTGCAAAATTTTTTATCTTTAAATTATAAAAATCAAAACTATGATTTGGCATTTAAATCAAGAGCGATTTATTTAATGAAATATCGAAACTTCTATGATCATTTGTATACGTTTGTTACACGATATTGTTTAAGAATTTAAAAGTTATATTTTAAGATCAGCTTTTTCGATATTTTCAGAGGAAAAGTAACTCTGTGAATCTAGAAGGAAAAAGGTCACATTCATGTTATAAAACAGAGGTAGCAATTAAATATGGCATTATTCCTTAACATAATTGTATCACATTCGGTACTTTATTACTGAAGACTTTATTACCTGCGTTCAACAAATACAACGATCATTCTAAACGTTATATAACATTAAAAACCTATCTTGAAATATTGTTTAAGTGGCATTGCAAAATATAATTCCTTTAAAAATGAGTTTAGTTGAAAGAATCGAGCGATAAAAAATATCAAGATGAAATACTTTATATGAAGAAAAAATACGGATTAAATAACAGAGCTAAAACGCAAATTAAACAAATTCGTTATGCTACATACACTTGATCATGCAAATTCAATCTCAATCAAATAAATAAATAAATATTTTTCTTATATTTTCGGAGTGGGATCCCATAGTAGACAAATGTATAACACATAATATAATGTCCAGAAAGGCCCTAAGATTAGACCCAGGCAACGCCGGGTAAAATAAGCTAGTTCATAAAAAATATTTTTTGCTTATTTTGGTCATATTCAAAAATATATTGAAAAATATTAGCCCTTTAGGAACCAGTTAAATGTTTCTTATTTTTATTTTTTCGGACATTTTAACCTTTTTAAACAATGTTTTCTTTTTTTTGTAATTTTTTGTTTTTGTTTTTTAATTTTTGCGACTCTTACTGGTTCATAATGGATTAAAAATTTGTTTGTGATATGTACATACAGCCCTTGGTAGGAGTTTTGATAAGATATGCATATTGCGTCAAAAATTTTTTGAGATATTACAAAATATTTATTTAATATTATTTTACAATGTAATTGAGCCCAGAAAACATTGTAATAAAACTAAACAATAAGCAATTCAATAACATAAGATTTAATTAAACAAGAATAGTAAAAAACAAGAAATTAAGTTTGCCGAGGCACTAAATCAGCTAGAAAAAACAACAATTTTTAAGCTTAAGGCCCCAATAGCTTTGTTGTAGTTTTATGTTACGTGTTACAATTAACACATAAAGAAAAGCACACTATCAACTTAACAATTTAAACTTAATTTGTAATTGTGTATAAATTGAAAGACGCGCACCATTGAATTTTTTCATAAACAGTAAAAAAATTGAATATGAGGAAAAAGGGTATATATAAGTTTGTCATTCCGAGTGTAATTTCTACAATGTCCATTGCCGACCCCTGTTATCCGAATGAAATCAAGTTGTTGAGATACTAGATCTAGAAAAAAAATAAATATGTCAATAAATCAGACATAGTGTCGAAAATAGTGCTATTGGAAATCATCATGATCATCATCGGTCCATGTCCTTCTGATCCCATATTATTCGAGTTATTTTTTTTTAAATCATCAATATGGATACCATTTTAAACCATTTTAAAGAGATCTTTACGGAAATGCTTAACCCATTAAGAGCCAATGGTATTTTTATATAAAAAAATATATTGCTTATTTGACCTTAACAATTAATTTTCTAAGCACTAGATCAGTTTATAAATAAAAATATTGCTTATTATTTATTATTTTTTCAGTATTTCGCCACACCGATGGGTGGCATCTTAAGGAAACAGGAAACAAAAATATCAATAATTTGTTTTTCAAAAAAAAAAAAATAAAGTTGAAAATATTTTTGAAAAAAATTTTATTTTTCAAAATATTTTTTTTTAATGTTTTATTTTTGATAAAATATTTTCAACTTAATGAATTCAAAAAGGGATGCTTAGGTTGGCTTTTTGTAGAAACAAACATAAAAATCTCTCTCTATAACAAACAGGTAATTAAGCGACCACGTTAACTTCTAATAATACGCTACAGTAAAACTCCCTGAATTCTTGATATCACCAACGATTGGCTCCTATGGCTGAAATTACAAGCTTTAGTGTAAATGTAGCACCAACTCATTCGAAAATTTGTGCTACAATGATTAAATTGGCAATCGATCTAGGCTTTTCATTTCAAAATGAGGCTTATGTAGTGAAAAACTTTCAGGGAGTCTGCCATCTTATGTTCCGTATTAAGATTTTAGCTTTTCTCAATAATATCAATTGCAGATGTTAGCTCTGTCCGAGTAGATACATATAATATTAGGCGTAATGTTTATTCAAAAACATCCGAATACATATTGTAGTGTAAACGAAAATATATGGCTGGATCGCTATTCGTTAAATTCGTCTGTCAGAACCCTATTGTTTCCGTTTTTACTTAATTGAGCCATATTGAGTTAAGTAATCAATTCGCCCGCTATAAGAACATGAGAAAGTTTCTCCATGACCCGATCAACCGAATTAGGGGTATAATAATAAGTTTCACAAAAAGTTCTATTTAAAAAAATTCTGACCGCCTTGATGTCGATTCTTTACCACTCAAGCCAAAATTGACAAAACATTTACTTCTGGACGATTCCCAAAGTAGTGCTCTCTCGCTACTAAAAAAAATGAGACTTGTTTATTGAAAAACCTTGCAAGGACACTCATTTGCTAGAGATCGCAGGCAACTTTTATTTCGGAAAGTTTGCAGCGGAAACTTATCTGTAAAACGAATTAACAATTGAGTTACGCCCGAAATCCCTAGACTCTAATAATTTAATAAATTTTTGTATGTTTGAACTAATATTAGGTGTAAGGAAACGTAAGAGTTTTAAGTTACATTTATAGTTTTATTCCCGGACTTTACCAGACAGCAACGTAAGCAAAGCTTAGATTAAGTTAGTTTTTGAGTTAAAATAGTTTTAAGTCTTAAGATTCACTTAAAATACAAGCACACTAAAAAACAAACCTTTATAGTTTTAACTGACGCAGTCAGTTTGATAGTATTCTCAAGAATAACTATCTGAAAAAAGAATAGCAGAGAATTAGGAGATATTATGTGAAAAGCACTGAGATTAAATTACGCGCCCAGGCCATGCCGAAAGCAACTTATGCGAAGGTATTCAAGAATTGTCGGAAAATAAAAGTAAGTAGTTTTAGAGACAACTCTTTAATTATTTTAAAAAGGCTAAGCATTCAATATTAAGTGAGATATAATTAAATGAATGTAAACCTTTGTTAATCAGAGAACGTTGTTAAAGATTTGGCTCATATTCTTATTAAAAAAATTTATGTTCCGCTCAAGATCCATTTCTATGAAAACTTGGTTTTAAACGATATTATTATTAAATGTACAAAACTAGGATTACTCAACGACTATAGGGCTACTGACAGTAGACTTAATATCATTTCAAACTTTGAATATTTTGGAACTAAAAACAGTAATAATAACTATAAGAATTAAAGCAGAACCAAAATTTCAACAAAAACTATGGAAAAATAACAATTAAAGCAGTAATTAAGTTCAGCATTTTTGCAATTACAAAAATTATGATAATCATAAATTTAACTCCATGCAAGATGCATTTTTTTTTAGAAATGCTTCAAAATTAAAATTACCCGTAGTCCATAGGTAAACAAAATTTCAAATGCCTAGTAGACACAGGCAAGTACAACCATAGTAAAACCAAACGCATTTTTCTTCTTTGAAAAACAGAACCTATCGCGAATTATTTTCCACGTGAAATTTTTCACATTTCACTAAAAACCAAATTTCCCTTATCATGAATTATTTTTTTGCGTGAAATGTGGAATTTTTTCATTATTTTGTTCACTTTGATTTTGATAGTGGAATTCATATGTAAGTAAATAAATTTCATCTAAAAAGACGTTTTTGGTTGCTAAAAAGTAATTTTAGGGTAAAATCGGTAAATAAATTGTAAATTGACATTCTTCTTAACAAAATGCAAGGTAACAGGTCAATTGCCTCGATATATCCCATATTATATATACAAGCTTTGGAGGTCCATACCGCCGAATCTAAAGGTCAGCGCAAAATTTTTAACTTAATACTTTTTCCTTAATTTTGCATTTTATACCCCGTTAACAACTTTTTTCTTCATTTATGCAAATATAATGATAACAATATTCAAGTTTTGGAAAAAATTGTTCACGTGAAATTCCCGATACCAATTTTCAGTTTGGGTGGAATAATAATTTCACGTTAACAAAAATTTCACATTTTATTCACGATAGGGGTGATTGTCTTGTTACTTCAATGTCTTCACAATTCCCAGTCAAAGATACCCTTACATGGAAAATAATTGATTTTAAAAATATGAACTATTATGCTTTTATAAGTCAAAATATTTAGAGCCTTTTAAACCCCAAATAAACCTTGACCGAAATTATTTAGAAATCTTCAGAAAAAAATATTTTTTGTAAGAAAACGCTTATCCATATACATGCCATATGATTACAAGCCTTCAGCAAATAGAAAATAAGGACATAAAAAGTAACTCCGGATAAATGACTTCAGTAAAAAAGAACAAGATTCTATTAAGAGCCTGCTGAATGAATTTAAGAATTTATTTTTTGTGGAAGGAGATACCTTATCTGCAACAAATGATATCTGTCATGTATAAGTTACCACAACAGATAATGTTTTGTACTTTTTTAACTTGAACCAAAACGTAGGAAATCTGGTAGAAATGTTAATAAGTTAAGCCAACCTCAAATCCCGATCCGAGTGGTTCCAAAAACAATAGATTTGACCAATATATTTCATCTTCAGTTAACGATAACACAATGCATGCTCCCTTAGTTGTGCCATCTTCATCCGTTGTAAACAATATTTCTAATAAAACTAGTAATGGTTATATACTAAATATGAGGGCTGCTATATATATTTCTGGCCTGGCAACACTGAGTGCTGCCAAGTGCAATCTGACATTTCCATTGGAAAGTTTGTAATTTTTAAGCATAATCGTACTCAAAACGTTTTGACGTACGACCATTATTTGTGTTGCTCACAGTGACTTGAAAAAATTAATATAGAAAAAAATGGAATTAACTCGTGAACATTTTCGTGCCATCATTTTTCACAATTTTCGATGTGGATTATCACGACGAGAGTGCATTGATGAACTTAAATCTCTGTATGGCGATGAAGCACCATCCTATAGCACTGTGAAAAATTGGTATAATGAATTTTATCGTGGCCGAAGCTTGCTTAAAGACGAATTCCATGAAGGTCGTCCAAAAACGGCTGTTGTGCCAGAGAACATTGACGCGAACTCATAATGCAAGATCTACATGCGACATACCGAGAGATAGAGACATCCTTGGACATTTCTTCTAACAGCATACATTCAATACTGCATGAACACCTGGCCGTAAAAAAGGTTTGTTCTCGTTGGATCCCGCACAATTTGAAAGTCGCTCAAAAAAAGGCTCGTGTCGATTGGTGCAAAGCAATGTTGCAAAAATACGATTACGGTGCTTCAAAAGACGTTTATAAGATCGTCACAGGTGACGAATCATGGATCTATGCGTATGAGCCCGAAACGAAACAACAATCGACCGTGTGGGTCTTCAAAAACGAGCAAAATCCAACGAAAGTTGTTCGTGGAAGAAGCACTTCGAAGCAAATGGTCGCCTGTTTCTTCGGCAAAACTGGTCATGTGGCGACTGTTCCGCTTGCGCAACGTAGGACGGTCACTTCTGAGTGGTACACTACAATTTGTTTGCCTGAAGTCATCAGAAAAATTCGAAAAACCAAGAAGAGAAGATGAATCATTGTTCACCATGACAATACGAGCTCTCACACATCGGCTCAAACCAGAGCGTTTTTGACCGGCCAAAACGTCGAATTAATGGGTCATCCGCCGTACAGCCCTGACTTGGCAACTAATGACTAATGAAAACCATGTTTTAGAGGTGTCTCAATCGGAGTGGAAAAAGTGCTTCGACAACTGGTTTGAGCGCATGCAAAAGTGTATAAATCATGCTGGAGAATACTTTGAAAAACAATAAAGCCATTTTTGATTATAAATATTCGCATTTTCACTATTAGGCCAGAAATATATAGAGCAGCCCTCGTATTATATTAAATCTAAACTTAACTTTTAAGCCGATATTAAGCAAATATTAACCCTTATTTTTGGCCAGTTAATTCGCTAGTTCGTGAATATGTATACAGAGAAAACTGGAGAGTAGATAGCATGGTTCTCATTTCGAAAAATCAAAAAAGCAATTAAAAATACTAGATATTACTTCCGATTCACAAATATATGTTTTATATCAGACTGTTCGAAGATGAAACTCTAAATTATCCAAACTACATGTATGTAGAAAGTTTTGGTTTTACGCAATATGCAATCATTTTAGCTGAATTAATATGCTATGATTATATCATCTCTAGACTCGACAAAAAAACTGAAACGATAGGTGGAGGTGTTCTCCTAGCTAGCTCTTCGCTATTTTCATCGAAAGACATTAAAATTGAAAATCAACATTGAATTAAAATTTTTTCCATAGTGATAAAATTTGGATATAAAAATATTTATATAATATGTTTCTACAACCCTTCAAGTTCTGAGCAATTCATCTTTAATGAATATGCAAAATCAATTGAAAAACAGATAACCACATTTTTTTATTTGGTGATTTTAACCTACCATCAATAGAGTAGACTAACTTTACTGATGCTTTTTATTTTATACAAACTAAAGCAAGTGATTGGATTGATGACTTTTTAAATACATCATCCGACTTATGTTTATATCAAATAAATGGAATTCGCAATTCCCATGATAAGCTGCTTGATTCAGTATTTGTAAATGAACCGTCTAGATATTAAAAAAAAAACGTTCTGACCTTATTACATTACGCGAGGAGACCCATTTTATCCAACAGCAGAACTTAGTTTACCATTTAGCTACCAATGTAGGGTTAGAAAAAATATGATTAAAACTTTTAGCTTTAAACGTACCGATTATGGCACCTTAAACCAGTATTTATACAATACGAACTGGTTGGATTTACTATTTATAAATAATGATTATTCCGATTCTATTAATGTAATGGTGAACTTATTTAATAAAACCATGTTTGAATGTTTTAAGGACAGTGTTCTCATGGTCTTGGTGAAAAAAAAATCTGGACCCCCATAAGGTTTAAAACTGTTGCTCGAATCAAAAACAAGAAAAATAAACTATACAGAATTTACATAAGAACTGGTTTAGTAACAGATTATTGAAACAGATTATTGAAAGATTATTTAAACTCAATTTTCAAAGAGAACCACAAAATATTTATAATTTCGTTAACCCAAAATAGTAAGTGAATACCCAACTGATATGAAATACTTAAATAATAATTTTATCGATGATTTCGTCATAAGTAATATGTTTGCTGATTTATTTGGCATCACTTACTCTACTGCTCAATACGACAACTGAAATGAATATCGTTTTCCCATAATTCAAATGCGGCCAATATCATTTCCACCTATACACACAGCTGATATCATGAACAATTTAAAAAATTTCAACTCTTCATACAGCTGTGGTCCTGTCGGCATTTCTGGTAGCCTATTTAGTAATTGTGCCCATGCTTTCGCGACGTTGTTTATTTTTATATAACATTTCATTTAAATACGGCTTTTCCCCGATTTATTTAAAGAGTTTTACATTATTCCGTTATTTAAATCAGAGAATAATTAAAGCATTATGAACTACAGAGGAATTGTAAAATTAAGTGCGATTCCCAAGCTTTTCGCAAAATGTTTTACCCATGCTTTTTGTTTCAACACTCCTTGTCAGTATGGATTTCGGATACTCAACAACAACAACAAATCTGCTACAATTTTCAAGCGAAGTTATACGAAGATTAACTATTGGTCAACACATTAATGTCATTTACACTGACTTTAGTAAAGCATTCCACTAAGTGAACCCAGTTTTATTATTAAAAAAAAACTTCATTTATTGGGTTTTACGAAAAACTGTTTGAACTGGATAAGATCATGTCTAACTGGCAGATATCAAAGGGTGTGTTTCAAGACATTAATAACTAAATATAATATTGTGAATTTTATTTACGCTTTTCATCAATGATTTACCTACTGCTTTCAAATTTTTAAATGTTCTAATGTAAGATGATGATGTAAAAATTTTTCATGGTTACAACACCTTTCACATCTACAACTCCCTTCAACAGGATCGGACGGCTTTTTTGTTTAGTGTACGGTGAACTTAAAGGAGTTAAATTAAAACAAGTGCACACTAATGCAATTTTCCAGAAGAATTGTTACATACAATCTCTTCTTTGTTGAGGGTTACCATTTGGAAAATGCTGATTCGATTCTTGATTTGTGTATTTTATTAGAAGCTGAATTAAACTTAATTTAATATATTGCTATGATATCAAGTAAAGCCAGTGGGGTACTTGCTTTCATCAAACGTTGGGCGAAGGAATATACTGATATTCACATCACCAAGCAGCTTTATAAATCTTTAGTGGGACCCACAGTGTATCGTGAATAGTAATAAAATTAAGTCTGTTCAAAAACAATTTATGTCATTTTGATTACGAATGTGTACCTTAATAATTTTTCTAATTTACCGTTTTATAAAACTAGGCTTGTTGAAATTCGGCTTCCGTCTTTGCAAAGCCGAATAACTATGCTTAATGTCACGTTTTCGTTTAATTTAATAATTACTGGAGATGTTTGTTCGGACTTCCTTCTGGAAAACTCATACTTCAACATTCCTGCACGTTGAACCAAAAATTTTAAACCAATTCAGATTCAATTTTTTCGCCAAAATTATACCAACGACAACAATCTTAATAGTTCAATTGCTTTTTTTTTAATGTAAACATTATTAAACGCAAAATAAAATTGTTGTTAAATATAATTCTTGTGAAATATAATGTAATAAACTTTGTAAGTGCTTTAATGGTTATTAGAGCAGAACTTCTTCAAAACACTAATAACATCGTGAGCATCAAATAAGGATCAAAAGGCTTTGATTGGCACTTTGACCCCGCTAGGGCGCATCATACGTGTTTCTTGTGCGTAGCAGGCGTAAAAAGATTCAAGAATCATGTTTGGAAAATTGCTGGAAGGCTTAGACACACCTTTGAATAATTTTCTATATTTCTCGCGCGTATTGAACCTTACGTAAATTCCAGAACTTTCTGTTCTTTGACAGAAAGATCTTCAGAAGAGTCATAATTGGAAGTTTTTGCAGAAAGACTTAGAAGTAGGAAAAACGGTTGTAATTCGTGAAGATAACTTTCCAACGGAAGAATAGCGCATGGGTCGAGTAGTAAAGATATACTTAAGGTGTATTTAGATTACGTGTAAATTAATTTAAAGTCTTCTTGCTGAGACTCCTTATTATAAGAAAATGTCACAGTAAATAAGAAAAGACTTTTACACGTTTTTTATAAAGGTTTTGAAAGAGATTTTGTTTATTTTTTTTTTCAAATTAACAACAAGATTTATATAAACAGCTTTTAAACAAAATGCAAAGAAGAATTTTTATTTAACTTAAAAAACACTTAGTTTTGTTTTTCATAAGTCTTAAAAACGTTTTTGTTAATTACTTGGTTTGTTTTTACTAATTTTAAATCTCATTTAATTATTGGTTTTAAGTTTCTAAATATTTTTACTATCTAGAAATTTTTGTCAAGCACTAGCTTCTCTTTTCGCCTCTTTTTTTTTACTATATTTTTTTCGTTTTACAAACATATTAAACTCTCACATAAGTCAAGCTTTGTGAGATGACTTATTGTTTTTTTTTAATTTAAGCTCACTTTATGAGCTGATAAAGAGGAATGCTAAACAATAATTTCTTATTATTAATCTATTTCTTATTAATAATCATTTTATTAATTATTTAATAGGGATACGCCATTTGATATAAAAATAATACAAAATATGGGCCTCCGGCCTTACAATATTATTTACATATAAATGTTGAATTGAATAATTAAATAGTTGTTATTGTACAATTAAACAAAAGATTTTTTAATAAATAAAATTATTATAAATTAGTTTTTACATTAAAAAAAATTCCAATGATTAACAAATATTTTTATATGACGACAATTTAATAATAGATTAATATTGTTTTTGGTTGCTTCAAATTAATATTATACGAGTAGTCAAATCGAAAGTTTAAGTTTTACATTTACGGGAAATGAAATATTTTTTGGCTTGAATTTTGAGGGGATTATTTTAAACTTGCTTGTGTGCGTTAGCTGCGTAAGGTTTGTTGTTTTTGTAGTATTTGAAATAATACAAACAACTACAGTAATGAATATGAAATTAAAAGCGAAATTAACAAATTCCGATGCGAAGAAAACTTTCATAGTATAAGGATGCGACGAAACTCTTCAACAGAATTGAAGAAATAGCATGAAATAAAGGCACGTGTAAATTAGGACTTACAAATGTATTTGTATTTGCTTTTTTTTTATTAACTATTGTATATTTTATTGTATATATTATATTCACTATTGCTCCTCAACAACTACAGGGCTTTCCAATGTTTTCAAACTACGTATAAGTTCATTAACAATAACTTGAAACTCATGACGAGTTTACTCAGTGGCTTCTCTGATAGCTGCAATAATTAATGAATGCACAGTCAACACTGATTACAAAAACAAATATATTTTTTTCGTTGCTAAACTTAGTTAACAACATATATATAAAATACATATGGATAAAAGTGTCTCAATGGTATTAAAAATTACAATATTGATTGTTATAGGTTTTTTCACCTTGCATTGTCGTTACTCGAATACGGGAAAGCTCCTTGATGCAGTTACTCCAAGGTAGAAATACTTATTTCTTCCACCAGTTAACAGTTTCCAGTTGTTCTTGACAGCTGTGAAAAATGTTATAAGGTGGATTAACTACGTTGGGCGCCAATTAATTTTAAGTCTTTCTACTGAGGCGCTTTAATATAAGAAGATGCCGTACTTAAGGTGAACACACTTTTATAAATTTTTTATAAAGTTCTTAAAAGATAATATATTTATTTCTTTTTTTCAAAATTTAAAAATTAATTAATATAATTATTTAAAAAAATTCCGTTGTTTAAAAAAAATAATATATTTATTTCAATCAAATTTACCATTAGACTTTAATTTTATTTTTAACAGCTTTTAAATAAACTGTAAAGAATAATTTTTGTTTAAATTAATAAACACTTGGATCTTTTTTTCATAAATTTTAATTAATACTTAATTACTTTGTTTAAGAAAAATTCATAAATAATTTTACAACATTTGGTTTGTTTTCCTAATTTTAAATTTTATTTAATTATTGGTTTTAAATTTCTAAATTGTTATTTTATGCCGAGTTTTTTTTATCAATCAATTGCTTCTTTCTTTACCTCCTTTTTTACTAAAAAAATTAAAATTTTTAATATTTAAAGCTCTTGTATACAGAAAAAAAATGTTCCACCAATTAAAATTATATTTGTGTTCTGATAGCAATTCAATTAAAGTTTTAATTCTATCAGTCATTTATTTAATTAGAAAATTTCTTTAGTTTTTTTAAATTAATTATATAATTGATACAATTAATTGTTTAGTTAGAATATTTTGTATTTATTTTTTAATTAAATATATAATCGAGACAATTAAAAATTTAATTAAATTCTATTATGAATATAAATAAAACTTTAATAGGTGGAACATTTTTTTTCTGTGATACTATGTAGAATCGAATGCTTAGTTTTTGTTGTCCAAGTTGAAAACTGTATTTTTGAGAAAGCAAGAATCTATTTTTTGTTACTGAGCAAACTTTTTTTAAATATATGTATGTATCTAAGCTAAACTATTACATATTTAATTTAAACTCTCACATAAGTCAAGCTTGATTAGATGACTTACTGTTTTTTTTGTAATTAAGCTCACTTAATTAAGGTAATTCTGCGTTTCGATTTAAATCGAAAATTTTTCAGTTTGTTAACTTTGGTATTCAGCGTTCCGTTCCCCTTAGTAATTCGTTTTTTTTTTGGATTGTATGTATTCTGCGTTACGATCGTAGCTACGTTGTTTCAAGTTGTTTATTTACTAGAGGTAAGTTTTTCGATTATTGTTTTTGTAGTTAAAAAAATGTATAATTAAATAAAATGAGTATTAAATGCTAAAAATTTATTTTTTAATAATTTTTTTTTTTAACTTTAAAGCTTTATTTAATGTATTGCAGGTTAAAAAAGTAAGAGTGCTATATTTGGCTATGCCGAATATAATATACCCTTCACCATCTATATAAATCTATTTTAGTGAAGTAACTCCAATCAAAAAAGCAAACATTGCGGTGGTAATGCATATAAAGGGTCATCCAAAAAAAGCGCCTACATGTTTCTTTGAAATAAAACACAAACTATTAGCAATTTTTTCAAGCTGTTTTTTTTTTTATTAAAAGTATGATCCATTACAATTGTAAGTGGAATAGAATATCATTCAAATGTCCACCATGACTGCGTCTGCAGACATCAATCCGAATATCGAAATTTTCAATGACTTTCCGACATGTTGCTGGTGTTATTTCACGAATTGCAACTTGAATGTTGTTCTTTAGATCATTAATTGTTTGTGGCTTGTTAGCATACACTCAACTTTTCAAAAAACCCCAAAAAAAATCTGATGGTGTTAGATAACATGACCTTGGAGGCCAATTGAAATCTGCATTTCGTGAAATTACACATTGAGGAAATTTTGATCGCAAAAGCGTAATGTTTTCTCGAGTTGTGTGACATGTAGCACCGTCTTGCTGGAAATAGACGTCAGACAATCAATATGATTCAACTGTGTCCATAAAAAGTCTCTCAACATTGATTGGTATCGCTCAGCATTCACAGTAACAGCATTTCCAGCATCATCTTCGAAGAAAAATGGCCCAATGATTCCATTTGCCCAAAATGCACACCAAACATTAACTTTTTGAGGGTGTAGAGATTTTTCATGAATAACACGAGGATTTTCATCACCCCAGATACGAAAATTTTGTTTATTGACGAATCCATCCATTCTGAAATGAGCTTCGTCATTAAACAAAATTTTGCTTTGGGTATTTTTCAAAGAACGCCCATTTTCATAATAACTTTGAATGATGTAAACGCGTTGTTGCAATGTGTACCTGGCCATGGTTAAAACTCTATTACCCTTCTAATAAAACAAAATGTCTTATTTTATTTGAAAAGATGTCACGTGTAAAAATTATATAGTGCTGACATCTAGGCGTCACATTTGGATGACCCTTTATATAATTTTACATAAAAATGACATTGGCTCTTAATTGGTTAAGCGTTATTTCAAAATTCTAGTATTTTCTTAAAAATATCTTCAAAAGCTTTAAAATGATACCTATATTGATATTTAATTTTTTTTTTAATTTCAGAGCCCCGTAACGCGAAAAATATGGGCGAGCACCAATTTATTCACGGGATGTGTTTTCTTATTTTTTAATTCTCTATCCCCGTTTATATTTATTTTTTTTTTATTGGAGCTACTTTATTGTTCCAAATAACATGAAAATATTAGAGATAGGCGCCGTGTTTTGCCAGCTGCCTCGAAGGACATAGACCGATCTTGCTGATTTCCAATAGCACCTCTTTCGGCACTATATCTGTGCAATTGACATATTTATTTTTTTGTCTGCCTCGCCAAGCTTGATTTCAACACTAACACGGACGGACATCGCTCGATAAACTTCGGTATGCATAATAAATTAGAATATATATACTTTATGGGATCGGAAATGGATATTGTATAAATTACACACAGAATGACAAACTTATATATACTCTTCTTCCACTTTTTGTGGTGAAGGGTATAAAAACACAACTTCTCAGCTGTATGAAAAGCTCGCGAGTTAAATGGCAACGAAGGATGATATTGCGTCTGGATATCAGGGAAGAAGTACAGGCATTCTGAAAAGAATTTCCAAACGCACTTAACGCAAAAGGACCACCAATAAAAACTGACGCTGCATGGAAAAAGTATAACATTTTAATATTAAAAGTAAATAAATAAAAGTAAGTAAAGGAAAGTATGACATTTTAATAATAATAATTTTAATGATGGGTTGAAAATAAAAATTTCGCTAAGGCGCTTCAGGAAACCTCACACTGGAATAGTTTAGCCACAAATACCGTTTGCTTTTAATATGCTGTCTATTTTTTATTTCCACACTTAACTGATGAGTTTGTTTAATTATAGTTACCACAATATTAAGTTATATATATGTACTTATTACTGTTTACTTATAAACTTTTACTTAAAGTTTAACAATTACAATGTTAACAAGATTTTTTATTATTGTTATAATTTTCGGTCTCTGGCTGTTTACCTTCAAGCCACGTATTTGTTAAAACTGAAGAGATAGTGTTAAGAATAGATAGTGTTAAGAATAAAAGGTGGTGGGTTAGGAAACTTTTGTCCGTTTAAATGTTATTATGCAGGTATATTGCCTGATATCTGTCCTGTTTATTGGGGTAAATAGTTTACTATTTGGGTCTTTTATTATTGGATGGGTAAGTGTGGCCGTCTGTGGGTGTTTTTTGTTTGTAAGAGAGTTTTAGTAATTTTAGTAAATTTCCATGTTTTCAAGAATATCTAGTCTTCGTCCTTTTTTACTTGGGTGTAATACTGTCTTACATTCATCTATTTCTCTTGGGTCGTGTCCATGTGTGCTAAGGTGTATTGCGAAATTGGAGTCTTCCCTTTTCCTTTTGTATGATCGTATGTGTTCTGTAAACCTTGTTTTTAATGTTCGTCCAGTTTGTCCGATGTATGTATGGTTGTAGGTGCAAGTAAGTCTGTATACTCCGCTGGTGCTAAATTTATCGGTTGTTTCTGTTGATGTCTTGAGATTGTTGCGTAGAGTGTTGGTCGTTTTTAGTGTTGTGTGTAAACCTTCTTTCCGGAAAAGGTTAGTTAATCTATATATTTCTGGTAAATAAAGATGTGTCGTCGTATTGTATCGTATGTTTCCTTGTCTTCTTTTTTCTTGTTTTTGTTATCGCATTGTCTGAGTAGTATGTCGATGGTTGTGTGATTGTAAACGTTATTTTTAGCTATAGTGTAAATTGTATCGAGTTCTTTGTTGTATTTATCTGGAGCGAGTGGGACTATTTTAAGTCTGTGAATCATATGTCTAAATGCTGCGAGTCTATGCTGAGTAGGATGGTTTGAGGAGCTGTGGATAGTTGTGTCTTTCATGGTTGGTTTTCTATAAATGCCAAAGTTTAAGGTATCAATTCCTCGTGTGTTTTCCCAAAAAAAAATTAATAAGTTAATGGATCAGATATAGTTTCGTAAGAGGTGATTTTGGATATCAACGTGATCGGTCCATGTCCTTCAAGGCAGCAGGCAAAACACCACGCCTACCTTTGTTTTTTTCATGTCATTTGGAACAATTAAGTAACTCCAATAAAAAAAATAAATATATGGGGCGATATAGAATTAAAAAATAAAAAAAAAAATCAAGCGAAAGAATTGGCGCTCGCCCATAATTGCCGAGCTACGGGGCTCTGAAATTTAAAATTTTTTTTAAATATAAATACGGGTATTATTTTAAAGCTTTTGAAGAGGCTTTAAAAGAAATACTAAAATTTTAAAAAGAGGCGACACTTGTCAGGTGAAACCAGGATTTTTGCTATTTTATTATAATTTAAGTAAAAACATTTGTTTGAACGTTTTTTCTACATCTAACTTAACGGTATTTTTAACGAGCTATAGGCTCTCCCCATAGTTACAATCACAAAATCAATAGTGTTATATCTTGACACAAAATAAAAAAAAAAACAGCTGGCGTACAATTCTATCGCACAAATATTTCTTTTGAAAGTTTAAGTTTAATTAAAACAATTAATTTCTTCCAACCGAAAAATATTTTTCAGTTGTGACAACAGAATTAAAAAAAGGATCATTTATACATTACCCAATACTAAAAAGGCTGGCTGAAAAAACAGCCTCACTTTTCATTTTTTTAGAAATGAGAGGAGAAGACTCTGTCTCAACTGTACTTCTAGATAAGGCAATATTAAACAGAAAAAATATGGACAGAAAAATCTTGAACTTCCTTAAATTTGATAAGGTTTAAAAAGAATGAACGTTCCAATATTTTTTATGAAATTAGTGTGAAGGAAAATGCTCCATTAAAAAAAAAACCTCAGCAAAGTTAAAATTTTACCACTTAATAAAACTTTATGGAGTATCACAAGAGAGGAATATAATAATCAGGCCTGCCATATTTGCCGATTTTTCGTCTCGAATTTATCAAAGTGCCGATTTGCCGATTTTATCTCTAAAAATTCTGATATTTTTATAAAAACTGTAAAAAGGTAACCTTGTCACATTAGAAAGAGGCAACTGTTTATAAGTCAGCACTTCTACTAAGAAGAAAAAGGGTTACACTTATTTGCTGTTATAAAAACGTCATTGGAAAAAACAGTTCTTAACCTTATGTGAGTTAGAAAATAAAAAGTTCTGGCAGGGGTGAGTGAATCAACCGATCTATGCAACACCAAATCATTGTATGTATATCTGTAAGATTAAAAATACAGGACTATTTCTTCTGATTGATATAAGTAGATAATGCTATGCCAAAGGTTTGTACAAATTTTAAGCAAAATCACGAAAACTACAAGTGCAATTTAAAAAGATTTGGTACTGCCGTTACGACAGGCTCAAAAAAAATTTTTAAAGATATTTTAGATTTTTATTTAGAAAGACTTCATCGAATTCAAAAAATTCAAAAATTACAAGACATAACACCAAAAATTGCTGTCAAACCAGATGGCTGTCGCTTGAAGCAGTTGATGTTTGAATACTAGATTTGTTTGTTTGCAGTGTTGCCAAAACGGCGGTTTTCCCGCAAAATCTGGCGGTTTTTGCTATTAAAAGCGGGAAGTTTGAAAAAATACCGCTAAGTGGCTTCTTTAACTGGGAAAATTTTAAATGGCGGGTTTTTAGCATTTTTTAAGCTACAACAAGTTTTGTTTGTTACAAAGTAAGCTCAACTATGTATTTGTAACCTTTTATATAAATATATAGATTTTTCATCTCTTCCTTGTTTTTTTAAACTCTTAAAACAATTAATCCAAAAGGAAATAACGAAATATATCTTAATTAGGCCAATAAAAACTTTTTCTAACTAATGGAAACTGTCATTTTAGATTACCAGAAAATCGGGACATTTTAGAAAAAACTGATAAATTATCAGTAAATAACTCAATATTAGGAACAACTGGATTATAGCATGGAAATAATCGAAACAATTTTAAATCAGCTTAATAATATACATAAATGCTATAAAATGAAATAATCTAATGGATACTACATATTTTGGGTACGAAGATTTTGAATATCAAAATTCGGTGGGAAATAAACTTTTCAAACAGCTAGCTGAGTAGCCTTGCGCTTATTTTGCATGCCGTGGTCTAATGCAGAAGTTTAACGAGTTTTTAGTCAACTTAATATAGCTAAATTAAAGCTCAGAAATCGATTTCAAACCAATATAGGTAATTTGAATATATTAATATTTTAATTTTAACCGTTAAGTATATCAATTCCTCAATTTTTTTTGGCTCATTATAATTACTTTGTTGCTTTAGATATGGGCTCTGTCATAAATAATACTTCTACGATTACAAGGTTCTAAACTTAATCGGAGCCTCTAATATTTATTTGAGTTCTCAAAAGGAAACTTATATGTATAGATATCCAAAATCTTACCTAGAGATGAACAATTATTGCCATATTCATAAAAAATAATATAAGTTAATTTTATGAATACGGCAGTTAGTACTTAAAAACAGTATAAAACAAGTAAGAGATATACCCTTCACCATGTAAATTTAGCTTAGTGAAGTAACTCCAATAAAAAAAAAACAAATACTGGGGTTACAGGGAATTAAAAAATATAAAAATGCCATCGGCTCTTAATGAGTTAAAGATATCTTCAAAAGCTTTAAAATGATACCAATAATGATATAAAAAAAAAAAAAAAACTTTGAAATTTCAAAGCCCCGTAACTCGGAAAATATGGGTGAGCGCCAATTTTATCACTTAATGTTTCTTTCTTACCTTTAATTCTCTATCACCACATATATAAATTTTTTTGATTGAAGTTAATTTATTGTTCCAAATGACATGAAAAAAAATTCGAGGTAGGCGTGGTGTTTTGCCTGCTGCCTCGAAGGACCTGGACCGATAATGCTGATTTCCAATAGCACCTCTTTCGACACTATATCTGATCGATTGACATTTTTTTTTGTGAAACCAAGTTAGCCTCGGTGAAGGGTAAAAAAATAAATTGTTCAAGAAATATTTTAGCGGTTTATGTCAGCGTTTTTTTTTTCGACTATTTAGCGGTTTCTAGCGGTTTTAAACTAATATCTAGTGGGAAATGGGTCGATAGTTTTGGCAACACTGTTTGTATGAGGCATTTCAAATTTACCATTAATTTACTGCTAATGTTGATCAAATCGATACAGCAAGAATAATTATACAAAATTTAAACGAACTAAATCAGATATATTTATCCTCTTTTTAAATATATTCTATAAGTTGTTAATATTCGTAGAATAAACAGAATATTTTAAAGTGAGTCAACTGAAATACACAACACAGCCATATAGAAGGCTTCTAAAAACTTTACTAACTAATTTGATAAAAATCGATGAACTTTATCTAACGGAATTTATGAATAAAGATCATTTTTGAAATTTTGTGAGATGTAATTGGGCTCATTGGCTCATATAAACATCAAAACATAACAAAAACTAAATAAAAAAAATTGTAAATAACATTTTAATTTTGAATTTGAATATAAATCTTATAAAATGATAAATTATTTGATACTTTTTGTTGATAAAAATATGTTTTATTGTATTCAAAATGCGTTTTTCGACTTGCCAATTTTTTAAAACTAAAGTTCTGGCACCACTGATAATAATATAATAAGTTTATTACCTTATATACCGCCTATTCACCATACTTCAATATTCTTATGTTAAAGTAAACTAAATGTAAAATATCTTTTTGTACCCTGCACCACAAAAGCTGGAAAAAGGGTAAAAAGTTTGTCATTCCGTAAGTAATTTCTACAATATACATTTCCAGCCACGTAAAATATATATATTCTCACTTCTTATGCATAGCGAAGTCGATTGATCGATGTACGTCTGTCAGTTCGTGTTAGTATTGAAATATAGTTTGCCTCGGCAAGAAAAAGTATGTCAATTAATCAGGTATTGTTGCGAAAGGAGTGCTATTGAAAATCAACATGATGGGTTAATGTCTTCAAGGCAGCAGGCAAAACACCACGCCTACCTCTAATATTTTCATGTCATTTGAAACAATGACGTAACTCCAATCAAAAAAATTGGCTCTAAAATTTTCAAATATTTTAAGATATCAATATGAGTAACATTTAAAATCTATCAAAGGACCTTTAAGCAAATGCTTTAGTTTGGATTCGGCATAGCTTAATATATCATTTTTACTTGTTCTTATTTAACATAACTGAAATGAACTCGTAATAAATTTGGTTATTCGCGTATACAAATATCTACTTTTTACGTAAAAATATGGACTTAATATGCTTTTGTTTTAGTCAATGTGAAGCCAAAAAAAAAAAAAGATTTTTATTCCAAATAATCATAGTAATTATTATTTTATAATTAAATTTCAAAGGTGTTTAGTGCAAAAAACATAACTCAAATTCTTTAAAGTTGACCAATATTTTTAAATGGATTCGAACGTAAACCCTTAATTATATTAATATATGAAAAAATGGGCTTATACCACTTAAAAAAAACAGCTCATTTGTATAGACAAGAGTTTCGGTCACTGTTTTGCTACTAAGAATGTGATAGAATATTTATCCTACAAGAATTACTTTCAGTGGTGTGGCAGAGTATCAATCTCACTATCGCAAAATGAAACATTGTACATTTGCTGTATTCGATTTTTTTGTAAATAAAAAAAATTAAATTCTAATACGTAAATTAATGTGCATGTCTCCAAAATTTAATCAAATTAATAAATAATATAGATAATTAAATATGAAGATAAGGCGAAAGCGAATTTTGTGACTTTTTATCTTTAAAAACCGAATAAATTGTTATTGAGTCGTCCATTTTTGTTTTTATATAACATTTTATCGAGATAACACGAACTATTTCAAATAATATATTTATAAGCAAAAAACTTCCATATCACACAAGTAAAACAAAAACTTTTTGTGGCCTGTATTTTATCCGTTGCTCAATGGGAGATTCTCTTCTCTTGTGATCACATATACGCTAATTAAGATGTTGTTTTCAGTCACATAATATCAAACGCACTAAATAAAACGCACTGATAAAATCACACATGTATACTTTTAGTGCACATACTAAGCAAATTGATAGATATTTTATGAACAAAGTATAATATTAATCTAATGTTTAATGTTTCTTTCTCTGTACGTTTTTCTGTGACCTTTTAAATAAAAATTTTATACCCGGCATGTAATTCAGTAGTACGTACTACGTAGTAAATTTGTGTAAGCAATAATAAATATTTGTATGTCATAATGTTTTACACAATTACTTATCTAACGAAAACTTATTTATTTTGCTGTTGTTTTTTATTGTTAAAAATTTTTCAATATAATTATTTATAAATTCAATTAAATACCGTTGATAATTTTCTTTTGTTATTATTTCTTATTTTTATTTATCATATAAATGAGTTTTTATTATTTTTAATGTTTATTATTATATTAATGTATTTCACGCTCACACGATCACACCTTGGTGGTTCGACATTTTAAACTGATTGAATGGAAAAATAAAAACAAATTTAAATTAAAAGAGTTTGCGTACTTTCTAAATATATCGCCTGTCGGCAGGGTTGCCGGATGTTTAAAAACACACGTAAAAGTTCTTAATATTTTTCAAAAAAGATTCAAAACTTTAATTACTGAAGCAAATAGTAGTGCTTAAATATATTTGTTTAACAGGGAAACTTATTCTCATAAGTTCTAACTGACTTAATAAAAAAGGGACTTGACGCTGTCATTTAATGAAACTATAAGAAATTAACTAAACAATCACTAAGACTCTTTAGGAGAGAAAGAAACTAAGTTGATTATTGGTTAAACAAATTTCATTATAACTTTGAGGTTTATTTGAATAAACTTTTCCTTAACAGTGTATTTTTAAAATTTTCTTATATTTTATTAAGTAGCTTGTAAGTGTTTTAGTACGTTGAAGTAAATTCTCATACTTTGTACCTTATATATTTTAAACTGATTTTCAGTAAAGATGTATTATTAAAAGAAGTATGTAAGTTTTTTGCTTCTGGACTTGGCTGTTTTTCTTTTGATGACATTTCATATTTTAACAAATAAATAATGAAATTTTTGGCTTATGCTTTTAATTAGAACTTAAATTTACTGAAAGCTTTTTGACATCCATTATTATTATATATTGCTAGCTGATTGCACCTGGTGTTATCCCTTGTAATTGTAAGCTCCTTAGTAATGAAGCATATATTCATTGAAATCTATTTTGGAGATTACTGTGCAAGAACACGATAACTCTTTATATAGTTCTGAAAAAAATGTGCCTTCCTAAAACGAAACTATTTACTATTTTCAAGTTTTATGTCATATAAATGTCTCTTGTAGCATATTCCAAATATATTTTCAGCGCTTTTAATTCCACTCACTTAATTTTAAATAATTAAGAAGTGGACACCAAATGTTAGTTAAGTTTTATTTTTACAAGAAGTAGGACTTCATACACCATTACCCGTTTAGTTTTTTCGTAACCGTGCTACATAATTTGAAAGAAATAGCTCAGAGATAAGACAGGTAGCGAAAGTAGAAAGAAAGAAGGTTTAGCTTGAATTGGACAGTGACTTCAAAATGTGGCAACGCTGAGTTTAGTACTGATCAAACTTTTGCTCAATTAGGTGCAACAGAATTGTAATTTGAATTTGCACGATATTTGTTTTACTAATATGTGATTATAGTCAAATCGTCAGTTGTATGAGTATAATTAAAAAAAGAGGTTTGTGTTCAGAAGAGAACAAATCAATCAATTTAATACCTTCTCACTAATCAGCGACTTTAAGTTTTAGATGATATTTATAGTTGATAAGAATTGTTTATAGCCAATTTCAGGCGTACAATTTATTATTTAAGTAGTCGCCACTTTTTTTTGTGATTAAAGTTTTCTAAAAGTCAAATAAAAATTTAATTGCTCATTAAACTATACATGTAAGAAAAATGCAATTTTTGTCTTTCTGTGTTCGCATTACGTACAAACTGCTCTATGGATTTTAATAAAATTGCATAAAATTGAAAAATTTGTGAGGAGGTCCCTTTTTTTCGTAAAAATATGTCATTTCGTAGAGAAAATATAGATACAAATGTGAAAGCAACTAGTTTTAGCGCTATAATGGTACTAAAACAGTTGTCAGCACATTTTATTTTTGTAGATGGAATATATCAACAATCTACAATAAATATTTAAAAATATAATTAAGTTTCAAAATTAAAATTTTGAAAAAATTAGAAATGACTCGCTGACAAAGTCTTTGGCGCTGTTATTTTAGGTATATATTACCACGACGCACGTCTTATTGTACTTTTAATAAATTCAACTTTTTAATAATTATTCTTGATTTCATTATGTTTTTTAATTTGCGTGAAGTAATTCTTTAAACAAATAAATTTACGGTGAACCCTTTTCTCATATTTGATAATAAATTAGCCACTTTTAAGTAAACATTTGTAACTGTTATTTAAATTCATTGATAAGCTCAACACATAGCATATTAAGAAAATTTAAGAACTAAAATAAAAACACTTTTTCTTAATATTTTCGAAAGTTAAATATTAATTAAAATCAAAAATTTATTATTTTTGAACTAGAGTTTTACAAACAGAGTTTTATCTATTTGTAAAGTAGAGTTTTAACTATTTGTAAGATTCTAGTTTCTTTCCATGAAATCGTTAATCAAAAGTGTAGTCAAGCATACAGTAACACCATATTAAAATTGTACGTTTAAAAAAATCTAAATGAAAAAAATTTCAAAATTATATTGCAACTTAAATAAACTCATGTTGCATAAAAATTGCTAATAAATTTGCTATAACTTTTAAAAAAATGATATTAACTTTAGTAAGCCTTATGAACTCTTTTATTATCATTTAGTGAACAACTACTCCTTTTAAAGAAATATTTTTTTTAATTTTGAATGAACTGTATTTTTTATTGCACAATATATTATCAAGCATCATGTGAAAATACAGCTCTAAAACATTCAATTACCTTGTAAGCGATTTTTAGCTATTTTGCCTCTTCTTCAAATTAATTTTAATAAAAGAACATTTAAATAATAATTATTCATCTACAGTAGACTACTGCACGGATCTGGCAACTTAGTGAAAATGGTACAAGGCTATTAACCTTAAATTTAACCGCCCTAATTCAACAAATTGTCCCCAACTTCGCCCATTAAAAAATTTCTGGGTGTTTGTAAAAAGTAAATTTAAAAATAGTTCCAGTTTTCTTTTAAATAATAATTTGGTGAGCAACACTTTTAATAAATGAGGGTCAAAGATTCAAAGAAGTCATGTGCAGATATTAACATGGAACATATTTGAATGTTAATTTTAACTCAAGAAAATTAAAAAATATTCTATGACGTTTTTATGCGGTACGTTTCAAATGAATAGATATTCTCTGAGTTGGATTTTAGCAGCTTTAATTTTAATAAAAACTAGCTGTGTGAACTTTAGCACTCACGTTATTGCTTAAATTGTTCATAAATTTACAGAATAAATTGTTGTGATATTTTTATTAAATATTTATGTAATAATTATATTAAAAGAGACAGAAAATGAAAACTTACGAGAATTTTGTTGCTGTTGCTTTCTTATATTTTATTAATTTTTTAAGAAAATAAGCTCAAATAACTTAAACAAAATTATCATATCGCACTTGATCAACAATAGGGTATTAACTCAAAATTTTTGAAATATCACTTTTTTCAAGAAATCAGCTAACAACATCAATATCTATCTACTGTAAAAATTTGAACGTATTCCGTTTACTCTTTCATCTCGAAAACCACTTTTGAGACCATATTCATGATAATGTAGTGATTACCTTTATTTCAACAAAAAGGTATTATTTCGAATTAATACAAAAGTTGAAATAGGTATGAGTCGTATATTTTCATAAAAATGTATTATTTTGATTTGACCCTTTATTAATGTTAAAAATAATCAAACTGTTTTACTTATATTTGGTTGTATTTCGAGTTACTACCTTTTTGTTGAAATAAAATATTTTTAAATTTTATTAAAATTTCAACTAAAGCGTCATAATTCAAAATAATACCAAAAAAAATATCGATAAATTTCAAAAAAATGGTAACTCAAAAAATTGATTTTTTTGCCATGATTGGTAAAATTTAAAACAAAAAGAAAAATATATATACATTATATTTTCAAATGGAATTTGCTTCCTATAGTATATTTGAATTTTTAAAATCTGTTAAAATGTGGCCACAAACAGTTTTTTGACTCTACTGAAAATTTTAAGATTTTGAGTTAATACCCTCTTGTTGATCAAGTGCGATATGTATATAGATATATTGTATATACGAGTACATACATATTCGCACATATACATAATTGAATAAAAGCACTTTTAAATTAATTTGTATAAAATGCGCACACATGAACAAGTAAATAAAATGATTTTCTGTAAAAAATTACAATAAAACAAGTTAGACTGCTATATTCGGCTATGCCGAATCTTATATACCCTTCACCATCTATGTGAATCTAGTTTAGTGAAGTAACTTCAATGAAAAAAGCAAATGTTGGGGTGACAGAGAATTAAAAAATAAAAAAAAGTTGGTATATAATTTTACATAAAAATGACATTGGCTCCTAATGGTTTAAGCATTTTAAAAAATCTTTAGTATTTCCTTAAACAACTCTTCAAAAGCTTAAACATGATACCCATATTGAGATTTTAAAAAACTTTAAAATTCACAGCCTCGTAACTTGGAAAATATAAGCGAGCGCTAATTTTTTCACTGCATGTTCTTTTCTTATTTTTAATTCCCTATCAACCCATATATTTCTTTTTTTGATTGGAGTTACTTTATTGTTCCAAATGACATGAAAAAATTAGAGGAAGCGTGGTGTTTTGCCTGCTGCCTCGAAGTACATGGACCGATCATACTGATTTACTTTTTCCACTTTTTGTGGTCAAGGGTATAAAAATTATAAAAACGTTATTAATCTAAAAAATTTAATAGTGTAACATTCTTTTTCTCTAACGGATTCTTAATTGATGCACATAGGCTATCTTTCTTTCCTTACGTAAAAGATGGACTTAATTTAGTAGTGATATATGTACCTTTATTAAAATAGTATTTGACATTAAAGGCGAAATTTTATTTTTGTTGCATTTACAAAACACATTACATTACTTTCCAAAGAAGGAAGTAGTAATGAAACTAGTTCTTTTTGTTAAAAGAGACTCATTTTTTCCTACAATAATTAATGTAATCGATTCTCAGTAATTTTTTATAAAAGTCTCATGCCTTGTTAAAATTATTAAGTTGTCAATCTAGTTGGGAAGTACTTCTGCCAAAAATGCTTAATACCTTTCAAAAAATTTTTTTTTGCTGGGCGGTAACTCATTTTGTTTTATAAAACCCAATGTATAGAAATAAAAAAGAAATAAAACCGCTTAATTGCCTTGAAAATAATAAATATATAAGAAAGTAGCCAACTTAACTTCCTAACCAGCGCATGATCGCAGATACATACTCAAGTCAATGAGTCGCCGTCGAAGTAGCCTGTTAGCATAGGCTAAAAATGTTAGCCGACTGTTTCGTCTCAACCCTCAGAGAGCATCCGAATTTTAACCAACTTTAAAATGAGATAGGGGTTATCAATTCTGAATATTGCTTTTTTATGTTTGTGCCCTCAGAACTCTCTAGTTTCGGAACAGATTTCGAAAAAAAATTTTTGTTTTAATGTTTGTGTTTTAAAATAGTGCATAATTTTATAAATTAATGTGTGCCCTCATACAATACACATGCTTTAAATGTGTATTATGAACCGTAAAGGGCACCACTTTAAAGTTAAAAATGAGCTAAGACACTCCCAATAGCAAAGAGCAATACAAAAATAGATATAACAAGTAAAAGTAATATATTCATCTATACCGAATCTTATATACCCGTCTATCATATATTTTACGATTTATTTTAACAAAAGTAAAGTAATAAAAACCAAACTTCTTGATCTCGCTTGTAAATCTTTTGAAAAGCATGCATAATCAATTGTTTGTTCGTTTTTATCGGCAACAATTTTTATATTTCGAACAAAAAACTCTGAGTGTGTTTATCTGTCAGTGTTGCCATGGAAAGACTAGAAAATTTACACTTCTCGTTCATAAAAGTTACATTTTACATTTAACACTTTTCTTTAATTGAACAGAGTACTCGTACAACTTCAAAAACATTGTTTTTTTATATCAAACTTGTTTTTAAATGCGATTTGAGGTCAATTTGTTAGTAAAGAAAAACGGCTGACAGAGAGGGGTAGTTATTACCTTAAATAATAAAACAAGTACTTTTTCAGTAATATTACCTTATTTTGAGTCTGTGTCAAAAGTTACGCAAATTTAGCCAAATGTTAAAATATTATACATATTACTTTGAGCTTTCAAAAGTTATGAAAAATGTAACCAACATAACCAACGGCAACACTTCTATCTCTGTTTCCTGATTTAGAGTAAACAGTAAAGATAAATATTCTGATTAATTTTAAAAACAAACCGCTACGTATTTACACAGGCTTAATAAATAAAACTCAAGAGCAGTATTTGTATGGATTTTTGGCCGAAAACATTGCCATGTGGGAATTTTGTGAAGTAACTAACTCAGAAGTATTTTAAGTATTTCAAGTGTTTTAGTTTTTTGTTTACTTATGTATAATATTGATAATTTAGGAAGTGAATCCCTTAAGCACAAGTTTTTGTATCTTTTTTGAAAATAGTTTCCTTAGTACCGAGAGATGTATTGTATAACTTTGAAATTAAAGTGAAGTATGTTTAAAAAAAGTAAAATAAAATTTTAATTAACTATTTAATAAATTCATTTAAAACATTCTTTTATTTAAAAAGGTATTTTGATTTTACTTTTTATGCGAAAAAAATGATAAAATTAAATATATTTGTACCGTAAATAAATATTATAAATGAATAGAAATTATTAAAAATAAAACTATTATGAAAAATTAAATTATAAACACGCACGGCACAGCGCGCATTCATACTTACTTCATAACAAGCAATATGATACTGGAACAGCATCTATAATGTTGTGAATAAACAACAGTGTTGCCAAAACTATTGAACCAATTCCCGCTAACTAGTAAAAAAAACACTGACATAAAAATCTAAAAATTTCTTGACCAATTTATTTTTATACCCTTCACCGAGGCAAACTTGGTTTTGCAAAAAAATAAATATGTCAATAAATCAAATATAGTGTCGAAAGAGGTGCTATTGAAAATCAGCATGATCGGTCCATATCCTTCGAGGCAGCATGCAAAACAACAATAAAGTAACTCCAATCGAAAAAAAAAGATAAATATATGGGGTGATAGAGAAGTCAAAAGTAAGAAAGAAACATTACCTAAAAAAATTGGGGCTCACCCATATTTTCTGAGTTATGGGGCTCTGAAAATTTCAAATTGTTGAAATTTCAATATGGGTATAATTTTGAAGAGATCTTTAACATAGTAAGAGCCAATGGCATTTTTATGTTAAATAATATATATAGTACCATTTTTTTATTTTTTAATTTTCTGTCACCACAATATTTGTTTTTTTTTTATTGGAGTTACTTTACTAAACTAAATTTACATCATGAAGGGTATATAAGATTCGGCATAGCCGAAAAAAGCACTCTTAATTGTTTAATACTGTATTAACAAAACTTATTGTAGCTTAAAAAACGCTAAAAACCCGCCAACTAAAATTTTCCCAGCTGAAAAACCACTTAGATGTTTTTTTTTAACTTCCCGCTTTTAATAGCAAAAAACCACTAGTACTAGAAGCCGTTTTGGCAACACTGGTAACAAGTAAGAATGGCTTAAAACAAAATTTGCATTCATGTTCAATCGATGATTGAAACAAAAAGCAAAAAAAATTTACAAGACGAAATACAGAGAGAACAGTAAAGAAATACGTTGGTTTGTGTTTAAATTTCGTCTAACCAAATTAATATTAATATGAATATATCTCGTATTCTTATTTACAAAGTTAGTTGGTTAAATAGATGATGTTTATAAAAATACACAACTAAGGTAGATAGATGCGAAGTATGCTTCTGAAGGACGTAGCGATCCAGAAAGCGCAGCATTTCATTTTGCTAGCGTCTAATTTTTCTTGTTTTCTTTGAAAAACGTCCGCATACATTTGTGAAATAAATTTTCTTTCTAAAAAGATTTTTAGAAATTAAAAATAAATGAACTTAAGCCGGTATAATTTCTATTCATTTAGAATATTCACAGTTCAAATAATAATTTAATAAAAAGTAAATAAATATTTTAAGAACTAGTTGTATGGATTTTAAAACATACCTAAATATATAAAAAAATATTTCAGTGGGTAATATATGACTGTGCGTAAAAAATTCAAATATTTTAAGGTACATTTAGCCGACCGTAGAAATCTTAAATGTAAACTAAATGTAGCTGTACAGTATACGAAGTTGTGCTTATAGAATGTGTTAAAACGTGTCATGTATTTCGACATATTTCTGTTTATCAATAAATAACAACGCACAGCTGTTCAAAGCAATGATGGCCACTTTGTGGTTTTGTGCAAAAAGTACGTAAATAATTACATGGTGTTGTTTTGTAAAAATGAAAAATACAATATTTGCATAGTTATACTTAAGGTACATTAAGCTGAAATTGTAAAGGTAAAGTAAATGTAGCAGTACAGTTAATATAAATGTAGTTGAGCTTATAGAATGTGTAAAAACGTGTCATGTGTTTTGACATAAGCAAACAAATAATAATAAATAAAACTGTGGCATCACCATCTCTTCTCCCGCAATAATTAATAGGATTTTTATAAATTTAACAATATAATTTTTCTTACCTTGGTATTCTATTTCCATAGAAATCTGCTTCTAAATTATCCTTTTCTTCTCTGGATTCGTCATCCCTTCTTTTGTTTATATTCCTGTTTATAAATCAATAACACAGCTGTTTAACCCAATGATGGCTACTTTTTGATTTTGTGCAAAAAGTACGTAAATTTTTCAATGGTATTAAAAATTATGTTGTATTAAAATAAGGAAAAATATAACGTTTGCATAAGTTATACTCAGCCTTACAATTTTACAATACATTACATGTATAACATATTTAATTTAGAAAAGAAAACTTCTTAATTTATTTAAAATTATATTGTGTGTGATAAAACTTAACAACTTGAAAGTACTTAAAATTATATTTATGATAATATTTACCCTTACTGGCTACATCCCAGCAAAAAATTTATGAAAAGGTAATCGAGTGTGGAATTAAGCATTTTTGGCAGAAGTACTTCTTAACTAGATTGCCAACTTAGTGATTTTAACACCGCATGAGACTTTTATAATCAATTACTGAGAATCGATTACATTAATTATTGTAGGAAATAATGAGTACCATTTGTACGGTAGTCTCTTTTAACATGAAGAACTAGTTCCATTACTACTTCCTTTTTTGGAAACTAATCACAATCACAAAAGTAAGTCATTATATGGCAAGTACTTTTTAAGGTAATGTTAAATTTTTTGCCTTTACGCAATTTTAGTATTACTTTCTTTATTTTAATATATCATACATATCGAGATATCGAAAAACGTATTGAGTATTCGCTCGTGCAAGTAAAAACAAAATTTCATGTTATATTCGTAAGTAGATATATTTTACTTTTAATTTTTCAAATATTCAAATAATATTTTTAAGATTCGTGAATATTATAGAATAGATTTCGTTCAATTTTATTTTTTGTTTGTGAACACATTGCTGATTAACCCTAAGTTCGTTCTGAGAAGGAGGTTATTACAGAACTCAGCAATTTTTGATCCGATTTTGGAAATTTATGTTAATATGATAGATTATGCTTACAGATTGGTCCCGTTTTAAAAACAGCTCATAATCTTAAAAATTAAAGGGTGTCCCCATACAACATACATATTTAAAAAGTGTATTATGAATTGTAAAGGGCACTTCTGTAAAATTTAAAATGACTGCGAATTATTAAAGCTCCCAAAAATAAAAAATTTTACAAAAATAAATCTAAAAATTAAAGGGTTCTCCCATAATTGATATAACTTTACTTATATGGGCCTATCTTCTGAACCGTACGAGACAAACGCTTGTAAATTGGACAGAACGTCCAATACTGTCGCCGTTATAGTAACAAGTATTAATATTACAAATTTTAAATTAAAGGGTGCGCCAATAATTCATTAAATTTGATGTATATGGCCATACTTTTGAACAGTTGTAGACAAACGCTTTGAATTTACAACGAACCTGTATTGGTAAGTCCGCGATAACAAAAAGTATAAAATATGGATTTGGACTTAAAGGGTGTTCCAATAGTTGATGTAATTTGAAGTGTATGGCCGTACTTTTGAACCGGTATAGAAAGAGCGCTGAAGGTTAAAAGGGACCTGTAGTTATAAGTCCGCTATATCATCGAGTTTATAATTTGAATTTAGAAATTAAAGGGTGTCCCAGAATTACAGTAGATTTACTAATATAGTCCTTTCTTTTGAACCGTTGTAGACAAACTCTTGTAAATTTGACGCAATGTCGTTTGCTATGGCCGTTAGAGTAACAGCTAAAAATACAAAAATTTATAAATTAAAGGGTACACCAATAGTTCATTCAATTTGGTATATGGCCATACTTTTAAACAGTTGTAGACAGTTGATTGATATTTACAAAGAACCTGTATTACTAACTCCTCTATAACAACAAGTATAAAATTTGGATTTGGAAATAAATGGGTGTGGCAATAGTTGATATAATAAGGTGTATGTGGCCGGACTTTTGGACCGTTATAGAAAGACAGCTGAAATTTACAAAGGACATGTTTTGCTAAGATATTAAAGGGTGTTCCCAAAATTAATGAAATGTGTCTATATGGCCGTATTTTTTGCACCGTTGTATACAAACACCTTAATGTTAGACAGGACATTCTGTCTACTTTATTTGGTATAATAAGAAGTATAAAAATGTTATATTATAATTTAAATAGTTTATATAATCTGATGTATATGGGCAAACTGTTGAACCGTTACAGACAGACGGTTAAAATTTATACAGAACCTGATTGCCAAATCAACTGCAACAGCAAGTATATAATTTAAATTTAGAAATTAAAGAGTGACCGTATAGCTGCTGCAATTTGATGTATATTGCCAAAGTATTGAACAGTTGAAAAAGTATAAAGTCTGGAGATATAAGTGTGTCCCAATAGTTTATGTGGCCATACACTTGAGCTGTTATAGGTAGACATATCGAATCTGTTTTGAAGTCGGTTTTTTTTTGCAAGAATTATCGTATATTGGCTGGAACAACTGTGTTCAATATCAGTGCCTTTAACCCAAACATTATAGCCCAATTCACAATCTTGTGCAAATGGTCTTGCATCAAAGCATTTGCAAAATTGTTTATTATATTTTTCATCTATACCAGCAAAACATACAGAAATGCATTTGCAACTCTTGTTAACACACAACACTTGAAACCAATAGTTCATATTTACTCTTATTATGCAAAACTTGATTGCAAACCGACAGCCGACAGTTAATGAGCCAAGACTATTAAAGAATCAATCTTTAAAGCGTTTCTTAAAAATGTTTTTATTTAGAAAACTCAAAAATAATTTTATTTTTGAATCAACTGTGAATTTCGTGTTTTGCACAGAGTTCAGAAAAGCACACTCACTCTACAAAATTGTCGTATATAAATTGAAAACACAGAACTAAAACCAATCTTTACATTTTTTTCATAAAGATTATGTGTGTCTTTAAATTTAGAAACTTTCCGTACACATCCCTGAATGCGTTTTATTAAAATATTTATTTGCGTACACGTACGTGAATGTACGACTGTAGCTATTTCGTGCGTACGCCTAGTCTATTGTCAGTACGTGTACGCAAAAAAGTACATGTAAAAATTAAAATAAATTCGTGTACGGAAAAAAGTACATAAAAAAAATTAAAATAACTCCTTGTAGGGACGGCAAAAAAGTATATGTACGAAACACAAAATAAAAAAAAATTTAAGCCTACCATTGTAGTTTGTTTTTGATTATTAGTAAGTAATGGAGCCAGTGTCATATGAATAGCTCATTAATAAAAAACTGCAATAAGAAGTGTTATAAAAAGTAGGAAATTGGTGTAATAATTAGCTTTTCTTTAACATTATTGCAATTATACCTAGGGAAGAAATTTTTGGTGTTTACTATTATCATAAAATAATTATTTTTATTTGGGTTTTTTGTCTGTCCAATTGTTTGTTAAATTTGTAAAATTTGTTTGTTAAATTTTTAAAGCGGTAGATGTGCTTTGCTTATGATTTAGGTATGGGATGTTTACTTGTGCATTTGTTATTTTTTTATTACTTCTTAATTGATGGTAAAACAGCAAATTATTGGTACTAAGAACAAAACTATAGAATTCGTGGTTTTGTTGGTAAAAAAAAAATTTGCTTGTTAACATTAATGCAAAAAAATTTAGATCGTTTCTACCTTTTCCTCATACATACGTAAACTAAATGTAAAATAACTGACTAGTCGATTCAATAAAAGTTTTAAAATTTAAGTTTTAAATATATAGTTGTATTCATAAAATTTATACTTGTATCGGGTAAAATTACTAACATTCTGTGCCAGTTTAAAGCAGAGTTTAAAATATTTCATTTTCATGAGCATTCAGTTATAAACATTTATGATATTTTTCATAAACGAAATTACTAAAATTTTTTTCATTTTTCACGTTCATAACGACCATCAAAAATTTTTTTACTACGATCACACATGATTGAGTGCGACTCTTCCGTTTTTAAGCATTCATATATGATCAGAATAAATAACATCATTCTTATTAATGCAGCTTTTCATAAACGAATTTTTCAGCGATGAAAACTTCTCATTTGTGATCATTCAGAGATAAGAAAAAAAGTTTCTCTTAAATGAGAAAAAATTATTGTTTTCTTTTTCACGGTCATTAAAGAAAAAAAAAACAAAAAAAATTGTCTGCCTGCGATTCCACATGAATGTATGTATGTATGTATGTATTAGCATTAATGCAAGTGTTTATTCTTAATAGTTTTTAAGAATTTTTAAATTAATTAAATTATAATTTAAACAAAAGTTAGGGCACTGTGGTGAAAAAATAAAACTTTCAAAAACTTTAGAGAACACTTTAATAATAACACAACCGTTCGGATTTAAGATTACTTTGCAAGTAGAAATACATTTATTGTGTAGGTATACTGACGCTTCAATATTTGTCAGCATAGCCGTTAGTTTTAACATTTACAACAAAAAACTTAAAAGTAAGGTAAGTATTAGGAGTAAGTATTAGTTTTAGTATTATTAAATTCATTTATTATCATTTATTATTATTATTATTTATTATTATTATTATTTATTATTACTATTATTAGTAATAGTAGACTGGCTCAACATTCCGGCCCCATTGAAGGAGCTGAGGTCTTCAACCATCAGGTAGTGGAGCCAATTTACATATTGGGCGTTTAAATACGCCGTTTCTGGTCTTGACCTCCGCCACCCTGACCTTGCCGTCGTCTCCTTCGTGGACGTTGACGACTCTCCCGGTCAGCCAGTGCTGTGGCGGGCAATTGTCTTCGTGGATTATCACCACTTGACCGACCTTGAGACTGGGCATCTCCTCGCGCCACTTGCCTTTGCCCTGAAGTCCCAGGATATAGTCGCGAGACCAAGCCTGCCAGAATGTCTGCTTGAGACCGCAAAGCAGACGCCATCGCTTCCATAATTTCGCCTCTTTGCCTGTCACGTCTTCTACGGATTCTGGCGGCAGCGAACGCAGACCCTCGCCTATCAGTAGGTGCGCTGGAGTTAGCGCTTCCCCGTCGTTGGGGTCTGGAGACAGCGGTGCGATTGGCCGACTGTTGAGCACCGCCTCTACTTCTGCAAGCATTGTGCCCATCTCTTCTTGAGTGAGCGATGCGTTGCCCACGGCTCGCAGAAGTAGGAACTTCGCCTGCTTCACGGCTGCTTCCCACAGCCCTCCGAAATGTGGAGCCCGAGGTGGTATGAAGCTGAACCTCACCCCGGACGACGCTGCGTATGATGCGACGACCTGTTGCAGCCCCTTCAGCACTCGGCTGGCTCCGACGAAGTTCGTCGCGTTGTCGCACCAAACTACTGTTGGCAGTCCTCTCCTGGCAGCGAACCTTTTAAAAGATAAAAGAAAAGAATCAGTAGACAGGTCAGACACTAATTCTAAATGTACCGCCTTAGAAGTGAAACACACGAAAACCGCTATATACATTTTAATTGGTGGTCTACCACGTATTCTCAGTGACACGTTAACGGGACCACAGAAGTCTACGCCGACCGTTAAAAAGGGTCGGGTAGCTCTCACTCTATTAGTGGGTAAATTGCCCATTATTTGGGACATTAATTTTGGTTTATAACGGAAGCAATGAACACACCGGCGAACTATTCTGCTGCACTCTTCTTTCGCATTAATAAGCCATATATTCTGCCGCGAAAGAGCTACAAGTGCTTTTGTGCCAGCATGACAATTTTCAAAATGAAGATTCCGCAAATACAGTGTGACAAAGCTATTTCTTTTCGGTAATAAAAGTGGGAACTTGGTATTATACTTCAAGTTTGCATTAAGCAATCTCCCACCTACCCTTAAAAGTGAAAATGTTCGTTTCTCTTCTGTGAAAGTATGAACAAATGGTGTTAATCTTTGAATGTTTGATGGCAAGACAAAAGATTTTTGCAATTTCGATATCTCCTCAGAAAAGTAATTTTTCTGGATTGTCTCTACAAGCCGAAAGAATGACCATTTCAATTCGATTGCAGTAGGTCTAGAGCCTTTGTCTATTTTGCGTTTTCTCAAAACGTCAACAAATCTAAGTACAAAAGACGTTACTCGTAGAAGCTTTTTGTAAGACGAATATTTTTCTATAAGATCCAATAGGCAATTATGTGGATCCTCTACTGCAATAAGTACATTCATTTTTCTTTTTTCCAATAATTCTTGGTTCTCTGTTAACTCAAAGTGTTCGTTAACAGGCCAGTGGGAACTTTCGCTTAGTAAAAACGAAGGTCCCTCAAACCAAATCGAATTTTTTAATTCTTCAACATCGCATCCTCTTGAAACAATATCAGCTGGATTATGCTTGGTGGGAACATGGCGCCACGAAACGTGGTCTGACCATTCTTGAATCTCAGCCACTCGATTTGAAACAAAAGTGGATAGAGAGGATGGATGTGTTTTAATCCAATGAAGTGTTATTTCTGAATCAGTCCAGAAATTAACACACTCGATTTCAAAGCTCATCATTAACTTAATTCGATTCCACAACTTAGCTAATAGGTGTGCAGCACATAGCTCAAGTCTCGGAAGAGACTTGGTCTTAAGAGGAGCAACTTTAGATTTCGCCGTAAGTAGTCTCGAAACAATTCTGTTTGATTCGGAGCTTCGAATGTAGATGCAACAACCATATGCTCGAATTGAGGCATCAGCAAATCCGTGAATTTGAATTTTTGCTTTAAAAGTTGTAAAAACGAATCTTGGGATTGTTATTGAATCAATTTCCAGTAAATTAGATTTGAAATTTTCCCATGAAGTATTTAGTCTCATGGGAATTGATTCATCCCAGTCAAGTTTTTGAATCCAAAGTTCTTGTAATAACATTTTGGATTTTGTTACTATAGGGCATAAAAGTCCGAGAGGATCAAATAACCGCGAAGAAACTGACAATATGTTTCTTTTAGTAGCTTTTAATTCTTGAAAATTATTTTCCAAACGAAACTTAAATGAATCGTTCTTCGGAATCCAATGTATGCCAAGAGCTTTTGCTGAATCGGAATCGGTATGTAATAGTTTTTCATTCTGTATTGAACTCATAAATTCAGGATGATTTGAAAACCATTTCGTAAGTTTAAAACCAGCTGAACTCAAAATTTCATTAACCTGGTTACGAATTATACTCAGGTCTTGGTAGCTATCAGCACCAGTTAATAAATCATCTACATAGAAATCACTGCGAACAACTTTTGAACCAATAGGTAAAGTCTCTTTGTACAAATCGCTTAAATGAATCAAACATCTGATCGCTAAAAATGGCGCTGACGCCGTGCCGTATGTAACAGTGTTTAAACGAAACACTTTTAAGGAATCAGATGGATTTTCTCGCCAAAGGACTAATTGAAAATTTCGGTCATTTTCGCCAATTAAAATTTGACGATACATCTTTTCAATATCTGCAGTGATTGCATATTTATGAAATCGAAAACGGATTAATGTAGAATATAATTCTTCTTGAATCGTCGGACCAACCATTAGCAAATCGTTAAGCGATACGTGCGAAGAAGTTCTACATGAAGCATCAAAAACTACTCGAAGTTTTGTAGTTGTACTCTGAGGTCGCAAAACACATTGATGTGGAATAAAATAGTGAGGAAAATCTGGCATATTATTCAACAGTGACATATGACCTAAATCGAAATACTCTTTCATAAAATCATGATACATCTGCCTCATGATGTCATCTTTGGAAAGTCTTCGTTCCAAAGAGAGAAATCGCCTTTTGGCAGTTTCAAAAGATAAACCAAGCAATTTTGTATCAGATTTGAAAGGCAGTGAGACTTCAAATCGTCCTGACATTAAGCGTCGTACTGAATTTCTAAATTTGTCCTCACATTGTTGCTGTTCCTCAGAATATATTTTTGTTGACTCATTTGGAAGATCTTCTAATTCCCAGAATTTCCTGACTATTGAATCAACATTGCTCTCGTTTTCTACAATAGTACTTAAATGAAAAACATTATTATTGGTCGAGCCCTTTGATTGGTTGTATTTTCCAGTTACAATCCAACCAAGCGACGTCTTTTGAAGAATTGGCAGGCTCGGACCAGACTTTATTTGACCAACACACATCAAATCAAAGAAAATTTCAGCGCCAATCAATAAATCAATTTTTTGTGGCTTATGAAAGCAAGGATCAGCTAATTCTATATTCTTAGGAATATTTAAGCTAGTTGTATTTATTCTAAGATCAGGTTGCAAATTAGTTATGTGACTCAATACCCAGAACTTTGAAGTAAAGTTAGTAGAGTTAACCCTCGACGTGACAGTTAAATTTACACAAGATTTGGAAACCGAATTTGTTTCACTTATGCCATTTAGACTTAATCTGCCTCCTTCTTTTTTCAGTCTTAGTAGCTGCGCAAGTTCCTCAGTTATCAAGTTTGGTTGAGAACCGGAATCTAAAAGTGCTCTGGCCAGTATATATTTGCCAGAATTACTTCTCACTTTCACAACAGCTGTGGCAAGAATAATTCTTTCATCCGATGATGAATAATTAACAGACGCGTGTGAAGTAGATGGCTGTTCAGCATGATTATTCGAATTATTAGAACTTGAATTAAATTTGTGCAATAGTGAATTGTGAGAACCACTACATATTCTGCACTTAGAAGATTGACATCTTGCTACTGTATGACCTTTTCTCAAACAATTAATACATGCTGGCACAGATTTTATGAAATCAAATCTTTGGGTTACGGGCTCAGCAGTAAAAGAAGGGCAATTATTTATTATATGCTGATTTGATCGGCAAAACAAGCACTTATCAGCAGATGGTTTTGATTTTGTACAATTTAATGATGTTTTGTAAATTTTCTTTTTAGAATTTTCTGTTTTATTAGTATTATTATTATTACTATTAAACCTCGGTCTTGAACTAGAAGATTCGTCAGCAGAAATATGCTGGTACCGTTTGTTCAAGGCGGCTTCGCAGTCTGACCACAAAGGGAGCTTTTCGAAATCAAGCTGTTCTTCCCACTTTGATCTGGTCACTGGATCTACTTTTGACATCACTAAATGTATTAATATGGCATTCGTTATTTTCTTATCGTCACCTATTGACAACAGCGAATCATAAATAGCAGAAACGGTATCAATCATGCTTCGCAAAGCAGAAGCCGAAGGTTTTGTGATTTCTGGCAAATCAAAAAGTTTTGCAATATTGTCAAAAAATATTAGGCATTCATTGTCGTAAACCTTTTTTAAGCTGGCTAATGCTTTGGGATAATTTTCTTCTGAAATCTGAAAAGCTTTCACTGTACCTAAAGCTGAATCGGACAAGCATGATATTAAATGATTAAACTTCTCAATATCTGTCAACGTCGGATCATTGTGGACTAAGTTCTCAAATAAGCTCATAAAATTCTTATAATCAGAATATTTTCCATTAAATTTGGGGAGCTTCATATTTGGGAGTCTTGACTGATGTGTCTGTGCACTGAAAGAGATTTCAGGCAAGTTTGGCTGCCTATTTTTAGCCAATAGACTCAAAAACATTGATTTTGTTGTCACGCAAATGTCCTCAAGCTCAGCTCTATCGTCATTATCGGGATCTAAATTATCAACCTCTGACTGAAGCTTCATTGCTTGGTCAATATAAGTTTTTAAAATGTCTAAGCGACATTCTAATTCTATAGGGTTAAAAGATATCGTCTTTTCCCTTATAGATTGCTGAATTCTAACTATATTTTGTACAACCTTTGCTTTCTTTGCCATTAATTTCTCCAAAGTTTCCGATCTGGAAGGAGAATCTTGATGTTTTCTACTAGGCATTGTATAACTTCTACTTTATTTTATTCCTCAAAACAAATTTTAAATTTACCAAATTAATTTATTGGCCGAATTATATTCCAAATTAGAAATTAAAAATGTTTTGGACCACAAGAATTATAAAATATTATTCTCTCGTCGGTTACACGGTATTCGGATTCTTTACAATTTTTAGATCTATTTTTATTTTGCAAAAAATAGTAAATTTTGATCAGTATGTTCAAAAATTAAAAGTAAATTATTTAATTCTTGCCTAAAACCACTTTAAACAGCCTTTGGTATAATAAATATTTATTTAACCAAGTAAAATCGTTATAAGTTAAATTCTCAAGTATTATAGAATATAATATGATAGTGTGAACACGCTAAGCAAATTTGTTTTATAAAAATGTAGAATAAAAATTTTTGAAGCTAGTGTGAACACACAAACAAATTGATATTTTAAAACTATGTGAAAATTAACTTTTCGATGCTAGTGTGAACGCACCACACTGTTATTAGCTGAGAGTAAATAATAATACAAGTGGTATAGGAACACTCGGAATGAAACACTGATCTTAATAATTTAATAACAACGAATGTAAAAGTAAAAGAAAATGTAAATATAAAATTAATTAATTTATTTAAAATAAATAAAATTAACACTCGCGAATAATTTCGTGTATTTTTTAAAGCAATACAAGTTATTTTAATGATATTGCAATACCGACGGCAATTAAAGAATATTAATTTATCTCTCAATAATAAAGATAATAAATTATGTATGTATATTAACAAAATTATTAACACTCGCGTTAAGTTTCACTTTTAAGGGTGGGTTTTGTTTAAATATAACAAATAAATAAATTGTTTCACAATTATTTAAGTGTAAAAAATATATTTTGTGTTCGACTTGCAAAGTGAAATTAATTTTTGAATAATTTACAAAAATCTCTTAAATTTGATTAATTTACAAATTTAAGGTGATAACACAAATATTTTTTACACTTTTTACCTCTGGCTCTGTTTCGGAGTTACTCCCCTGATTACGTTCTGCTCTACAGATGATACAGCGGCAACGGGGCATCTGGGTGAACTTCTGGATAAGATGTGGACGAGATTATTTTAACGTTTTTGTTTTTGTGTTTTTTAAAACTTTTGCACTGTTTGTCGTGTTTGTTTGTATAAAAACTTGTGTATTTTTATGTTTTATCACTGTTTTCTTTATATGTTTTATTTGTATTTTATTTGTTGGTTTGTTTAAAACAGTTTAGTTTGTGTGATTGTGTTTTGTTTTATTATTTGTTTTGTATGTTTTAAAAACTTGTGACACTGTTTAATGTAAGTAATTGTTTTATATAATAGTTTGTTTGTGTTCACTGTTCACTGTTTATTTATTAAGTTTTAAATAAATTATAAAACTTAAGGGTTTTAAAAAATGAAATAATTTATCACTTCTTTTTTATTGTTTTTTAAGTTTTTATTAAGTTATTACTTAATTGTTTTTAAAAATGGAAAAACTTATCACTTTTATTTTTCACTGGTCCCTGCTCGGGCGCCAAAATGTTTATTCTTAATAGTTTTTAAGAATTTTTAAATTAATTAAATTATAATTTAAACAAAAGTTAGGGCACTGTGGTGAAAAAATAAAACTTTCAAAAACTTTAGAGAACACTTTAATAATAACACAACCGTTCGGATTTAAGATTACTTTGCAAGTAGAAATACATTTATTGTGTAGGTATACTGACGCTTCAATATTTGTCAGCATAGCCGTTAGTTTTAACATTTACAACAAAAAACTTAAAAGTAAGGTAAGTATTAGGAGTAAGTATTAGTTTTAGTATTATTAAATTCATTTATTATCATTTATTATTATTATTATTTATTATTATTATTATTTATTATTACTATTATTAGTAATAGTAGACTGGCTCAACAGCAAGTAAGGGCGAAAAATAAAGAAAATGCGTATTATAAAAGACAATAATAATATATATGACATTGTTTTGGACAAGAAAAATGTACTATTGAAAAAAGTGCTTTCCAGCTACGAAAGGTAAAATATGGAAAAGAATTTTTAATTTCAGTTTTGGTTTAAACAAGTACAGGTTTCGGTCTTATTTGTTAGGTAAAATAACACTTTTTTTAAAGTAACGTCTCAATTAATTAGGGAATGAAACAAAAGTGATAGATTTTCTAGATAACTTAATCGAGTGTTCAAATATAGACGAAACGTTAAGGCACAAAATGTATAAAATAATTAGTAAAATACCGGTTGGTAAAAAAGAACAAATGGAGATAAATTATTTTATTTTTTTCAGAAAATTTTACATTTTATCACAAACTAAAGCAACAACGAGAAAACAAAAAAAATTTGGAGTATACAAATCTTTTCAATAAAATAGGATAGGATAGGATTTACTGGCCGATAAATACAATGTGTAACAGAAAAATGTAAAATTGTGTAAAAAGATGAAAAAAGTGTTTGTTAATAAACCTTTACTTGTCCTTAGCTGATGCTAAGGCCTTAAAAAACTTTTATAAACAATATGGATATCATAATAAGTTGCTTAATTCGGTAAAACTCTTACTCTGCAATTGTATTTGTAATAAATTATGATAATAAGCGAATTTTATAAATTGTATTTTAGAGTCAAAGGATTTATTTATAAAATTTTATATTTATAGTAAATACATTTGGATTTTCTTTATATTTTTCTATACAAATTACACATATTTTGTTAAATAGTTCAAAAATATTTTTTTTTATATCTGTGGCAACGCAAATTGTGTTGTTTCAAATAATTCCGGGAAACGTCACAAATTTTTGAAGTGAAACTACCTTCTATTTTTATATGAAGGTACTATGTATGTAATTATATATAATATGTATAAAAATTTTATCAGTATTTTTTATGGATAATTGGATTAAAACATATGAAATTTTAAACAAGTTGAAAAATAATTCAAACGAGGAATCACTAAGCTATTCACATTTATTAAACTGCTACTTCTAATACGAAGTACTGATTTCAACGGATACATTAGAAATATATAAGCTTAAGCAATTATACAAAATATATATTTGGTTTTAAAATAACTAGTAGAGTAATGTTTTAAAGGTCCCTTATGAATATTGTATTGTAAAAAATGTGCGTATACACCAAAGATGGGCATTATTCAGTACCAGTACTTTCTTTCTTACTAATTACTGGAAATAAAATCAGTATTCAGTAAATTTTACTGGCTACTGAAAAAAGAAATCAGTATCCTGTAAATTTTAATGATTATTGGAAAAAAACAGTATTCAGTAAAAAGTATCAGAATTCAGTAAATTTTACTGATTTGTGTAAAAAATGCAGTAATCAGTAAATGACTGATATTAGATACTGTGTGTTTTGAAAATGATATATACACATTGCTCACTTATATAAATAGCGGCATAACTGAAAAAACGATTTTCCGAGAAAAATGGCTTTACAAGTTCAACGTGTTTTTATTCTTTTAAATTATCTAAAAGAGAAATGTGTTATTGGGTAAATAAAAACTTATTTGCATTGATGAGAGACTTAAACACCTACTTCTAGACCAATACATCCATAACTATATGCTGTTTGCTTTTCTCAGCACAAGCATTTCAAAATTTTTATCGCTTAGGTTTTGTTTTCTAGAGCGATTCACAATTCCAGCCATGAGGGTAATGGGGTTTTGGGGTATTGTATTTCATAAAAACGTTTTTTATGGCATTATGCTTATCCAGACAAGTTGTTGTTGTATCCCGTTCGGCCAAGTATAAAATTAATTTTCTGGAGATAAGTTCCCACATCGCTTAAATGCGGCTGTACATCAACATGTGGTAAACTTAACAATAACTCTTGTAAACTTATGAAAAGTGATATTATGTGATATATATATATATATATATATATATATATATATATATATATATATACCCTTCACCAATTGTGTTATGAATTGTATTTTTTTTTTTTCTAGAAACCCTGTTCTATGAAAACTTGTTAAACTCGAATTTTCTCTAACCTGAAACAAAAAAATGTATTTCTTTTGGCAAATATTTATAAAAAAACACACATTTTCTAGAATGAAAAGTTAAAAAACGTTTTACAGTGTCTAAAAAAATCTTGTGTCTTTTGAGGTTTCACTTAAAAACTTTAAAGATCTTGGAAGATCTTTTTCATACAAAAAATCAGGATCTCTAACTAAGTCATCACTATCAAAATCGGAAAATTCGTTCATTTTTTTTTTATTTTTTTTCACAACAAACAAATTTTAGGAAAAAATTCAAATATCTCCCGGAGTTCTAACTTGTTTTTATTAGTTTTCAAGTTTATTTATTAACCCAAATATTTTCATAAAAAAATTAAATATTAAAAAATTAACAATAAAAAAAGTGTTAGAAGAAGTCTTTGTAAGGAGATTAACTGTGTTTCTTAACAAATACAAAATAATAAACGAAAACCAAATTGGATTCCAAAAAGGGAAAAATATAAACAAATTACTGGGAAACTTCTCAAACTACATTAATAGCTGTCTTGGTAAACGTATGCATTGCCTAGTGCTAATCATTGATTTTAGCAAAGCTTTCGATACACTAACACATAGCAAACTACTGCAGATGATGGAGAAAATTGGGGTTAGAGGAAGCACACCAAACTGGTTTAAAAACTATCTCGATTGCAAAAATTATCGTGTTAGAATATGCAATAAACATAGTGCAGAAGTAGCGATAGATTGTGGCGTACCACAAGGTTCGAAACTTGGACCGATATTTTATACAATATATGCCAATGAAATGTTAAACACACTTCAAGGGAATTCAACATTCGCTAACGCTGATGATACCGCAATAGTGGTGTCGGATAAAAAAGTTGAATATGCCACAGAATTGATGCAAGAACAACTAAGTACAACAATAAATGCAAATAAAACAAAAATAATACATATAAAACCTCCACATTTTGCACATTCAAATATAAAGTTAAAATTTCATAAATATGAATGTCTTCATAAGAAAGCCTCAACACAACTGAAGATAAATGTAACATAGCCATAGAAATGGAAACTTACAAGTACTTAGGAGTGTAACAAATTTAGGTGGAAGCCTCATATAAATCTACAAAAGAAACTGCGGAAGTCAGCGTATAAGCTTTTTCATTTAAGTCAATGCTCTACTTACGATGTACTGAGACAAGCATATTACTCATTAGCTGAATCTTACATAAAGCATGGCATCGCAGCATAGGGAGGCTCAACACATTGCAGAATAATACAAAATACGCAAAACCATTTGCTAAAAATTCTTTTAAGAAACTACTACTTCTCTTATAATATAGACAACAGCAATCAATAGGCCATTCAATAACTTGCAATCTAACACCATACAGCGCAATATTTATGTCAACGCAATCAACAACATGTCTTCTAACAACAATTCCTTGTTAACAGCAAGGAACAACTTATCAACTACAACCAACAACGGGAAGATCTGTAACAGCAACCAATATAAGAACGCGTACAACAAACATAAGAACGACAACAATAAACACAAGAACACCAAAAACAAACATAACATCAAACACAGCAACAAACAATTCAAATAATATTGCCTCAAGACTCAACGTTTTAAGCATTAACAGTCGTATGCATAACAAAAACTTAGAATGAGTTTGACATGAGTGAAGAAATTGATAAGGCTCCCAGTGTGTTTTGCCGTACGGCCTGGCATTTAAAATCGTTGTTGATTGTTGCCGTGACCTATAACTATATTTTGGAATTATTTTTGGTGTCAAATTGTGCGAAGAGCCTGCTTAGTTTCGTCAATTATACTAACCTCATGCTAAGTTTTTGTTATGCATACGGCTGTAAAAGTATATATTCACGATAGTAAACGAATTTTATAAGGACAACAGATTCCTCAGTGTCATAGATCACGAGTATAACACAAGAGGTCAAACTCAGGGAAAATGTAAGGTCAAACAATTTTTCAATGAATATGGCAGAAACGAGCTAGGCGTCAGTTTACCAACAATTTTTAATAAAATACCTTAAAGTTTAATAAACCAAGACAATGAATTTAAAAGGAAAAAACTTATAAAACAGTATTTTTTAAGTTCGCAATGAATTAATTAATTTATATGTACCTACAGAATTCTAATTATGTATCCAGCTTAAAAGCCAATGGCGGGTCATTTCAGCTGTATTTTTTGTGATAAATTTGAATTTTAAAATAAATTTATTTATCTAAAAAAAGAAATAAGAAAACAAAGTATTTTGCTACCTGATACGCAACCAAAAACACTTTGATATGCTAAATATTCATATTGGGTAAAAACATATGAAATCAACCAATGAGTTGACCGCACCGATTTCGAATTGGATGAAATTTGGTACGAAGGGAAAGTTAACCATAATAATAGCGTTTGCCAACTTTCAGTGTCCTAGCTCTCGTATTTTCAGAATTATGACCATTCCATTCCATGCACTCAGATGCCTTAACACAATGTTTAATATCTCGAAAAGTATTCATTGTACGTTAATAATGAAGGACTCATTTTACAGACAAAAACATGCGCCAATCAAAAAAAAAAATTTTTTTTGGAATTTTCGATCAAGGATAATGTAAATAAAAAAAGGACTAAAATTTCCAAAGGATATATCTCGAAAATCAATATTTTTAAAAATCTCAAAAAACACATGTTAATTCTTATTATGTTTTGTACAAGTCTGCCAAATTTCAATGTGGAGTCTTTATTACAACATGAGTTATTAAGAAAAAAGCAGGCGAAGGTTTATATATTTCAAGAAATGTATCAAAATACAAAAAGGTGAAAAACTACAAAAAGAAGAACAAATTAAATGTAATGGAACTTTTTCGAATTTTCTTTGCTTAAACTCTTTTCCTCCATTGCTAAACCTTTAATAAAAAGTACAACATAATGTATTATCATTATTAAACACTTTATTGCAGCATATTTATTATTTCTGAAGGATTTCCATTACAAAGTTAAAAAAATTTTGCAGGCACCATTTATATAATTGTTTTGGAGTAGTTATTTGACCTTGTAATCGACGCTTTAAACTAGCTCGACGTGCCTCTCTCTTTACGGTACCTCCAAGACCGTCACTTGGACCTTTTCCATGGCTTGTTGCAAAAAAATGCCACTCAGCATTACATCCAAAATCTTCCATATGATAACATAAATTGATAAAGTTCTTTTTATTTTTAAACTGGGCAGCACCGTCTGAAAAATACGTGATTTTTTTCGGAGTTGTTTTTAACTTTTTTCTCAAAAATACATTCAGGTGGCGATGGAACAGGTGAACAGCTACAGAATTGTGTACAAGATAATCACATATTATTATGAAGTTTTTATGTTGTGTTTTTCTATCTGATTTGAAATAAATAGCAATTGGGTATAAAGTGGCCTGGGAGTTGTTCCAGTGAAATCTCTGGACTGCATCCTGAATAGTAAAAGATGCATTTTCTGAAAAATCGCAAACTGCTATATACTCATTTTCTTCCAAATTTGATTTTCTTTCGCTCAGATATGCTGCCTGCTGTTTTGCAATCCACAAAAACGCCAGCTTGGCTAATCATGGTCTCCAAATTATCCCTATCTACAATTACCCATTGTTTATATGTTATTTCATCAACATCATTTTGCTCTAGTAATTGATTTTGTTTTGCTTTTAAATTTTTAATTCCTGGACACTTGTTACATTTACGTAGGTGACACTTTGAAGAAGATGGAATGCATGTCATTTGTTTCAAACAATCTTTGTAACATTCAAGCTGATAATTCGGAACACCAGCAGTTAATTTTTTTAAACTTATAGCATCAACCATCAGCTTCACATTTTGATGCTTTGCACAAACACACACGTTATGAGATCCACTCGCATTTGCTAGAATAATATTCCTCGGACGAAGTTGGCAATACTTGGAAATACCTATTTTTATTCCATCATGTCGTTCCTTGAATAAGGCGTACATTTCTCTTAAGTTTCCAAGCAAAAGTCTTTTATTTTTCCTCACTTTAGTACCATTTTCAAAAACAGACACGAAATCTTTCTGTCCGGGCATACACCTGCTGACATCATCGGATTCATAAAAGGATGTCACTAAACTGCTTGTCACTGGCGAAATTGGACTTCCCAGTTTTGGTTTAGGCGTACTCATCACGCCCTTTGTTTCAACCAAATGCTTAACTTTTCGCGCGATATAGTTTGTAACCAGGAATTCTTCCTCAATTTTATGTATTGTCCAGCTTTTTGGTAAAATTGTTAGCAGTTGGATTTTCTCACTATTTTTTGGTAATAATTTAAACTTTTCTTTTAATTGTTCTATTATTTCGGATTGTGGGCACATATGCGAAGTTGATTGTGCTGAACGGTGGAAAATTTTGTTTTTAATCGAATCAGTTATTTTCCTGCATTTTGCATCTCTGTACCGTTTTTAATGTAACTTCTTCTTTTTTATCGGAGATTGTTCCAGATATTGGTTTAATTTTGAAATAGCAACTTCTTCCGTGCCTGGCGCAATGTCATCGAATATATCTACATTTTCGTTTATGTCTGAACCTTCTTCCAAATAAGATTTATTAGATTTTTTCAGATGCGAAAATTTTATTCTACATGTCCCACAAATTTTATTTGAGATCGTAATGGTTTTATCTTTAGTATACTGTAGCATCCATTCTTGGACTTGTCTTAAACTTTTATTGCACCCAGTGTGACCGGATTTTTTATTTAAATACCGAATGAAGTGTGTACGACTTTTTTGTATTCTTTCAATTTTATTTTTTCAAAACATAAACCTTCGCCTGCTTTTTTCTTAAAAACTCATGTTGTAATAAAGACTCCACATTGAAATTTGGCAGACTTGTACAAAACATAATAAGAATTAACATGTATTTTTTGAGATTTTTAAAAATATTGATTTTCGAGATATATCCTTTGGAAATTTTAGTCCTTTTTCAAAAATTTTTTTTTTAATGGCGCATGTTTTTGTCTGTAAAATGAGCCCTTCATTATTAAGGTACAATGAATACTTTTCGAGATATTAAAAATTGTGTTAAGGCGTCTGAGTGCATTTTTATTGATTTTTGCCAACTTGGAATGGCCATAATTCTGAAAGTTGGAAGGCTATAGTCTGAAAGTTGGCAAATATTATTGTACCGATCTATAGATCATGTGTACAAAATCTTATCAAATTTGGAAGTGATGAGGTCAGAAATGTTAATATTTTCGGTTGATTTCATATGTTTTAACCCTATTGGTTTTTTTTTTATCGATAAACGTGACATTTAATTATCAATTTTTTATATTATTTAAATTTATAAATAGTTTTATTAAAAAAATTGTGTTTTAAAATAATATAATTAAAAATGTGCGAAAATCTGCGAAACTAAATATTTTTTAACAACTTTCAAAGTCTAAAACTATTGGTACATATTTTTTAGTACATCACTCAAACAACAAATAAAATAATTTAAAGAATTCCAAAAAAAGGGATAAAAAAGGAGCCGCTTAAGATTCTACTTAAAATTTAAGATACTTAAAAACTAAAACAAAAATAACAAAATTAAAAAAGAAGAATGGCAATAAAAACAAAACAAATTCATATTATAAAGGAATAAAATATGAATAACAATTACACAAAAAACCACAAAAATTAAGAAACGGAATTTATATTAACATAAAAAAAACATAAATTAACAGTTATATCAGGACTCGAGAATAAAAATTCTCGGAGGTTGCGCCCACTTGCGTTTATAAGCGGATCTCCCCAGTAGGATGCTTTGCATTAAGGCCAGCACCAGTTACCACACTACAATTACGTACCAATGGCTGTATTTCATCAAAGCATTCCGCAGTGAAAGTGTCACTGGGTTTAAGGTACATTGAAATGGCATTCAAATCCACACAATTCAGCTTTTGAATACGGACAGCCGTATTCTCAACCGAACCAGTGCGTAGTACAATTTCCTCGCAATGCAAATCATCTCTTACGAGGTCAGCCGCCCCTCCTTCTCTTCCATTCTGTCGGTCACGCCTAAAAACTCTATATCCAGTCATGTCAAACTTATGCCGAGCAGTTAGACGGTGCTCAGCCATAAGTAGAACGTTCGGTTTTTGTCGTGTCAGGAATAAACTCAAATAGTGCCTCTTGTGTCTTAAGACAGTTGAGTTGTCGTTAATAAAAAAATATTCTGAATGAGTTATCCATGGTGTCTAAGTGTCAGAAGCATACCAAGCAATGAACGGAATCTGTCCTCTTCATTGTCCAAGTCACGGTACTTAACTGCAAAACTACCAATTTTACTGAGGCAGTTCAAAAGTCCACCACCAAAAAAGCCTTTACAGTCTTTGTCAATTAAGTCATATTGAGCCAAAGCCACTTCAAAAAAAATTTCTGATTTTCCGGAATGTGTTTTTCCGGTCGTGTTGGTCCTATGTACTGACATAGATACTTTACAAGCTGCCCCAGATGCAGCGGCATAAGAAACCCCAAACTTTACCTTACTGTCAGTAGCATGCGGAATACGTGCACGGGGTCCAGCCCTGGTAAGCTTCCTTTCCTCCTGCCTGCGAAGCAGTTCTAGCCTACGAGGACACTCCCGTGAGCTAGCCGCATGTCCCTCGCTACCACAATTGCAGCATTTGACAGGGAGCCCTATCCTCTTTGACATCTGCCCAGTAACTGAACTGGTCATCAAAGTTTCCTGCACATTCTGGTCGCGAGGAGGCACTTCATACTTACAAGGGCCATGAGAACCAGCACACTTGACACACCTATAAGGCATACGACAGTTTGAGGAAACGTGTCCATACCGCCGCAGTTGAAGCACTGCGTAATACCTGTTCGTCCTTACGTGTATTTTACACCGAAGTACATATCGGACAACATAAAACTTCTCAATGTCTGAGTCTCTCGTCAATCTGACAACCCATTTTTCACCTCCAAGCCGAACCAAACCAATGATGTTGACGTAAATTTGGGGCCGTTCAAATGCGCTAGTATTTCCCCTTTTTCAATAGAGTCGGGAAGGCCCTCAATCACCAACGTATATGGACGCAGACTCTTAGGAGTATAGGTGTAAAAGTGCACCTTTTTTTCTCCAATAAAACCTTAACCTTCTGGAAGTCTTTAAGAATGCAGACCCCTAACACTTTTATGGTATAATTTTTATGACCTAACACTTTATCAATCAAATCTGCAATATTCTTAACATTAATATCATATGTGGTTATCACTGGTACATATTTGCTTACTCTCTTTACAGCTCGATTTCCGGAAATTTCCTGCCTTATCCGCATAGCTGCTTGTTGATTTAGCTTCCTTTGTTGCCTTGTCTTTTCTTACTGGAACACAACTCTTCTCTGAAAGCTCTCCCAGTTCTTCAAGCGAAGAATTGGCATCATGACTATTATTTTCTTGCATTTTCAAAATGCATTGCAGCTTCTTTTTTAAACTGTCATTCTCGTGGACGAGAAGACCAATTTCCCTTCCCGCATCATCAAGCTTCTCCATCAGCTTGGAATTTAGCTTCACTAGCATTTCCATATCAATTTACTTATCAGTAGTTGCTAATTTCCTCGCGGGAATTTTTCTTTCCATGCCACTTACTACTTCTTCATCATCCATTGCAGACGAATTCATTTTAAACTATTATTGCCCAAAGGGCGCAATAAATTACAAAAAAATTTTATAGAATTGTCTTTTATGCCGAACTTGAGTGTTCAAATCACTTGCCTGCCTTCTATAGGCTTCTCAAAAAAATAATATTATCAATGAAATTTTCAAAATTTCAATCGAAAAGTGTCTATGCACCTTTATATATTTTCTGTTTTTTATATTTATATTAATTTTCAATTTATTGTACACACACAACCGTTCACTTCAAAACTCAAAAACCGATTCCGTTTTTATAAGTTTCAATTTTTTCAATTAATAAAGTAATTTATAGCACAGGGTGGTTCACTTATGTATCAATATTAATTTACAATTTATATACAGTGCACAATTTCGTAAAATTAACACATATTTATATATTTCGTTTTTTGAGTTATGCCACCATTCATGTAATGTAATGTAATGTGTGCATATCATTTTCAAAACACACAGTTCTACTTTAGTCAGTTACTGATTACTGCATTTTTTTACACAAATCAGTAAAATTTACTGAATTCTGTACCTCGTTTCTGTATTTCTCGAATCGTAAAAGTTTTCGCATGAAACAACTAAATTTTTAGAAAAACGATGTAAATTGAAACAAAAAACGGGTTTTCTCACACAAGTGTTTCTGTATCTTTAAAATGCGAGAACTATATGTCATTTAAGTTATTTTCCAACAGTTATTGGAAGTATGCGAGAAAAAGTGTTTCTGTACCAATATTTTGTGAAAAGTTTTACGCAAGAACTGTCAAAACAACTCACATTTAAAAACAGTGCGAAAACAAGTAAGATTAAAAATATATTTTTAAATTTGTGTAAACATGGAGTCTAATTCAGACGAAAAGGTAAAAAGCAATTTAACTCAAAAATAAAAAAGTATTATCAATAAGTATTCATGCGTTTATTTATGTTTTATATCTTTTTATTTACAAAATTGAAAATTTAATAATATTTCGCCGATCATTCTGTTCAGCTATTAATAAGGCCGCACTATACATTTTTTCGCTATATTATTTAAAATTTATTTTATTTATTAACTTTTATATTGTTTGATAATTTATTTCTTTATTTTGACGTTTTGTTTTTATTTGACACTAGTACTGGAATTATTCCAGTAAAAACAAAATCAATGTTGTCTGTTTTCGCATTAAGAACCAGAAACACTTTTTACTCGCAAATCGAGAAACGATGAAATTTTTTGTTTCACACTTGATGTGAAAACTTTTACGATGCGAGAAATACAGAAACGAGGTACTGATCTCATTTTCAGCAATCAGTACTTTTTACTGAATACGATTTTTTTTAGTAACCAGTAAAATTTATTGAATACTGATTTTCTTGTCACTCACATTTATGTAAAGAAGCAACAAAATCTAAAATATCTCACTGCTCTCTCATGTTGTGAGAAGTAAGAGAGCATTTCTGTACTTTGGTTTAAAGTCTCTCCCTATTGATATAAGGAAATTTAACGTCACTAACCAGCGTTGCCAGAAGCTTTGAAAAGAAAATCATCATATGCAGAAAAAAAAATCATATTTTACGGAAAAAAATCATAATTTTTTCAATACCAAATTTTTTTAAAAATTATAATTAAAATACATATATTAACATACATTGTATATATTTAAATTATTATTGTTAAGAGTGTACGAAGTTTTATGAAGAACTATTACTCTAATATATATAGGGTTTTATATTTTTAATGATATCTTGGTTAATTTTTAATTTATAGCAGAAACAGTTTCTTATTCGAGAGTGCTGTTGTCTAATCTTTTTCTATATTAAGTTTTGTTTAAATTGGCCGTTGAGTATATTTGTTCGACATTTGCTGAAGAAATAGGAAGACTTATTAAGTTTTGAACAAATTTTGACAACACCAGAAAAGCTGGAATGTTGTCAGTACGAGTTATTTTTGAAACTTTTGACCAAAATTCCTCACTGCTAAGATTATCTAGAGTTGTAAAATGATCACTGAATTTTAAAAAGCGGAGTTCTCTAAATTCGTTGTGTATATTAAGCCTGTCAGAGACTTAATTTTTCAATTTATAATTTTCAAAGGATCAAGAGCTCTTTTAAAAGCGTATCGTTAAAATCAAATAATTTTAATACTTGTTTACATAACTCAATGTAAAATGCCAGACAATTTTCAATAAATTCATTTTTTTCATTTGAAGTGAGCTTTGAGCTAGAAATTTTTTGTTTAACAAAAACACCCAGATAGACTTTATCGTTGTGTAGAAATAGACTTTTGTTTTCAAAGTCAAGGTCGTTATTGTGACTCATTTTCACATATTCTGTTTGTATAAAATTGTCTAAAAATTTTAAGTAAAGGCGTTGCAGTTTCTAATACATATGTATTTGACAGGATGAGCTTTGAAAAATTTTGTTTTGTTTACAAGCTGATACAAAACTTATCTTCACTATGTAGTAAAATTTCAATGAAAGTACTACACATTTGAAATACAAAAATCATAGTTTTTATTAATTAGAAATCATAATTTAAGAGAAAAAATCATCAAATCATATTTTGGTTCAAAAATCATCAAAAATATGATAAAATCATCATTTTGGCAACGCTGTCACTAACTTCACCCTCGTGGCCTAAATAAATTCACTAGTAGGGAATGAAGTAACAAAGTGCAATAAAATATACATAGGAACATAGGAAAAATATTGGACAAAGAAAAAATAGTAAAAAAGAGATACACCAAAGAAAGTCTACATATACAAAAGAAAATAGCGATCACAATGAACCTGAAAGAGACAACATTAATGGCAGCTATAGAGTCGCTATTAGCTAATCTTTATTTAGGATGTTCATGTTAACATGTTTATTTTTATTTTTAATTAATGTTCTAACGTCTTTATTTTGTAAGTACATGTTTCTGAAGTTTTTATTTCAATCACAAAGGAATTCTATTTTTATTTTATGATTTATTTGAATAAAAGATAGATGCCTTTGATAAAGTCGACAAATAATCGACGAAACGTCGGGAAAAACAGTAGTTAAATTGTATTTTTAATTACTTAACAACTGTAGGCCTAAATAGCTTATAAATAGAATCTATAACTAAAAATAAAAAATTATTCATAATTTTTCTGAATAGTATTAATGCGGTGGGACCAGCGTGACCGTTGTTTCTAGTAAAGTAGCAACTTCCTACATTTTCGAATGCTTGCCCCTTTTTGTGCCCTTTTTGTTATGTTGTCTTTTGAGTCTGTTGCTAGAAGAATATTGGAGCAATGGGGAGTTTTGCAACATTTTTTAGTTTTTGCACAGTTTAAAGAAAGAAATGTCTCCAATCTAGAACAAATACGTAACATTCAAGAAGGTTTAGCTCCTATAAATAAAATGTATTGTAGTTTTAAACAAAATGTTTATTTTATTTTTAGCTTAGTGCTCCGCGATTAGAGCTACTTAGCGATGTTTATTTAATTCTTGTCTATTCTAACAAATTGTTCTTCTTATATACTATTTGGTTGAGTATTTTTACAAATTACACTCAACCTCTTATTTCTATACTTAACCTAATTTATCCATATCTTAACTTCAGTAAAATACCAGGCAATTATGAATTTTGAGTAATTTACTAAATTCAGGTTTGAGTGGAATTATTAAATTCTTATTATTTCTATTTTTACAAATTTACTTAAATAGAACAAATGCAATGAGAAAATGCTGATCGTTGCATTATTTTGCAAACCACTTGTCTGTTGGTTTACTCAACTGCATGTGTACAGTGTAACATGAGCTTATTGTTGTGAATGCCAGTGTGTCGGCAATTTAGACTGTTTATTACAGTACTTATGTGATAGTAACATTAACCGATCAGTCACACTACACCTCCGCTTTTCATAAGAATGTTCATACAACGGTAGTTTTATGGACATTCTTTTACAAAATATGAAAAAATAATTATTTGTTTTTATTTTATTAATTGACTTTCTAAAGCTGTTCTTATATTAGTATTATTAATTTTTCTTAAACTATCCGGATAGTTTTCTTACATGTACTATTATTTATTGTTTTTGTGGTATATGTTAAGTCTATTTTTGTGAACAGTTTGTTCTTTATTGGTTGTCTTATCAACTATGGTTACATTATCTCTTAAATCTATTCTCTTAATTTTAAATGGTCCTTTATATTGATTATCCAATTTATGACCTATTCATTTCTAAGTAAAACTAAATCTCCTATTTTAAAGTTATATGCTGACGTTTCCTTATCATAATTTGAACAAATACGTTTTTCTCGATCAAGTCGAAACCGAAATATAATAATACCTCGGCATCGATGCCTAATGTCTGAATGGCAGTTTTATGTGCATGCCGCACGTCTTTGGAACAATCTTCCACCAATTCAACAAATAAATAGCAATGCTAATAGTTTCAAAAAATTTTTATTTAATTTTTATAAATAATCTGAACAAAAATAATATTTTCATGCTGTTTTATTTTTTGTTTTTATTTTTGATAATATTGTATACTTACATATGTATTAAGTTTATGACGTTAATTCAAATATTGTTACGTAATGCGTTCCTGTACTATAAATATAAGACCTGGTCTTGTTGTGCAGGAAATATAATTAATTGAATAAATAAATAAATAAATAATTTTCTTTTTGTAATATCTTGTTTCTATCTAATAATATTCTAGCTCTTTTAAAGGCTATTTCTAATTTAAATTTTGCCTCCTTTTCATAGTTATCTACATTGTATAATGGACTTATTCTATCTACCTCATTGAATTGTTGAAATATATTGGGTAGTTTTGCAAAAAGATATTCTACAGTAAAGTCATATTCTTCAAGATCAAGACGCATTTTTGTTAGTTTAGAACTTGGGTTTTTCATTGAAAACAAGTATGACAGTAGTCTGTGGTCTGTACGGACAGTGAAATGTTTGCCATAGATGTATGGTCTGAAATAAGTAATAGCCCAGTGTATAGCAGTTAACTCTTGTTCGATGGTTGACTTATTGCTTTCGCCTTGAGTGAAAGTTTTGAAGCGTAAGCAATTGGTAAATGTTTGCCTTCAAATTCTTGTGTAAGGACTGCTCCACAAGCATATTTGCTTGCGTCTGTTGTTATACAAAATTCTTTTGTGAAGTCTGGATATTGTAGCAGTGTTGGACTCATTAATGCCTTTTTAAGATATTTAAATGCATAATCGCACTCTTTAGTCCAGTTGAATGATATACCTTTCTTTGATAGTTTTGTCAGATGTCTGGAATATTCTGAGAAGTTTTTAATGAATCTGCGATAGTAATTGCAGAAAGCTACAAATCTCTTCGCGCTATCCGCATCTTTTGAAGTTGAATAGTTTTCGATTATCGCATATTTTCTATCGTCTGGAAGAATTCCGCTGTCCGAGCATTTATGACCAAGGTAAGTTACTTCTTTCCTGAAAAATGAACATTTTTCTGGATGTAATTTTAGATTATGTTTTCGGCATAATTCAAAGACATCAGTTAAATTGGAAAGCATGTGCTTCTCTGAACATCCAAGAACGACTAAATCATCCATGTAAAGGAAGGCTTGGTCTGGCTTAAGACCGCTGAATGCAAAAGTCATCATTCTTTGAAAAGAATTAGGTTCTATTTTTCGACCGTAAGGAAGTCTAGTAAATCGGAAAGATCCATTGTTTGTTGAAAAGGACGTGTAGTCTCTTGAGTTTTTCTCTAAGCTAATCTGGTGGAATCCTGACATTAAGTCTAAACATGAAAAGTATTTGGCTCTACCTAATTGGTCGAGAATATCATCTATCCGTGGTAATGGGAATTTGTCTGCTATCAGTTTTTTGTTTATTTGTCTGTAATCTATAACTAGTCTCCATCTTTTTTGTTCAGAACCCGGAATGGATTTGTTTGGGACTAGTAAAATCGGACTATTATATTCGGACTGTGACGGCTCACTATTTTATCATATATAAGTTTTTTAACCTGTCTGTCAACTTCTTCTTTTTGTGAATGCGGAATACGATAATTTTTAATGTAAGTAGGTTGTCTATCTTTTACTCTTAACTTTTGGTCATAAAAATTGTTAGTTGTAACTGTTTCTGTTTCTAGACCAAAGATATCACTGTATTTCGAGCAAAGTTTAATTATCGTTTCCTTAAATTGGTATGGAAAATTTTTCTTCAGAATATTTAAGACTTCTGTTTTTCTACTTTTATTTTTGTTTCTTTGATTTTTAATTATTTCATAATCAGTGATATTTTCAGTTTTGATATTGTTTTGTGAAATTGTGATTACATTATTAGTAGTATTCATGATACGATAAATGCGTATTTTGTTTTTACCAGAGTATTTGCAATAAAAATGCCTGGCGAAGGCTCTTGATTTGGTATTAGAAGTTCGCTTTCTGGAGAATTTAATTTGATGTACAACTTCTGATCTAGCTAGTAATATTATTTCATTGCATGTATTCGTAATCGGAATTTCTATAGGTTTCGGAATGTTAAAAGGGCGTAGGACAAGGTAATCGCAGTATTTATTAAAATCTAATACACAGTTATACCTTTTGATAAAATCCATACGGATGATTCCATCACAAGGTATGGGAAAGTTATTTTGCACTACTTGAAAATTATGCGGTATACAGAAATTTTCAAATTTTAATTCGAGAAAAATTTTTCCTATTGACTTAATTTTTCCCTGTCCTATTCCGCTTAGTGTTGTTGTCTTATTAGTGTTAATATTACTAGCAATAACATAATTTGTTTTTATAAGTGATATGTCTGCTCCTGTGTCTATTAGTAATTTTACGCTTGTGTGTTTGGTGTCGATTTGAATGTTAATGAAGAAACATAAGTTAAGGTTTAGATTGTATATTTTGTTAACTAGTGAATTGACCTTAGGGGAGCATTCGAGTTTTCCGAATCATTGTCATTTGTGTCTGTTGCGTGAACGTAGTTCCTATTTCTTTGGTTATAATAGCTTTGTCTATTACGGTTGTTGTAACGATTCTTTCTATTATTATTATTATTTGCATTGCCTCTATTAAATCTTTGGAAATTACTTCTGTTTCCAAATCTTGTGTTCTTATGGAAATTACTAAAGTTGGGTCTTTGCCCTAAGTGTAGTATTGCATTTTGCTGACCAGTTGCTTCAGTGCAACTATTACTAACAGCTTCATTCATGCTGTTGAATTTTCCTGCTTCCATTATAAGTTTTACCTTATCTATGGTACAGTTTTTGGTAAGCGCCTTTACTGCTGTTTGAGTTGAATATTTCGTAGCAATTTCTAAGGGCAATTTATCCGCAATATATGCGTTTTCTAGTTGTTTTGCTAAATTTTCTATTTCGCTGCAATAGGCGTTTGCAGTTTTATTGTTTTGTTTTATATTCATTATTTTCGCCGTAAGCACTTCAGCTGATTCTCCTTTTACACTGTTGTTTAATTTAGTAATAATTTCTGCAATAGTGTTTTCAGTGTCTATTAAGTTTCTAGCGTTCTTAGTTTTTATAAGGGATACCGCTACCGATTCATGCGTTCCCTTTATAGAGTCAACCAGTGTTAACGAGTCTATAAAGGAACGTAGATTTTCGGATTTCCCGTCAAAATCAGAGATAAGTTTTGAGTCTGTGCCTAGAAAGTCGACTATTGTTTGTGCCATATTATTTGTTTGTACGTCTGGACTGGCTAATGTGAATTTGTATTCTATTGCTTCATGTATAGAAGTTGGTAAATTTATTTCTATTCCTTTTCTCGTGGCTAGCTTTAGTGTTCTATTTGTTAAGTCTTGGAAAAATGATTCAGCTGCTGTTTTGAGCTTTTGTGAGCCTATGAAAATGTATGTTGAATAATACTCTTATCTCTTCTAGACATTGACACAAATTTTCAAAGTGAGTCTTTGTAGTTTCTTCCTTAATTGGTCTATCTATGTTTAGACATTTGTACGCTTGGTCAAAATTTTCTTTTTTTATCCTTGCCTTGTTAATTATATCTTGCCATTCCATTTGCCTTTTGTAATATACTACTTTTTTTTTCTTTAGATTTTGTCCAGACCGTTTGCTCCACTCAAATATCGTTTTTTCAATCTTCTACTATGTATTGCGTAAATTCTCAAAGAAAAGTTGAGGCCTAATAAAATAGTTAATAAATTTGGTTTTTCCTGTACTACCTCCACCTCATTGACCACATTGGCATTTGGGTGTTCTATTTTTGATTGCTCTTTTCCCATTGCTCAGACCATCTAATCATTCTAACTATTTCTTCTTCTATTCTTGGTTTTTTTGTTACGTCGGTCACCGTAGGTGTTTCTTTAATACCAATTATCGTCCATAGCTCTGTTAACATTTCAATTTTATTTTCTAATGAAGATTCTTTTAGTTTTCTTCCTTAAAATTAATTGGATTTTTGCTCTTGCCCATTTTATGTACTAAAATATTTTATTTATACATAATATGTATATAACTTAAATATTCTTAAATTATCTATGCATATTGTTGTAAAAAAAATTAGTGTTTTTTATTTAATAATGCTTTTAGTAAAGCATGTATTTCATTAATGCGCTCCCAAATTGTTGTAGCGCGTTCCCAACTTCGTGGTGGGTTTGATTTTACTTCTCTCAGAAGTAGCGCATTTTCCCTTTTTAACTTATTAGTGTAACTCCCTCGTCGTTTGGGTTTTGACACTTTTGGAATTGCCGGTTTATTAGCCGATTCCCTCTTTTGTTGTCTTATTTTATATTGCTCTATGGTTAACGGCTGTGAACCAATTTTAGACATTCTTTATAATAATATTTTTAATTAGATTACAAAAACTCCTCAAAAAAAAAATATGTTCTTGTGTACACTACTTCCAAACACAGAATTTCAGTGTAAATATAAATATTAAAAAAAGCATAACAAAACATGGCTCTCACTAAAGGCCCAACTATAATGTGCACAAACTAGCTTATGCCAACTTATACAACTGTGCAAATACATTAAATTATATGTGGTAAACTATAATGTGAATAAGATAACTTTTCGTCAAATTTCGTTAAATTTCATTTCTTTATGCAAGGTACGAAACTGATCGCACTTTCCGACGGAAACAGCTGATTGTGCTTTGGTTCATACATTAATAAAGAAATATTCTAATTAAGACCTAAATTGTTAAAATTTTTAGTTTTTAATTCAATAAAAAATGTTAGAAAAAATAACATTTTTATTTATGGCTAATTTTTTACAATTATAATATATTTTTAATTAAATTTGTATTTATACACACATATGTATACCATATAAACGATTAACATCGTTGCATTTTTTAGTACGGTTGGCCACAAACACAAAACAGAAAATAATTTGTAATAATTTTTTTTTACATTTTCTTAGAACATAAACCAAACTATGTAAATGTGTTTGTGAATGTTATTAAATATAGAAAATATTTTCTTTAAAGCCTTTTAGTTTTAAAATTTTGTTGATTTATATAGAAATTATTTTCGGCAAAAGTACGAAATAAACATAAATGTGCAACTGTGGCAAATAAGTTACTAAATTTATGTAAGTACATTGTAGCTACATAAATTTCTTTGATAAGTTACCTAAGCATTTGACAGGCTTTTCGTTGAATTTTTGACATAAGCTAAAGCTAGCTTATGCACATTATAGTTGGGCCTTTAGAAAAGTTTCTCTTTACAGCTTCGTTAGTGCTTGAGTTTTAAAACAGAGTAGAACATCAAAACAAAAGGCGACAATGAAGTAAAAAAAACTGTAAGTCATAGTAGAAACATCGAGTGCACTAGAACATATACAAAGCATGCTCACGAAAATAGTGTTGTTAAATAATGCGATTTAAGGCTGTTAAAAGAAAATACTTTTCTACAATATAGAAATGATATGCAAACCAGTGTTTGAAAAAAAACAGTACACTAACATACTAACGTACTGTTTGACCAACACAAACTATAATTTTTTTTTATTGTTTATAAATCTGTACGCAAACAAAATACCGTACACAACGATTGTAGGCTGATAATCACAAACACTACGATAACGTACTGAACTTTATTTAAGGGTTATTTTTTTGTTTGTGTACTGATCTTAAAGAGTTCACTACGTAAACTGTAGTGTATTTTAGACAGTGTTTGAAAAAAAACACTAAAGTACACTATGTTAGTGTACTGTACCAAATTTTATTAAGTTCAGTACACAAATTCATTCTGTTAAAAAATACAAAATGCATAAAGATTTTCTTAGCGTTTGTGTATGCGTACGCAAACAAAATACCGTACACAACGATTGTAGGCTGATAATCACAAACACTACGATAACGTACTGAACTTTATTTAAGGGTTATTTTTTTGTTTGTGTACTGATCTTAAAGAGTTCACTACGTAAACTGTAGTGTATTTTAGCGTATTTTTTAGTGAACTTTAGCGTATTTTTTAAGTGAACTTTAGCGTATTTTTTAGTGAACTTTAACGTATTTTTTAGTGAACTTTACCGTACTTTTTAGTGATCTTTAGTGTTTTCTATAGCGATCTTGCTTGTAAATTATTTTTGTGTTCTCTTGAGGATTTTTAGTAGATTTTAGCGTACTTTTTAGTTATCTTTGAAATTTTTCATAGTGGTTTTGGTTGTAAAATTACAATTGAAAATTTAATAAATAAAATTTTTTATTTTGTATTAAAAGAAGTACTAAAGTTTGTTTAATTTATATAGTATTAAATTTCAACATTTATTATGATTTATCGATGAAATTTGTTATTTAAAATAAAGTATATGTTAATAAATTGAATTTATAAATACTTTTTTTTATAAAACAAATATAGAAAAAAGTCAAAATAAAAGATAAATTTGATAATTGGAAAAAATATATCATAAATTGGTTGGCAGATATTATTTTCGGTAATTTTAAATTTTTTGCAATGTAAAAATCAGTAAAAAAAAACAATACTGAATGAAAAATGTTTGGAAAAACCAACTATCAATTTATGGAGTTTAAAATATGTAAAATGCTTTTACTGCAGCATAAAGAGTGTTAATACAAATAATTTTAGAAGCAGGTAAACATATTTTTACATCTGCTTAAAAAAATGCCTAAATTGTAAGAATTATTTCTTCAACTTAATGGAGTAGGTAGAGAACAGACGAACTTGAATCAGCTTTGTAATAATTTATTTTTGTTTTCATAAGTTGTTGGTTTGTTCAATAAATTTTCAATATAAACATTGTAATAAAATTTAAGTTATTTTCCTATTTTTTTTTAACAGTATTTAGTGTTCTTTACAGTATAGAGTATTTTTTGCGTACCTTTTTTTGCACTTTCCGTAACAAATGAAAATTTAATAATACAATTTTTAATTTTGTATTTATAAAATTTGTTAAGAAAATTATCTTTTAATTAATATAATACCAAAACTTTAAGATTAAATATAATCCAATAAATAAATCAGTTATTTATGATTAGGTATTTGATAATAAAATGAATTTATAAACATCTTTACCATATGAAATGTAGAAATTAGTATCAAAATAAGGGTTAAATTATATAATTTTTTATGAAAAACTGATAACTGGTGGAGAAGCATCCTAAAATTACTTTAGGTAATTTTAAATTAGAAAAATGTAAAAATTAGTAAAAGATATTTTTGAATAGAAAGGGTTTGGAAAACCCAATTGTCAATTTATGCAGTATAAAATATGCAAAATGCTTTTGTTACAGCATAAAGACTGTTAATATCAAATATTTTTATGAGCAGTTAAACATATTTTTACATCTGCTTAAACATTCCCCATAAATAACTATGAAAACAAGCCCTAGTTTATCTAAAATTAAATTTTTTTGAGGTACCTAATAACTACAAACCCCATTAAAAAAGACTTCATTGTTATCGTGCATTCTAGGTAGTAAAAAATTTGTTTTGAGAACTTATTGGTTAGTCTTCTTACTAGAAGCTTGTTAGATTTATGTTAGTATAATTTCACACTTAATAAGAAAACAGAGAAAATGCCGAGCGCCAAAAACCAATTTTTGCAGGATTTATTCGATGAAAATAGTGGAGGTATAATATGCCACAATGGAAGTTGCAAAAACAAAATATTATGTAAACATACGGGAAATTTGGATAGACGCCTTAAACAATTTCATTATAATTTGTATTCAGACTATGTTGCAAAGAAAACTGCTTTAAGAACCAAAAACAAACATCGTTAACACGAAAATAATATCAAATCGCTTAAATCGAGATGATGTCGAATTAGCGATTGTGGAACTTTTTACAAAAAATGGACGCCCACTCTATATGGTGGATGATCACGCCTTTAAAATATTAGCAAAACCTGTTTTTGAAGCCTTGGATATAACTGTAAATGAACGCAATGTGTCTGATAGAATAATAACATTTTTTTAAAAAATTAAGTCTAATACCAGTATCATAGAAGATTTAAAAGAAAAAAAACTAGTGTCATTAAAAATCGATGCAGCGACAAGACAAGATTTGAGTGATCTTGGTATAAATGTGCAGTATATTAAAAATAAGTGTATATAAATCAGAACTTTGGCCATTAAAGAACTCAAATTAAGCCATACAAGTGAATATTTAAAAGGTATTATATTAGAAGTACTTCGAGAGTATGATATTAACATAAACCAAATTTATTCAATTACCACTGATAATGGAGCGAACACGCTTAAGACAGTAAAAACTCTAAACACAAGTTTGGACGAATCGCTGGTGGATGAAGAAATTAATTATTTGAAGAACATATAAATTAGACTTCTAGAGAAAGTAATATCGAAAGAAATTTTTCATTCTTTAATATAACTGGAATTCGATGTGGTGCACATACCTTGCAACTTTGTGTACATGACGTAATAAAAATACCTCACATTAAAAAAAAGCTGGACAATGTTAGATCTTTATTAAAAAACTAAGAACTTAAACCTATTTAACCATTTTAAAATCAAGTAACTATAAAAAAACCATTAATAGATTGTCCAACTAGATGGAACACCACTTTTGATATGCTTTAACGGCTATTAGAAGTTAAAAGTATTATAGAACCTTTAAGTAATGAAAACGCAAGTTTGCAACTCAGCACTGACGAATGGAAATTTGTAAAGGAATTTACGGAAGTTTTTAAATCAATTTACAATGCTACACTAAAACTGCAATTGGAGCAGCTTTGTTTTAGTGAGCTATACATAATTATAATAGATTTACTGATCCAAACGTTAAATCAACGAAAAGGCAAATTACTTAAAATAAACGGGTTAATTCAAAGAAAGGTAAATATCAAAATGCAATTTTTAACATAATCCATCAAGTAATTTGCCTTTTCGATGATTTAACGAATATAAAAGCAATTTGGCCATTTCACTATCCGGCAGATTTTCCGTTTGGATAAGTAAATCTATTATTTCTTTCGATATTACTTTCTCTAGAAGTCTAATTTATATGTTCTTCAAATAATTAATTTCTTCATCCACCAGCGATTCGTCCAAACTTGTGTTTAGAGTTTTTACTGTCTTAAGCGTGTTCGCTCCATTATCAGTGGTAATTGAAAAAATTTGGTTTATGTTAATATCATACTCTCGAAGTACTTCTAATATAATACCTTTTAAATATTCACTTGTATGGCTTAATTTGAGTTCTTTAATGGCCAAAGTTCTGATTTATATGCACTTATTTTTAATATACTGCACATTTATACCAATATCACTCAAATCTTGTCTTGTCGCTGCATCGATTTTTAATGACACTAGTTTTTTTTTCTTTTAAATCTTCTATGATACTGGTATTAGACTTAATTTTTTTAAAAAAATGTTATTATTCTATCAGACACATTGCGTTCATTTACAGTTATATCCAAGGCTTCAAAAACAGGTTTTGCTTATATTTTAAAGGCGTGATCATCCACCATATGGAGTGGGCGTCCATTTTTTGTAAAAAGTTCCACAATCGCTAATTCGACATCATCTCGATTTAAGCGATTTGATATTATTTTCGTGTTAACGATGTTTGTTTTTGGTTCTTAAAGCAGTTTTCTTTGCAACATAGTCTGAATACAAATTATGATGAAATTGTTTAAGGCGTCTATCCAAATTTCCCGTATGTTTACATAATATTTTGTTTTTGCAACTTCCATTGTGGCATATTATACCTCCACTATTTTCATCGAATAAATCCTGCAAAAATTGGTTTTTGGCGCTCGGCATTTTCTCTGTTTTCTTATTAAGTGTGAAATTATACTAACATAAATCTAACAAGCTTCTAGTAAGAAGACTAACCAATAAGTTCTCAAAACAAATTTTTTACTACCTAGAATGCACGATAACAATGAAGTCTTTTTTAATGGGGTTTGTAGTTATTAGGTACCTGCAAAAAATTTAATTTTAGATAAACTAGGGCTTGTTTTCATAGTTATTTATGGGGAATGTTTAAGCAGATGTAAAAATATGTTTAACTGCTCATAAAAATATTTGATATTAACAGTCTTTATGCTGTAACAAAAGCATTTTGCATATTTTATACTGCATAAATTGACAATTGGGTTTTCCAAACCCTTTCTATTCAAAAATATCTTTTACTAATTTTTACATTTTTCTAATTTAAAATTACCTAAAGTAATTTTAGGATGCTTCTCCACCAGTTATCAGTTTTTCATAAAAAATTATATAATTTAACCCTTATTTTGATACTAATTTCTACATTTCATATGGTAAAGATGTTTATAAATTCATTTTATTATCAAATACCTAATCATAAATAACTGATTTATTTATTGGATTATATTTAATCTTAAAGTTTTGGTATTATATTAATTAAAAGATAATTTTCTTAACAAATTTTATAAATACAAAATTAAAAATTGTATTATTAAATTTTCATTTGTTACGGAAAGTGCAAAAAAAGGTACGCAAAAAATACTCTATACTGTAAAGAACACTAAATACTGTTAAAAAAAAATAGGAAAATAACTTAAATTTTATTACAATGTTTATATTGAAAATTTATTGAACAAACCAACAACTTATGAAAACAAAAATAAATTATTACAAAGCTGATTCAAGTTCGTCTGTTCTCTACCTACTCCATTAAGTTGAAGAAATAATTCTTACAATTTAGGCATTTTTTTAAGCAGATGTAAAAATATGTTTACCTGCTTCTAAAATTATTTGTATTAACACTCTTTATGCTGCAGTAAAAGCATTTTACATATTTTAAACTCCATAAATTGACAGTTGGTTTTTCCAAACCTTTTTCATTCAGTATTGTTTTTTTTACTGATTTTTACATTGCAAAAAATTTAAAATTACCGAAAATAATATCTGCCAACCAATTTATGATATATTTTTTCCAATTATCAAATTTATCTTTTATTTTGACTTTTTTCTATATTTGTTTTATAAAAAAAAGTATTTATAAATTCAATTTATTAACATATACTTTATTTTAAATAACAAATTTCATCGATAAATCATAATAAATGTTGAAATTTAATACTATATAAATTAAACAAACTTTAGAACTTCTTTTAATACAAAATAAAAAATTTTATTTATTAAATTTTCAATTGTAATTTTACAACCAAAACCACTATGAAAAATTTCAAAGATAACTAAAAAGTACGCTAAAATCTACTAAAAATTCTCAAGAGAACACAAAAATAATTTACAAGCAAGATCGCTATAGAAAACACTAAAGATCGCTAAAAAGTACGGTAAAGTTCACTAAAAAATACGTTAAAGTTCACTAAAAAATACGCTAAAGTTCACTTAAAAAATACGCTAAAGTTCACTAAAAAATACTCTAAAATACACTACAGTTTACGTAGTGAACTCTTTAAGATCAGTACACAAACAAAAAAATAACCCTTAAATAAAGTTCAGTACGTTATCGTAGTGTTTGTGATTATCAGCCTACAATCGTTGTGTACGGTATTTTGTTTGCGTACGCATACACAAACGCTAAGAAAATCTTTATGCATTTTGTATTTTTTAACAGAATGAATTTGTGTACTGAACTTAATAAAATTTGGTACAGTACACTAACATAGTGTACTTTAGTGTTTTTTTTCAAACACTGATGCAAACATACAAATATTTTTTTTTTATTACAGGCTGTTTTATTGTTATATTTTTAATATGAAACTTCGGATAAAAAATTAATTTTTAAAAAATATTTTTATAAAAAGATAGATACTGAACCACGTGTTATTAATTTTGCTGACCCCTTTTTAAAATTTTTTGTATAGAACTTACTCGTATAAAAAAATATATTATTTAGTACGATCGAATACAGGAAATTTTTTGTATTTTTGTTAAGTTTTATTACTATTCGTTTTCCTGAAAACCCCGAAATGTAAAAGACAATTTTACTATTATATTTGTAATACGAGTATAAAAATATTAAATTTTTTTTAAAAAAGTAATTCAATTAACATTTTAAATAAAATAGATATAATAATGTTTTTTTTTCTCCATTTTTATGCGTTTTCAAATCTTAAAGTTGACGACGATTGTAGTTTCTCTTTAGCCTAATTCTGCTATCAAAAACTTCAAGCATGTTTTGAATGTTCTACTTCAGTTTTGATATTCTATATCATTTTCTGTTCTGTTATGTTTTACTTCAATGTTGTTCTAAAACACTTTTGTTCTTTAATCTCTATTTTGGTGGCAAAGCAAAACATTTGTGTTTGGAAGTATATGTTTGAAAATGAGAGTGTTCTATACACACACTTGCTTTATTTTTTTGATCTCTTTCATCATGTTAAACGATCTAATTGAGTATCTAAAAGGTCTTCATCAGAAATAGTGGTAGTTTGTTTTCCTACGAGAAAATGACCTGGTGGAAGTACGTTAAAATCTGTGGGATTAGATGAAAGGGGGCATAGGGGCCTTGAATTTAAGCAGCTCTCAATTTGGCACAAAAGAGTAGATAATTCTTCGCAAGTAAGTATTCGATCTTTCAGTATACGTCGTAGATGGTGTTTAGTAGACTTCACACCAGCTTCCCATAAACCACCAAAGTGGTGTGAAGCGGGAGGAATAAAGTGCCAGGTGGCACCACCTGGCACTTCATTCTAAGTCTTTACAAAGTGAACTTCTAGATTGGTTGTGTAAAGCAGGTAGCTCGCTACTTGCTCCTATAAAATTGGTTCCACAGTCAGAATACAGGTCTGTACATAAGCCTCTTTTTGAAATAAATCGCCTAAATGCAGCGAGAAAGGCAGCAGTCGCAAGGTCAGAAAAAGCCTCAAGGTGTACGGCCTTTGTGCACATGCACACAAAAAGACATGTATGTTTTGCTGGTAGCACTTCTTCGTAAAGTTAATTGCTTTATGGTAAAAGAGCCGGCATAATCTAACCCACTGTGCTTAAAGCGTCTAGCTGGCCTAACACGAACAGATGGCAAGTTGCCCATGATTTGTTCGGAGGCTTCCGCAGCACATTTCAGGCAAGTAACGCATTTTCGTTTTATTGATTTCGCGATATTTCGTAAAGAAATGATCCAAAATTGAGACATTACATATGCCTGCATAAGTTGAATACCGCCATGTAATGTTTTTAAATGAGCATTGGTAAAAATAAGAGTTGAAATAGGCTCGTTTTTGGTTAGTAGAATTGGGTGTTTTTTGCAATATGTATCGATCGATTTTAATTCTTCCACCTACAGGTAACACGCCATCATCGTCTACAAATGGCTGAAGTTGTAAAATTTTACTATTCGGAGGTAAGGACTTGTGGCTTAAAATACTTTTAATTTCATCACGAAATGAGATTTGTTGACACTGTTTCACTAAAACAAATTAGCTCCTTTTAGTTCAGCGGTTGTCAGAAATGGTACTAAGTTAGATCCGTTAGTACTTGAAGGTACTGTATTGCTATTCTTCTTCCTTTGTATAATTAATTTTAAATTATTATACCATCGTAGAATAAAGGCAGTCACTCTCTCTCTGTAGTTTTGTGAATGTAGAAAATTTTGACATAAATTCAGGATAATATTGATTCGCGTTTGTCGTTGCTGTACATGTATTGATTTCAGCTAGTTGTATGGAAGTTCTAAACTTTTTGGCTGGCCAATTCTCTGGTTTATCGACGAGCCAGTTGGGTCCTGTCCACCAAAGAGTATGATGTCGCAGATCTTGAATTAGCAAGCCTCTAGTTTTGCAGTCGGCAGCATTGTCTTTAGTAGAAATATATTTCCAGTCAATAGTGTTGCAGAGTCGTTGTATTTGTTAAACTCGATTTGCTTCATAAACTGGTAGTAATGATGATTGGCATTTAATCCAATTTAACACTGTACTACTATCTGACCAATTGGTTATTTTATTAATCTTAAGCCAGATAGTGTGTCTGACTTTATTTGTCAACTTAGCAGCTAGCACAGCGGCCAAAAATTCGAGCTTTGGTATAGTAAGTACCATTAGAGGTGCCACTTTAGTTTTGACTTGTACAAGATTGACATGAACTGCACCGTCTTTAGAAACAACTCTTAATATATAACAGCTGCAAATGCTAATTTCGATGCATCACAAAATAAATGTAGCTCAACAGCTGACGTGGAATTACATCAAAAGCAATGCTGTATTTTAATTTCCTCTATAGTTTTTAAACCTACGCGACAATTTGACCACTCATCGTTTAAGGGTTTAGGTAAGGTATCCGACCAATCAATTCCTTCACGCCAGAGCTTTTGAAATATAATTTTAGCGATAATGGTAGTTGGAGCCAACCACCCTAAAGGGTCGAAAAGTCTTGCTGAATTAGATAGGACACTGCTTTTGGTAAGTATATCAGAAAATTCATAATTAATTTTAAAACAAAAGCAATCAGTTAGAGGATCCCATGATAACCCAAGGGCTTTAACCATTTCGCTGTTTTTTAGCTCAAAGTTATTTTTTGCTAAACTATCTATGGGAATATGCTTTAAAAATCCAAAAGAATTCTAATTCCACTTACGCAGATTAAATCCAGAACTTTTTAGTAGGACACGCAGTTGTTGTTGTAAAACTATTGACTCTTGAAGAGTATCCGTCCCGGAGATTACATCGTCCACATAGGTGTCAGTAGTAAGTACCTTGCTCGCAAGCGGGAAATCAGCTGCTCCTTCACTAGCAATTTGTTTGATCACTCTTATTGCAAGAAATGGTGCACAGGTTGTGCCATAAGTTACAGTTTTTAATTTATATATATTGATGTTATAAGAATTTTCATTGCGCAACAAAATGCATTGATATTTTTGGTGTTCTTTACAAATATTGATCTGCCGAAACATTTTTTCTAAGTCAGCAGTAAACGCAACATTATATAGGCGCCAACTGTTATTATGTCGGGTAAATTTGTTTGTAGAGGGGGTCCAGAACTTAGTTCTTATTCAGTGGATTATGTGATAGTGGTTTACTGCTACCATCAAACACCACGTGAAGTTTAGTAGTAGCACTAATTTCTCTAAGCACTCCGTGATGGGGCAAAAAATAGCATTGATTTGGCATATCATGTGGATATTTACCAATTTTTAGCATATGGTTCAATTTGATGTATTCTGTCATAAATTCTCTGTAGGCCGCTGCAAATTGTGGTTTGTGCTTAAACGATGATTCCATATATTTTAATCTTCTTAGTGTGCTGTAGTCAGTGTTATTAAAATTAGGAATTGGCTTTCCAAAAAGTAGATTTTTAAATGGTAGGTGTACAGTGTATCGGCCGCTTTCGTCTTTTGTAAAAGTTGCCTTAAAATAATTTTCACGTAATTCATCTTCTAACGAAAGTTTTCTTTCTTCATTTAACTCTTTTTGTTGCGAAATAAAAAAGCCGTAATTGATTTTCCAGATTACACGTATTAGTATATACCAGCCTTTCGGAAAAGTGATCGGCAACAGGCCCTGATACCAGCCAGCCAAAAGAACTTTCCTGTAAGAAAATACGTTTTGGAAATTTAATAGAATTAGAAAGCAGGATCTCACCATAAAACGTTGAATTTGATAAATAAAATTTCTTTAAAGTTGAAAATTCCGATTTTTTTTATATTGTGTGGTTTGTAAGAAGTAAGTTTATTATTTACCAACGCATCTACTTCTAAACAAAAGCTTTTCTTATAGTTTGAAGACAGCTGTAGATGTACGAAAGAATTAACAGACGTTTTGTTATTTACTCAGATTCTACTGTGATGATGTTTGTTTATATTTTTGATATTATAAAATTTATTTTGATGGCCGGCTCTTAAAAAAGCCACTGGCCTGAATAAAATATTGCCGGCTAGATTAAAAAGCCTGGCAAAGAAGATAAAACAAAACTTTTTCTTTTTTGAAGTTAAGCCAATTATGTTCGGCTGAATAATGCTTTTTATTTTCATTTTTTCGTCCTTTTATATCTTAAAATCTGTAAAAAATTTCATTTAAATTTGTTTTTGTAAAAGATCTTACATTTGTTACAATTCTGGTGTTGTAAAATGATCTCAAATTTAAAACAGGATCGGTATGAGGGTTACCATGGTGCAACCATTACACCCCCACCGTAAAAGAAAAAATTATTATAGTCATATGTACATTCGCAAAATAAATGAATACATTTTTTTTTTAAATTTAGTAAGAAATTATGTACATATGGTATAATATTTTTTTTTTTTTGAAATTTAGTAAGAAATTATGTACATATGGTATAATAATTTTTTTTTTATATGTTTTATACTTATATAATATTTACATATATTTTATATTAAAATTTCCATTTTTTTAACATATTATTGTGATATTTTTTTATATTATCATTAACATCAATAATAGTGTTTACACCTTCCTTAGCTATAACTTTGTATGGACCATGGTATGGTTTTTGATATTTTTTTCTATTAATGTTTCTAACTATTACAAAATCTCCTATTTCTATATTTAATGGGTTGATTTTTATATTATCATTTATTCTTTTTTGTTTCGATTTTTTTAAATATTCTTTTGCTTTGTTTAAAGAGAATTTTAGTATTTTTTGTATTTCATTTGCGGAGTTATCAATATCATAATTAGTTTCTTCGTTCGATAATATGTCACTAGGTAGGTATGGTAATTTTCCAAAAACTAACTCATATGGTGTATAACCAGTTTCAACATGTGGGGTTGTATTATAAGCAAAGGTTAAATAAGGGATCCAGGTGTCCCATTGATCATTATTACAAAAATTTAATAGAAATTCATTAAGTACCCTATGATTTCTGTCTATAGACCCAAGGGTTTCATGATGATAAGGGGTACTAAACGTCTGCTGAATTTTTAATAGTTGGCATATTTCCGTCATTAGTTGATTCGTAAATTCCGTTCCTTTATCTGATTTTAAATCTTTAAAATGGCCATATTTCAATATAAACTGCTCTACTAATGTTTTCGCTACAGTTTTTGCATCTTTCGCTTCCATTGGATATGCTACGACGTATTTGGTAAGTTCACACTGTGCGGTTAAAATGTATCTGTAATAATTTGATACTCGCATTGGTCCAACTGTATCTATTGACAATACTTCAAAACTTATAGCTGGTGTTTTTGTTAGTGTAAGTTTCTCCATTTTATGTCTCGTTTGCTTGTTTAATTTACATTGTTGACAATTTTGAATATAGTGCTTAATCATTTTACCCATGTTTTTCCAAATATATCTTTGTTTTAACTTTAGAACAGTCTTTCTAACACCTAAGTGTCCTCCATGGATAGAGTTGTGATATTCTTCAATTAGTTGCATTTGTTTTTGTTTACATGTAATGCGTAATGGTTCATCATATAATATAATTTTAAGATTCGAATCTTTTTCAAATTGCAATTTGTTAAATATTCTCTTGAATTCTTTAATGAATATATCATCTTCTTGTTAAGTGCTAATTCGTTTATCTTCATTTTCGCTGTCAGTTTCTCCAGAATCACCGTGGTGTTAAGTGGATTATCACTGCAGGAAACAATTATTTCGTTTTCTTCCATCTGTATTGATACATTAATTTTATTTTCAAATATCTGTACGAATTTCAATTTTTTAATATTTTTATGTCAGTCAATGATGTGCATTCCCAAATGAAAATTTGCGCAGGATTTTCTGCAGGGATGCATGTAGAATTGTCTTTGCCGGTGTTTTTAAGTTTTCTATGCATGTTTCTTGTAATAGACAGTATTTTCTTGTCAGGTTCGTTTCTTGTTGGGATCATAGCCTTTAATACTTCAGAATTTATTATTATTCTTGACTGTGCATCAGCATTAGTATTCCTTTTTCCTTTTTTGTAGACTATAGTGAAATCGTAGTCACATAAATCAAGACGAATGAGTGTCATTTTCGACGATGGGTTCTTGTGTGAAAACAATGACACTAACGGCCTGTGGTCTGTAACAACAATAAATTCTCTGCCTTATAAATATGGTCTGAAGAAATTTATGGCCCAGTGAATGGCTAGTAGTTCCTTTTCTATAATAGGTTTATTGATGTCATGTTCTGATAAAGACTTACTCGTGTATGAAATGGGCAGATCTTTTCCAACTGTGCCTTGGGACAAAACTGCTCCAAGTGCGTAATTTGAGGCATCAGTAGTTAGAACGAATTGTTTTTTAAAATCAGGATATTATGGAATTGGTGGATTGAGTAATTTTTCTCTCATGGCTTCAAGTGAATGTTGGCACTCTTGTGTCAAGACGAATTTTACATTCTTTTTCAATAATTGATTTAAATTTTTCGCAAGATCAGCAAAATTCGGTATAAAGCGCCTATAATAATTGCAGAAAGCAACAAATCTTCTTACGTCATCAGTATCTTTTGGTACTGTATAATTTTTAATGGCTTCATATTTTGTAGGATCAGTTCTTATGCCTTTGTCTGTTATTAGATGTCCCAGATATACCACTTCAGATTTTAGGAAATTACATTTTGAAGGATTTAATTTTAAGTTACAGTCACGTAATTGTTGAAACACTTTTCGTAAGTTATTGTTATGGTGCTTTAAACTGCATCCGAATACGATTACATCGTGAACGTATAAAAATGCTTCAGCTGTAATTCCGCTTAATGCAATAGTTAGCATCCTTTGGAAGCTGTTAGACGATATCTTCAAATCAAATGGTAAACGTTTAAATTGATAGTGTCCCCATCCAGTAGAGAATGCTGTTAATGGTCGAGCTTCTTCCTCTAGTTCAATTTGATGGAATGAGTTTTTCATGTCTAGGGTAGAAAAATATTTCGCTCTTCCCAATTTATCTAATACATCTTCAAGTCTCGTGAGAGGGAATTTGTCATTAACAATTTTAGTATTTAGTTTACGAAAATCTATAACTAGACGCCATTTTTTCTTATCACCTGTAGATTTTTTTGGAACTATTAGTAGAGGTGAATTGTAGGGACTTATTGAATGTTCAATTATGTCGTTTGTTATCAATTCATGGACTTGTTCGTTTATCTCTTTTATTTGTGTGTGTGGTAATCGGTAGTTTTTTATATACACGGGTGTTTTATCTGAAGTTTGGATGTTTTGAGTGTAGAAGTTGTTTGTTGTCAACTTATCCCCTGGTAAGTGAAATATGTCGTTAAATTCGGTAATAATTTCTTTAATTGAAACTTCTGCCTCTGGGTCAGCTATATCTAAATTAACTGTATCCAATAATGAATCATTTTTATCTTCATTTGCTGTGCTTGTGTTTACTGCGGGGTATATATTGTATTCTTTAAGTGGTTGAATTTGGCAATCAAAGTTATTTATTTCAACATTTTTATTGTTTGTATTTAATATTTTTACGTGAGCAATTCCTCTTGCAGGTACAATTGTGTTTGCCAAATAAACTCCATTTTTTATTTCCTTATTTAAGACAATGCTATCTTCTTTTATAGATGCATTAATCGGAACTACACATTCTGATCTTGCTGGTATAATAATTCATGTTTGATGAATTAACTTAGAATTTATTGGTAGTGTGACATCATCTCCATTCATGTTTAATGTTATGGTAAAAATTTTAAAGTCAAGTTTAGCCATATACTTTGTAAGTAAATCTCTGCCTATTATGCCATCATATAACAAAGGGAATTCATTTTCAACTATATGAAATAGGCGTTCAATTACTTTGTCGTCTACTGCAAAATTTAATATTTTTGTTCCAAGGCATTCTATAGTATCAGCTGTTATGCCAGACAGTTTTGCAATTTCCTGCGTATTTACATTTACAAAAGTTTTTATTTTACAAATTGATATATCAGCGCCAGTATCTATTAAAAATCTAAAATTTTGTTTGCTATTAATACATTTTAAAATCACATATGAACTTGTGTTGCAAGAAATGTTGTAAATTCGTGATTTTTGGCGCTCTGGGTAATATTTTATATTACCCGGCGTTATTAGTTTCCCCGGTTGTAATTTCCCCTTTGAGTAGTATGTCTGTAGTCATTATTGTTGCTTTGTGGATTATATGAGTTATTTCTGTTAAGATTATTTTGTGTAGTATGATTTCTGTTGAAATTGGCTCTGTTGTTGGTTCTGTTATAGCTATTTCCATTATTTCTGTATCTTTCATCGTTTCTGTTGTAGCTGTTGTTTCTATTACTTCGATAATTATTGTTGTAATTGTTGCCATTGTTGTTATTACTTATATAATTATTATCATATTTTTGATTATTTCTGCTGTTGTTATTGTTTCTATTGATGTAGTATAAGTTATTTTTATCGGAATGAAAAGTTCGTTCCGCTGTCATACATCTCTCTACAGCTTCATTCAGAGTTTTAGGCACAGTACTAAATAAAATTTGTTGGTATTCGGCGTCTACTCCTTGCAAGAATGTGTTGAGTGCCTTGCTGTCGTTTAATTTGTATACTACATCTTTCATTTCCTGGGTTGGATTGGTTAGATTTGCTATTTCAAACATACTTAGCTCATCAGCTAGTGTCGTAATCTTTTCTCTGAATTCAGCAATACTACTTCCTTGTTGTTTCACTGCACTTAATTCGGATAAAACTTGTTGTAGTGTTTTCGGGTTTGGATATGCATCCTCTAAGCTTTTTTTTTGAGTTCGGCGAATGTTTTTGGTCTATTTGATCTTCCTAATATATTCCTTACTTGGGTTGTAAGTTTAAAATTATAGACGTACTTAATGAATGTTATTATATCTTCATTATCAATTAAGTCGTGTAAAATTTCTACTTGAGTTAGAAATTCCTCTAAAAATTTGTTTGTACCCTTAAATATTTGTAAATATTTACCTACTAATGACAAATCGAACGGAGCCATTTTTTGTTTTTTATTATCTTCTTTTGTGGTTAACGAATTCAATGTATGTGTAAATTCTACTATTAAAGAACTAATATTCTCTTTTAATTCCGTAAATTCCCTTACTTCTGTTTCTTCTATCTTTAATGGTAATTCTAATTCATTTTTTATAAAATCTAATCTATCTAAATTATTAATAACCTACTTTTTTTCATATATCCTATTTTTACTTTTTTTTAAATTGATTTTTAATTTATTCAGTTCTTGCAAATATAAATTTAATTTTTCCATTTATATTATATATTCTTTTATTTTTAATTTAACTATTGTATATATTTTAACTATTTTATATATTTATATATATGTAGGCAAAAAAAAAGTTTTGGTACAGCCTGCTTTGACCCGCTGTTTATACTATCATATTATATGCAGAACACCCTTAGTTTTTACAAATAAAAAGTTTTTTGTATAAAGAAAAGTTATGTTGTGTTTATTTTTTTTTTTTGTTTATGTATTCAATTAAAATTCATTTTTTAATACAGTTTTTAAGCACTAGGTCTTTTTTATTTTTATATATTTTCTCAATATTTCGCTACTCCGTTGTGTAGCATCATCAGGAAAATAATTATTTATTGAATCAAACAAACTTGTTATAATTTTATAATTCAGTTAGCGTAATCCGGCGCCATTTTATACAACACAGCGCAGACTAAATCGGCCGCCATTTTAAAACAGAATAAACACGTTTCTCATACCGTCTTTAAGAATGGCCCAAAACGTTCCAGCTTTGCCAAGTAACGACACTGGCCTTGTCAACGAGAGTTCGGTGGCCAACGAAAGTAACATGCAAGAGGATACAAATGTTACACGCGGAAACGTATCTGCTATATATGCCAGATTACCCGTACCACCAATGACAAGCAATAACATCGACGCATGGTTTATCTCAATGGATTTCTGGTTTGCGGCTTCCGGCATAATGGCCGACAAGCAAAAAACAGCAACCATATTAGCGGCGCTGGACCCCAACATTATCGCGCAACTTACTGACGTGATTGCTTCAATGCCCACAAACAACAGGTACGACTTTATAAAGTAAAAAATAATAGACAATTTCGCTGACAGTGAACAACGTCGCTTAAACCGCCTTTTGTCCGAGATGCCTCTGGGGGATAAAAAGCCGTCAGAATTATTCTACGAAATGAAGCGAGTGGCAGGGTCGACGTTAGCAGAGGAAGCAGTAAAAGGGCTCTGGACGATGAGGCTTCCGGAATTCGCTCAGCCAGTCATCGCTGCTTTTCAGGCACACCGTCCGAATATACAAAAGTTGCCGACGCCGTAGTTGACGCTATGACCTCTAACCACATTGTAAAATTGGATGCAAAAAACAGTGAGCTGCACGAATTACGCGCTACAGTAGCTGAACTTGAAAAGTAATTCGAATGCTTTTCAATGCGCGTTAATTCCAGAACGGCTTGATCGCCATCCCGTCGTAGCCGGTCAATAACGCGCTCACGTCAGACTTACTCCTATAATACCATGGGCGGTACAGAATGCTGGTACCATAAAAAGTACGCCACAAAAGCGCGGAAGTGCCGCAGCCCTTGCAAACACAAGATAAGAAACTCAAACGCTCCGAATGCTAGTGCACCGTCAGCAGGCCGCGTAACCAACTGACTGCCCGTGCAGGTGGGTGATACTGGCGAGATCACTACCACCGCCAATCCGCATATTTTTCGCCGGCAGGTAAGAGACAAATTCAGTAAACAACATTTTTTAGTAGACAGTGGTGCCGACGTTTCCGTTCTGCCGCTGACGGTATTGTACGCTGCTAACGGATCACCCATTAAAGTGATTGGAGAAAAACGAACGAAAATTGATCTTGGTCTACACAGAGATTTCTTCTGGTCATTCGTGGTCGCCGACGTAAAATCTCCAATTATTGGCTGCGAAGAAAACGCCTCATAGAAAATAAGACGGGCAGGGTCCAAAAAACAACGTACCCTATTTTTTACGAAACAGCTGCTATTGAGACATTTAATGTGGTCGATCCGTTTGCCGACATTTTAAAAAAATTTCCCGACATCACAAAGCTATCGCCAGCAACGAAGTTTTCGGTCAAACATAGGATTATAGCAACAGGACAAGCAGTTTGTTCTCGTCCACTTCGTTATTCACCCGAAAAGCTCGCAGCCGCTAAAAATGAATTTGAATTCTTAATTAATGCCGGTATTTGTCGACCTTCGGATAGCAATTGGTCTAGCCCGTTGCACTTAGTCAAAAAGAGTGACGGACCATGGAGGCCATGCGGCGATTATCGTGCCCTAAACGTACAAACGTTGCCAGATCGTTATCCACTACCCTATTTGATAGATTTTACCACAAATCTCAGAGGTAAATAATTTTTTGAAAAATCGACTTGCAAAAGGCATTTCATCAGGTGCCAATTCATCCTAAAGACATCGCAAAGACTGCCATTTGCACACCTTTCGGGCTTTTCGAATTCAATTTCATGACGTTCGGACTGTGCAACGCATCTTAAACTTTCCAACGTCTTATCAATGAAGTACTGCGCGGTCTAGATTTTGTCTTTCCTATATATTTATGATATTTGCGTAGCGTCGTCTTCCATCCAACAGCACCAGAGGGACCTCGCTGAGGTATTTCGTCGCCTTCGCGAAAATAATCTCGCAATTAATCTTAAAAAGTGCGAATTCGGCAACAGCGAGATTAAGTTTCTAGGGCACTTGGTCAACGCGGAAGTTATTCGACCATTGCCCGAGAGAGTGACAGCTATAACGAATTTCCCTATACCTAAAATAGCTCAACAGCTCAAAAGATTCCTAGCTATGTTAAATTTCTATCGGAAATTCTTATCGCACGCGATTACCTACCAAATCCACTTGCAGTGTTTAATTATTAAAAATAAAAAGAACGACCAAACGCCTATTATTTGGGACCGAGCTTCAGAGGCCGCATTTGAGAGTTGCAAAAGCGAGTTAGCTAAAGCTACGTTGCTAGCTCACCCTGCAGCGGGCGCTGAGCTAGCAATATATGTTGACGCCTCTGATACTGCTGCAGGGGCGGCCCTACGTTAAACAATTGAGGGTGGTTTATGACCAGGGTGGTTTAAAACCACTGGCATTTTACTCAAAGAAATTTACAGCTGCACAACAGAAATATTCGACATACGACCGAGAGCTAACTGCAATGTATCAAGCTGTTAATCATTTCCGCTGTATAATCAAAGGTCGCCCATGCTATGTCGTTACCGATCACCGGCCACTCATATTCGCCTTTCGTCAAAAGCTTGAAAGCGCCTCTCCACGTAGGATTCGGCAGCTCGACTTTATTAGTCAATTTAACACGGACATTCGCCATACGCCCGGTAAAGACTACGCCGCAGCCGACGCACTTTCTCGTGTTGAATCTGTTAACAAAATAGTGGACTACGCTCAAGTTGCGATAGCGCAACAGAACGACGAGGAGCTACAGCAGTTACTTAAAAATACGCTTAAAGAAACAAACTCATTAAAAAAAATAAAGAATTAAGAATTAAGGCGTACGTGCCACTACCAAATTAACAACGAGCAGATTTTGTTGCCCTGGAATAAGAAGAGATTGTTCTGTATTTGTTCGCAACTGCCTCCAATGTCAGCGAGCAAAAGTTCAGCGGCACACTCACTCAAGTCCAACTAAGTATAAGCCAACTACGCATCGTTTTGCTCATATCAACATAGACATCGTTGGGCCCCTTCCATTGTGCGAGGGCCAACGATATTGTTTGACAATCATCGACAGATTTACTCGATGGCCGGAGGCGTTGGCAATTTCGGACATGAGCGCCGAATCGATTGTTAAAGGTATTTTATCCCACTTGATTTCCAGATTTGGCGTGCCTGCGCGTATAACATCAGATAGAGGCAGACAATTCGAGTCGTCAATCTTCGCGGAATTAATGAAAATCATTGGGACAATACACTTACGCACATCATCATACCACCCGTAATCGAATGGTATAATCGAGCGATGGCATCGTACATTTATAACAGCAATCCTGTGTCACAACCCGGAAAAATGGGTATTTCATCTACCGATGATTCTGCTAGGACTAAGGGTAGCTTTTAAGCCGGATATAAATTGTTTACCAGCAGAATTAGTTTACGGATCGACACTCAAAATTCCAGGGGAGTTTTTGCAACCAAAGAAAATTGAAAACGCCGACAACGATTTTCTTGCAAATTTCCGAGCAGCGATGCAGAAACTCACACCAATTGACACAGCTCACCATTCAACACCACCAACATTCATTTCGAAAAGTTTACTGACTTCATCGCACGTTTTTATTCGAAACGATTCAATCCGTCCATCCACTACACATCCGTACGACGGCCCATATTTAGTAATTAAACGCTACAAAATTTTTTTTTACAATTTTAGTAAAAGATCGTCATACAAATATCAGCATCGATCGACTGGAACCAGCTTTTTTAATAAATACCAACATTACAGAAAACAAAGCAACACAGAATACACCATTCATTCAGTCGCAACCACAAGAACCATCATCAACCCAGCGCCAATCGAAACTCCCTGAAATATCGCCTAGTCAACTAGAAAACTCTGTTAACCCTGAGGTTAAACCTCCTCGACCAGTAGTAATATTTCAACAACCAGAAAACTCCTTCAAGACTTCTTCTAGCGGCCGACGTATTCAAATACCTGCTAGGTTTAGGTAATCTCCCGCCAGCGGGGGAAGTGATGTGGCGCCCTGTTTTTCTGTACATACGTTTTATAACACTAAGACACTGAGTAGAAATAAAGAATTAAGATTCTGAATTTGTCTTTCGCGTCGTTAACACGCTTACCATTTCTTTAACTTTTTTGTAAAATTAAAATAGTATAAGTAATACAAGAATAAAATAGAAATCTTAACAAAATAAAACGTTACTTTTATTAAAGAAACTTTTAAAAATTGGTAACCTAGTAAATTACCAAATAACAAATAATTGTCAAAGCACACATAATAAAAGTCTTCTGTCTAATATGGCACATCACTTTCAAGTATTAAGTTTTCGTGAATAACTTCGCATATTTGTTCATGACATACCCTAAAATTTTTATAGGTTATCTCAGTTTCTTCAAGTAAAGTTTGTAAGAAGCCTCTTGTAAGTTCTTCCTTTGGCTTTCTTTCAACAGTCTGTAATATTTTGTGCAAATGTTGATTTGCTTTTTTTTTGCATTTTAATGATATTTACAATCTTCTCCATTTAATACAGCACCAACAAAGAAGTGTAGGAAGTTCTAAATCAGAAATTACTATACAAACCAATATCGCTGAGGATCACTTGTTCACATATAGTTTGAAGAAGGTAAAGGTGATATTATATCCACGTAGGAGGAGTATGAATATTACTTTGTAGAGCGAGGTTTACGTAAATAATTTTTAAATATTTTACTATCTAGAGTCGATAGAGTCCCGGGTTTTGGCACCATTAAATGTACGAGAATTTCAGTAATGAAACGATTTGAAATCTATTTAGAAACTTTCTTCAGTGGTTACAAGTATAACAGACAGCTTGTGCTGTTCTTATTTCTTTATACAAGCTTAGAGTTTAGTATGTATTCAAGTAACAGAACTACAAATTTAATATAAAACAAAGTATGATAAACAATAGTGAGATAGATAAGCAAAGTTACGTTAAAATAGAGTTCTTAATTAACATAAGAATAATTACAAAATACAAGATAAAATCCGCAAGAACTGTTTTTGTTTTATTTAAAAAAAACTTTTGTAGCGCTCTTATTGAAAAACCTTGTATATTGATCATGAAGCTGAGAGGGAAATATGTGCTGAAAGATTTTTAAAATTGTTAATTGTTGTTTAAAACTGTTATAATTGATATGAAAAGAAAAATAGATTTTTTTTTCAAAAATTGTCCACAAGAATTGATAATAAAAATAAAAAGCTGAGTGTACTTACGTATTTGGATCCAGGATTTATTAAGTCCAATAAAGACATTCCTTATTCCAGAAGCGTTTACTACAGAACTAAAGCTATTTGAAAATAAAAACGAATGATGAAAGCTATGTGCACATGTTTAAAAATTCTGATGATGAACAATTTTGGTATGAAGTAGGAAGTTTAAGAAATAGTTTTGACGAGAATTTATTTTCAAACTTATATAACTTTTGCACATACATATTCACTTTACCACACAGTGGTGCATCTGTTGAACGTAATTTTTCTAAACTAGCATTAATGAAAAGCAAATTAAAAATAAATACTTGCTTCAGTCTATACTGTCGTCTTTGAATTTGCAAATCTTGTTAAGAACATTGATGTACAGTTTTAAGGAAAAAAATAATAATATTGTGTAAATACCATATTTTCCGATTTACGGTGCGCTAAAATTTAAAATTTTTAAAATATCAATAATGGTATCACTTTAAAGCTTTTTTTCATTGTTTTTAAATGCTTAACCCATTAAAAGCCGATGTCATTTTTATGTAAAATTATATATATGAAGTACAAAAATTGTATTTATTTTTTAATTCTCTGTCAACCAAATATTTGCTTTTTTGATTGGAGTTACTTTACTAAGATTTGCTCAGATGGTGAAGGGTATATAACATTCAGCGTAGCCAAATAAAGCCTCCTACTTGTTTATAATCTATTTTTATACTATATGCATATATGTTTGTGTATATAAATACTGTAAATAAATGAAACGTTAAAGCGTTAAAATAAATTGAACATTATATGTAAATTAAAAATAAATTAAATTAAAAGAGAGAAATTAAAAATAAAAAGTACAAAATTTTGTTAAAGACTTTGGTAAAATGTTTATTTTGATCAAACCATTAATATGGACTAATTTTTTTATATATTTAGATACAAAATAAGATTTGACGGGATCGTTCTAACATTTGTTACGATAAAGCTTCTGAGCATAGAATCATGTCTATTAATTACAAGGCCTAAACTACAGATAAAATTTCTTTCTCAAATTAAAAACTTAAATATATTTAATCTAAGGGCAAGTATTATGATTGAAACGCCAGCACTTCAATAATGTTTGCAATACTTTTATAATAAGCAATGTGTTTCTTGTCATAATTAATAAACTTTAATTAAAATAATGTAAAATATAAACACCCAAAAAATCCGGAAACCGTTTAAAATTTCCCCGGAAAAAGCTTCATCTCTAAACTGAAAAGAAAAAAAATGTTGTAGCCCAATTTTGTAAATAATTCCCCTTATTGAGCAAATTCTTTTCTTCGCTTTCCAAATAAAACTTATCTGTTTAACGTTGTCTGGATTAACTTATAGAGTCAGTCCACATATACACCATGCAATTTTTTAATTCTCTTTTTAAGTTGCAATATGCGTTATTTTTACTAAAACATATGTAAGCAACAATAACATCCCTACAAAATTCTATGGTATGGCTTGCTTACCCCTATCGAATCACTATACTTGCCTCACTTATTTAGGGCATCGCAAAGCACCCAACCATACATACGTTTAGTTAATAATACGTTTTGGCACTGGCATTCGGGTATGAGTCGCCGTTTTATATTTTGATAGCTAAAAGTTTCTTAAAATTGAGAACCTCTTTTCACAGTTGTTTTTTAACATGGTTTAACCAATTGAGTTGTTTGTTGCATACTTTAGCAAGATTTTTTGCATGTTATTGATTTTTATTAATGGAAAGCATGTAAATATATCCTTTGCTAATTAGATAATTATAGCCATTGACTTTTTTTGAGCTTAAGCCATTTTCGGATGCTCGGAAACTAACATTATGCATATGTAATTTGGGGCATCTGATATCTAGCAGTTTATAAATAGTTGCACGTAGCCAATGCTTCACTTGCAATGGCAGATCATTAGTAGTTTTAGTGAAATTAAGGAGAAGTTACTGATGTATTTGAAATGAAGGTAGAAAATGGAATGAATGATGCACTGTACCGAAGGCCTTATAGTGATCAAGCAATATTTAGAGTGATATATTTGACGTTTATCAACTTCGCCCTATCAGCACAGCCACCAGTTTGCCTAGCTGTCTTCGAGAAATCTTTAACAGTTTTGCAGTTGTCTTTATCATACTGAGGCCATAATGTTCTCGAAACTTTTTCAGGTAGCCTCGTTAGTTGATCTGGTCTACGAGGCCTCAAAAAGTTCCTACTGAAGTATGTCTGATTGTGCTGGCACCCAAAATAGTTCCAGGTTGGTATGTCTCGCCATCCCTTCTAGACATATCTGGCGTTCACGAACCAATCTGGATGTCATATAATCACCCAATAAGGAGTTTATCGCGGTCTTGTTATCAGATAGATTCAGATATGCTCTTCATATGTCTTGCGATACCTCATCTAGCTCTTCGCCTTCTTTACGGAATTACATTAGTTCTGTAGCATACATTTCATCCTGATGTTTTAACTAGGAATATAGACACCTCTCCCAATTCCAGTGTTTGAATTGGAGCCGTCTGTATAAATATGAAACTGCCCGACACTGATACTGATAATCCAATGTAAGATATGGTGGTCGGCGAGCAGTAATCAATATTATCAGAAATATCCAAGGCCAAAGTTCAGTAGCCTCCATGCCAAAGTTGCATTAAGTCTAACTCCTGAGTTTGTAAACCATGTTTTCTCGTTTCATATTCATATACAAATTGATACTAGTAGCTGGAGAATTATCTAATAAAAATAAAATAATTAAATTAAATAAATAAATTAATAATAAAAAAAAATAATAACGTCTAATAGCTCAACCAGTTTGTGACGACACGCTTTGGCTGGATGCTAGGATATGCTCCGCAGTGTGTAATCTCCTGTAGTCGCATAAAAATTAAACACGTTGAGTAACGTTATAAAATCTGACTCTTTATTAAATTAGTAACTCCCGGCAGGCTGCTCTATAGCGTCTGTGCTGCGCAGATGTGTGTTCTAATCTATCAGCCGCCGGCGCACTGACTCCTGGTAGTTAATTGGTGCAAGAAATATATTTCCAACAGGAAACGTGGAAAATTAAGAACTCGTGCCAATGGCTCATGCAGAACTGATTTCTCGCTTGCGCTAACTATTTTAGAGCTAAAAGCCTCCTTGTGAAATAGTTATATCACACAGCACCAGTTATCTACTTCTACGTCAGTCAGCGATACGAATATTCAAATTGGTATAGAAATTTGGAGAATTAAAAACTCGTGCCAAACGTTCTGTGCAATTCTGGTTTTTTCCAGTTATTGCTCCAGATAAATCTATACATTTTAGGGCTAAAAGCTAGCATATAAAATATTACCTCTTATCTGTTGGTCGCCTGCGGACTGACTACCTGCTTGTTTGCAATGTTCTGCCTTATATACTCATACCAGAAGACATACGTACGCCACCTATACTGCTGTCAGCTCTGTAAATTAAACCAGTTGTAGTTGTACTAACATACAACTCCACGTATAGATGGCTTCGCTAGGCAATCGGTCGTTTCATTTAAATATTATTTTCTTAAATAACATTAATACTACACAATTTAATATAAAAGCAAAAGATATTATATATTTATTTTCAGATTTCTTATTACAATAATATAATAGAAAAGAAACAACCTATTCTAAAATTAATTATGAGTTTTTAAATAAACCAAAGTAAATTTCAAAAAAAAAAAATATAATAATAATAAAATATAAAAAAACCAAACTAGTCTTCAAGACTAGGAGGTGCTTAGGTTGAACTCTGGAGAAAGACTAGTCACGTGTGATGCGGGGTGGGACTCGTACCATCCTTAGTCAGTGTGCAACCTCTTTCTGGCGTAACTGGTATTCCCTTTGTCGATTTGTTCTATTTTGGACTCACGTCTGGGCCACCAGGCGTTGGTGTCGGGTCCCTTCTGCCCTTGTTCCCTACCTTGGAGTGTTCTGGCGCTGCTGGATACTCTAGCTCGAGTGTCGGGTGTGTTATTGTTACAAGTAAGCGAACTGTCATGGTTCTCTCAAAGCACTGTAAACCTTAATGTCTATACTAACGATCTTCTATATGTACCAAACCCTTTTCTTTGTGGCGGCGTTGAATGGCAAAAGTCCTCATTCTCTCAGTTTAGAGATGACGGTGATCGGGTGGTGGTGGCGATGGTGGTGAGGGCAGTCGAACATCGAGCATGCGATCATAAAACCCGAAGAAGGTGCAACTAATTTCGTCCAGCAATAGGTCTTCAAACAGTTCCGCGAAACTTTCGCGATCAGGCTGGCCTAGTGGTTCGAAGACGTCCTGGAGATTGGAGATGTCGTCATTGATATCAATAATTTTCACTACCGGACATGATGGATTTTCTGGCGAGATATTTTCTTCCCTAGGTCGGGAAAAGTTCCTGTCCTCTAATGGTTTGGTTATGGTGGCGGTACTCGTGGTTGGTTGAATATTTCGATCATGTGTGGTATATGTGCTGCCCGGAATTTCGGCTGGACCTGCAGTCATGCGACAAAGTTCGGCCGCTGGCTCTTACACCCTTACGTTTGGTTTGAACTGGTGATTGCTTTCGTCGTCTACTGGACCGTGGCTTTCTGTGGCTGGTGCGAGGTACGTCCTTGCTCTTGCTCCAAGTTCCGTCTAAACTTACGGCGCGACTACTCGATTTTTTGTTTGTTGCTGGACATCATTCTTATGTGTAGTTTTATTGAACGGCCAATCTTTTAATTATGGGTTCCCTGATCTCTGTTAGATTCGCTCTCCGATGACCCTTCAGGCCTTCAAGGCTGTACAGCTGATGCAGGTGTTAAACTTCCGCAAATAATAGGATGTCTTCTGTAGCATTTTCTAGTATAAGAAACTCACACGTGTCTCATCAGGGTAACTCCTAAGGCTTGGGATATATATTTTTTTGATCCGTCTGCTAGTAGAACTTGAATACTCACGGTTATTTTGGCAGCTTTGTTACCAAACTGCCTCAACTGACTACGGGTAATGAAACTGCGGGTGGTTCCAGTATCTAAAATCACAGCAGTGGACTGTCTATCGATTAACACCGTTGCTTTCAGCTAGTTTTTATTACCAGTGAAGGCTAGTTTTGGGCACTTCCTTTTTGGGGGCTTTTGGCCTGCATTGGGTACGTCGAGGGGCGTTCTCCGCATTTTTGAGTGGCTTGCGGTGATGTTCACCTCGGTTTTATGTGGTAGGTTCACTTGCTAGGCCATATACCAGCTCTAAAAGTTCGTTTAGTGCAGTAAAATCTCTACGCCGAATAAACCATTGATAGTTTGGTTGCGCGATCCGGAAGATTCAGTCCAGATTTTGTTGCTCGGAGAGGTTCGCCTGTCTAATGAGTTCTTGGAGGGAAAGAACATAATCTTTAAAGGCTTATCGCTGCCGCTGAGTAAGTTTGCATATTTGATCTTCTAACTTCTCGAAGTACTTTGGAGGAAGAAAGAAAATATAAAAGTCTTTCTTAAAACTTTCTCACAGGTCCCAGTGCCTGTGTTTATTACGAAACCATGTCGACACTTTTTCTCGAAAAACATCTGGCGTCAACCGGGGTAACTGCTTTCAATCTACGTTTTACATATCTGCGAGTTCTTCCACTCTTTTCATAAATTCCAAAGGCTCTTTTCCTCATTATATATAAGGCCCCATTTTCAAACCATTTTGACCACTAGAACACGATCTTTAGCCCGAGGCCTTTCTGGATGCGGCGATAAGCTTAGGAGTCACTGAATAGGTTATATCTTCGACGGTCTGGGATTGGTCGGGCAGCTGGTTTGCGGCACAAGTGAGGATGGTTTATGTCGTGTGTACTTTATATTTAAAGGGAGATACCGGTGTGGTATGTCCGCTTTAAGCAGGTACTGGTAATTGTCTGGTAAGAGTTACTGGAGTGTTGCTAGGGAGGTGTTCGTGCTTGCATTATAACTCCAGCAGTTCTCGCTTTTGATTTTCAGCATGGTCTGCAAAGCTTTTCCTCAGCTCTTCAACGTTGCCTGAGTAATCCTGCTCGAATAAACCCAGGTGTTTTATTAACTCCTTTTTCCTTAAAGTATATACCCACGAAGTCTTCAACATGGTTGTAATTCTCTTAATTTATTTATGTATGTTTAACGATGACGCTGGACGTGTAGTGCCATAAAAATAAAACCCGTCGAGTAACGGTATAAAATTCTGTCTCTTTATTAATTTGCAGGTAACTCCCGGCAGGTAGCTCTATTGCATCTGTTTTGCGCAGATGTGTACTCTAATCTATCTGTCTAATCGGAACCGTGGAGAATTAAAAACTGGCTCACGCGGAACTGATTTCTCACTTGCGCTAACTATTTCAAAAGGAAGCCTTTAGCCCTGAAATATCACACGGCACCAGTTATCTACTTCTCTGTCTTTCAGTGCTAGGAATATTCAAATTGGTATAGAAGTTTGGAGAATTAAAAACTAGTGCCAAACGTTCTATGCAATACTGGTTTTTAAAATATTTTAGGGCTGAAAGCTACCATTTAAAATATTACCTCTTATCTGTCGGCCGCCTGCGCACTGACTACCTTATATACTCATACCAGAACACACATGTACGCACATAAACTCACGCCACCTCTACTGCTGTCAACATTACGTAAACAGCTGGTATCTGTATTTATTAATACAGTTGTAGTTGGACTAATATACAACTCTATGTTTAGATGACGTCGCTAGGCACCATTTAATGGTGTAATAAAAACAAAGTTTTTAAAGTGTATTTTCTTACTTATCATATGTAATTAATACATACATAAATACATTTCCAATATTTAAGGAATGAAAAGCAGCGAGTTACAGCAAGTAACAATAAGAAAAAGCAGTCGTAGTAAGCCAGAACTTTATAGTAAAGAGTTAAGCAATAGCAAAGTAAAATTAAAGAACAACTGTTTGCTTAAGCAACAACAAAAGTTTTCAAAATAATAGCTTTGCTGATTGCTTTGCTGCAGAAAGAAAGACAGAGTCAGCTAAACCAAATGCGTTTTTCACATTTTTTCACAGCAACACTTAAGCAACAACGTGTGCATTGAAAATAGTCAAGCATTTTTAAATACTGCCACTAAGCATCTGAGTCAAGAAAAAGTCCAAATCACCGTGACTTCTACCAAACCAGCATACAATATTCAGAATAAGCAAATGTGCCCACCTTCCCTTACCACTCGCATTCTTGCAGGGCAGACAGTCTGTACACCGGTGCAATTAGCTTCCTATAGCTTATGAGTCCCATTGCTCGCACCCATATTGGCGACGCATAAAGAATTACATTTCTAACCAATTCCGTCAGTAACTTCGCACCCCTGGTGTTCAGCATTATCCGGGCCAATACTGTCGTGACTCTGGAGGCTTTAATTCCAACGTACTCCAGGGGCGCTTCGAATGATAGACGGCTGTCAATCATAACACCAAGATACTTGACAAATAGCTTAGTCTCAATGAAGCATGAACCGACGTCTCATGTGATCGTTTCCATTGATTTTCGGCTGAAATGACCCTTGTGGCGCTCCACCCGTGACCCGGTATTGTCGCACTCCGTTGTATCATAATAAAATCCTTTATGATAGCAAGAAGGTACTCTGGCACATGTAAGCTAGTAGGTAGATAAACTCCCAATTCGATGTGTTAAAGGCATTCTTCACATCCAATGTTATCAATACTTAATACTCCTTTGAGCCAAGTCTCCAGCGTTTGCCGTTTATTGCCCCAGTTGCCGTTTCCACTATGACGCGCATAGCATCAACAGTCGACCGCGATCTTCTAAAGCCGTTATTGGATAGACCCCAAATAGTCTCAACAAATGTCTCTAGTCTTTTACAGATAATGCTCTTCAAGAGCTTTCTGATCATATCAACCATGCAAAGAGGACGATAAGATGAAGGATCATCTAACGTTTTCCTGTCTTTTGGAAGCGGCAGTCTTAGCCGTTTCCATACTGATGGGAATATACCATGCCTCAAACAATTTCTTATCATTATTGTCATTTGTTCAGGGCAATACTAAAATTTTTCTTTCAGCGCCACGTTAGGGATACCATCCATACCTGGAGTCTTTTTGTTGTTAAACTTCAGCGATTTAACCTCTTCGTTCGTGATCGGTGGAAAGTCATATTGCTCTCTACGTGCGTCATCATTACAGGTAGTAATAGCCTGCTGTGGAAAAAGGTGCTCTATAATTTCCTTTAAAATTGACTCTTCCCTGGGTGCAGATGGTTTAAAGCACTTAACCTTTTTTCTCACAAGTTTGTACGCATTTTCCATCTAATCGCAAATGTCAAAAAAGCATTTCTTTTGGCTTTACGAATAGCTAAATGGCGACTTCCTCTTAGCTCGAAACAGCTGTTGGTAAATTGTGTAATCAGGTCTGCGTATATTTCTTGCACAAATCCTCCTTGCGTAAATACACTCACTCCGCAGCCGTGAGATTTCTCATTCCACCAGTAAACGGATTTCCTGTTTGTATTGTACCATTTTCTCAACATTTATACATCGCAGGCCGGAGATATCTTTTGCATGAATTTCTTTGCCATATCCTCACGTTTTCCACGTAGTGTCATATCTTCTATGGCAGCTTGAATGGCCTCTTTTTCAATATAATCAACCTTCCAGCCAAAAATCCTCATTGAATAAACATTCCAGTTTGATTGACGAGATCTGAACTTTACATCCATAGTTATAGCACGGTGATAACTATGGGTACATAAATCAGGTAAACTCCATGTGATATGATTCCTTGTATACGTGTGTACTAAACACCCCCCTGTTCATGAACACCACGTCAAGTGCAGAAAACGAATGAAGTAAAATTCTTTCGCTTGCATAAGTGCTCGGACAGCCAATCATAACTGAGTTTCCGGTACTAGCATCAGAATAAATCTTAAAAACAAAGCTCTCAAACTCCTACAAGGTATATCTGGGGATACCCCCCAGCAACTATAAAATGTAATGCCATCAACAATAGCACGTGTGAACCCACAGTGTGATGTTACAGCATTCTGCAATGTTAAATGGCTGACAGACCAGATTGCAGATATCCTATACCTATCATGAACAGTGTTTGGATATTCCACATACCCAAATGGTTCGAATAAAAGCGCGATGTCGACACAGTAGCTGCAAAATTCTCATTGACGCCATCTTAATACCTGGAGTGCTTTCTTACAGTACGCACATCTAGTAACATGGTAACTTTAATTTCCGTAGGTTCCATCCTTACAAAGTAAGCACGAGGTATTTTCCTTACATTTTTTGGTCCTGCGTCCCTTACCACCATACTGCAGGCATTTATCAGAGTGATCCTGCTGTCTTTTGCACTTCGCTGAAATGCACAAAATCCAGGAATCTAAATCATCTTCCTGGTACGATCTTTTCTCGAATTCTACACACTAACCATTCAATTCGGATCTTGGCTACTTTTAAAATATGGTTTGCCAGCACAGCGCTCAAACCAATGTTGCAGTTTGCGTACTTCACTACGCTCTCCTCAATGAATTATTTGCCAGCGGTTGAAGTGTTCTTAACTCTTCGGATAGTCGGAGTACAGCGGTTTAGACATCCTCTTTTGTAATAACTTCATCTATATCTCTAATTTCTAAACGCACATCTTGCGTTAAACCACGTACTTTCGCTGCCGCTCCGAGAATGTTTCCCAAAGTTTGTCTCAGTTCGTAAGTATCATAGTGCAAGGGCTTGTTGGTCTCAATATATAATTCTCCCTTCCCCATCTTTCTGATATTCCTCATATTCTTGCTAAGGATATTCAGTTTGGACTTACTCTTAACTTGTGTCAAAATATCTGTGTCGGAGGATTTCCCACAGGATTTTATTTCTAAGGCATCGGGCCTTGTTTGCTTCTTTCTTTTACTTGCTTTTGGTCGCACCTTTTGCCACTCTGATACGAAACTAACCTTCGACTTACATTTAAACTAAGCAGTAGTTTTGAGCTCCTTTTAGGGAGGCTCCTCTTTGGGCTCTGCGTTTTAGTTCTCTATTGGGATGGCTTTATATTAGCCTTTATTTTACACCTCACGTCTATTTGTGTTTCCTTATTTTTCCCTGCTTTGCTTTTGCATTGCTGATGCCACTTAGATCATTCGAGACTTGTAAGTAAAGCGCTCCTATTTCTCGAGTAATAGCATAAATATCTTTGTGAATATTCTTACGGTATTTAATGAATTCCAGCAGCTGCGATATCTTCCCACCAAACTTCTTTACATTGCTAGTTTCCGTTTCACCCGTACCAGCCGCGCACTTATTTGTCACATTTGTGGGTGGTGATCTTACTATTACCGGACTCCTTCTGAAAGGGTGTACTTCACTCTTGACGTTCATATTCTCCAAAATTAAATAATTTTTTCTATGTTTTTCATGCAATTTGTCCAAACTCAAGGCTTGTATCTTCATTCGATGTGCAGTCGCGTTTACAATCCCATGGTTATCTTTGATTGCACGGAGGCCATGCAGTGGGTTGGGATCCGGGGATCCTTATAAGACACAAAGCCAGTGCCAAGTCCGCATTAACGATGATTAAATGTTGGGCGCTATTTCAGACTTGCAAAGTTTTAAAAGGAGGAGGCGGTTGTGACATTAGCCTAAAAGCTATTTCCAAAGAGTTTCACCTCTGCATACTCAGGTTCCATAACACCACAAACCGGCAGGGTTCATCATGTTCAATACAATATTTTCAGAATTGGCATTATTAGGATCGTACTCTTCTTGATCCTAATGACTTTGGGCGGATATTAATCTTTTCCTCGTCGAACGGGTTTAAAAATTCCCTCTATTGACTAGGAAAACCATAAAAACGTCACCCTCTTAACTACACCTCTCACGAGGGCACCATTTTGGTTGAATACAATATTTGGGGCGGTATCCACTCGCCCTGTCACAGGGCTTCTCAGAACACTTGCACCCATTTTAGTACTCTCTGCTTAATACAGGAAAATCAATATGATACTGAATTAGCATCTATAATGTTGTGAGTAAACAAGTAAGAATGACTAAAAGAAAAATTTGCATTCGTGTCCAATCGATGATTGGAACAAAAGCAAAAACAAATGTACAAGACGAAATACAGAGAGAATAATAAAGAAATACTAACCAAATTAATATTTATATGAATACTACTCGTATTCTTATGTAAAAAATTAGTTGGGTAAATAGATGATGTTTATAACTACACAACTAAAATAGATACACGCGAAGAATGCTGATGAAGGACGTAGAGGTCCAGAAAGTGCAGCATTACATTCTGCTACCGACTAATTTTTCTTGTATTCTTTGGAAAACGTCCGCATACATATGTAAAATAATTTTTCTTTCTAAAAAAGATTTAAAACGATACATTAAAAAAAATTTGACAATTTCAGAGCCCCGTTACTCGGAAAATATGGGCGAGCGCAAGAGTTTTTTCACTCAAGTTTTTTTTTCATTTCTTTACCGCCCCATATATTTATTTTTTTGATTGGATTCACTTTGTTGTTCCAAATGGCATGAAAAAATTAGATATAGGCGTGGTGTTTTGTCTATTGCTTTGAAGAACATGGACCGATCATGCTGATTTCCAATAGCACCTCTTTGGACGATATAGTGTCCAAAGAGCGATTGACATATTTGATTTTACTACTAACACGGACAGTAAGACGGCCAGACGTACATCGCTAAATCAACTTCGCTTGAGCGATGTCCACTTTTTGTGGTAAGTGTATAAAAATTAAATCTCAAATATAATTTAGGTATCATCTATCAGTCAGCTTTTTTATATCGATCAGTTTTTCTCAATCTGTCAGCAGCATGTACAAAATTGTTGTTGAAAAACTTTATTAATTAAAGCGTCATCACCTTCCGAATATTTTAGGTTGCAGGCATCTATAAAAATAAAATAAAAATTATAATGTATAGAAGCTTCTCAAAAATGAACTTACTTGTTACAATTGCTTATTTTTAGTTCCACGCCAGATTAAGTTTGCACCCAAATCATCTCAAATGATTTTTTTAAAGCGTTTCGGATAAATGATTTGTAACAATCACCACTCACTTTGCTAATAATATATTTCTGTAAAAATATGGATATATGATATAGATTATTGTTATTGTCTTTTAATAGTTATATATATATATATATATGTATACAATTTGCACAAAAATATCCTCGCTGTTTTGTACTTGTTAATGCAGGTCTTCTAATTGGCATTTGTTCTGTTTAGCAATATTTATTGCACACAATTTTAAATTTCAAAAACTTTTAACAAAAAACACTTTTCTTCCTTCCACATCGCTAAAACTTATTGAAACCGCAACACTTTTTTAAGTTTAATACAACTGGAAAAACTTTCGTACAAAAGTCAACTTATTGAAATGAAAAAAATATAAAATATTACCCTTGCAAAAAATCTAAGTTATATAATTTAAAATTAAATAAATTTTACTTACTATCGCCACAATGATTAAGTTTTGATTGTGGAATTCCATAAAAATAATCGTGCAACAATCATTAAAATGTGTCCTAACAGTATCAATTGCAAGATACAAATGCGATCATTGGCTGCAAACAATTTTTCAATACTCATCAAAATGCGTATTAGACGATTTACTCTTCTAAAAATCGTGAAAATGGCTTGCAAAAGAAGAAGATATAAATTTTTGTGTACATCCGCGTGGCTGATTGAAAAAAAGAATCGTAAAATGACGCGCTCGTGAAACAATCTCCTAAATGCCAGCTAGGAAAATGATACAATTTAATTATTGCGTTTAATTATACAAATAACTTAATTTTGCAAGTATTTTCATTTCATTTTAATCTTTGTTTTGTGTAATTAAAAAGAATCGTTAATAAGAAAATGTTTCTAATATTGCATTTTAATCTGTATGTTATCAGGAACACTAAAAAATTAATGTTGGTTCCAACCCTTGGCCCTTGTTCTATTCTTGGAAGAATAAAAGAAAATTAATTTTGCAAGTTAATCAATGTTACCTTCTTTATTGTCCAAAACGGAAGAGGCTTAGCCAAATTGTTACAATCATTTTATACTAAAATAATTCGTACTCAACAATAAATACTTAAAAATTAAAGTTAAATATAATTCGTAGTCAGCAATAAGATATTAACATTAAATACAGTTAAATAAAGAATTAATAAAATAATCCATACTCATCAATAATTAATAAATTAAAGTAAAAAAGGTCACTAATAAAATATTGCAACATGATCGATGGTATATGTGACGATGCAAGTTGGTACTACAGGTCGTTGTACGTTGACAGCTAGTTGGATCAAATGTAGATCATGCAGATTGCAGAGTGTGTTAACTTATATAAAATAAATCACTTTTGTAATTTTGTTTATTTCTTTACTTGTTTGTGCGTTCATCAATCACGGCTAAACGACTGACCGATTTTTTCCTACTCACTATGACCAAGTGCGTGGTAGATCATCTTTACTTGATTATTTTCTTTTGGTTCAGATTCAAACCGCATTTCCCGAAAGGGTCAATACCAAATTCCTTCATTGAATTCTGGTCATGGTTTTGTTATCTTATCGTGTTGTTATGGAACAAATTTCAAACGACTATTGTTATAGAGGACATTACGGAATTCGTTTAAAATGTTTGAACATAATTTTTCCTATTATATCCAGGCAATTGTGTTTTATTTTTAATGTAATTATAACCTTCTCTAAGTTTCCTGAAAACTGGAAAGTTGGCAGAATAATTTCTATCCCCAGAATTAATTCACATCCCTGTCTTTCTGATTATCGTCCTATTACAATTTTAAACGTCAGTTCGAAAATACTAGAGATGTTATTAAAAGACTGACTATTAAAGCATTCTTAATCGGGCAATTACTTAGAATTTTTGGAGCATAAGGTTAACAGCGACTTGAAACTTGTTATGTTAGGGGATAATTTTCTTAACTTAAAACCCCTTAAGACTCTATGTATGTGGTTTTCTCACATAAATGTTCTGCCAAACTTGATTTTAGGCAGTGGGAACATGTAATATGTATCTTATTATAAGGTTTTAGGAACTTACTTGGATAACAACTTATGTTTTGATTTCCATGTAAATTATGTTATATCAAGGATTAGTTTTGTTTTGGGAAAATTGTACAATATAGGATTGTTTTACCGAAAAAAGTTAAAAGATCAGTTACTATGTCTTTATGTCTTTTTTTATTGTATGGCTTGGAAATTCATTCAGGAACATCACATTCCATTCTTAATGGATTAAAACAGTGCTTCAACAGAATAGCTCGCTACATCTTTGGGCTTAAGTATAGATCATATACGCATATGATTTCGTTCCTTGTTAAACTTCTGCAGTGTGACTTTGAGAGCTTCATTAATCTAAGACTGATGTTTCGATTTATAAGGTTGTAAAATATCGAAAGCCTGAGTATATTATAAATAGATTTATTTTCAGCCACTCAATAAGGACTAATATATTAATTGTACCTCTGTACGTTTCTCATATAATGACTAGATCATTTGTCGTTAGGATTTTAAGGTTGTGGAATTTTTTGTACTCTTTGATCAACGAAAATTTTCAAATTCCGTCCCAATGTTTAGAAAATTATTTATAGTGAATTTTTAATAATTGATTGTGTGTCATCATAATTATTTCTTTTCTTTGCTTTTTAAATATTTTTCAACATTTGTGCAATTGGGGATCTTCTTATCTTATTACTCTAAGGATCTTAATTTAAAAAAAAAAATTTTTTTCTAAATATTTGCCACATAGTTTAACTTGATGAATTATAGGCCCTAAGGGCTTACAAATTATTTTGAATAAATAAATAAAAATTTTGTGCTCATGATAAAATAGTGAAAAGAAAAAGCGGACAATTTTATGCGTCTAAATCAATTTTAACAAGGTCTTGGCTAATAATTTTTATGAATTTCGAAACACATTTATGTGTTTACCGATTAAAATATGCTTGTTTTGAAGGAAGAGCATAGGAGGAACATAGGGGATAGCAGACAAACACGCAATTTTTATGAATATTAACTGATCTTAAAAAAATTAGATTCATAATATATTTGAAATAGAGATATCTCCTGATCTATAAGATCCAAACCGATTTTGATGGATTTTTCAAGCGTTTGGAGTAGATGCCCTAGCAAACAAGGCTATAAAATAATAAACATAAAGGCCCAAAATTAGACCTAGGCAACGCCGGGTACAATAAGATAGTATATTATAAATCGCTTTGTAGGTTTGTTTGTTAGTGCATCAATCACGGCGAAACGACTGCACCGATTTCAGTGAAATTTGAAAGCCGGGTAGATATTTATGCTTATGGTAAAATTGGGTATTAATATTATATAGTATTTATATTCCGGAATTCTTATGAGTCGATCGGATTCAAAAAAACCAAATCGATTGTAAATAAATTCGAAGGTAGGACACAAATTAGAGGAAAAGGAAAAAATGGTCATTTACAGCTTTACCGATTTTAATAAAACTAAAAACAGAGAAAGACATCTATTTTGAAGTTCGAAGAGGGTATGCTTATTTCAATCAGCAGGAAAAGTAAGTTGGGGAGAGGAAAAACACGAAATTTAAATTATAGGTAAGTCATGATCCATAAGGTCCAATAGAAATTAAGAAGTCTTTTGAAATTGCCATAGTAATCTGCACAATCAAATAAAAATTGGCTTGTAAGAGTGGTCGTGGCATTATTATTCTCATTGTGGTAGCGAAGCTCCACGCGTGCTTAGTTAGTATACTATGAACCTATGCGCATGTACATACATATATGGATAAGGTTGTTTGAAGTGATAAGATTTCAATTATTGCTTCTAAATACGCAAGTAATTTTATTTTATTATTATTTTTATTTAAAACATTTTAATCGTTTTTGTGTTAAATTTAAAATTCGTTTATAAGATAATATTTATAATATTTCTAAATATCTCTATGTTATTATCTCACTTAAGGGTGTTTATATTTTTTCAAGTCTTTTATTGTATCCATTTTCTTCAATTTTTAAATATTTTTACTTTATCAACTTATTGGACCAAAAACTTAAATATAAACAGTCTTATTCACAATACTTATACAATACAATACTTATTAAACTGCTTAATAAGAGGTTAATAAGAAAAAATCGCTAAAGTAGTATTCACAAACGCTTAATAGCACTATTAGGCTATTATTAATCATTAATAAATTTCAAATATTTAATGTAGCAGTTACTCTTCTTTAAACCTTTTATAAGTCGGTATTTCTGTTCTGAAAAGCATTTTTCCCGTAGAATTTGTGAAAAAATGTGAAAAACTATTAATAAAAAAGTACAACGAATATAAAAAATTTAATTTCTACAATAGGTAAGTTCTTAAAACATACTTATATATAAATGCAAATATTTCATAAATGGGAAAATTATTGCAGATACTCTTGCCCAAATGGCCAAGGATGAGATAGAGTTAGATAAAAGAGGCTGTGGAACTTTAGCCAAGTTACAGGTTTTGGTGGCTATGCGTTGTTTGGGCCGAAGAGAGGTAAGTATACGAGGCGAATAGTTGTAGGGACTTACGAAAAACATTTTATGTTCAGTGGCAAGATAGAGAGGCAGTACATATGACTGCCGAATCTTTAATTAGTCATTTATCAAGCAAAGTTTTAAAAAATGGCGATTTAAGAGGACGCTTGTTACGTAACTCCGGGTATAAATTACAACTACATATATGTATTTATTTACACCATTTAAGGCCACAAAATGCAAACAAAATCAAATACAATAACACCCAAATTATTTTGAGGTTTATAATATGGACGTAGTTTATTAGATAGACTTACAATTAGTTTTTTAAATGCAAAAAATTTTGTTATCATTTCATCTGTTTTGCACAATATTGCAATTAAATAAACGGTACGTTTCCAGGTAATATATATGAAATTAACTATTAATATTTGGAAAAAATATATTTAGAATAGAGAAAATATCATAATTTAATTAATTGTTCTTTTATAATTAAAGCTTTGTACGAGTATTTTATTGATTTGAAAAATAAAAAATAAATAAAAAATTCACAAACTTGTATTTTAAATAAACAAAATAATATAGTGATGTTAAAACAATAATGCCGAGCTCGGTATTGGATACTTTTTTGTATTCGTTCAGTGAATCATTGCATAAAAAAAGGTTTAACACCAATTTGTATGTTATTTTAAAATTATTTGTGATGTGCAACAATAAATAATAATAAAATAGTGATAATTTAAGTTATATTATTATTGCTGATTTAATTATTTCTTTTTTAATTATAAAAACATTATTCAGGTATTTGGTTCATTGTTGTATGCATCACTAAACGTAAATTGACATATAATATGACACGATGTTGCCAACATTAAACTTCAATAGTATTAAAATCGTTTAATAGTTAATTTTGCGTTATTAAACGTTTGTGAATAAAAATTCCTATTAACGGTTAATAAAACAAAGAGTGTTTAGTAACTAAAGTATACATTAGGCTTACTATAAGAAATTTTAGTGAATAAGACTGAAAATGTATTAGTATGGAAAAAGTACATCCAAATTTCCATTTTACACCTACATTTTTTATAGAAATTGTCGTGAAATATTTCTTATTTAAAAATTTTAATTTTACTGTTGTATTGCTTTCTGGTATGCATATTCTAGCCATAAGGATATACGGATCCATCCAAACATATTGTGGTGTATAAACTTAAATTAGCGACTTGAGTTAAATTTTGCTTAATAACTTCGCTATCATTGTATGCCTTATTAATTAAAAAAAGAGAAGATTAAATAAAAAGTGCCTGAGTGAATAATTTTATCAGGTTCTATACTTATTAATATTGTTTTAATTTGTAAATATTTTATATTTACACCGCAAATTCTCACTTCAAAGTTGTTTTGAAAAAGAAATGATAAATTTTAATATATTTTATTGTTAAAAATATAGATAGACACTTTGCAGTCCTGCAATTAAATATTTATTATTAGTAAAAAATGATAAGCATAAAACAATATAGTATACAGTGGATAAAAGAAAACAAAATCGTATTTGATTATTGTTGCTTTTTGTAAAAACTTTGGATTTTGTCTTAATTTATTGTTTGGACAAAAATCCTTAGTTTATTTAAATATATCTAAAAAGTTTCCTGCAGAGCTAAATGAGCAGTAGCGAAAGGGCAATCGAGACGTGCTTTCACCCTTAATAATCAAATATCGGTGATTTAATAATTTAATCGGGATAAAAAAAGCACGATATTGTTTAAACATTTATTACTTTAATCGTGGTGTAATTTAATATAGTAATTTTCAGATTTTCTATACAAAATTTGGGTAAAATCCACTGATGAGCTATATGACCAGTAGTGAAATGACCATATGGCTTTGCTTTCCCCGCAGTAATACATTTCAGTTTGTAGTTTTAAATAAAAAATATTTCATGAGAATATCATCATAAATTTATATTTGAAGGAATCAAGCACGTTTAAACTAAATTAAAATCAAAAAGATTCCAAATATTACATTCTCATGTCGTAATTTTTTTATTTTTAGAAATCTAACTTTTATTATTGACAGTGATTGCAATAAGACGTGTGTTAGCAAGTGCAGTGCTTTATTTTTGAGACAGTTTTTTATTTTTTTAACATTTAAAACAAAAACAAATATTTATTTTTCAAAACAAATCGTAGTCAAACAAAAACAATATAAAAATATTTAAAAACAACGGGAACGTTAATCCTACAAAAATTTAAAACCTTAAACTAAACAAAAACAATTAACTAATTACAAATAAAGTGAGAAAAGAACAAAAATAAAATCATACAACCTGAATGCTGCTGATGATGATGATAATGATGTCAGTGAAAATGATTCTTTATACAACTGGCAGTATACAACATATTAAAAAACGTACTGTACGAATGAAGCAAAGAAAAGAAATACAGCTGGTGATATCCCTAGCAGATCCAATGCGAATCGATTTGCTATACTTGATGCGGAAAATACCAACAACGATGTGAGAGAAGAGACTACTGAGTCTATAAACCCACCACCCATTTTAATACCGTATGTGAACAATATTGTAAATATGATAAACAATATATGCTCTATTATCCCTAAGAAAGATTTTAGTTACAAATCTATGAAAAATAATGTAATTAAAGTCATGATAAATAGCATAGAATCTTATAGAAAATTAGCGAAGTATCTTGATAATAGAAAAATAGGTTGTCATACTTATCAAATACGACAGGAATGGGCATATAGAGTTGTCATTAAAGGTATACACCACTCAAAAAAAAAGCTGAGCTTTTAATACAAGTTGAATTACAAAAGAACCCCTTCCAATGTTTTTGTTGATCTTGACCCAAATCCTAACAACAAAGAAATATGTAATATTCGTTACATAAACAATGCCGTAATTTCTGTTGAACCACCATAACATAAGGTAGATAGATGCAAAGAATGCTGATGAAGGATGTGGCGGTCCAGAAAATGATGCATTTCATTCTGCTTGTGTCTAATTTTTCTTGTTTTCTTTGGAAAACGTCCGCATACATTTGTAAATATATTCTCTTTCTAAAAATGTTTAGAAATTAATTAAAAAGAACCAAAAAGCCGAAAATAAAGGCAAATTTCAAAAGTTAATGATATTGTTCAATGTCACCGTTGCCAACAATTTGGCCACACTCAATCTTATTGCAGAAAACCTTTTCGCTGTGTAAAGTGCGCGCTTGATCATTCTACAGTTGAATGCACTATGAACAATACTAATACTCCTCGCTGCATACGTTGTTTGCAAAATCACACTGCAAACTATGAAGGCTGTCAAGTTTATCGAACATTAGTGCAGAAAAAAACAATCATTAAACCAATCTCGCAAACACCAAACATCACTACCTTTTCAAGGCCGCAAAGAGCTGTATGTGTTAATCAAAATTCTAATACTTCTTATGCAAATGTTTTAAAAGGTCAAAGCTCAAACGACTTTGAAAATACATATGAAAAACTAATGGTAAAACAAATAGAGTTAACTAACATATTACTTAATATGATGTCAGTTCTTATAACCAAAATATGCAATTAGATATTAGAATAGCAGTATAGAACGCAAACGGGCTTTCCCATCATACACAGGAAACTGAAATATGGCTTCTGGGGTGCAATTCCTTTTTGAAGCGTTCGATCCACAGATCACATCATGGAAACGATGGGTGCAAAGATTGGAGACAGCCATTAACATTGCAGGTAGTAAGGATGTGGACAAGCAGAAATATTTGTTACACTACATGGGTTCGAAGGCGTACAACACATTGTGTGACAAAGTGCTACCAAAAACACCGGAGGAGATGACGTACAAGGAGATTACGGCAGTATTGGAGGAGCATTTTCATCCTACACCAAACGAAATTTTGGAAATTTATCGTTTCCGTCTGCGCAAACAAGAGGAAGAGGAGTCTTGTTCAGAATACATAGTAGTGCTGAAACGCATGGCAGCAACGTGCAACTTTGGCACATATATGGAAAAAGCGCTGCGAAATCAATTCGTATTTGGACTAAAAAACCAACTGATACAAAGCAGGTTATTGGAAAAGGCGGATTTGACATTGGAGTCCGCCGTTAACCTGGCTGAAGCTGCAGAAATGGCGGAAAGAGGTGGCGTCGAGCTAAACACCAACACATACAACGCGATAAACGTAATTAAGACTTTTAAGAAGAGGCCTGCCGTTCCAAATAAAGCAAAAGAAGAAAAAAGACAAAAACAGTGTTATAGATGTGGCAGTACTACGCACAACGCATATCAATGCAAGCACAGAGACACTATTTATAGCTTTTGCAATATTAAAGGTAATTTAAGACGGGTGTGTATGAAAGAGAAGAAGGGTGTACACGTGCTAAATACAAATGAAGAAGAAAATAATGATGTCATGGATGATTCGGATTGCAATGTGGAATTAATAAACAATATCCGGGAAGGGTATGTGGGTTCCAAAATGTTTCATTCATTATTAGTAAATAATCGTTGGTTAAAATTTGAAATAGATACAGGGGCTGCTGTGACGGTTGTTGGTTTGGAAAATGCTAAAAAAATACTGGGCAAAATAAAACTACACAATACAAACACAAAGTTATATAGTTATTGTAATCAGCAAGGTGACTGTCTCGGTTATGCGTGGGTGCAAATATCAGTAGGTAAGAGTCCCATTACACTTAAACTACACATCGTACGCGGAAATCGTTCAGCGTTATTGGGGAGAGACTGGTTGAGAAGTATATAATTAAACTGGGCAGAAATTATTCAGCAACAACTATCACTGAACAAAATCGAAAAAGAGGTGACAAATAGTGAAGCAAACAAAAAAATTGAGCATATAATAAATAAATATCCGGTGCTGTTCGATGACACAATGGGGAAAATAAGTGGGTACCAGGCGCGACTGCATGTTCAGCAGCAAGCAGCTCCGCATTTCATAAAAGCGCGTAGGGTTCCGTTTGCCTTAATGGAGGCTTTGGAAAAGGAGCTGCAACAACAAGTTGATGAAGGTATTTTAGTGAAGGTCGACCACAGTGATTGGGCAACACCAATAGTAGCGGTAAAAAAGAAAAATAATTCGGTTCGCATATGCGGAGATTACAAAGTCACTCTCAATCCCGTGTTAAATGTTGATGAACATCCATTCACGAAAATTGATTTGTCACGTGCATACCTTCAGCTTGAGATACACCCAGATGATAGGAAATATCTAACGTTGAATACACATAAGGGTTTATACCAGATGTTCGGTGTAGCTAGTGCCCCCGCCATATGGCAGCGATTTATGGAGCAGCTGCTCGCAAATATTCCAGGAGTGACAGTTTTCTTGGATGATATAAAAATTACAGCATCAACTGACGAAGAGCATTTACAAAGAATAGATGAAGTATTCAAAAGATTGAATAATCACAATATGCGCGTCAATGTAGCCAAATCTACCTTTATGAAACCATCTATCGAATATTGTGGTTTTGTAATAGATAAAGAAGGTGTACATAAAATGGATTCAAAAGTAAAAGCGATACAAGACCTAAAAGCTCCAACTAACAAAGATGAAGTTCGAGCCCTGGAAGGGTTAATAAGTTATTACGACAGATTCTTCAAAAACTTAAGCACTGTGTTGCACCCAATCAATCAACTGCTGCAAAAGAACGTCGAATTCGTATGGGGACCTGAGTGTGAAAAGTCTTTGCAGGAAGTTAAAAAACAAATGCAGTCGGATGTTGTGCTGACACACTTTAACCCTAGATTGCCCCTAGTGCTGGCTGTGGACGCCAGCCCTTTTGGAGTCAGTGCCGTACTTAGCCACCAATTCGAAGATGGAACGGAGAAGCCCATTCAATTTGCTTCGCAAACTCTTTCAAAGGTGCAGCAAAAATATAGCCAAATTGACAAAGAAGCGCTGGCGATTGTAGTCGGAGTTCGAAGGTTCTACCAATACCTATTTGGAAGAAAATTCGTACTTGTCACGGACAGTAAGCCAGTCGCACAAATATTTTCACCTAAAAAGGGCTTACCATCGTTATCAACTTCACGTATGCAACATTATGCCATTTTTTTTACAATCATTCGACTTTCAAATACGGGTAAAAAGATCAAAAGATAATGGTAACGCAGATGCAATGTCACGTTTAATTGAGCGCAGTACAAAAGACCTGCTTGAGGAATCAGCCGTTATAGAAAATGAAATTGCCCAAGCGGATATTAACGCCATCGAAGTGAACATGATTACAACCTTGCCAGTTACAGTAGAAGAATTAAGCTCAATAACAGAATCCGACGAAGAAACTAAAATATTGCGGCATAGTTTAAAGGTTGGGCGAGAATGTGATCGAGATCATCGGTTTAATATTCCACAGACAGAGTTTGGGTTGCAACAGGGATGCTTGCTACGTGGGATTCGTGTTTATATTCCCAGTGAGCTTAGGCAGCGAGTTTTGATGGAATTACATTCAGCGCATTTTGGAATAACTAAAATGAAAATGCTGGCCAGAGCTTATTGTTGGTGGCCTTCGCTTGATCGTGATATTGAAAATTTAGTATTAAACTGTTTGAACTGCCAATCAGTTCGGCCGTCAGCTCCAAAAGTTATGCCAACACACGTGTGGAACCCCCCAACTCGAGTGTTTGAAAGAGTTCATGCTGACTTTGCGGGGCCCTACAAGGGTGAGTACCTCTTTATTTGATTACTGAAAGTGTTGTTGTTACACGCACACAGGAGACTCAAAGAACATTTACTGTTGAAGATAGAGTTGCTGCTCGAGATAACATGTCCAAAGAAAAGTTGAAATTTGGCAGCATCGTTAACGTATTGGGTAAACTGCACTACGAAATTAAATTCCCTGTTGGAAGAGTGTGGAAACGTCACGTCGATCAGCTGCGTCGAATCGGAAAAAACCTAAAAACAAATATTTCCTCTTTGCCAAACTTAGATTCGCCCACAAGTTCCATGCAAAACTTCATCGTCGAACCAACAACCAGAACACAACCCCTGTTGTCGAACCACCAACCAACCTTATGGGAACCTCGACTCACTCAAAATCTCCTTCATCCATGAACATACTTCCAGGACCAACGAATGGTAACACAACCCCTAATCCTGAAGAGTTACAGCAAGAGAGGCTGTCATCAAGACCTGCCCGACTTAGAAAAGATCCGGCGTGGTTGAAGGATTACATCAGACATTGATCTATTTTTACGTATTTCCTGGGAAGAGCTGTCATATATCATACCTAATATTGAATAAATCATTATATGCCGTTTTATTACTGTAAATATATTTAGAAATAAAAATTCACTTGTTGTTTGAAAGAGTACAAAATTACATGTGTTTTAATACATTATATCGACAATCTTTTGATTTCTGAAACTCATTTTACGACGAGAACTCATTTTGCATAAGAGGTTACGATATAATAGCAAAAAATCACCCAGACAACAGAGCCCATGCTGGCTCTGCAGTAATAATCAAATCCAGCATAAAGTACGAGGCGCTTCCACAACTTTGTCACAACTATATGCAAGGTGCTGGAGTAAAGATAAATACAAGCTGTGGAGATGTTTCAGTCTATGCCATTTATTTTCCACCCAGACACTCAGTTTCACGTCAAGATTATAAAGAATTTTTTAATAATTTAGGAGGCCGGTTTCTAGTTGGAGGAGATTTTAATGCTAAGCATCCGTGGTGGGGATCCAGATTAATAAACCCAAAGGTTCTGGAGCTTTATAAGTGTATTTAAAAAAAAAAAAAAACTATAATATTCTTTCCTCTGGCAGTCCAACCTATAGGCCTTCAGATACGGCTAAAGTATCTACTAGACCTACTAGACTTGTTTGTTTATTCTGGAATACCCAGTAATTGCCTAAGCATACTTGACAGTGACGATCTTAGCTCAGATCATACTCCGATTATAGCAACCTATAATACAACATTGCATACCGTTTTAAAAAAGTAAAATTTATTTCTAATCAAACCGACATTAGATCATTCAACTACTGGATGTACAAAAATATAGACTTAAACATGGTAATACATAATGGCCATGAATTAGATAAAGCCATCGAAAATTTCACGAATCTCATACATGAGGCTGCTACTTTGTCAACTCCCGAAATGGTAAACAGGTCGAATCAGGCACCTAGTAGTTATATCTCTGCTGAAATAAGAAACCTCATTCGTAATAAAAGAAGAATCTGAAAAATTTGGCCGATTATGCAAGCAGCTTAAACAAAAACTTATTGAAGTGAAAAATGAAAAAACTGGTCAATATTTGAAATGCCTTGACACTACAGAACATGAAAGCTATATCTGGAATGCTACAAAATACCTCAAAAGGCAAACTCAACGAAATATTCCAGTTAGAGATTTACGTAACACTTGGTGTAGATCCGTCAGAAGTAAAGCAGAAGCTTTTTCTGAACATTTAGAGATTATTTTTCAGCAAAATACACAAAACAACACATCTACTGATTATGAAATACTGGAATTTCTTGATTCTTCATGCCAAATGTGTCTTCCAATAAATCCTTTTACACCAACTGAAGTGAAAATGGAAATAATCAAACTTGGAAATAATAAAAGCCCTGGGTATGACAAAATTGATACAAAATTAATAAAAATATTGTCTAAAAAGAGTATTGTACTTTTAACGCTGTTATTTCACACGATTTTACGTCTATACCATTTCCCGACCCAGAGGAAATGCGCTGAAATCATTATGATTCTGAAATCGAATAAACCGGAAAATGAATTATTGTCTTACAGGCCAATAAGTTTGTTACCAACCCTTTCCAAAATATTTGAACGTTTGTTTCTTTGTAGTTTAAAGCCTATTCTAGATGAATATAATATAATACCAGACTTTCAATTGGGATTTCGCACCAAAGATGGTACTCCAGAACAGTGCCATCGAATTATTTCTGTTATTACTGATACGTTGGAAACAAAAAAGATATTGTTCTGCAATTTTTCTTGATGCCCAAAAGGCGTTTGATAAGGTTTGCCACCCAGGTCTTTTATTTAAACTAAAAACATTACTTCCAACCGCATTTTATATGATCCTGAAATCATACCTTAAAGAAAGACTTTTCTATGTTAATATTAGAGAAGAATTTCCAACACTGTATACTATATATACATGTGATAGGCCATGTACGCGACTTGTCCTATTGAAGCTTCTACGCTATTGCAAATATAATTAAATAAGTTACAAAATTGGCTACATAAGTGGAAGCTAAAAATTAATGCAACCAAATCTTCGCAAATAAATTTTACTCTTAGAAGAGGTAATTGCCTACCTGTTGCTCTAAATGGAATACAAATACCCGTAGTAAAAAACGTTAAATATCTAGGACTATATTTAGACAAAAGACTAACATGGAAAGAGCATATCAAAACAAAACGAAAATATTTGAACATCAAAACCAAAAAAATGTATTAGCTGTTAGGTCCAAAATCTGAATTAAACTTGAACAATAAAGTTCTTTTATATAAAGGTATAGTCCAACCTATATGGATTTATGGAATTCAGCTATGGGGCACAGCTAAAAATTCTAATATAGAAATTTTACAGCGATACCAATTCAAAGCACTTCGTTTTATCACTCAAGCACCTTGGTTTGTAACTAATAAAGTCATACACAATGATTTAAAAATTCCTACCGTCAAAGAAGCCATAGTTGAATTTAGTTCTAGATATCTAGAAAGGTTAAGTTATCATTCTAACCCACTGGCAATTAGCCTTTTAGATGAGTCAGAAGAAGTACGTAGGCTAGATAGGTTACATATTCTTGACTTGCCATTTAGATAAAAAAAACTATTTAACCTATGTATATTCATACATACATCTCATAATAATTAGTGTTATATATGTATCAGATTAATTGTACATGATCTGATTGGAGTTTTACCCAAAACAATCGAGCCATTTGAAAGTAAAAAAGCGCTATGCAGAAAAATATAAAAACAATAAGAAAAACATACAGATGTGCATTTTCTATCTCTTTAACAAATGAGCATTTTTTTATTTCTAGCTGACAGTGAAAAAATTTATTCTTAGGGCATAAAAACACTTTAAAGGTGAAAACAAAAGTTTATACAAATAAAATATTTTACAAGCAAACAAAATTTTTGTTAATATCATATTTACACATGTACTATGCAAATAAATGTAAAAATATGTATTTTTATAATTTTTGCTACAAATATAAATAATGAAATGCAAAGTATATAATTTGTTTTTTTTTTTTTTTTAATTTTCAGACTTTATTTTCTAAAAAAAATATTAATGTAAATTATATAATAACTAAAAAAAGTAACATTTTCATGAAAAAATTATTTATAAAACAATAAAACGGACATAACAAAATCTTAATTAAAAAATATTTACAAAAATTAATATAAAAAAGGAAAAAGAAACAAAATAAGTAGCAATTCATGGTAAGAAAAGAAAAAGTTCAACGTGTATTCAATAGACGTTTGGATATTAAGCACAAAAATTTATTGAAAAAGAATTTAAAAAGGAATGTAAAAAAACGTAATAACATCAAGAGAAGAAAACATCGAGTAGAAAATTAATTTACAACTGAATAAAACACTTGTTTCGCTAACAACAAGTTGGTTTGATGCAAAAATAGATTCAAACCTTAAACAACACTATCAGAACATTCATGTTCGCACAAAATGGCGAGTACATAAAGGGAATGTTTTAAACGAACGGTTTATTAAACAAGTGTTTTTTGCTTTTGAACAAAAACAATTCGACTCATAAAAAACTAAGTGCTTGTTTAAGTAGACTCGAAAATTACGCAGCCGAAACCGATCTCTGATATGTATATAGAAATCTATATAGTTATTGCACTAGAGTGCACTAACTTCTGTTATTTTCTTATTAATTTAAAAAATTTGCTTATTGTTGAATAAACAGATTGTAAATAAAGAGATTGAAAAAAAAACTTTATTTATTTATTTTATTTGACGATTATAAACTTATTTGCGATTAATACACAAAAATACACGATTGCAACTTTACACTTTTGTAACTGAAAAACTGTTGTACCACAAGTTCTTAACTGTTTGAGGTTTTCACTTAAGAATGCCTCAGCACGTATTGGCGTCGTTTTTATATACGCTATTTTTAGGCGTTCTCGAATATTCTAGAACTTCTACCTCCATCTGCTGCGTAGTAGATCAGGCTGTGTAGTCATTTTCATTTCAGATACATGATGTGAGCATTGTTATTTGCTTTAATTATTATTTGAGACACATGATGAGTGTTCTTATTTACTTGTTATACAATGCAGGTGTGTGTATGGTTGTGTATTGTGTTTGTTTATTTCACGCTTTGTGTTAGTTTTCTTTGTTTTGTAATAAAGAAGTTTTGTAGAAACTTCTAGCTTTGAAAACAGACATAATCGGCCATTTCGTTTCACTTTCTTGGCCACAATTATTTTTACTTCTTTTTATGATTTTAATAAAGCATCTTTGTAACACTGCTGTCCAGTTAAGCCTTTTCATCCCAAATAGGCTCAACAATACTTCTGCCATATTTGGCCAGCCGCTCCAGGTGAACCACTTTCATCTTAGACCTCGGATTATGATATCTCTGTATCCGGTCACCTTGTACGTTCCCTCCCATGGAGTTTGCAGTTAAGAAGATAATCCTTTCTTGCGTTGCGGGTTAAATAGTAGAACCATTTGTCCTTCAGTAAATCCCTCCGTGTTTCCTGCTCGATCACATCTGGCTTCCATCTTATCACTGGTCATTTTAATGCAGCTACGGACAAACTAATGAAGAGCTCATGCAGGTCTTCTTGTGCCTGAAGAATGTTTCCATTGACTTTGTGCGCAGGTCCAGGTTTAACTTCAAATTTTAAATCTGCTGGCCAAACAAGATTTTTGCTAGGCTACGTAAGATTGAATCATGAACAGCTGAACGCTACGCCACTAGAATTTTTATTTTATTTATTTTATTTTTAATATGAAAATTTATTATTCGGATTTTTTTAAAATTGATTAAATGAGAACTCCATTGAATTAATAAGACAGAAGACAACAATAGAATAATTTTGAGTTGTTATTGTCACTATCTTATTGATTCGATGGAGTTCTCATTTAATCAATTTGGCTTTTGATGTAAGACTTTCTGTTTTTCTAAACAAAATTTGGGTAAAATCCACTGATGAGCTATTTGAGCAGTAGTGAAATGGCAATATGGATATGCTTTCCCCGCAGTAATACATTTCATTTTTTAGTTTAGTTTAAAATAATAAATATTTCATGAGAATATCATGAAATATTTATATATGAAAAAATCAAAGTATATATTGATGACTTTGAGCATATCATTAACAAACAAAAATAGAGATTGTAGAACTAAACATTGGGGGACCAGAAATTACAAAAATTTGTCTTGCAATTGCAGATCTAAATTTGATAGTTTGAGTTTATATTATTATTATTTGTTTTTGAAAAATTAAAATATATTCAAAATCATGTCCTCTATGGGAAATCCGTTGTGTTTTAACTTAATTTCATTATACGTTGTTATAGCAGTCATAATTATACACCTTCTGGGTATAAAACCCTAAAAAACAAGGTTGTTAAATTTTCTTTATCTATTAGAGGTTTTAGTATTAATTAAATTTGCAATTTCTTTGTATATTTTTTTAAAATAAATGCTAGCGCAAATAAATTAGAAATATCATGTAGACTTGAATGCCATTGCAGGCGAACCATTTTCACTTAATTAGGAAATAAAGGAAAACAGAAATAAGAAAACGTTAACAATGATATTTGAAATCTTTTTATGTTGCACAGTGGGGGCACCACAAAATTGTTAAATCTGCCGTCTCTAATTGATATGTTTATAAGTACAATATTTTACTGAACTAAGAAGAAAGAAATGTTGCATATGAAGCAAAAGTATGGAACTAAAACATAAAGCTATTAAAGCAGTGTCTAAAATCAAAAACTAAAGTTATGTATCAGAACCACATGCAGTTCCTGTGGAATTAAATTACCTGTGGGGATTTATACAACTTTTTATATCTCGCCACTGTAAGTGTCTAGTAAAAATTTGTAACTTAATGACAATGATGAGTCAAACACAAAAAAACAGAAAAACAAAAAAAGAAGTAATCATTACTAATGTTTTAATAACTTTTTTGTGTCAGACACAAAAAAGAAAAACGTCACTTACTGTAATGAAGAGTAGAAAGAAAAATTAAAATGAAAGTAAGAAAGAAGAAAGCAAGAAAATTACATTAGTTAAATTGGGCAATCAAAGAAGAACGTATGTATAGAGATTTTAGTTTCTTAAAAAAAACAATGATTAACAAAGTCGAACTATATTTTAACTAAGAGAATTCCATATCTTTTTGAAGCTTAAAAATATTTTTTATTTATAGGTGAAATATTTTTAATTTTGGTTAGTGACATCATTTCGTTGTGAAGTTTTTTAAAACAAATTTGAATTAATTGAAAGTGAAACTATTTGCTTTATAAAAAAAGTTTTATTTATAAAGATTTAAATTATTTTAAGAACAATTGGTTAAATTTATTATATCCTTTGTAATGTTTTACATATACATAAGTATATGAAGCCGCGCAAATTCCAAACCAAGTGGAATTCTTTCTAGAATAGGAAATTTAATAAATTCAATTCTGCAGTACAATACGCGAATGAATGTTTAATCCTCACTTTTTTCACAGTACCTCCTGCAAAAGTAATTTTGATGGCTACTTACTGCAGCTATACCTCTTTTGTTCTTGTTATCTAGAAGAGATAAACTGTTTGGAAAAATACCCATATAAATATCCGGCAATGTAACCGCCGAAAACTCACTTCAACCTTAGAAGTTTACGTGATTCTTGATCCTAATTTTATATAATGTATACATCTGAAAATAAAGCTGCTTAAGATATCAGAAAACATATTTAGAAATATATTCTTGAACGTAAGAATATTTGTTTTAATGGTTGCTATACAAAGAGTTCTTCAACACAAAACCTTAGGAGCTATAAAATATTGAATGAGCCATGAAGAGTGAAATGCATAAAGATTCACTCTTTAATTTATATAGGAATTATGGAAGTGACTGACAATTTTGCACAAAGTGGAAAAAATAAGCTTAACATACTTTATCTTAATTTTAGGAAATATATACAAATGTGTTAATTTCGTTAACTTGTAATTAGAAGGATAGTTGGCGAAGTAAATTGTATGTATATTTATTTTCACAACTGTGACTCGCTAATTCTTATAGTTAGGTTAGGTTAACTTGCACAGGCTGCCAGCATATGAAAACCGATTCACTTGGGTCTTAAATGGTTCCTTTGAGCTGCCTGAAAACGGATGTGCAAAGGATGTTTCAGGTCTCCATATTATCACCAGATCCACCCTGAAGACTGGATAAAGGAGTTTATCCTAGCAACATCATAGACTGATAAATCTGCAAGACTGTGCACTTTCGGACTATCGAGAAGAGCCGCTCTGTTCCTAGAAATAGCTGAATAGTTACATAGCAAAGGCCCCACCGTTTCCCTCATCATGAAAACTTCTATAGAAGTCTTGGTATCGAAAACCATTTAATCTGCAGTGCCCCATAAAGTGTCCGCTGAAATATAGCCCTAAAGCAATTTAACGGGACTTTGACCAGCAGATCTATCTCCCGGTGGTCCCTCAGCCCAATTCCAGACCTAGTGATTTCGTCCTCATTTATGTTCCAGATATCTCCGAGTGTGCCGGCACCCAAAATAGATTGAATGTCTCGCCATCTTGTCTACAGGTGTCCGGTATTCACAGACCAAACTGAATGTCGTGTAAATACTCGATAAGGAGTTTATCGCTGCCGGTTGCCAGTGCAGTATAGTAAAGACTACCCTTAACGGAGTGGTACTTATTGCATCTGTACCCACCAAGGCTGCCGTTAGTCAGTCTTCCCAGCGTGGGTCACGAAACTAGAATCTTATTGGGGTTAATTGCAGGTTGGAGTCCAGGATGACACCAAGATATTTCGCCCTGACACTAGATCAGCTAGAGAAAATTTTAATACGCCAACCGATCAGACATATATATATATATATATATTATTGGAGTTACCTCACTTCAATCAGATACGCGATGTACAGCGGAACCAGGGAAGTTCGCGTTTCTTAACCAGTATAAGGTTTTCGTGTTAACATAAAATAAGAACAAGAAAGAGTGTTATATTCGGCTATGCCGAAGAGAAGTGAGTCCAATCAAAAAAGCAAATATTGGGGTGACAACTAATTAAAAAATAAAAAAATTTTGGTACTGCATATATGTATATACTATTTTACATAATATGCCACCGGCTCTTAAACATTTTAGTATTTTCTAGAAGATCTCTTAAAAAGCTTAAAAATTATACCCATATTTATATATTAAAAAATTTAAAAATTTGAGGGCCCCGTAACTCGAAAATATGGGTGAGCGGCAATTTTTTGACCACCATAGCATTTCGAACTAAACAAAATTGAGTATAAGAAATCTCAAACTCAAGCCAATAAGAAGATTTATTAGGATTATTTTAAATAAGTTTATGAATATTTCAAGTTAGTTATTTCAAGTCAATTATTATTAACTGTTCTTATTATTAAATTATAAGACTTGCCTAAACACATAATTGTAAAGGGCGTTTTATAAAATATTAATTAATAATAATTTTTCATACAATTTTCTTAATTGTTTTTTGTATGTAATAAATGTTTGTTTTTGTAAATTTTGTTTTGTAATAAATTTTAAAGTTAGAAAAATACAATTTTAAAGTAAATTATATTTTAGTACGATCTTTTGACCTATAACAGTACATTTAAGAATAATTTTGACGTTAATTTATATTTATATAGCACTAAGTGACATACACGTAGCATTGAATGAGGGCGAAAACTTAAGAGAAAACAAATTCGACTTTCTTTTGCATCAAACTTATATACAAATTTTAAAAAATTGTTTATTAGAATACATTTTACATAAAAAGTGTGCCTGAGAAAGTTGTTTTTGTTTTTCCAAAGATAATTAATTAGAATACAAGTCATACTAAAAAACAAACCAAAATGTTATAGGCTCAAGGTTTTAAATAAAAGAGGGAATACGAAAGAAAAAAGTGCACAAACTACGTATAACTACTTTATAATGTGAAGCATAAATTTTAGTCTTTTTTACTTTTTTGAACGATGGGGTAGGTCGATAATTATTTTTAAAACAAACTATAGCTGAATATGTTACTTTGACGCAACTAAAATAAATTATTTATTAATGAAATGTACTTGATTTTTTTCATTTAAATACTTATGTCTCTCTGCTTTTTGAATTTGTTCAGCACTTTTTACATTTAAAGTAAGGAGTTAAAATTTACTGTGATATTTTTGGTAAATTAAACACTGACAACATCTTTGTTCCAAAACTAAAAGAACATTTTAAATCGTCCTGTTTATTACTCTCTTTTTTCCTTGTATTTACATATATATAATTTTCTTCTCAAAAATGTAAATAGAAAAAAGTGTGGATGTGTTCGCAAGAATATGAAATATGAGAAATTTCAAACTCATAACATTAATAAATTCAAATGAAATTGCAGGCATAAGTGCTATAAAATACACAGTAAAAAACATAGCAGTAAAGAGGGAAATTTAAAAAAATAAAAAAATTGGAAAAGTTTTTGCAATTTGGAAATCATTCGCAGTCATGCAGAATTTCAGAATTGATATCAATATCTATTATTGAAAGCGTGAGTTTCATTCATTTCATTACTTCTTTCCAGTTTCAAGAAACCCAGCAAGTAATTTTAACTGATTTCCTAATTTTTTTTTTTTTTTATTTTTAAGACAACTTCACATAAAAGTATTATTTTTGTTTTCTAATTTTTAGCACTAGGTCAGTTTATAAATTATAAAAACTTTTATTTATATTTTCAATATTTCGCCACACCGTTGGGTGGCATCATCAGGAAACAGGAAACAAAAAATATTAATAATTAGATTTTCTTTTTTTGAATAACAAAATTAATTTTAACAAAATTTTTATAATTTATAAACGGACCTAGTGCTTAAAAAATTAGAAAACAAAAATTATCTAAAAAGGTAAAAAAAAAACATTTATATATAAAAGTATTATGCAGAGTTTCTTCGTGTTCGTAAGTAAATGAATTTGTATTGTTTAATGTTTAGTTTTTTGTTCTTAAATCGCAAAGATGAAACAAATGATAAACAAATTCGGATTGAAATTAACTCCTAAACGTATTTTAACCACGCTTAAACCAAATTACGACCATTTTGTCCAAATAGTGAGGTTTCCTCGAAGTATCATGCCAACAAAATACTTTAACCCAATGTTCTATAGATATTTTATCAGATCAAGAAGTATTTTATTCCAAATTAAAATATTCACCGTTATTATAGTTGTTGGCTTTGTCGACGTAGTCGTTTTAGTATCAATATCACTTCGTATCAATGTCGACGTCAATTCAATAAAAATTTTGCATTCTATAGCATGTCTGTGACGACGTCCACGGTTTATCGATTTTTATGAAATTAAATTGCACATTCCCAAGTTTTTTGTTAAATTTTATTTGTGTTTCATACTTTTATGGTAAAATGTTTTCTATAAGTGAAGAAAATGTTTATTTAATTTATGATGAAAGCTTGAAAACACAAAAACTTGTGTTGGAAAGAAAACTTTCTAGGCAGAATTGCAATATATTTAATTTGCCGTATCGCAAGTATGCACATATGTTTTGCCTTCTTCTGGCTGTGCTTTTAACGACAAATTCGAATTCAGCAAGTTCCATGTCATTAGAATCGTTTTCCATGTTAACCATTTGAACTCCTTGAACTGCTCCTGCAGGATTCAAATGCTTCTGGAAGTTAAGTTAAGCTTTTTCCAGTGGACTAATTGAAAATTGTTTAAACATTCCGTCGCCAGTGGCTTTACATTCTGGTTTATTAGCAACGATCTTTTTTTCACTTTTAATTTTTAATTTCGCCACACCTTTAAAGTAATTTTTACAAACTTTTTTATAAATACCTATTCAATGCTTTATTTTGTTTGCTTTTACCATTCATCTGCTAATCTTCTAGGCGGGCCAAGAAAATGTATAAGTTTTCCAATTTCTTCACATTTTTGTTTAAAATTGGATGAAGCATTTTTCAAATTGATTTGCATTTGTAACCTTCACTTTTTTACATTTTCCATGTTATATTTGGTTTAAATTACTTCCAGTCGTTATTCAAAAAGGCGTCGACAAAAAACAGAGTAACGTCAATACAATATCGTCGTCACCTTTGTTATAGAATTCAAAAAATCCTTGAGCAGTAATCGATAAGTGTTAATAACGACAAGTAGAATAACAAATTGAATGCGTCGACACATATTAACATTGATATGTGATGACGTCGACAACTAGAATAAAGCCGATTAGGTTATATATTGTTACTTTTATTTTACTCTCAAAAACAATATAGGAAAAACGTTATTATAGCGATATACAGAGGTTCTTCTCATTTAATTTTTTCTCTAATCATAGAACTGAAATTTCGAAACCTAAAGAATACTCATATTTTATTCTTTTTAGGTCTATTGTGCAGTCCTTCATTAAAAAATCTATACATATTCTGAGACGCAAACAGCAACATAATCAACAATTTAAAGAATGAGATGTGTGTTGAAGATCAATTTAATTTTTTGCAATACAACAAGATGCAGCATATTGCAACAAATACAAAAATTATGATTGCATCTTGTGGAAGCTTGTGTCAGCAGTACCGTTGCAATTCAATATATTAGCCGCAAGATATAACGTTTTCAACAAAACAAAAAAAATCTATTTGGACTAGATGGAAAAAGATTCGCTTGGAGAAAACCTGCTACTGACTTTTCAAGACAAGAAAATTAAAAAAATGGTCAAGTATGGTGGTGGTTCTCTTATAATATGGGGTTGTATGTCAGCAGCTGGAGTTGAATAAAAATATTTTGTAAACGGAACTATTGACTCTAAATATTGTAAAAATATTTTAAAGGAAAATGTAAGGGAGTTTGCTGAATACCTAGTCATAAAAGACAACCTCGGATTATACCAAAACAATGATCGCAAACATAAATTATGGAATGCATGAAATTGGCCATAAGCAATTGAGACTTCTCCCCAGTCTTCAGACTTGCAACATGAATATGTCACATGTGGGCAGGATTAAAAAAAGGTAAGCGAAGGCTAAAAAGTATTGCCGCATTGACGGAAGCAGGAACAGAAGAGTTCCTACTTTAAGTCTAAGCTTTGGTTTAAGATGTTGCAATACAAAATGAAAAATATTGCAGTATTTTAATGTAATTGACTGAATTCTGTTTTTCTTTTTGTGCTAATAAAATGAAGTGTATAAAAAATTCTTAATATTTTAACTCAGGCTTTAATGTTGCGTTACAAATATGGCAACATAATTTGTTTCTGTGTGTCCCACTCGAAGTGTGAGTAGTTGCATGTATAAAATAGAGAAATAATAATTACTATTTATCAAATATATTCTAGTAATTGGTTAGTGGTTAGCTGGTAGTTCGTTTTTGATTAGAGGCATGAGCCTCTGCGTGAGGTAAATGTTATGTGCATTAATTTTTTTAATCAATCTTCATTGTCTATATCAACCACCATTCTAAATCAAGAAAACAGTCTTGAAAGCTTTCGTGAACGTTAACTACATGAGTAGACTTTTGCGAAATCGTTCATTTCAGTGAGCGTTCATTTTCGTTCAGTACGTTCTATTGCTCGTTCTTTCGTTAAACGAACGGAAGCTTAGTATTGTGTGAACATAATGGTAGCAAAAATGTTCAACAGTAAGCAAACAAAAAGAATGCAGAATGCATATTTGTCTGAAAAAATATAAAATTTTTTGGATTTAAATTGAGGAAATTTTTTTCCATTGTAAGTGTAAACTAAAGGATTTTATTATATTTAAATAAAAATAATTTAAGTTGGTTAGTTCCTATTTATCATTTAAATTATGTAGAAAAGAGGAGACAGTTAAGAAATATTAACAAATATATTTCGGTATTAGCAAAGTTTAATGAAAATTCTGAACGAAATCTTCCTACAATTCCAAAAAAAGCTTACTGAACTTCTAATTGTTTAAAAACAGTTCTCACAAACCTGCTGTTTAAATGTTCTTGATAAAAAAGTATTTAAATACAACGAAAACAAAAGAGAGTGAGCGATGAAAAGCTTTTATTAAATTGAGCGATGCACTAAGGAGCGGTAATTGCTCAGAAACATGAATGGATCACTTCAGGCAGTTCTGTGATGCGTTCAATTGAACCTGTTCATTCATGAACGACACAGCTCTATATATAAACTAACGAATCGAATGCTTGAGGAATTTATCAAAAACTTTTGGGTTACTGTACTTATTTCCAAACATTTTTACTTTTGCAGGTTTTCTTCATACACTTTCTAAATATAAGATGTAAGTATACAAATATTCTATCATAGACAAATTAATCTATATTAAGTTTTATTAATCAAAAAGCTACTTAATAAATAAATAAAAAACTACTAAAGATGGCGGTAAGCGGCGATGGCAGAATAATAATTCTTTCTTAATTTGAAAGATTTTTTATCCCTAGAAGTGCGCTGTTATTCGATTAGACTAACATAAATATTACTTTAATTGATTTCTGCTTACTCTCTTTGCACATTTGTGTGTTTGTATACCACTAATAAGTTAGTAAGTCTAAACGACTAACAAAACACTTTTTCTTTTGATATTTTGCTTAATATTATGCATAAAAAATTAAGATTAAGATTATACATCTAAACCATATTTTTATTTCTATAGATATGGAAGTAATATGATACACAGCACAGCTTATACTCAACATGGCATTTACACACCTAATATGTTGAATGTAAATAGTAAACCGCTGTCTCCTAGAAATTTTCTTTAAAACATCACCGATTTAGTACAGCCTTAATTCAATCCTCCAACAAAAGTCAGCACCAATAATTGTACTAAACTTTTCTACAATATACTCAAACGAAAGATTTTTAGTTTATGGGACTACCAAAAGCATCGAATGAAGTCATATTTAAAAAATGTCAAATAAGTGCTTGTGGAAACCACAAAATAGAAATATGCACAGAATGCGAATATAAATTAAAATGTTACCTTTTTTTGTGATAACAACTTAAAACTATATAACTTTGACTAAACTGATGTTCCTTTTACAAAATTATTTTTATTTCAAAGTATGCAAGACACATCTGTAGCACGGTCTCTTTAGTTTTTGAAGTCTTTTTAGTTTTTGTTTATTACTTTAAATATTAGAAAAGAAGTATTATTTTCTTTATTATTTTATTTAAATAAATATAAAAATTCAAAACAAATTAATTGTTTATATCTTAAAATATTATAAGATGATTTGTTTTAACGTACAGTGAGTGCTAGTCGTTTCGACTAACAAAGCACTCTAATGGGCGGCTAACAAAGCACTCTAAAAGCGGAGTTAGGGCTTTTAAAACAATTTTATTGTAAATTTATACTTCAAAACAGTGAATAAATTGCTTGACTATTTTCAATTCATATAAAGTTGCTTAACTGTTGCTGTGGAAAAATGTGCAGCAAAAACAAAAGAAAAAAAAAACAAAGAAACGTATTTCTGCAGCAAAGCAATTAACTTGAAAACTTTTGCTGTTGCTTGAGCAATCAGGTTTTCTTTATTTTTAGTTTTATTTTTGCTTTTGCTTAACTCTTTACCAGTGTTTCCAGAAGTAGGGGAAAATTCCTACATGTAGGTATTTTTGATATTAAAATAGAAGCGTAGCGGCAATCGGACAGATTTTTTATATTCTCCAAAACCTAGAGATTTTTCCGTCATGTCGCATTATTTATGAAATATATGTAAACATTGCGTTTTTTTGGTAATATTTTTTTTTTTCAAAACGGTTTAAAAATTTTTTCTTCGTTAAAATCGCTTAAAAATATATCTTCAGAGTTGTTTGTTGTTTAAAAAGTTGGAAAAAATCGAACTATTGATATTTTTTGTTTCCTGTTTCCTAAAGATGCCACCCAATGGTGTGGCGAAATATTGAAAAAATAAATAATAATAAATTATATTTGTATTTAAAAACAGACCTAGTGCTTAAAAAATTAGAAAAGAAAATTTTTAAAAAACGTTGTTGTTTTAATTGAATTTAATTGAAGAACATATGTATGTATTATTTTTTTTTACTTATTTTGTTACCAAAGCTTTAATAAACATAGTCCAGATTTACACTATGCAATTTTTTGAGGCAATTTTTTCTCAATTTTCTATTTAAGTTACAGCGTTATGCGTTATCTAAAAGTAAACATTAGCAACAGTAACATCCCCTCAAAACTCAAGCCATACCATATTGCGTACTCCTCCTGCTTCACAAACAAACAAAAATTTCATGTTAGTTTCATGAAAAGTTGCATAGTGTAAATGCCGTAATATATATTTTTTACAACTAATGGTTTTCTTCTATTTTAATGAAAATATGCGTAGGGATTCTTGTAGGGGAAATTTTCCCAACGGGTAGGGTAAATCGGGTTTTTTTAGCATGTTTAGGTATTTTTTCGAGAAATCTACTAGCAACACTGCTCTTTACCATGAAGTTGTGGCTGACTACGATTGCTGTTCCTTGTTGTAGCTTGCTGCTTTTGATCCCTTTTAACATTGGATTTTATGTATCTATTACTTACAATATGTAAGAAAATTCATTTTTAAAGCGTTGTTTTTATTAAACCATTAAATGGTGTGTGTGTGTGTGTTTTTTTTTTCTTTCTTAAAAAGCAACAGCAAAAGAGGAAACAAATATCAACATATTGCTGGAGCAACAGTAAACGTTTCCAAAACAAATGCTTAACTTTTTGTTGTTGCTTCGTTAATAATGAAATGTTTTGTAAATTTTGATACATTTATTTTTTTATTTGCCGAAAAACATGTAAGCAAAGCAATTAAAACACTGCTCTAAAACAAAATGTTTTATCCCTGCCATTATTGGATAAATATGTAAAAAATGATGACGTTGTTCTACATAAATATATTTTTAAAAACTAATACCATGTTTCCACGGCTACTTGAAACACTTGTTTCGCTCTCTTAAACAAGATTGCGAATAATGCTGTTTATACGACACATTCCTGTTTCGATTTGACGGCACTGTTTAGAATCATACATGCATACATATTTATTTATGTACATAATAACAAATTGCGCGCGTATACGATTGTTTTTAGCTTAAAATGAAAAAAAAAGGTATGTAAGAATACTAAAGGTTATTATATTATAATACTTTTCATTTTAAGAGATCAGAAAACGTGCAAGTAAATGGGAGCAGATTGGCACAATAAAAATTTATACTTTTGTTTGTTTATATTTTTGTTTTTGACAACTAGTGTGGATGAACGGTCGATAAATATTAGAGATGATAGTAGTTTTTTCGTGTTTCGTGAGGTATTTAAAAATAAAACAAGATAAATTGAGTTGTTTTGCTCTCAATATTTTGTATGGCGAAACATGTTATTTGGCAGTAGTTTGGTCTCTAAAACATGAATAGAGAGCAAAACAAGTGTTTTAAGTAGTCGTGGAAACATGGTATAAAATTTAATGCTACTGAATGAAATGAATTCATTTAGAAGTGTGTTGGCTTCTATATTGTGTTTTGTAAACAAATACAGTACGAGCTCGATTTGCGCAACCGAAAGGAAACCAGGGTTGTTGCTTGTACAGAAAAGTTGTGATAAGCAACCACTAAAATTTTTTTTTTAATTCACCACTGTGTAACTTAAGTTCATTAAATTGTAATTATTCAACATGAAAAAATCACTTATAAAGCAAACTGATGAAATTTACGTTTTATATATAAATAAAAAGCAAAACAAAAAATAATCTTCTTACGTATTTTACATGTGTATATACATATATTACTTCTATATATAAAAATATGTTTAAACCCTTAGGTTAAGGGGAAGAATATTGAAATTTTTGTTTGAGTTTTAGACTTTTTAACCTCTTGGGAAATCGCAGATTCCTCGATTTCTTGAAGAGTGAATAATTTTTCATAAGAAATGTCATTGTCTGTTTCCCACTTCATACAAATGTCAAGGGATTTAATGACATCATCTACTTTAACTTTTTGTAAAGTTTCTACAATTTCTTCGATTGAAACGTCTATAGCTACATTTTCCTCTGAATAGTCTTCTCTGACCCATTCTGCAATTTTACCATCTGTTAAGTTAATATCCGGTAAATTATATTGCAACAAATTTAAACTGAATGGTGTAATTAAAGCCTGTTCTTCTGCTATCTGATCCCTTAAAAAATCAATATTCTTCTTCGTCAGTCCATTGTTCGTTAAAACATTAAAACGTTCCAACAATTCCTAATAGCGACGCTAGAAACTTGTAACTAAAAGAAGCCATACAATTATTAAAAGCTTTAAGATTTTTTTTCCAAGTCCGTGCATTTTGTGTCAATTAAATGTGTTAAAAGGTTTTTTATACTCGGCTGCCTTAAGTGTTATTTGACTTCCTGTACCGGATTCAGCGTTTCTAGAAAATTTTTGTATCGCATGCCCATTTTTTTTAATTCTGTAGACTGTGCTCTTTTTAATCAATACAAGTCTTTTAAACAGATTCACCAAGTTGCAATTTGCTCGAAATTTCCAATTTTTGTTTTTTTGTTAGCTTAACCACTTTTTTTATTACTCCAACATTTATTAAAATGATATTTCACTAAGCTCACAAAAAACGCAAAGATTTAAAAACAAAACAAAAAACTAACTGTAAAAGACAACTTTTTTGCATATATAAATATACAGAAAGAGTAAACAGAATAAAATAATATGTTAAACTATCAGTATCAGTGAGGAAAATTCTTAAGATGGGTTATTTGCTAAAACTACGTTTCTAAAGATATAAATTCAAAGAGAAAATTCCATTAAATTTTATGAATCACAAAAAGTTGCACTTATCGAGACTGGTTTTTCGAAAAAGTTGCACATATAAAGACTGTAATGTAAAAAAATTGCGTGTTGCGCTAATCGGGGTGTTGCAGTTATCGGTCGTTGCGCAAATCGAGCTCGTACTGTAACAAAACGATTTGACTTTAACAAGCCAACCTTAAAAAAGCTTTCTTTTTGAAACTCAAAACGTAATTCACACAAAAGTTTCTTCACTTGTCCAAATTTTATTGAAGACAGTGATATATAAAATTTAGATGACAAATTTAGTGAACTCTGTCAAATTTCCCCCTTAAAAAAATAACCGATTTAAACACCTACTCCTCAGAAGGCGAATACTTTAGCGTTTATCTGGACAAGCGATTTTGTTGGAAGACCCGTATAAAAGCAAAAATCTCGCACCTTAACTTGAAAGCAATGCAGATGTACTGAATTAATGTTAGAAACTCTGCACTCCAACTAGAATGCAAACTAAATTCCATATGGTGATATAGAGCACAGTTATAGGGCAATGCCTCCGTTTCAGATTTACAAAGGAAATTCAGAGGCATCAAAATATAATTCTACAAATTATTATATAAAAAATTCGAACTTCCATAAAGACTTAAACGTTCCATTGCTTAAAACCAAAATAGTAAAACATTCAGTAATGCCATATGAGAAAGCTTGAAACACAGCGAACCCGCATCTTAAACGACAGTGGTTGCATTTGATTAAGAAGAAAATCAGGAACTAAATATTATTTAATTTAACACTGGGCTGGACTTAACAAAATATGATAGAATACTATTGTTAGTTCAATACTATTGAAGACACGATAAATAATTATTATTATTTTAGTATCGCTTACTAACTATTTATACTTAAGTAAATGACCACAAAAAATCAAGTGAATCACGCTTCTTAATGTTACATCAGCTTGTTTATTTGTAAGGATGTATGCAAGTTCATTTGTGTGTTAATGTATCTTATCAGTGTTGCAGAAACACATATTAAATCTTTTCCTGTTTGTTTTTAATGCAATTATTTCATTTGCACATCTTGCATTTTATAGCCCATAGAGTTACCATCTTACTTATGGTTTGGTTGTGGCTATAAGGAGACCTCAGCTTAATGATAAAGCATTATCCGACATCGGCTTGGACTTCTTTGTCAAAGGTTGATAAAAGAACAAGCTCAGTTTTCTCGCATATTTTAATTAAAGATGGATGGCAAATGAACGCTTTGAAAAACGTCAGAATGTCCATGGAAATTGTTTCGTTTTGAGTATGGGGATAGTGACACTTATGAAAGCGTCATAATGTCCGCACTTAAACCATCAACGGCTTTGCTTGCCAAAGATTTCCTGCACACCGATCTTCGGTTAGACGGAAAGATTTTCTCCTCTTTGGTATAACTAACACCGGCTTCGCTTACCAAAGATTTTCTGTAAGCAAGTTGATAAAAACGTTCTTATATGGAATACCATAAAATATGCCTTTAATATCCATGGACTTTATGTTATTTCCTGGTGCGACATAATATACATGGGCATGATGACATGCCACCTTAAAGATGTTAAATCGATGGTATAACGTCTCGATTTGATACACATTTGTGCTCAATGAACATTTAATATTTTTTTAAAATTATAACTTTGTAGTTTGCTACTAGAATTCAAAAAAACTGAAACCGATAAGCCTGCAGAACTGTGTGAAAAACTATGACAAAATTTGTGCTGCTTAAAAGAGAAAACCACGTTGTTCAGATGTGTATTGCTCCGTTGTTTATCATAAACTAATCCTCTATCTGTCCGCAACATAGAGCAAGAAAAAAGATTTTTTAATTCCCTGTATTTTCTTTTAAGATAAGATTTAGTTTAGTAACAAAAGTAAACATTTTTTTAGTTAAATGACGTTCTTTCAATTTCTATCTAACGACACAGCACGATTAGGTAACATTGAAAAAAATCTCCTCAATATTACCAAAAAAGAAATTATAAAAAGTAAATCCTTTTTTTCAAAAGAAAGAAAAAAATTAAGTATCGATTATTTGTTTCTAGCAAACAAACACAAATACTCCGTTGAAAATAGAAAAATAAAAAACTACAATTTCATATCAAAAAGGACGTTACACTGCGGAATTTTTAGTTATTGTGTTTTTACTCGCTTTAAGTTTTTGACTATTCCCCTCGATGTCTATGAGTTGTTTCTTGGTTTTTGTAATTGAAATTGTGTTGTGTTTTATTATTTATGCTTCAAAAGTTATCTTCCTAGTTTTTAATGCTTTTATGCGAAACAAAGCATAAAAAAACATCTGCATCATAAACAGATACAATATTTCTTCATACCTTTTTAGACTACGAATTAAATAAATAAATATTTTTTAGACACAAAATATTCTTACGGACACAAAACTACCAGACCAATTTATAAATCCTCTTCCTTCTCGCACAAAAGATCCTACGTATGTATATATGTTCAGTACATTAGGGTCCATGCAAATAAAATGAGGGGGTAGCTTATTTATTGCATTTAGTAGTCAACGAATGAAAACAAGTATGGATGGACATTTTTTTAAATAAAAAGAATACAAATACAAAAAGCACCAAACTCTAAAACTTTTTAAATTTATTAACATTTTTCAAAAAAAAAAAAAAAAAAAATATTGTGTACGCTTATTCATGTGAAGTTGATAAATCTAATGATTAATGGGACGATGTATTCCTGAAGTTTGCGACAAAATAAACACAAAGCTCTTTGTCTTCTTGTTTGAATCTGTGTGCCTTTTATTTTTAGTCTTTTAACACCCACATTGATATCAATTTTATCGATGTATGGAAATCGCACCAATGATTTTGAAATGAAGCTTTTTTAGCTTTTAGTTTTTAGATCTTGTCTTTCATACACACCTAAAACGATTTGTGTGTTGTGAAGAAAATAATTAATATTTTTAAGCCCATATTAATATTTTTAAGCATATTTAAGAGCCCCTTTTATATAAAGTGCAAACAAGATTGCGAACTTAGCCGTACAAAAAACACTTCTACTGCCCATCTACGTCATCGTAGATTTAGTATTTGTTTTAAAAAGTGTAAGAGTTTCATTTGGCGCAAAACTATAAATAACTCCGTACTTCTAAGCGAGTGCATCGATTTGAAAAAAAAAGTTTTAAATATATATTATTGTATATTTTCCTTTTAATATTATTTTTTTTTAAATAAAAATATATGCCCATAATCAATTTTAAAACCTATTATGAACTTTTTTATACTACAGTCAAAACTAATGTATATTTTGATTTGAACCGACTTTACCTGGGTGACACATCAAAAAAGAACATGTTTGCCAATAATTTGTAACAAAATGCAGTTAATAGATTATCCATATCTTATCAGCTGGTAATATTTTTTGTTGAAAATAAAAAAAAAAAAATATAAAAAAGTTAATTTGTGCACTTTCGATAAAAAAAAACTTACAAATGAATTGATTTCAACAGTTAAACTTGAAATGTAAGTTTATGTCATAAAATTTTTATTGATAAAGTCGCTATTTAATCAGTAAAAAGCAATTTCAGGTAGTTTTAAATTTAAAACCGACTTTTACCTATAAAATATACTTCTACGTGTCTATAGTACATAAAAAATTCACTTTAAAAAAACTGTACTCTTGAGCTCGATAAGTACACTTTATTTGAGACTAAGATTATGGCCATTGTTTCTTGTTTTTTAAAACTGACCTAGTGCTTAAAAAGTTAGGGAAGAAAATCAAAGTTTTAAATGGGAAGAAAAGAGGTGCAGTCGAATAAAACTTTTAACTTTGGGCTACCAAAGTTTTAAATTTTGGCTTTTATGAAAATTCTTATGTATATAAGTTATTTATATCAAACTTTACTTTATTTGCTACTGTAAATATATATTTCTATAAAATAAATATATAATATTTATTACCGACCTTAATGCTAAATAACTCAAAGTTAAATAACCCTTTCCATGCAACAAATCTGTTTTGCAATATAAAATTAAAACCAAATTGTTTAAAATCGAATTTACTTTTTATCTTATTTAATTTTCGTTTTTGGAACTTTTAAATTTAAAAATACATTTGGACTTTAAAAATGGTTTTTTTATTTCTTCATCACAAAATGTTGTTTAAGGAGCAAACTCTTCTTAAGAAGGTAATCTTACGGGTTTTTGAATTATTTTGTTATCACATTTATAACTGCACATTTCATTTTTATTGTAATAAAATTTTACTGTTCATACTTTAAATTGTTGCACTTTCCATACAAAAAGGTACTTTTTAACACAAAATAGAATACGTCACACAAACAAGAGATCGCAACAAACTAACGGACCTGCCCAATTCGCAATCTTTTTTCATGCCCTAAGCACACATATGTTTAATTGTATATATTATATTATAAAATATAAACATATATATTATAAAATTCTAAGATTATTTGCTATTAAGACCAATTTTTAGATTTTTAGTTCTTTTACTCACATATATGTATATTCTTCTAAGTTGAGTCAATTAGGCGCAGCGTTCGTGGATCAGAGTCTGGTAGACGTAAGAAGAGTGCAAGTATAAGTACGTATTGATTATTTCTTATTTCAAACTGACAATTGGTAAGGAAATTGCTACATTTATAAAAGAAATGTTTTACTAAAACAAAGAACTTTACATTTTATTGAGTAAAAAGACTCATCATTAGCAAGTATTAATCATTATAAAAATTCTTTATTGCTTTAAAGTGTCTATCAAAATAAACATTTGCTAAATTTTTTTTTTGTTTCTTATGGATGTGATAACTGTAGCTGAAAAATTAACTGCATGGTTTTAACTCGCGGAATAGACTAGTTAATTGTTCAATAAATCACGCAAAATTAGAGAGGATTATAACTGCAGAGCATTTTAAGATATGCCTCTGACACGAATATGCCAATGATCCGTGTAGGCCGTACTGGTAGGGACATCCATGCCAGAGGGGATTATGGTGTGTGCAAAACTAAGAACTGCTCCCTCAGTGTCTGATAGCATCTGTTTCCCCAATGGTGCGGCTATCAGCTACCCTGTACCGAGTATTTCCCCTTTCAATGAGACTAAGCACTTTGTCAAGTTATGTCTGTTTCTTGGATCAGCCTAGATCCACTGTCCGAAACCCACGAGTATCTTTTTACCACATTGGTGCGGTTCGATGGTCTGCCTAGCACACACTAGGCAGCACTCATCACTACGTGGCAATATGTATAAAATGCAAACCCACACCCACTTGTAATGAAGAAGAAACGAAAATGCACCAAGTATCCGGTCGGGGGCTTAATAATCGCCGGAGACCCTATTCCCGCGGTGGCAATTTCAGGTCGCGGTGAATCGAGTGTTACTGAGATCCAGGGAAGTCAGGTTGGAACGCCAGGCCTGACTGGTCTCCAAGTTTCTGGTGTCACCAGTGCTTCAGCCGTAAAAGTCAAAATAATACCCCCACGGCACGCCCTACCTACCAGAAGGGCTTTTTGAATCGGCGTGCTGCCGAGGAATGTGTTGACCAGTTGGGCAAAAAGCCAGCTGAGTTTCTCACGGAAGAAGAATCTACCTCATTTAAATGGGAAAGATTTAATCTAGCTGGCCTGCAAAAGCCTCTGCTACATCTACGGATGTGCCTTAACGGCAAAGATCTGAGGAGGAGGCTCCACCGAAAAGTCAGCAGCCCGCTATAAAGTGTCTAAAGTAGCTTTAGTGAAGTTGCAAAGGGGAACCTAGTACGTGCCGTCATCGTCAGGAATGAGAAAGAGAGGAGAGCAGCTTGTATTAGCCCAGGAACCATGGCTTCATCAAGGCAAAGATTGCGGGCTCGGTTTAAGAGGCTTAAGGCTGCTATATGTGAATGGTCCAGGTAAGATCAGATCATGCACAGTGGCTTAAAGCAATTTGAATATCTTCATTCTCTCTGATAACAGTGATGAAGATACGGTAGCAGCTGCCTGGGAGACAAACAAGAACTCGGTTATAATTGTCTAATCAGTAGTTATGTTGGAAAGAAAGAAACAAATAATGTAAATAAATTTTTGCATGACTTTATATATGAAATAAAGTCACTTAGAGATGATGGTATATTTCTTTATGATAAGCACATAAAAGTAGTCATAAGAGCATTTATTTGCGACACACCTGCAAGAGCTTTTCTTTGTAAGACTGTGGGTCACAACTCCCTCAATGGATGTCCCAAATGTTACCAGAAAGGATAAAAAAAATGTAGTAACATATGCCCCTATATTAGGACAATTAAGAACTGATGCAGACTTTTTTAGCCGAAAGCAATCTGTCTACCACAAAGAAATTATTAGTGGTAGTCACAGTTCTTTGGAACTTCATGCATTAAAATGGTATGCCAATTTCCACTGGAGCTGATGCATTTAGTAGACTTGGGTGTTACAAAAAAAATTATTTTATTATTAATAAAGAATAAAACTAAAAAAATAACGTCAGCTGCTAATAAAGCTCTTCTCTCAAAAAAGATTATTGAAATGTCGCCATACGTACCTGTTGAATTTCAGAGAAAACCTAGGGAAATTGAAGAGATTCTACGGTGGAAAGCCTCTGAATTTAGGCATCTTATATTATATTATGCCCCAATAGTATTCAAAAATGTTGTAGATGATGATATTTATTATGAAATACTTCTACTTCACGCAGCATACCGCTTACTGTCGACACCCAAACTTTTTTTTCTAATTTAGCAACTGCTAATGAACTTCTGCAATTATTTGTTAAAAATTTTACTAAAATATTTGGAGAAAATACTATAACTTTTAACGTTCACGGTCTGCTACATTTTCCTCAATGTGTCAACGAATATGGTATTATTTCCAAGTTTTCAGCATATGCCTTCGAAAATTTTTTGCATTTTTAGAAAAAGCGAATTCATTGCCCAACCAAAATTTTACATCAATTAAAAAATCTACTGTATACGGAACGGCTCAAAGAAAAACAAAAAAATTGCAAATTTAAAAAGTCTCGTGACGGTAAAATTGTTGGTTACCAAAGAGGGGAATTTTATTTAAGTTCTTTAAAACCAAATAATTACTGTGCAATAAAACCGTTTATCTCTATTATTATAACTGGTTTTTCTGATAGAAACGGGAGCTACATAAAAGGAAAAAGGTTAAAAAATTTAAGAAATTTTTTTGATGAACCTGTAGAGTCATCAAGTTTAGAAAAACAACTAGGGGATATTATATGCGATGAAGATGAAGAATATTTTGAAACTAAAGACCTATATTGTAAAATGCTGGTTTCTCCCATCGATAGTTCAGTTATTGTAATACCACTTTTATATTCCTGTCATTAACAGATCTGGTTTGATACATCGTCAACATTTTCTGCGTTTTTAAATCTAATTAAGTTTCACTTCTTTAAAAAGTATAATTTTCAAGAAAATAGTGCGTCTAAGAAACAAAATGGCAAAAAAGGCTCTTAAAATTTTGGATTCCAAAATTAATAGTACGTAATGTTTTGTTTATATATAAGGAAGGTTCGACCAAGATCAAAACTAAAAAAGGTTTCAAAAATTACCATAAAAAATGTTAATTTTAAGAACTTTAACCCTTACCGGTCGTAAGTCACCTCTGACGTGACAACAGTACTTTTCTGCAACGGTCGTATGGCACGTGTGAAGTGACAAGGCGAATTATGTCGAAACATACTGTCTACAAGTATATAAATAAGTATATAAATAATTATCAGAAACTCAGACATGTAGTAGTTGTACAAAAAATAAATAATTTGTAACAAAACTGAAAAGAAATGAATATAAATGTATAATAACATACTATTGTTTTTTTTTTTATATTTGTTAAAAATAACTACAACCTGGTGAGAATCAAACGTGTGAAAAGTCGCGTCCGATAAGGGTTAAAATATTTGTTTGTGGCAAGTTTTACAAAATCTTTATGTTCTTCTAATGCTTAGAACTTTTTAGATTTTTAAACATAATTAAGTTATATAAGTTATATAAGTATTTATGTTTAACTATTTTTATTATTTACAGAAATGCAGCAGCAAATAATATAGCATAGAAACGATGTCAAACATCAAAATGAAACAATGGTGAATGAGCTGGCCGAGATTAAAGTCAACTTAGGACTTATAATTAATAGCAGCTTAATTGATAATAAGTATAAAGATATCTCCAGTTAAAACAATAAGTGATTTATGTGACCTTAATGAAAATATGAAAAACATTGAAGAAGAAAAACTTATAACTTTTGTAAGAAAAATAGTAGAAAGAGAAAAAATAATTAAAAACTTTCATAACTTACTTGGAAGCGAAATAATAAAAGAACTTAATTATGATGGGTATCAGAAAAAAAGTGCTTTCAAATTTTATTCAAATGCTGATAACTTATTTTTTAAAGCCGTACTTCCGATTTAGGCACATTTGATAACTATAAAATAGCTATAAAAAAAGCTTTTAAGATTTTAAAAAAAACTATAAAGAAAATTTTTTAAAAAATAAACAAAAATAAAATAATATTATTTCTTTAAATGTACATGTATAAATACTTGTTTTTAAAAAATGAGTTGTTGTTTCTCTTAATATCTTTTATATTTTAAAAATAATTGTTATTGTTATTTAATAAAGGACTAAACAAATTATTTACTATTTATATTTTTAAAAAAATTTTTTGACATTGTGGAACGAAATGCATAACATAAGTCTTTACTAAGATGATGTTCTAGCATCTCTTCAATAGAAGGCTTTTAATCATACCTTCATTGCAACCCCTTATAAAAAGAATTATTTACAGGGTCTTTTAACAGGCCTGCAAAATAAACCCTTCTAAGACGCACAAAGTTGAAGGTATTCCATAATCCTATTTGTGAAAGGCCTTTCAGAATTACTGCCAACAGAATAAAGGACTAAACAACTTATTTACTATTTATATTTTTAAAAAATTTTTTTGACATTGTTCTAGCATCTCTTCAATAGAAGGCTTTTAATCATACCTTCATTGCAAGCCCTTATAAAAAGAATTATTTACAGGGTCTTTTAACAGGCCTGCAAAATAAACCCTTCTAAGACGCACAAAGTTGAAGGTATTCCATAATCCTATTTGTGAAAGGCCTTTCAGAATTACTGCCAACAGAATCGGGAGTGTAAAGCCTGCTCTACAACAACAACAACAACCTGTGTAAAAAAGAAATGAAAATGGAATGCGACTAGAAGGCCTTGTGCCTCCAAAAGAAGGTGTAAAGAGGCCTTCTAGAAGGCTTTCATATTCCTTCTTTTTACCACTGGGAAATAAACAAAATATACCTAAACAATTTTACGTATACATGCATACTATACAAACAAATACCTTAAAATTTTTTGCTTTTTGAAAGATTATGCTTACAAATTGGTCCCATTTCAAAAACAGTTCATAACTTGAAAAATTAAAGGGTGTTCCTATAAGACATACATGTTTTTTACGTGTATTATGCACCGTAAAGGGCGGCACTATAAATAAAAAAAAAGCTGCGTATCACTATAGCTCCTAATTGCAAAAAGTAAAATAAAATTAAAAATTTAAGTGTGTCCCCATAGATGAAGTAACTTGGCCTATATGGGCCTATCTTTTGAACCGTTAAAGAAAATTGCTTGGAAATAGGACAGAATGTCAATTACTATGATCGCTATAACACCATGTATAAAAATGTTAAATTAAAGGCTCTCCCAATAGTTGATGTAATTTGAGGTATGTGGCCACACTTTTGACCCATTATAGATAAACGTTTGATATTTACAAAGAGCTTGTGTTGCTAAATCCGCTGCAACAGCAACATAAAATATGACATTTGAACAAAAAATTTTATTAAAAAATACCTTGACTCCGAATTAGAATATATTTACTAGTACTCACAACCTCTTTATATTTATCTTCTATTAGACGCCAACTACTTCTAGTACAAAATATTATTATATTTTTGGAAAACCTTTGAAGAATTTTGCTAATTTGTTTATTGTAAATAAAGAGCATTTATATAATGGGTTAGTTAAATATTAGAAAGTAAAAAGAAAAGTGTTTGTTACTGTTCATGTGAGTTTTTGCTTTCCATTACAAAAATTTCAACGGGACTTGTATGACAAAGCAATTATTTGTAAAACGGCATGTTACAAATTTAAGAATCATTATACATATTCAGTTTGTTTTAATAATATTACAATATTTAAGAGTATTTCTGTATGAATGCGTGATATATGTTCGGAATTTTTCTTTTTTTGGTTGGGAATAATGCTTTTATGATGCTTAAAGAAAAATAAAATAAAAAATTTAATTTCGCTTGATTATCCTATAAAAGGAGATTCTATAAAAGTACGGTTTATCACATATGTTCTTGAAAAAGCTTAAGAAATTTTTTTTTTATTATTATTTTACGAATGCCACTACTTGCGCCTGTTTAGTAAACTCTGCCTGAAAACTGAATAAGGTTCTAATCGCATAAATATCACATAATGTAATTGCAATCACTTAAACAGTTAGGATTTACAAAACTTAAATATAAGAAATTGTTATGTACTACATAATTGTATACGTTTTTTTTATCAATGAAATTTCTATTATTAAAAAACTTTGTTCACTTTATTATCTTGTCTGTAGGGGTCTTGGAATTGGTAAGACGATTATTCAAACTTATCTCGATATTTATGCCTTTATGTGTTTTGTTAAAAAAATTTTGATTTTTTGCTTAGTTCTCATTTATTAAAATATCTGTAGAATCCACTAATAATCTATACAAATGTTCAAAAAAAAAAAAAAACGAAATCATATATCGAATTTATTTCCCCACCATTACACATTTTGCTGCTAATATTTGGTAATCAATATTCTAACAGGATATAAAAATATATTTGTTGAAAAAAAAATTTTTTCTTGAAACAAAATAAATAAAAAAATCAATATATCTTGCTAAAAAAACAAGAACATTTTAAATATCAAAGTAAAGAGCGAGCTTTCCCTACACGCAAAGAACAAACATGGTTGAGGTAATCATAATCTAAGAGCAATATACTATGGTTTTATTGTATAGTTGTTAAATTTAAAAATAATATTATTGCTGATTTTGCAACCATATTGTTGCCTGCCTTAAAAATAATATGGTAGAGTGTAAAGTGTTTAAATAAAAATATTAAATGATTTAATATTAACATTAAATTGTTAAACTAAAATATCATAATATGGTGGAAAACATTATACTATATAATTGAATGAAAAGATTTACTGATATAATAGATTTCGTATTATTTATTGTATCATTAACATTATCATAAAAAAACATTTATTTGTTGGTTATTAGTAAGTAATAATTAAAAGCCTTTGACGCATACGCTATAAGAATAATTTATACAGGAAATATAGTTAATTGCCTCAAATAATAGCATCTTATCTTCGTAGATTCCTATGTGAACATCCGTTTATGAATTAAACGATATAATCTTATATTCAAGATATTATACTGACTCCACATTTATCCAAAACTTTTAACACGTTATTCTGTCATCTGCGGTGATATATGTTGTTACATAATAGCAATTATTATCGATGAATAATATGAAAATTTTATTTGAAAAATATGTAAATGGTTTTACAATTGTGCCTAAAACATAAATATAAAGAATTATATTTATTTCAACTATTTTAAATTTTTTAAAGTTAAAACCAACCATGTAGCATTATTGTGCGCAGTAACCACTTAATGGTTAAGTGTTAACAAAATAATGTTTGTCGTAACTGAAGTTTTGTTGAAAACAACAATAATTTTTTTTTCGTAACTATACATTGTTACAAAGAACATTATATGGTTATTGGGACCATATCACAACCATGTTTTTTTTCTGCGTGTAGATAGTAATCGGTATAGAATACAAAACACCTATTTTTGGAATTTTTGTCTGTCTGTCGGTCTTTCTGTCTGTCTGTGTTCGCGTCACGTATGAGGAGGTTCCTAAGAACCTTGATTCAATATAGAATACTTTTTTTTGAAAACTAATTCATTTCAAAGAGAAAAAAAATACAGTATGAGAGCATTTTCCCGTTAAATGGTACTAAAACAATTGTCTGCACATTTAATTTTTTGTATTAATGTAAAAATTTTAACCTGTCTACAGAACTCTGGAATAAATATTTAAAAACACATTTTAGTAGCTTTGAATTTTAGGAAAATTAGAAATGAAACGCTGACGAATTTGTGGCCTCTGCTACTTAGAGAATAATATATAATTCTAGGCTCTCATTCCGACATTTTGAAAAAATTTATCAAAATTCCTTGTCATTGCTGGTTAACATTTTTCGGTTGTAAAAAACTTTGTTAGGGAAATGCTAATATGTTGGAATTTGGCTAATTTGCGTCCGTATCCAAAAAGACAGACTTTATTCATCAGGAACATTACAGCCAAGTTGCACTTTCTACATTAATGAAAATTATGGTGACTTCGATCTTGTGGTGTATTTAGAGTATAATAGTTTACTTAATTACTGAAACTTATACTTGCGTAGAGAACATCATGCTGTCGATCTGTCATATTTATCGCTAAAAGATATTTTCGTTCTATGTTTTAATCTGGCGAAGTTAAAGGATTTTTACTAGAATGTGACATGGTGCACTTTTAGTTTAGGTGATGACTTTCCTTAGATACTAATCTAAACTACCTGGCTACACGAGTTATTGCAGATTATATCCTTTATGCATTTTTTCTCCCATCATTTTTATAATTTACGTTCTTTGCCTAACTGTCAATGGCATTTATTCATACTCATTCTATAGGAGCCCAGGCCAAATAAGGCCTGGACTGATAACGAATGATATGTTTAATACACAGAGAAAAGAAATTCGTTATAAGAACCGAATTTGTTGCCAATCGAATTTTGTCGGTTGTGCGTATTATCTTTAATTAGGTTGTAGTAACTGAATAAATATAGCAGTCACAACTATTTTAAAAAATGATTCTTGGGTGACTATAAAATATTATTGTGAATTAAACAAAACAAAATAATTTTTAAATATTTACTTTTATTTTAATAATAAATTATAGGAATAAGATTATACATTATAAATTTCATGATTCGAATCATTGACTGCAGCTCTCTTCTTCCTTTACATCATGATTTCTTCTTTTCCACATAGTTTCTTCACCTTGCTATACCATCCGCACGTTTTGCGCTGCGAAATAAATTAAATATTATAAAATTATTTTTATATATAAATGTCTTTCTGAGATAATTTTGAACTTACCATTTACCAATATTGGAGAACTTTTCACTTTTAATAAATCTTTTTATTTTAATAATGATTATTTGACCCTTTTTTTTAATAAATTATTTTCTATTTAATTAAGCTTTGGGTCCTTATATTTTTTATTAATATTTTATTTCAATATTTCGGTACTTTCTGCGTACCTTCTTCAGGAAACAAAATTAATATTGATATTGAATCAAAAAAACAAAATTAATTAACAATTGAAAAAACATATATTTTTTTATCATACTGAAAATATCTATTATCCTCTATGCAAAATTGAAGAATACGTAAAAATAAATCCTTATCAATTTTAGTGTGTGGTCTAATTATATTCCACTTTTCTTTTATTGTATCAATAGCTAAATCTACTGGTATACTAGAAATAGAGATATTCATAAGAACTATGCAAATATGTGACAGATATTTTGAAGAAAATCACTGAGTTTTCAAAATATAACGTAAAGAATTCTTTAGATTTTAAGAATAAGATAAAAAAACTTAAAGTAGAAAATAATGAAAAATTAGTTTCTTTAGATGTGATATCTCTATTTCCTAGTATACCAGTAGATTTAGCTATTGATACAATAAAAGAAAAGTGGGATATAATTAGACCACACACTAAAATTGATAAGGATTTATTTTTACGTATTCTTCAATTTTGCATAGAGGATAATAGATATTTTCAGTATGATAAAAAAATATATGTTCAGAAACAGGGTCTTCCGATGGGATCTCCGGCATCTCCAATTGTTGCAGACATTGTTATGGAGAAATTATTGGACTTTTGCTTAGAAAAACTAATTATAAAACCAAAAGTTATTACTAAGTATGTTGATGATTTATTTTGCATTATTTCTGATAGTGTAATTGATGATATGTTAAAGATTTTCAATTCTTTTGATGTTAATATTAAGTTTACAATAGAGAAGGAATGCGATTCCAATCTTCCTTACTTAGATACTTTATTGATTCGACGAGGTAATAATATATTAATGGATTGGTATCAAAAACCGACAGCATCAGGAAGAATTATTAACTATTTTTCAAAGCACAACAAAGGTATAATAATTAATACAGCTAAAAATTTAATTGAAAGAGTTTTAACTATAAGTGATGAAGAATTTCATAAAAAGAATAAAGAAAAGATTAAAAATATACTAGCGGATAATAGCTTTCCAAAAAGACTTATTTATAAATTTATTAGACAATACGGACATAAAAGAAATACAAATAAGATAAGCACATTGGAACCTAAGATTTATAAGTCTTTAACTTATGTACAAGGTTTTTCAGAACGTTTAAAGAATTCAAAAATGTTCAATAAGGAAAAATATAACATGGCTTATAAAACAAATAATACACTGAATAGATTATTTAGTAAGACTAAAGATAGAATTAATAAATTTGACATTTCTAATGTAGTCTGTGAAATACCTTGTAAAGGTAGTGATCAGGAGATTTGCAAGAAGGTATATATTGGTACAACAAAAAATAAACTTAAGACTAGAATTGCTGGACATAAGTCGGACTTAAGATCTGTTAATTCACAAAAAACAGCATTATCCACTCATTGTTTTGACTTAGGTCATTATCCTAACTTTGAAAATGCTTCAGTTCTTAGTATTGAAAAAAATTATAAGAGACGGTATATTTTGGAAATGTTACATATTGTAAATACTCCATTGACTAAAAGAATTAATTTTAAAGCAGATAAAGATAATGTCGCTCATATATACAGACACTTAATTCACAAAATAACATAAATATTTTTTATTTATTTTTTTTTTTTTTTTTATTTACAGATTTAGTTAATACATAAATGTATACGCTAAATATTATATATAGAAAGGTATATTACCTAAATATAATAATAAGCTATGGCGAAGAAGCCTTAAGCCAAATAGTTAGTAAGAAAAATATAAAGCTAGTTAAAGTTAAACAGATTTAAAATCGTTAAATATAGTTATAGAGTTGTGTGTTCTTTAAGTACCGAATTATTGTTTTGATTGAAAAATAGGATGGGGAGGATAATAGGGTAAGAGGATCAATTTCCGCAAATGTTTGTCTCCTTTCTTGGTCATAATTGGTGCATTCAATTAGAAGGTGAGTAATGTTTAGTATAGATATATTGTTACAGCTACATATTGGGGGGCTTTCCCTTGACAAAAAGTAGTTGTGAGTTAGTTTTGTGTGCCCTAGTCGAAGTCTCAAAAATTTAAGTAAATCCATGCGATTTATTTTATTTATATGAGAGGGCCATGAAAGGATATTGTTTTTGTTTAAGTCGATTGATAGCTTTTTTGATGTCTGAGAAATTTAAATTAGATATCTTAATCAGAGGTGATTTATATGCGAGTTTTGCGGTAGAGTCCGCGAGTTCATTACCTTCTATCAAAGAGTAGCCTGGTACCCAAATTAAAATCACCTTTGGAAATTTTTGTATTACTGTGTCTCTGATTGCTGTTGTATAAAAATCGCTGTTATTTACGTTCTTAATTGCGCAAATTGCTGACAGGGAGTCTGAACATATAGCGAATTTACCTGTCCCTTGGCAGTATTTTAACGCGGTGTGGATTGCTATTATCTCAGCGGAGAATATAGAGCTAAATTCGGGTAATAAGAATGAACTGATGACTTTATCTTTTAAGGAAATAGCAAATGATACCGTCCCGTTACATTTGGAGCCGTCTGTATATATAAATGTTCTGTCATGATACTTTTCCATGATTTCCCTGAAAAGTAGATGGTATTGAGCTAAACTCGTAGTTTCCTTTCTGTAAAGGCAGAGCGATAGATCGACAGCAGTATTGCTTAAACCCCATGGGGGATTAGTGGACGTTATTGGTTTTAGTGATTTTGTATTAACGTCAAATTCTTGGGCACTATGCAGTGCATTAACAAGGGAGGATTGTGTATTTCTGATCCTTTTGACTTTCGAACTACTTTTTATTATTTTGCCTAAGGGGGTTTCCTGACCGTACATGACGCACTTAACAGATTTTTTCTTTTCAACTTCGTATAGAAGATCTAGATTTAAACTGTTTGACTCGAAATAAATGTTATTCACTGGAGTTGTTCTCAGCGCACCAAGAGCCGTGCGGATTGCAGCATTTATAATGCTTTTAACTTTTTTTAGAGATGTTTTTGACGAATTTCCGTAAAGAAATAAGCAGTACCTTACTTTGGAAATGATTAAGGATTTAACTACATTAAGCAGGGTAATCGTATTGGTGTTAAATTTGGAATATGCAAGACATTTAATTATTTTTAATCGGTTTGATAAGGAGTTTATTAAGGATTCAATGTGAAGATTCCATTTTAAGGTTTTCCCAAAGGTTACACCAAGGATCCGTAACTTGTTTGTTTGAGAAAGTTGTATGCTGTCTACAATCAATGTGCAAGTGCAATTATGCTTCTTACAAATATGAATGTACTTACATTTCGTCTTTGACAATGCTGCACCTGACTCTTCACACCATTGTAATATGTCATTTATTATGTTATTAATATTTATGACTGGATTTTTTGCTTTATTGGATTTTATTAATATATTGAAGTCATCAGCATAGGTACAAAATTTTATATTTTTGTGTAATGATAAAATATTACATAGCCTGTTATATGCTACTAGAAATAGGATAAGAGATAGGGGGGACCCTTGTGGTATACCATTATATAGTTTAAAAAAGTCGGAATAGCTGTTTCCTGATTTAACTAGAAATTTCCTGTTTTCCATAAAACTAATAATATAATTTATAATATTTGGGCCCAAGTTCCAAGCAGTTAGTTGGTCAATTACTGTGTGGATTCCTATTTTATCGTATGCTTTTTCAAAATCAAGAGAGATTATGGTAAGATGGCTTTTACTTGCTAAACTGATAGCAGCTAAATGTTCTATGTATAAAAGAGCATCAGCTGTCGACTTGCACTTCTTAAAACCTATTTGGTTAATGTTCAGTAAATTATTTGTTGAAATAAACCACCAAAGCCTGTTTGATATAATTTTGTCTAACACTTTTGCAATACATGGATTTAATGAGATTGGCCTATAAGACTGTACCTTGAGTTTATCGTTATTTTGTTTTAAGATAGGAATTACCAAACTATTTTTATATTGTTGTGGGATAGTTGTTTGTAGTATGTTGTTGAATAAGTTCAGTAACCTGTTTTTGACTGATTTTGATGAGTACTTAATCATATTGTACGAAATCTTGTCTAAACCTGGCGTCTTGCCCTTTAGTTTCTTTAAAGTTGAGAGGAATTCAATTTTATTGATATTGCTATCTATAATTTTGGCCTTCTCGCTAGGTCTTAGGTGGATTAGATTCTGTCTAAAAAGAGATTTATTTTCACAAAATTTTACTGGAAATTTCCGGTCTGCTGAGTTATCAGACCAGAATTTGGCCATTTCGTTGGTAATACTGGTTTCGTCTATTAAATTATTATATGGCGGGTCTATACTTTGAATGCAGTGAATGCTGTGTGAATTTTTGTATCCACAGAAAGTTCTTATGTTGCTCCATATTTTCTTTGGCGACGAGTTGGGGTTGATTTCTGAAGTAAAAACATGAAAAGTTTGACGTTTGGCGTTCTTAATTTCTCTTTTTAAAAAAGCACTTGCCCTTTTATATTTGATCATATTAACAGTGTTAATATTTCTTCTAAATATGTACCAAAGTCTATTCTTCTTTTTTTTAAGTCCTCAATATGTTGGTTCCACCATGGCACAGGTATACGTCCATTGAGTGGTTTTGATTTTGGGATTGATTCATTCGCAGCCTGCATTATGATTTTTCTTATATTAGCTGCTTCTTTATTTACATTAATATTTGGCTCTCTTTGAGTTTCATATAAGATGCATTTACTATTAAATAATTTCCAGTTTGCTTTCTCTGTTTTGAAACGAGGCTTAAATGGCTGATTATTTGAAAAATTGTTGTCAAACAGTTTTAAGACTATGGGGAAGTGGTCGCTTCCTCATAAGTCAGATTCAGTTGCCCAATGGGATTGTATGCTAAGCTCCGGCGAGCAGAAGGATAGATCGATGTTTGTTAACGTGTTCCGGGTGGAAAAATGGGTGGGTGTTTTATCATTTAATAATATAAAGTTGGAGTTTAGTATAAAATTGGCAAGGATATTTCCTCTTTGGTTATTCTTGACTGATCCCCAAGTGTAATGCCAGCTATTGAAATCGCCTGTTACTAAAGAAGGTAGCCCAGAGTTGCATAAACCACTTTGAAGGTTGTCGTAGCTAAAGTTAACGGATGGTGAAATATATGCAGAAATTATATTAAATTTTATTTTTGAACGGATTTCTAAACATATTGCTTCAAAGTCATTATTGAGTACAACTTCTCTGTGTTGGATTGACTTGTGAACGAGCAGTGATACACCGCCATATGAGTTAGAGCTGTTGTGGTTATATAAACGGAAATTGTTGGGAATGGGGACATTAGGTTAGTAAGAGATATGTGATTCTTGGATGGATATTATTTTAACATTGTGTTTTTTTATAAGTATTTGTAACTCACTATAGTTATTATTGTAGCCTCTTATATTCCATTGTAGAACATTTAGCGGTGACATATTATCAAAAAAAAATAAAAAAAAAAATAAAAAGTAGTTGGCAAAGATAAGAGTAAAGTTTTAGTTAGTTATAACAATAGTATAAAAGTTAAATACATATTGGGGCCCTACTGTGTATGTGAAAGCGTACATTAAAGAGAAGGCCGGACAGACAGCAGCACAATCTGAAAAGCGCATTCAAAATGCGACCTCAGAGACAACACTGTGTGCCAATTCGACCCCAACCAGTGCAATGGACGCAAACACAACCCGCAGGGCATCTAATTGTAAACTTATCTACTCCTCATTATCCATGGACATTGATTCAGATGTTTCGTTATCTTCTGTATTGTTTTTAGTTTTTAGTTGTTTTTGCTTATTTTTAATATTCTTTGCGTTTTTCCTCTTCATTGCCTGTTTCGTCTTGTTTGATGTATTTCTGGGAAGTATATTGATTTGTTTTGTTGTAGTAGTTGGTTTGATTGCTTCAATATTTTTAGAACTTGTTGATTCTGACACGTCATAATTTATAAGTTCCCTATTGTTGGTTTTAGTAGAGATATGTGAGTTGTTATTCTCAGTTGGAATTGTATTATTTGTTGTTACTTTTGTGATAGATGAGTAATGTGATTGACCACTTTGATGACGTTGTTTGTACGTTTCAACAGCTTTTTTTCTTTCTACTTTTTCTAATGAGACAATTGCCTGTATCTCCTTTTCTCTTAAGCAAACTGGACAAGATTTATCAAGAGCATTGTGTTTATTATTCTCTATGTTATTAATAATGCAATTATTACATGTCACGGGGTTGTTGCAAATATCATCATCTTCTTCATTATGATATTCAAGGGCACAATGAGGACAAATTTTTTTATTAACACATGCTGTTGTTGGGTGTCCATAACGAAAACAATTTCGGCATCTCATAGGGAAGGGAACGTATGGACGAATCTTTACTCTTTCGTACCCAATAAACAAATTTTAAGGTAGCTCAAGGGAGGCTATTGTAACAATGATCAGACCAGTTTCCTTAAGTTCGTTGTTGACTTTCTTTAATATTTTCTTGATCTCAGTGACTTTTTGGTTTTTTAGTTCTTGTAAAATTTCGTCTTCTTCTATTCCTCGGAGGTCGTTTGAATAGATTACGCCTTTTGAGTAATTAAGAGAGGAATGTTCGTTGACAACTACTTTTATTTCTGGTGAGAACGAAGTCAAAGTGATCAGTTTAGCTGCTTGTGCATTGTTTTTGGTTTTAATTAGTATGTTCCCGTTACGAATTTTTTTGCAAAATTCCACCTCGCTGCTGCAGATGCAATCAATTACCTTTTTAATAAGAAATGGGGAAACATTTGCCAGTGAATCATTGCTGTTTGTTCTGCTTACGAGCAAATATTTGGGACCAGTAGAAGGTATTTTTAAGAGTTTGTTTTTGTCCACGGAAAAAAGAGGCTGATTTTGCGCAAACAGCCTGTCCGGCGGTTTGGACATTTTTCTTTTGGCATTTTGTTCTTAAGTCAATTTAATTTATTTATTAACAAAAGGATTTGCGAAAATATAAAGTGTTTAAACGAAAAAGCAGTAGTTTTTTTTAACTAAAGTGAATTAAAGAGGTTATTTGTGTTTGGATATACACGCGGAGGTAAATCACTCACGACGACCAACAATTGCAGAAAAAGCGTTTGCACGCGTTAACTTACAAATTGCAACTGAACATAAATATTTTGTTCTTAATAAATGTATGTAACACAAAACACTTTTTTATATTTTTGTTTTTTGAAAATTTTGTGAAACATTGTTTTTTAATTTCATTATGACAAAAAATTTTTTTCAATTGTTAATTAATTTTGTTTTTTTGATTCAATATCAATATTAATTTTGTTTCCTGAAGAAGGTACGCAGAAAGTACCGAAATATTGAAATAAAATATTAATAAAAAATATAAGGACCCAAAGCTTAATTAAATAGAAAATAATAAATCTTTTTATTTTTGAAATAAAATATTTTTGATTTCTGTAATGTATACAAATTTTATTTATATGGTGTCAAACATTTTTCGATTTCAGAATATACAATCGAGTTTTATGGTTCTTACTTCCAAAATTTGGTTTTCAGTAGTAATGTACTGAACAAATTTAGTTGCATCTTCCATTTAATAGAATAGATTTTAGTAAAGACACAAATCGGTCATGTTAACTTTTCTAAGAGGTGTTAGAACTAACATTTAGAAGCAAATATCATTTGTTAGCTTTTAATATAAAAAATAAATCAACTATTAATTATTAATAATAAAAATCAAATTATTATATTAGTAATTGAATTTTTAACGTATCAAGCGAATTTTTACCAATCTTTTTTCTGCGTGTAGCAATCTTATAAAAGCAGAGAAGATTTGATGCTCGTATAGAAGCTGAGGAACCCGTTATTCTGGGTACTCAAATTCAATTTCAAATTTGATTAACTGACATTTTTTAAGTCTCTAAAGAAGCATTCAAGTGCCTCAGTTCTTCTCTATTCCTATTAAAAATTCCTATGTTCATCAATCAAGTCGGTGTATTTTAGAAGATGTCCGTACGAAATAAGGAAAAATAACTTTCAAATGTGCCTTTAAAGTCAAAATATTTTTCTTAAATACTGTACATTTCTTTTGAGTAATATAGTCGAATGATAGTCGAAAGGGAAAAAAAATTTATTCGTAGAGTAGTAAAAATGTTTTTGTTTAAAATTTTACCTATAAGATCTGACGCCATTGCTATTGGTAGGGACCCCAATAAATAAAAATATAAAACGGCTTTTGAGACTTCATCGGATTTCAAATTCAGGTATACAAAAACAATTTTTTATTTAAGATTTTACCTTTTTTCTGCTAGTTATTAAACAAAATGTGTCTCCTGCATATTCAGGGAAACTAAAGTACATTTTGAAGTAGTTTTGGGGTGGTAAGTATTGAAAGAGGATTTCTAACATTGCACTTACAATACAGACACATACGAATACCAGTGTGAAATAACAATTAAAAAGGACGTGTTTCCTTGCTGACAAAAAACGAGAAGTGCTTGAAATAGTGAGTGACACAAGTGTCAAAATTATTGGATTGTGATTTATGACATGTGCGACATTTACTTGTAGAGTCAACATTTTGCAACATAAATGTTTCATACACTTATGATTTCATAGTTATAAAAGTACATACATATATACATACACCTCGCTGGTCTTATATAGAAGGGCCCTAACTCAAATATTTGTAACTTTACAGGAGAAAGTAAAAACATAATAGAAACTGTATTTATCACAATGTAACATTTAAAATTCAAATTTTTATAAAACCGTTATTTTGGATGCTATTACATTCTAATTTTGTATCATGGTGTATCTGGGTAAAATTTATTGGTATAAGAAAAAAACTTAAATTCGTCAAAATTCGAGTTAAGGCCGATTGTTTTTATAAAATAAATATATAACCATGAACGTTAAAAGTTCGTGGCGTAACAATATTTTGTTAAATTGAAATTTTTATGAAAGTTCAAAAAACTTACAAAAACATAATTACATCAGGGGCTCTCACGAATTTCTTTAAATTCAAAACTTTTTCGTTACAACTAATTGAACTAAGAGCTATTTATACATTTGGTTTACGAATTTCATTTTAAAGATAAAATTTGAAAATCACAACATAATTGCTCCCGTTATCGCGATAAGTACTATTAAAGAATTGTGACATAAAATTTTAATTCTTCTAAATTTGAAATGTATTCCCGATTTCACTAATTTAGAAATCTTTTCTTTAGTATGAAAATTTGTTCCGTTGTATTTCCATTTGTTTTCTTTGGTAAATAAAATACTTAAATGAGGTTCATTAGTTATAAAAATTGTATGCTTATTAAATTTATTCAAGTGTGTTACTATATTTATAAATACTATTTCTATACAAGTGCAATTTAGGGCCAAACAAAAATGAAATTTTATCTCGATGTATGCTTCAACTTCACGCATTTCACATTTTTATTAATAGCACAATTAAAAAAAATAAATAAATAAATAAAAAATAATAAAAAAAAGCAGAAATAAATCCTACTACCTACCTTCCAGATCACCTAATTACATATTAAAAGGTTTAAGATAAATAATTTGTATGTTTTAAGTGAATTGGATTAACAATCAAACAGTTTATCCGTATTGTGTATGGGTGACACACCCATCACTTTAGTTTTTATGTTTTAATTTAATGCTGTTGAAAATTTTAATTGTCTGTCTGTAACGATTCAAAGAAAATAAGTATATTTTCGAACACTCTAAAATATCAAGTGATTTAAAAACAACTACTTGATTACCACAGGTGACCGTTATAAAATATGCGAAAACGATTATTTTTATATTATTTCAAACATAGAAAAATGTAATATACATTAATTTTTGCAAAAAAACCGACTTTAAAACAGATTTTAGCTGTCTTTCTATAACGATTCAACAGTTTAGCCATTTACTCGTACATTACGAATTATTGGAACACACTTTACTTTTATTTTTGAAGCGTTTATCTATAACTGTTATAAATATAGGCTCAAACTCGAATCTATTATTATTATTATTATTATTATTATTTAAGTGCTTGATTCCTTCAAATATAAATATTTCATGAAATATTTTTTATTTTAAACTACTGCTACTGCTCATATCAGTGGATTTTACCCAAATTTTGTATAGAAAACTTGAAAGTCTTATATCAAAAGCCAAAGTGATAAATTGAGAACTCCATTGAATCAATAATACAAAAACACAATAGCAACTCAAAAATGTTTTATACAAAAACGCATTTTTCTCTGAGGTTTTGCTTACAAAACTTGGGTAGAATCCACTGATGAGCTATACATGAGCAGTAGCGAAATGGCCATATGGATATGCTTTCCCCGCAGTAGTACATCTCATTTTTAGTTTAGTTTAAAAAAATAAATATTTCATGAGAATATCACGAAATATTTATATTTGAAGGAATCAAGCACAATTAAAGTAAATTATTAAATTAAAAACAATTTTTATTAATAAGCCATGTGCACATGCAAATATATTATTCGTAATTTGTTTGATTTTAATTTATTTTAAACGTGCTTCATTCCTTCAAATATAAATATTTCATGATATTCTCATAAAATTATTTTTCACCTCTGCATAAAATGGCCCTTGAAGTAGATGCAGACAACGCCGGCTACAACGAACTTTACTAACTTTAAATATTAATACATTATTTTTGTTCATCGTAGTGTAACAGTACTCTGGACAGATATTTTGAAGCGTGTGCCTTAAAAAAAACAAATTTATTCGAGTACATTTATATTCATATGTAAAATTGTATGAAGCACATGGTCTAATGGTATTTGGTATTTTTTTTTGTTTGAGTGGGTTGTTTGATGAAGGATAAGGTAGAAACAACAACAACAAAACATTAGAAATGTTATTACTTTTTGGTTATGCCGCAAGTGGAACATTTGTACAAAAAGGCAAAAATAACGGTTTTTTGCATAAAGTGGCTGCTGGTTTTTTTTTTGTAAAAAGAACGCAATTTAACTGCAACTTTAACATTTTACTATGAGAAAATGCATAAACATGTTGCCTGAGTTTGCAAAAAAAGACCTCATTCATCAAAAAAAAAAAAAAAAATCAAATTCAAACGTATTCTGATTCAAAATCATTTTTTCTGTGCATATCGTACATGTGTATATTAAGAACTTTTATACATTTTTCATTTTAAATGGTATCGCTAAAGGAGACACATCGCATCAGTCAATTATATTTTTCCGTTTTAATGATTTTTTCAAATTGAAATTCTTATTAATTAAACCAATATTTTCAAAAACGCAAAAAGTGTTGTCATTTTGTAACAAATAAATTGTTTAAAAATCAGTTAGGCCAGCTTTCTCACCAAATGGCTTGTCGAATAACTCCAATATATAAAAAATAATTAATTGGCTGAATTCTTTTATGTTTTTCTGCAGAAATCAAAATGAAGCTGTAGTAGAAGCCGTCGAAACTGTATTCTCCGCAAAGGAGCGAACAGCAAAAAATATTCGTATTATTTATATATATATATAAAAAGAGAAAAAAATTTTATTTCTTTTCCACGGTCATTAACGAACAAACAAAAAATTGTCGGCCTATGATCCCACATGAAAGTGTGTATTTTCATTGACGCAAGTAACGGAAGAAAATTTAAAAAGAACCTGTATTACTAAGTCCGCTGTAACAACAAGTATAAAATTTGGATTCAGAAATTAAAGGGTACACCTTTAGTTGATATAATTTTATATATATAACCAAACTCTCCTTAGTGAAGTGGGGAACAGAAAAAAAATCGCAAAATCGCTAGATGCCAGCTTTAATTTCAATGGTAAGTTGTTTTTAACAGTGATCTTAAGCATAGTGCAAAGGTAAGAACAAAGAACAAAACGCATACAGAAACCTAAATTTATTCTAAGCTATATAAATGTAATTTTATTTGTACATTAATATATGTACGTATTTTTGAATTCTGTTATTTAGTTGAAACATTACTATATATACTCGTATGTATGTTATCTATATTCAATATGTATAAAAATTTTAAAAATATTTTTTAAGGTTAATTTGCTTAAAGCATATGAAATGTTAAACAAATTGAAAAATAATTCAAAACATGCGTACAAAAAATACGTTCTCTTTTTTCACTTTTGATTTGAAGGAAAATAAATATATTGTTACGTTTTTCCCTTTTTGAACAGAACAAACGTACGGATTCTTTTTGATTGCAAATACCACTAAATTCTGTCTTTTTTTACTTTATGGCTTTCTCTGGCTATACTTCTCGATCCTACCGGTCTTGTGAACCCTTGGTCTCGTATTTACTAAACATGCGTTATCACCACAAACACAGCCATCCACGCTACACTACTGTGTTACTCCGACGAGACATGAACTACTCGATGCCTTGTTTAGTAACCTTAACCATCCACAGACATCTCCACTGCTACTTTTATCCAAGCCAGTCATCTCCTTTAGTCCAGTAGCCACAACACACGTCTGCTATACACTGTTGTTATGCTGTTAAACTTCCCCGCGCTAACCGCTATCGCTCTTACTTTTTAGTATAAAGGGCTTCTTGACAATTATCTGTTACTCCTTTTATTAAATTAGACGCCTTAACTAAATTGTCTGCCATTTCTTCACACAATTATTATCTTTGCCTCTCGGGAGGTTTGTACTGCTGTTTATTAATTTTAATTGCATGATAACAATTATTATTTTTTCGTTGCACGCATGTCCGAATGCGGTATCGAACTCAGGATCCTCTGTTTTGTAGTACGCACCTCTACCAACGCAGCCATTGAGGCTGCTCAGCTTTTGTTGGCTAACTTGTGGTTTTGTTATTCTATAAGCACACCATTAGTTGAATTAGCTTATTCACCACGCTCACACGGAAACAACTACAGGAGTTACCAGATTTTATTATTCGTAACATTATCCCTCACTCAAGCCTGTTCGTCTCGAATAGGCACAATTTTTATTCTTTAGGATAATTGCTTGTCCGCTTTTCAAATGTTCACAACTAGTGTACGGCTTTCATTTGTGGTTTATTTTTGCAATCCCACTTCTGACACCAGTGTTACGTTTTACCCTTTTTAGACAAGCAAACGTACGGATTCTTTTGATTGCAGATACCACTGTGGCTGAATTCTGTCTTCTTATTTTATGGCTATCTTTGGCTATACTTCTCGATCCTACCGGGCTTGTGAACCATTGGTCTCGTATTTACTAAACATGCGTTATCACCACAAACGCAGCCATCCACGCTACACTACTGTGTTACTCCGGCGAGACATGAACTACTCGATGTCTTGCTTAGTAACCTTAACCATCCACAGACATCTCCACTACTCCTTTTATCCATGCCAGTCATCTCCTTTAATCCGGTAGCCACAACACACGTCTGCCATACACTGTTGTTATGCTGTTACACTTTCATGCGTTAACCGCTATTGCTCTTACTTTTCATTATACAGGGCTTCTTGACAATTATCTGTTGCTCCTATATTAAATGTGACGTATCCACTAAATGTCTGCCATGGCTTTACACAATAATTGTCTTTGCCTCTCAGAAGGTTTGTACTGCTGTTTATTAATTTTTTAATTGCATTATAACAATTATTAATTTTTCTTTGCACGCATGTCCAAATGCGGTATCGAACTCAGGACCCTCTGTTTTGCAGCACGCACCTCTACCAACACAGCCATTGAGGCCGCTCAGCTTTTGTTGTCTAACTTGTGGTTTTGTTATTCTATAAACACACCATTAGTTGAATTAGCTTATTCACAACGCTCATACGGAAACATCTACAGGGGTTGCCAGATTTTTTTATTCGTAACAATATATATATTTTAAGCCTTCAGACAAACTTTAGAGTAATAATACACCACAAACATTTAAATATTCAATGTGATTTATTTGATGGAATCAGTAGGGAGCGATTTGATGCACAAAATTTCATACAAAAATCAACTTTTTTTTTTCTAAAGAGAAGTAGCACTTCAGGCATTAATACCTACTTAGTTTGTAACCGTGCTACAATCTTTAGGAAAGGGATAGATGAGAGAGAAGAAAGGTGGTGAACGGAGATAGATATAGCAATTTTATTAATTATTTTACTTCGCCGGCGAATATGGTATGGAGAAGTACCGACGAGGGAGGCTGCATGTCTTAATGTTGTTCTGAATATGTATTTATTCCATTAAACAGAAAAAAAAATTTTAGTTTTTGACTGCCGCAAGAGCAGCCAGATTTGTAGATTTTGTTCCAATTTTCCGCATTTTCCGCAATTTTTCATGACTTACACTAAGAACTTTCTATTTTCTGATTTGGAAAGCCATTAAAGAATATTTTCACGCAAAATTTCATACAAAAACTCGATTTTCGGTTTTCCAATTTTCCGGAGGGATTTTCAAAATTCTCTTCCGTTAAGACCTCCTCGAAAATACAAATAACTGGCCAAAAAATTTTAGAGAAATCGGCACAGCCATTCTCATTTCATGAATTACTATACATTTTTTACACCATATATATATATATATATATATAGAGAGAGAGAGATACATTTGTGGAAGCACCAAACTTCACCGTTAAAATGGTACTAAAACAGTTGTCAGCTCTTTTATTTTTGTAGATGGAAAATTTTCAACACTGTCTACAGAACTCCGGAATAAATAGTTGAATTTGAATTTTAAGAAAATAAGAAATGACACGCAGACGTATCGTGGGCACTGCTAGTCATAGGACCGATGCATAAGTTTTCTACTGTAGGGTTTCAAATAGTATTTAATAGATTGTTTTCCCTGAAAAATTTGTCGTCTTATATTTTGGTATTGAAAACAGATATATAAAAAATGTTCTGGTGTGTTGGGATAATTAACTGATGCAAGTTGAAATGTTATGTAAATTCAGAATGTTTTACCTCAAGCAACCATGGTGGATAGTATAACAAAGTTGGAGTTGCAGATTATCGCACTTACTTTTGGTTCCGAATATAACAAAAGGAACTTTTGGTGTTTTGCTTTTATTTTTTTCATAATTGGTTTCAAGGACATGCTAAGATTTATGCAAAGCTTGCGTACAAATATGACATGGTACATTTACCTTAAATACCATTTTTTAACATGCATTGTTAAAAAAACTTGCAGTGAGCGTCTGATGACTGTGTTAAAAATACTTTTATTTTATTTAATTTTGATTTTCCCGAATAACCGTATAATCGTAAAGAATATCTTATTTTGAAAATTATTAGCGCGTTAGCCACTGTAATTACTTTCAGTGGTCTGAAACTAAACTTGTTACTAGATTATCGTCTTAAAACATTTAAAGATCTTTTTAAGGATTTGTAAAAATTGGAAAGGTTTGTCTTTTGTTAATGCACAGACCGAGTACTTTAAATTCGCGTACTTTAGTAAATTGGCAGTTTGAAATAGTATTAGCACATTAGCATAGTTTTTTCCGGCATCCATGTAAATACTTGAATTTATAGTTCATAACAGATGTACCATAAACATTACACCGTTGTTTTATGGTATCAAACAAACAATCTAAATTTAGTTCAGGGTTTTTTATTTTATTAAAGTTTGTAATTAATCAATATGAAAATTTTTTATTTGGAATCTTTTTGATTTTAATTTACTTTAAACGTGCTTGATTCCTTTAAATATAAATATTTCATGATATTCTCATGAAATATTTTTTATTTAAAAAACTACAAACTAAAATGTATTACTGCGGGGAAAGCATATCCATATGGCCATTTCACTACTGCTCAAATAGCTCATCAGTGGATTTTACCCAAATTTTGTATAGAAAACTAGAAAGTCTTATATCAAAAGCCAAAATGAAAGAAAAAATAAAAATATTTGTTGACTTTCTCAAGGGGATATAGTAAAATTATTTCCGGGGACGGTGATACTAATTTAATTTTTTTATTTTTTTTTTTGTTTAAATTAATGTTTTTGTAACGTTTGTTTTATATGTTACGTACTCTTCATGTTGTTTTGAGTATTTTATATCTAAACTTGTTTTTGTTTGTGTAAATAATTTTACTATATCTCCTTGAGAAAGTCAACAAATAATTGACGAAACGTCGGGAAAAAATGTAAAAATAAATTGGTTTTATTTACATATGGAAACATAGGTCATACTCGTACTAGCTTATTCACGGAACTTAAAAACAAAATAACATTGGCCAAACAACCCAATAAAGAAAAATAAAAATAGTTACTGAACGTTTGCTGTGTTTTTGTATAAAACATTTTTGAATTGTTATTGTCTTTTGTTTTATTCTTCAATGGAGTTCTCATTTAATCATTTTGGATTTTGATATAAGACTTTCTAGTTTTCAATACAAAATTTGGGTAAAATTCACAGATAAGCTATTTGAGCAGTAGTGAAATGGCCATATGGTAATGCTTTCCCCGCAGTAATACATTTCAGTTTGTAATTTTTTAAATAAAAAATATTTCACGAGAATATCATGAAATATTTATATTTAAAGGAATCAAGCACACTTAAAGTTTGTAATTAATGTGAAATCGTCAGAGTAATTCCATTTCTTCATGAATATCAATAAAAAAACACAATTTGTTGTATGCAATTAGAAATAAAATTACTAAAAGCAGGACAATTTATTGCGAAGTTTTATCGAAAACTTACGACTTGTCATAAAGTTTGTTACATAATTTGTAATACGTGGTTCTACATTCCATTTATTTATCGATTGACTATGTTGTGTACATCATTTAAATTTTTGTCAAAAGCATTTTCAGAGTCTAATGTGTGTTACTTTAAGCAGCTTGTACGAGTATGTTGCCCATACAGTGTTTTTGCTAGACAGGAGTTTAAAGAAGTTGCCCTTTTCTTTTTTAAGAGCAGAGCTAAGTTGAGGAAAGTTGAAACTGATTTCAGTACTCTTGGCTTCTGAGAGGGCTGAAGAAATTAATTTTCTAATTGCAGAAGCCAGCTAAAAAATTTTATCTAAAAGTTTGTTGAACAGGAATTTTCAAACTCAGTTGCGATTTTAGCGATTTCTTTGTTTTGTGTACAGTACAAGATTTTATGGTTAACCAGGTCTTTTCCAGACTGCTGGAAGAATTTAATGGTGCTGTACATTTATATATAGATCTCCAGGTAGCTACTTTTATATGCCGTTTTATAACAACAGTTGCCCTTTTTTAGTTGGTTAAATATTCTGTATTTCTATCATGTTTAAATTCCATCCAGTTTTTTTTTTAATTTGAGGTCATTAAGTTTCCACCAAGGAACCTTAAATGTAATAAAAATTTTAGTTTAAGGAATGGAAATATTATAGGATTCTAAGATATTCTTGCTGATATTTACTGCCCCTTTGTTTATACTTAAACTTTTATCTTTCTCTTTCAAAACGTGTAATGAGCGCCTTGTACAGATTCCAGTTTGTTTCTCTAGTTTAAGTTTTGGTTTGAATGCAGTTTAATCAAAAGTGACTCCAATTAGGAAAGTGGTCACTACCACAAAGGGCGTTTACTATATTCCAGTCGAATGCCGAAAATACGGGAATATTAAAAACCAGATCTCTATTCCAAAACAAAATATTGCATGTGTATGCAGTTGTTTATAGTAAAATTAAAAACACAAATATTTTGTATGCTCTTACATTATGTTTATTTTTAGGAAAACACTTTTAAATAACACTTTTGGCAGACATTTTTGTGCATGAAGCATATAGTTTTTCGTATTTTCTATTTCTTACTTTGCAGTTTACACAATCTACCTAAATTAAAACTCGGTTTTGTGCATGTAGAATCTTGGGCCATCAAAAGCTTTATTTTTAACCTTTAGTACAGACGCAGTTTGCGGTAACATTATGATCCCGCGGGATCCAAAAGTTGAGTAAATTAAAGCACCTTATATTAAAGGAAGTTAATGTGTGGTAAAATGTGTATGGGACTTATCATTAAGAAGTAAAAGTTTTGGTTTATTTATAAAATTATTTAAAACTTTCCTTCCCCTTACTATTCATTGAAGTTGAACTCCGTATTATGTGCCAGATATTAAAATTACCTAAAGCTAGTGTTGCCAGATTCTTCATAGCTAAAACTTTATTCCAATTGTTTTCGGAGAAACATTTATCCGCTGATTGTACGGGTAGCTTTCTCCGACCAACGTGCTGCTTTAATTCATTTTCAAAGTCATGGTATTAATTAAGTAATTATTAAAAAAATATGAACTGAGTTAGCGATAATAAATAATAAAAAGAATATAAACATATTCATATATACTCAATGCATTGAGTGAAAATCCAAGTCAACATGTTCAACAATAAGACTGCCGTACATAAACGCATTTTACTACAGAATATGCCGACCGTCCCACAACCGAACATGCAGTTCAGACCTCGCCATCATTCATTTAATTGGTTTCGAATCGTTTTTTCTTAATTCCAGCTATTTTTTATGTTATTTCGAAACCTCTTCGATTCGTTTCGGGGTAAAATAGGAATGTCACTATTACCTGTTTGGTTTAGGGGTCGCTGTTGTTTTTTCATCGCAGAAATCTGTAAATTTCATGACATCACTGTAGTCTCAGATTATCCTGGTTAAAGAACGCACTATTGGTGATGGTTTAGAGTTGTTAATGTTTTTGACGGGTGGATTATTTGAACTTGTATTTGTATTTACGTTTGCTAATTTAGCAATTTTTAAATATTTTTGCGATGTTTCTGAATTTCTTTCATTACACTTTTTAACAGCTAATTTTTTGTTGTTTACTTTTTCAAGAATTACATTAGCCAAAACCTCGTTTTCTCTGAAGAATGTAAGAGCGATGAGTATATCGTTAAAACAAATGCTCCAGAGTTTGCTGTACTCACAATTGTTAAAGTAACGACCACGAAAGTAAGATTGTTGTAACAAGTATTAAACCACCTTCTTTTAATTTGATTCCATATTTTTTTAAATTTAGTTGACTTGGTAACAGAGTTAAAAAAGTACACTAACATAGCGTACTCTTTGAACAACACAAACTATAAATTTGTTTTTATTGTTTATGAATCTACACGCAAACAAAATGCGGTACACAACGATTGTAGGCTGATGATCATAAATACTACGATAACGTACTGATCTTTATTTTAGCGTTCTTATATTAAAATAAAAAGAGAGTGCCAAAAGGCTGGATTTAAAATGTTATAGAATATCTGTTTTTTTGTCCCAAAAAAAAACTTTAAAAACCGATTCGACTAAGATGTAATTTAAAAAGAAAATAATCTTCCTCGCTGCCCTCAAAAGCCCTCTTTAAAAATGTTCAAACCACTCAAAATGAAAATAATGGCAAACTTCTCCATACATCACGACAAGTTCAAGCGAAGTGCTCTAGCAGCGACGAAAATATTTTGTTGCGAAATGCACTCACGGAGGCGAACTGTTTACGGTTAGAATAGTGATTGATTCTGGTTCTCATCGAACATTTTTATCCGAAAAAGTGCGGAATCGCCTCCAACTGCCATTTAAAAGATCTCATTTTGAATTAAGTGGCTTTGGTGGTCAAAAGCAAACAGCCAGCAAAGAATGCGAACTCATTTTATACGCGAGGAGGTACGAGCTTAGGGTTCCTATTAAGGTCATAATGTTGCCCAAAGTGACAAGGCAACTCACCAGTTGTACCTTTGAGATCCCGATTTCCTCAAAACTTTTCGAATTAGATCTGGCGGACCCCATATTTAATAAGTCGTCTCAAATACATCTAGTTCTGGGCAATGACTACAAGCAACTTCTGAACAATGAGGCATTAAGAAAAACATATGTGGTCAAACTTCGGCCTATAACACCATCTTCGAATGGGTCCTTAGCGGTCCAATGAAAGCTCAACACATTCAAACTGTCACAACCTCAATTGAAAGATCCCAAACTTCCGAACTCATTAACCTGTTAAAAATCTTATGGGAACAGGAAGAAATTTCCGTAGCGAGTCCAAAATCATCAGAAGATGACTTCTGTAAAAACTTTTATGTGCAGACAACTACCCGTCGTGAAAATGGACGATACATGGTAAGATTATCATTTAAGAAGGAATATCCTAAAAAGGTGTTCCTTGGCTCATAAAGGTTTATTGCACTCGCTCAATATTCAAATATGGAAAAAAATCTGTCTAAAAATCCCTAACTGCAGTTCCAATATAGACAGGTGCTGAATGAATATTTAGGTCAAAGACACATGGGAAAACCCCGCCTAACAAGGTAAATTCAACTCTTTCTATTTACCACATCACGCAGTTATTCGCCCAGACCATAAAACAACAAAACTGCGGGTCGGTTTCAATGCGTCAAGAAAAACTATATCACAGTTTTCTCTAAATGACGTTTTACATACTGGTCCCACTCCTTAAGATGATTTAATTACGATAATTTAAAATTGGAGAAAATACAAATACGTATTTAGTGGTGATATACAGAAAATGTATCGCCAAATCGTTGTTCATCCAGACGATAGACCACTTCAATGAATTTTGTTTCAAACCGAACCCTGTTGAGGACTACCAGATGAAAACTGTTACGTTCGGAGTGAAGGGACGCACCCTTATCTCGCTATTCGCACTCTGCTGCAACTTTCAACTGATTCAGAATCTAAATTTCCCAAGGCAGCATCTATTTTGCGCTCTGAAAATTACGTAGATGATATTCTCTCCGGAGGTGATTCCATAGAGGAGAATCTTTGGAGTCAGAGTTAGCTTATCAGTACCCTCAAATCTGCTGGATTCCCTTTTAAGAAAATTACACTAAATGATCCCCGATTACTCATTGGCTTACCCAAAGAAGATCTCTATGGTTTAGATTTTCTTAGCTTTTACGAAGCAAGTGCAGCAAAAACTCTAGGTTTAAAGTGGAATGCACTCACTGATGCATTTACCTATACCTTTCCACCTCTAGATCGGTCCATAAAAATTACAAAGCGCCAAATTCTCTCTGCAGTAGCAAAACTTTTTGATCCTGCTGGATCATCAAAGTGAAAATTCTTTCCAACAGCTTTGGTAGGAAGGTTTGGAATGGGACGAAGATATTTCGAAAGAAGTAAAAACGCGGTGCCTCTGCAAAAGTTAGGTGTGGAATATATAAGCTAAAATATTATATTAAAATATTACTTTATAAAATTTGCTGGATCGCAACAAGAAATTTGTGGAGACTCTGTGTATATATCGAAAATACCCCAAATATGGAGCACTTTTAAAAAAAATATTGAAAATATTGGCAAAACATTTATCTAAAAAATATTAATGCAATTATGTAGCCATATACCTGAAGTTGTTGGTTCCATTTTAATAAAATTACTTTTAGAACGCTTAATAAGAATTATCAGCACCAAAAATATCTCAATTTTCAGTTTTAGGCACGGCACGCAAAATTTTTAAAAATTACGAGGGCTGCTCTATATATTTTTGGCCTAATAGTGAAAATGCGAATATTTATAATCAAAAATGGTTTTATTGTTTTTCAAAGTATTCTCCAGCATGATTTATACACTTTTGCATGCGTTCAAACCAGCTGTCGAAGCACTTTTTCCACTCCGATTGAGACACCTCTAAAACATGGATTTTGAACACTTCAACAGCTTCTTCTGGCGACGAAAATCGTTGACCACGCATTTTTTTCTTGATGTGCGGAAACAAGAAGAAGTCATTAGGTGCCAAGTTAGGGCTGTACGGCGGATGACCCATTAATTCGACGTTTTGGCCGGTCAAAAACGCTCTGGTTTGAGCCGATGTGTGAGAACTTGCACTGTCATGGTGAACAATGATTCGTCTTCTCTTGTTGGTTTTTCGAATTTCTCTGATGACTTCAGGCAAACAAATTGTAGTGTACCACTCAGAAGTAACCGTCCTACGTTGCTCAAGCTGAACAGTCGCCACATGACCAGTTTTGCCGAAGAAACAGGCGACCATTTGCTTCGTTGGATTTTGCTCGTCTTTGAAGACCCACATGGTCGATTGTTGTTTCGTTTCGGGCTCATACGCATAGATCCATGATTCACCACCTGTGACGATCCTATAAACGTCTTTTGAAGCACCGCAATCGTATTTTTGCAACATTTCTTTGCACCAATCGACACGAGCCTTTTTTTGAGCGACTTTCAAATTGTGCGGGATCCAACGAGAACAAACCTTTTTTACGGCCAGGTGTTCATGCAGTATCGAATGTATGCTGGTGGAAGAAATGTCCAAGGATGTCTCTATCTCTCGGTATGTCGCATGTCGATCTTGCATTATGAGTTCACGCACGGCATCAATGTTCTCTGGCACAACAGACGTTTTGGGATGACCTTCACGGAATTCGTCTTTGGGCGAGCTTCGGCCACGATTAAATTCATTTTACCAATTTTTCACAGTGCCATAGGATGGTGTTTCATCGCCAAGTTCATCAATGCACTCTTGTCGTGATAATCCACGTCGAAAGTTGTAAAAAATGATGGCACGAAAATGTTCACGAGTTAATTCCATTTTTTTCTATATTAATTTTTTCAAGTCACTGTAAACAACACAAATAATGGTCGTACGTCAAAACGTTTTGAGTACGATTATGCTTAAAAATGACAAACTTTCCAATGGAAATGTCAGATTGCACTTGGCAGCACTCAGTGTTGACAGGCCAGAAATATATATAGCAGCCCTCGTATATGACTTTGACAGCTCACAGTCGATAGATAATTTACTCAAAATAAAAGTTTTTGGAAAAAAGGGATGTAGAATTTAATTACCTTTCACCCAGTACCACTCACGAATGTGTAGGATAAAGTTCAGCTTTTGAATTAATCCTCACTTTTGGTATATTTCAACCCTCTGTGCCACGTCTGGAACTATGTGAAGCGGTTTTATTAGCAAAACTTGTTAAAAAAATAACTTCATCTCTCAATATCATTCCTATTGAAATACATTTATGGGCAGACTTCTCTATAGTGCTAGTTTGGCTCGTGAAACCACCTTCATTGTGGGAAACCTATGTTACAAACCGGATTGCTCAAATCTACATGCTGGTGCCAAGTGCAACATGGCGGCATGTCCCAACAGATGAAGACCCAGCAGATCTTGGAACTCGAAGTTGCAAGCCTCAATATCTAGTAAATAACACCCTCTGGTGGCATGGGGCACCATGGTTAAGCAACCCAGCATCCGAGTGGCCCATGAGAAATCCACTAAAAATCGATGATAAATCTAAGAAAGAAGTTTACGCTTTACACTCAAACGTTGAAGAAGATGTTCTCAAAACAGATTTTCATCATATGTAAAGCTTTACGTGTTTTAAATTACGCTTTCAGGTTTTTCCACAAATGCACGAAAAAAATACACAAGGCACTCAGAACAGCACTCACAGTGGATTAACACAGGAAGAAGTAAAAAGCGTAAAAACCAGACTTCTTCTTTAAGCTAAACAAGCTTACTATCCTGAAGAATATCAATATGAACTCAGTTCAAAGAATATTTCCAACAAAAGCTCTTGGAAAACTCTCAATCCATTTCTTGATTTCCACCCTGGCTCCCCTGCCACTGGAGAGATGTAATTTGTCTCTTCAATTCCAGGAATAGACTTTACAGGCCCATTTGAGTTAAAGGCATCAAATTTAAGAAAATCCACTCTAATAAAAGGTTATTCCACTGTGTTTGTATGTTTCACTACCAAGGCTATCCACTTAGAGCCGAGCTCTGATCTGTCCCCAATAGCATTTCAAGCAGCTTTTTCCCGATTCGTTGGGAGGCGGGGGCTCCCCGAAAGGGTAGTTACCGGCAACAGCAGAAATTTTCTCGGTGCCAGTAGAGTGCTTAAAAGAGAATTCAATGAATTTTTGGAAAATACTGCTTAAGACATATCAGAAAAATATCTAGCACACGGGTTTGAGTTGAAATTCATTCCCTCGCACGCTCCTCATATGGGTGGCCTATGGGTGGCTGCTGTAAAAAGTTTCAAATTCCATTTTAAAAGGATTGCGGATGCCCAGAAGCTTACATTTGAAGAATTCTCAACCGATTTGGCTAGAATCGAGGGGGTGCTTAACTCGCGACCAATATCCGCACTGTCAGAAGAGCCAGCAGACTTAACTGCATTAACTATTGGCCATTTTCTAAGAGGTGCTCCCCTAAAGGCTTTCCCAGAGCAACACTACCAGAATATGTCCCTAATAAATAGATGGGAAAAGATGAAAGTAGTACATCATCAATTTTCTTTATGATGAAAAAGGGATTATCTTAGATCTCTACACCAGCGGTACAAATAAAAAAATATTTTTTTTAAATACAATTTACGCGTATTTAATTGGCGCCCGAGCAGGGACCCTTCGCAAAGGTCCTTCGGAAAAACGGTAAATCACAGTCAATCCTTGGCAGGCTCCTCAGTAGTTTAATTACAAACCAGGTTGCGCGTATAAGCCAACGCCTGCTAAGCACGCGAAAGCGAAACCTAGTTTAGATAAACAGAACTTATAAAAAAGTAAGAAATAAAATGCGGAACAAGATTTCTGGAAAAAAATTTAAACAAACTGTTAACGAGAAACTTTAAGTGTAAAAAATTTATAAATAAAGGCTGTTAATGAATTAAAAATTAATAAGAAACTTTACGAGGAAGTGAATAATTGAAGTAAGGATTAAAAAAACAGAAATATATTAATAAAAAATAATAACAATAATAATAAGAAATCAGCTAAAGCAAAATAATCTGTAACTTAAGTGACTAATTGAAGAAAAAATTAATAAACAGAATTTGTGAATTAATAAGACATTAGTTAAGATACATTGAAGAAAATTTTTTTATAGCTAAATAGAACTAAATAAAGAAAAGAACTAAAATTTAATAAACAAATTATTTATGTATGTGTGACTACAAATAGAATCAAAATAATTAAAATAAAAGAACATCTTGAATTATATACTAGAAATTTAAATAAAGAACCAGACCAAGAGACAGAAGCTATATAACAGAACCTCTACAACATAAGATGAAGATCCTGATGGTGCTAGAGTAAGTTAATTTTAAGGAAATTTTGTAAAATTAAGAAAAATACATTTTTAAATTTTAATCAGAAAAATTAGGTTTTATAAAAAGTGTATTAATCGCTGCCTCCTAGTGATATAAAAATTTAATTTTTTTCTATCCTCCAATATCCTTTGAGGAAATTTTATAAATTTAAGAAAAACAAATTTTGAAATTTTAATCAGAAAAATTAAGTTTTATAAAAAGCGTATTTATAGCTGCGTCCCAGTAATATTCAAATTTATATTTTTTATTCTATTCCTCAATATCCTTTAAGTAAATTTATGAAGGACGATTCAATTGACGAAATAACATAGAGACTCCATAGGGATCTTACAGTGACGCAACCATACGGATCTTCTGGTTCGACCGGATCCTTCGGTCTGAGTGAGACACAAAAAAAACAGATTAAAGAAATAGTTGAGGATATGCTTAGGGAAAGAAATGACAGTATCGTGGAGAAAGGCACTGACCAACCAGCAGGTAGAGTCAGTGCTAACTTAGAGGAGCTTAGCAAAATTCGAGATGTTGTAGGATCAATAAGAGAGTTCTCTGGGAAACCAGGAGAATTCAACTCTTGGAGGAAATCTATTGACAGAGTTTTAGCACTTTTCGAAACACTTTGCGGTACTGCAATTCTGCACGTAAATCGCACCAAACGAACAGGTTATGCGGATACCGCTTTAGAATCATATCGGACACCGCTAGACTGTCTGATGACAGACATGATGGGACTCTAGAGAACCAACTGACTTCACTCTGTCAAGGAAATAAAACAGTTAAAGATTTCTATCAAACAGTAAACCAACATCTCTCTTTAATCCTTGACAAAGTTGCTTGCCTCGATCTTAGCGCGGAGACTTTGCGCGTTATGACAAATACTTATGGGGAAAAGGCATTGCACACTTTTGTAAGGGGTCTTAATGGGGACCTTCCGCGAATTTTAAGCGTTAATTATATGAACCAACCAGCAATAAACCAAAACCCCAAAACATCTGCGGGCAGCTCTTTTCAAGGACTCGTCAACAAGATGCAAAGGAATTTCCATATAGACGCCGACTATGTACCAGAGAATGAGTGGTATGGATGCACAAGTTATCCACCTGAAGAAAATGAAGTCGATGTACAACCAGCAAATAATGAAGCACACTACGTTCAAGAATATTTACAAAATATTTCTGAAGAAAATGAGGTTGCAGTGGAAATCAGAAAGATCAAGTAGACGATGTTCAGTTTGCAGTTAGTTTTTTAGGATAAATTGTTCCTCATTGCCGTATTTTGAGGCAAAAATGAGGAACGGAATATAATTATATTTTTACCAGATACAGGAAGCAACAAAAACTACATTAGTCCGGAAATAGTAGAAAACTTAATAACAACCAAATCTTTTATGCAAAATCTGTCAGTGGTGGAATTAGAATAACACAACAAACACTTGTGACATTTTCAGGATTTGAGAATAGTCCGCTTAAATTTTATACACTACCAGGTTTTGACTCATTCGATGCAATATTAGGGAATGACAGCTTAAAATAATTGTCAGCCGTTATCCACATTGCCGAAAAGTATTTTACTATAGGAAATGGACAAAGAATAAATATAAAACAGCGTATTTCACAAAGTGTGAACAACATCGAATTACGGACTCAGCAGTTAGGCAAAAACCAAAAGATTTTACTCAGGAAAATTGTGGAGCACCATAGTCAATTATTCGCAGAACCAGATGAGAGACGAACCTATTCCACTGTAGTGGAAGCAGATATAAGGACGGAAAACAACACACCAATATACGCCAAAAGCTATCACTATCCGATGGCATTGAGAAACGTCGTGGAAGAAGAAATAAATTGGCTCTTAAGAGATCATCATTAGACCATCACGATCTCCGTATAATTCTCCTATTTGGGTGGTTTCCAAAAGGGAAGACCATTCAGGAAAAAGGAAATTTAGAATGTTTGTGGACTTCAGAAGACATTAATGACGTTTTGGCGAATTCCCTTTAAGCATTAATTTTAATTTTTTGTGTGTTAAATCTTCAATATAAACATAGTAATAAAATTTAAGTTATTTTTATTAGATTTAGATTTTGGAAGTTCTTGAAAAATACTTTAGTATGTAAGGAACGCTAAAAAAAAGACCAGTGCGTTACCGTAGTGTTTGTGATCATCAGCCTGCAATCGTTTTATACGGCATTTTTTTCAGTACACAAACGCTAAGAAAATCTTTATGTATTTTGTATTTTTGAACGAAATGAATTTGTGCACTGAACTTAATAAAATTTGGTACAGAAGACTAACAGAGTGTACTTTAGTGTTTTTTTTAACACTGCTTTGTAACTATTTTATCTTTTTATCTAATTGAGTATTATTTCTTCTGGTACCCCACGGAAATCATTTGAATAAAGAACAATTTTGATGTCATTGTTTTGAACTAATATATTTAGACGCATAGTATTAAAAATTTGTCACTTGAAAAATTAAAACTAGAACTCCTCTTATATGTGATATATGAAATTTGTTTGTTTTTAACGATGTTACCTTAATTAATTTCAAAAGCTTGATGGAAATTACTAATAAATTTTTTTCTGAAAAAGGAGAACATATATTTTTAAGTATCAAACAAACAAATTAATTGAATGTATATGACACTTAATAAAACATGAAAAATGCTCAACAAAGTTCAATGAATAAAATATTAACACTAGGCATTCTTTTGTATAAATAAGTAATTGTATAGACTAAAAATACTTCTGTACAAACTACCATTTTCTAGATAAAACAAAAAACCATAGAAAAACACACATAGGCACAAACACGTTGTTACTCTTGTTGGAAAAAAGGAAAATATTAGCAAACGAGAATAAAAGAACTTTTGAAAAGTTTCTACTTTGGTAAATGATTGTTGTCATATTGCAACTTTCTATACATACTAAAGTGTCAATAAATAAAAAATAATACTTGAAAAAACGCAGCAAATAAAATGTATACTTGTGGTGTTCGAAACAAGTTAAGAGATATCTCTCATATCTCTCATGTTTATATTAAACTAATCGAACTTTGATTCCATTTAGAATATAAAGTTAAAAGATAAATGTTATTAAAAAAAAGTAAGTACTTAACCACTTCGATATAAAGTGAAGCTTTTCATCTAGCTGATGAATATTGCTACATTAAGAAACTCAATTAACTTTTTTTTCAGTGTATGGAATACATTTTTCTTTCATTCATGTTAAAGCTCATTCAATTTTATTAAATATAGTTTAATTTGTTTTAAAAATAATGGAATATGGTCCATCTGCTCGGAGGATTGCCGCCAAATGTGCGCCTATACTCTCTTTTAACCGAAACTACGGACTCCAGTACGTGATAATGGCGGACAATCCAAATTCTTGTTTCGGTGTCCCAAAATAAAATGAAAATGGACCACATTCATTAAATAGAAAAAAAGTTATTACTTTTTTTTTTGGTAGCGGCTTTCATCAGCCACCAAATTTAGAAAGAAATTTATTAACAACACAACTTCTTCTAAAATATAATTATAAATTTTATATATATTTGATTTTACACCATGTTCACCCGAGCCGAATTTTAGATTTAAATTTTTAACAAAAGTCACCAAAGTGAGTCTTTTAGGACTATCAATCATGACTTAAAACTGATTAATTAGTTGTTCATTTAAAAAGAAACTCGAATATAATTCCGAAAAATGAAAAAAAATTGAATAAAAAAACAAAAAGTACAGAAAGCAAATGCTCGAAATATGACTGATCTTTTATTTATTTTAGAGTCTGAATATGACAGCGGCTCAACGAGGAAAAAATTATTCACATATATTATTTTTAGTAAAATATGTTTTTCGTAGAAAAAGAAAAGATACAAAAAAAAGTTATCAAAACATTTTATTTTTGTAGATGGATAGTTTTTAACACTGTTTGCAGAATTCTTAAATTTATATGTAAAATAGTTGAAATTGAAAATTGTTCAAAAACGCGATTTATAAGGAACTCGTTTAGAAGACTCGTGGCTAGGGTACCATTTTCTTCCGACAAAACAATAATTTTCGACTCTAAAACAGGCGCATAAACTATTCTTTCAATAGCGTAAAAAAGACTCGAATATGATTAATAATTAAACAAAAAAATGCAAACTGGGGAAGAATCATTTTTTATTAATCGTTGTAAAGGTAATGATTCAAAATAATTTTTTGTATATATTATTTTCGGTTTGTTTGTTTGTTTTCTTAGAAAATAATGTGTTCGAAGAAAAAAATATTAAAATAACATCTAAATCTACTTTTCATATCATGATAATTTTATTAGTCTATGAGCACTGAAGATTATATCATAACGATGATACAATAATAATAAATGAAGTCTACACGGGATGAATTGTTATCATAATATAAATTTGACTTTCATCAAGATATAAATTCATTAAGTGTAGACTCCCTGTAAAAATCGAGAATGCTGATACAATAGTCATACGTTTAGGTTATTTAATATTTTTTCAAACATAATGCAAGCATATAAACAAAACAAATGAAAAAAAGACAAATAAAAATAATTATTCGCATTCATCTCTTTGCATAATTATTGACAAAATTACTTTGTTTATCAAACTGGCTTGCAGATAATCTTTGGTAGCCAAGCAAGCATTGAATATGTCATAGAGGAGAAAAGTCTTGTTTCTGGCAGGTGTTGGTTATACCATAGAGAAGAATATCGTTACACCTGGCCAAACGCCAGCTATGCAGTTAGTCTTTAGTAAGCGAAGCCATTGTTGCTTTACGTGCGCGCATTATGATACTTTCATAAGTAACACTATGTTCACACTAAAAGCGACATAATATTCATGGACAATTTTACTTTTGAGTGCTACATAAAGTCCATGGAAATTTTGTTCTTGAACACAATGACATGCCACCAAAAATAAAGCTACAAAGCAAAAACAGCAAAGAAATGTTTGTGTGTGCACTTCGTATAGCCAAGTAAATATTGATTTGAATGGATTTTCCTTATATTTTGATTTACAAAATTGGTTAATTAGATGATGTTTATAATGTACGCAACCTAAGGTAGATTGAATCGAAGAATGCAGAATTACATTCTGTGGGTATCTAATTTATCCTTTTTTTTTAAACTCCCGTAAACATCTGCAAATATTTTACTTCCTTAAAAATTTTAAAAATTAAAATAAAAATGATATTTATCCAAAATTAATTTTAATTCATTTAAATAAAAACATATGTTTTTTATTTTCATAAATGAACTGTTTAAAAAAAGCAACTTAAAAATTAAAATAAAAAATAAGTTATTAACAAAAAACAAGACAGAACTTGAGTAAAGTACGTAAGTATTAATAACTAATAACTAAAATATAATAGGTAAGCACTTCAATAGAGTACATTTACATTCCACGGTTAATTACTTCTCTAAAAATTCTAAGAAATTTAGGTAACTACGCGTGGAAAGCCTTAAAACTAATACGGTAACTACCTCATCGAGATAATTAGACGGGTAAGCTGTTATTGCCTTCGAAGGTAATTAATTATAAATACATAGAAAATATTTAGCGCTATTTCTCGATTAACATTAAAATATTCCTCTCATCTGCATTACAAATTTTTCAAGGATATAATTTGTAAGTATGGATAAATAGTTAATGTTCTTTTAATAATTTTAAGCGCCTCCATTATCATTTTAATTGTTTTCTGTATGTATTTGAGAAAATTTTGTGGTTTTTCTTTTCTGTAACCTCCATAACCGAACACTGTTTGGTTCAAATTCCGAATTTAATTTAATTGCAAATTACTTTTCTTTAAAAATATGTGTTTTAATAATTAATATAATAGAACAACAAAAATACAATATACTAAATATTTATTTGATAAATATTGCATATACATACATATTTTTAAATATAATAAGATTGATTTAAATTGTATAATTCTCTTGCATTAGGTTAAAGATTCATAATTAAATTGTAATTTCCTTCTCGGACCTATTCCTGCAAATCTGTCTATAACATCTCGACGATACCCTTAAGAAGAGGCTCTAAGCGTTCTTGCGTCAGTATAGATCTTAGCTTATTTTTGATGATCGTAAATTTTAAAAAGCTTCTCTCCTATGTCTAACTAGTGAGCGGAATCGACAAAAAATTGGAAACTACTTTATAAAAGTTGGGATATGCACTTTTTCTGTCTATATTATTCAACCATATTAACCATTTGTGAATATTTGTTGGCGGATAGTATTTTTTGTTACTGTACTGAAGCAGATTAATCTCTGCCCTTAGCTCTGAAAAGTCGACGCTGAATTGCCTTGAAACAATTCTGTAAACATCATCACTAGCTTTGAATTGGATTAGTTTTACTACTCCGTAAATAACGTCGGTCGAATAATAATTTATTTGAGGGAGCTAGAGGGAGGCGATGATGAGACAGCTGCCATACCCGTATGCACATCAGTGTGAGGGAGATTATTGTTGTTTTTGCTTACTTCATTGTTTATACAAAAGTCTTGAGTTTATTAAAGAGCTGTAACATTATAAAATTTCTAATATATATCGTCGTTTATAATTGTTTTCTGTGGTTATTACGGAAACATTTTCAAAATAGATATAGTGATTTAATCTAGCACAAAGAGGTGATAATGTAGTTTTTGTGAATTGATATTTTAATATGTTTGATCAGATTTATGACCAGCAACTGTAGTTGTTAGTTTATTTTTCATTATTCCTCTATATACTTTATTACAAAAACGTTATCGTTTCCGCTATAAGGAATTTTGAAGACTTAATTTGATAATTCTAGATTCGGTATTTTATCTTTAATTTTACTAAATAATCTTTTTAATGTATAGAGTGTTTTAAATGTCATTCTATATTTATTGCAGTCAAAATTTTTTGATTTCTTTAACCGGTTTGATATTTAAGGTACATATATTAAAGACTTATAAATCTTGGGTTTAAACATATTTCTTGTATTTAAATTATTTTTATTTATATACTGTCTAATTAATCTATTTGAAAGTTGAATAGGAAAATTATTATCATTCAATACAGTTCTAACATACTTCTTATTCTTTTATGTAACTACATATCACTTATCGTAAGTATCCTTTCTATCCCATGTTTAGCTGAATTTATTGTAATTCGTTTACTGTGTTTAGAATAGTAATAAATGATTCTTCTCGAAGCCATTGGTTTTGATACCAATTTATTAATAAATTATTTCCACTTCTAATAAGTAAAGTAGGGAAGTTTTTCTATCCCTTTTGTAAATATAATACGAGTATTAAATTCATTAAAAGTTTTAAATAAATTATCAGTGGGATTTTCAGATATTTTGCAAAATAAATCATGAATATATTTGGTAAAAATTTTGTTAATACTTAGCTTTATAATACATGTGTTTGTCTAGTAACTTCCTCATAACATTACCAGCCAGAATTGAAGCGGCAAGCAGATCTCATAGTTAATCTCTTATGTTGTTTATGAAATTTACTTTTATTATTATTATTATCTTCCATACAAAATTTTACAATACGGAGATAAAAACTCTTTTCTATATTTGTATGTCCCTCTATAATATTCCATTTTGCTTCAAATGTGCTTATTTAGAAAATTAGTAATATTCATACATATTTACATGGTTCATAAGATGGCGAATTTATACATTAACAAATTGGTCTGAATGGAAAACCATTCAACCTAGGTACATTGGAGACATTAGTTTAATCTTTAATCTAAAAAGTTCCTCAACAAAATCATTATTAAAATTTTGTAAATTTTAACTATCTGGACATAACTGTTCAACAGTTTGGAACAATCTTTAATTTATAGTTTTAAATATTAATACTTGTTATTACGGGCATAGTAATCGACATTCTGTCCAATTTTTAGCTTTTGTCTATAACGATTCTAAAGATAATTTTACATAAAATTGTCATCGACCTTTAATCGGTTAAGTATTTTTGAAATATTTTAGTATTTCCTTAAATATCTCTTTAAACCGCTGCCTTGAAGGACATGGACTAATCATGCTGATCATGCAATTAGCAAAAAAGAAAAATCAGTATTTATTTAATTTCTTCTACTTCCTTAACTGAAGATCTAGAACATTATATCTCTTTAGCATTTGTCTTTCATCAGTATTATATAGTAAAGTGATAGCCAAGGGGCTTACGTGATAACTTAATCTAATCATACATTTTTCGCTGTAGGAGTTGATTGCTTCTTTCACTGTTTCAACTTTAAGATCATTATGAAATACTTCGTTAGCGTCCCATAGCTTCACACAGGTTTTAAATTGCTTTGTAAAGTTTTAATTTGTTTTCGACTGCTTTGCTGGAACTGAGGACCTATTAACCAATAAAGTTTCCTGTTCATTAAATTTAATTGATTACGCTTATATTTTATACCATGTTCACATTGCAGCGTTTTTTGTAATTCGCTCTCCCATTCGTAATTCAGCCTCTAATTACCAACAAAATAACATGATTCCCCATACAAATTTTTGATAGCGAATTACCAATTTTGTAGGTAATTGAGTTTGAATTAACACGCCAATTACGAAAAAATCAGTGTCATATCTAATTTTTATCGAAGTTCTACCTGAACAACTGTCAAAGTAATAAAAAGTAAACAAATAAAAAAGTGATATAGAACATTAAAAATTTAAATAAATATGGAAAAGAAATATATCATTTTTTTTTTTTTGAAATTTTAATTTAAAAATGGCAGGGGTACAGAAGCACAGCGCCAGGGTATCCCACAAATTTTCATAAATACGTAATTAGTCTCTCCAGGAACGGCACATCGACCTATACCTTCGTATAGGAAGTGATAAATCCTGAACAGGATATTATAGTATAAAGATTATATTAATTTTTTTATTTTATTTATTAAACACGATGGCATTTTAGTAAAAGCCAGTTGAAAAAAAACGTGCGCAATGCGTCTTTGATTATAACCTCACTTTTTTGAAAAAGGAAAATCTGCTCCCACGCAGATGTTCCCCCTTCGAGATAAAGTAATAAACTGAGAAATATATCATAAAAATACAAATATCATAAAAAAATTGTAATGTCAAGGCGCCTACTATCTACTGCTAGAGTACTGGAACGGATCAAAAAAAGGTAAACAAAATAGTTGTTTTAAAATAAAATGGCAAAACTTTTTTACAGTCCAACGTGTTATGTTGTTACGTCATTCGAATTGTAATGTGAACATGGTATTATGTGTGATTCCAAGCAAGCCGACGATAGATAACAAGTTTGATAGAAAATAATTATTTTATGTATGGTAATACAGTTTATCATCAAATATATGGTATGCCAATGGGCAATCCGTTATCACCGACTATAGCAGATATAGTCTAAGGCAATGTATTGAAGAAGAGCATTAACGATTTAAAAGAGAAAAACGTTTATATATAAAGGTAATTGTAAAATATGTGGACGATTTATTTGCTATAATTAAACATAAGGACGAAGAAATAATACAGAAAACATTTAACAATTACCATAACAAACTCAAGTTTACAATTGAAAGAGAGAAAGAAAGATAGTAATAAAACAATAACAAATGTACCACTAGACATCCCATACCTAACTTTAAGTAATGCACTGAACACATTCGAGACAGCAGCTACCGACTGCAAAATGTCAGAATTAGAATGCATGTGTTTATATGAGAATGATTAATTTATTGACAGCAAGGCAACAAGGCAGCAGGTTGTTGTCTGGGCTGAATTCGCCGCTGCAGTCAAATTAAACTAATTTCTATTTTTATTGGCGACCAAGGCGAATTAAATACAAGGTGATAGCGGCGGCGAATTCAATTCTTTTACCATGTATTCGAACTGTCAAACTCCATATATAAAAAATATATCTAACTGTTATACAGATTTTTTATATATGGAGTTTGACAGTTAGAATACCAGGGAAAAGAATTGAATTCGCCACCGCTATCACCTTGTATTTAATTCGCCTTGATTGGCGACAATAAACAGTTCAGTGATGTCAGTACTATAAGACATATAAAATATTAAGTGCTTAAAATCTCTTATTATGAAAAACGAAAAGAACAATTAATATATAAAATAAAAATTATTTATTTAAAGATTTAAGTGTAAATCTATAATAAAACTGTAAAAGGATAATTTCAGTACATGAAATATTTAAGGAAAATAATGAAGACAATAATTGATTTGGAATACAAAATACCTATTTATTGAATTCTTATCTGTCTCACGTCAGTGCTGCTGGATAGATTTAAGTAAAATTTTGTGAGGAGATCCTATAGAACCTTGGTTCAAACACGGAGTTTTTTTTTGTAAGAAAAATAGAGAAACCAATGTAAAATCACCCAATTTTACCGGTATAATTGTACTTAAACAGTTGTCAGCACATTTTAGTTTTGTATACAGAAAAATTTTAACACTTTTTACATACTTTTCAATAATTGCATAAAACAAATTTTTTCGTAATTTGAATTTAAAAAAAAAAACTAGAAATGCCACACCGACGAATTAAAAATACTACAATTGTCATGGTGAAAGTGTACGAAGAATAATTGTAAAAATTTCTAAGGAATGTATTAAGATGTACAACTAAAATTCCTTTTCTGTGTGGACAACATTTAGTTAAAAATTTACTTCTGTTCTTAGTACTTGCTGGTTGAAGTACTTATATTAATTTCAATTGTAGTATTGGATACTGTAAGTACATAACACGATTGGTTTTAATAGATATCAAAAACTGTTGTTAGTATTCTTTATTTTAGTGGATAAGAAACTACGTAACACACACTACTGTACTTATTATTGCTTTTGAGAATTACTTCTATATATTTTCAATCTTAAAGACAATCCAAACGAATTATTCTACTCTTTAAATAGCCTCTTATAAAATAGCTAAAACATTTTTTAATTACAAATCGGAGCTGCTTCCTTAAAAATCGCTTAAATAACATCACTGAAATACAGTTAATTCGTATTTTTATTATGTGGCTGCTGCCTTGAAAATAATTTTGTAGCTGCGTACAAGGCGACAAATGTTGCTAGGGTCATTTGCTGTCGTGTGTTCGTGTATCTTGCTGTGGCGAATGTGTTCAGAGCATAAAGCACATCTACTTTTTGAAAAACCACAACAACAAATAACACAGGCAAATTTAAAGCAGAAAAACAATTGGACAAACAAAAAACCCAAATGAAAATAATTATTTTATGATACCATTAAACATCAAAAATTCCTTCCTTAGGTATATTTGCAATAATGTTAAAGATAAGCAAATTATTACCCTTAATCCTTACTTTTTATAACAGCACTTATTGCACATTTTTATTAATGAACCATTCATATGACCCTAGCTTTAATTTACAAGGAACTTCACTACACGCATACATAAGTACATACATACATACATTTATGTATGCCTACAAACATATATACATATACATAAATAGACAATAATATAAATAAAATAAATATACATATGTATGTGTTCCTCCAACCTTAATTTGAATATCAGCTATATTTAAAAAACGATAAACAATCTTTTAAACTGTCCCAAACACTTTCCCATACACATAAATCAAATAATTGAATTGATTTTTACATTATAATCTTGACGTTAAAAAAATATTGGGGCAGAGCAATGCGCAATAACAAGTTGGCTCTGCTCTTTGCGCAAAAGAGGTAAAAGAGCAGAAAGAGCTGCTCGGCGCTGCGCATTTACTTACTCTGGATAATAAAAGAAAAAGAAGTCATACTTATGCTCTAAACACATTCGAGACAGCAGCTACCGACTGCAAAATGTTAGAATTAGAATGCATGTGTTTATATGAGAATGAATAATTTGTTGACAGCAAGGCAACAAGGCGACAAGTTGTTGTCTGGGCTAAATTCGTCGCTGCAGTCCAATTAAACTAATTTCTATTTTTATTGGCGACAATAAACAGTTTAGTGATGTCAGTACTATAAGACATGTAAAATAATAAGTGCTTAAAATCTCTTATGAAAAACGAAAAGAACAATAAAAATATAAAATAAAAATTATTTATTTAAAGATTTAAGTGTAAGTCTATAATAAAACTGTAACAGGATAATTTCAGTACATGAAATATTTAAGGAAAATAGTGTTGCTGGTGAAGACAATAATTGATTTGGAATACAAAATACCTATTTATTGAATTCTTATCTGTCTCACGTAAGTGCTGCTGTATAGATTTGAGTAAAATTTTGTGAGGAGATCCTTTAGAACCTTGGTTCAAACACGGATTTTTTTTCGTAGAAAAATAGAGAAACCAATTTTACCGCTATAATTGTACTTAAACAGTTTTCAGCACAGTTTAGTTTTGTATATAGAAAAATTTTAACACTTTTTACATACTTCTTAATAATTGCTTTAAATGCCACACCGACGAATTAAAAATACTACAATTGTCATGGCGAAAGTGTACGAAGAATAATTGTAAAAATTTCTGAGGAATGTATTTAGATGTACATAAAACTAAAATTCCTTTTTTGTGTGGACAACATTTAGTTAAAAATTTACTTCTGTTCTTAGTACTTGCTGGTTGAAGTACTTATATTAATTTCAATTGTCGTATGGGATATCTGTAAATACATAACACGATTGGTTTTAATAGATATCATTATCATTATTGCTTCTGAGAAATACTTCTATATATTTTCAATCTTAAAGACAATCCAAACGAATTATTCTACTCTTTAAATAGCCTCTTACAAAATAGTTAAAACATTTTTTTAATTATAAATCGGAGCTGCTTCTATAAAAATCGCTTAAATAACATCACTGAAATACAGTTAATTCGTATTTTTATTATGTAGCTGCTGCCTTCAAAATAATTATGTAGCTGCGTACAAGGCGACAAATGTTGCTAGCGTCATTTGCTGTCGTGTGTTCGTGTATCTTGCTGTGGCGAATGTGTTTATAGCATTACACATAGATCAGTGATGCGCAAAATATAAAATGTATTTGTATTGGTGAGAAATATAAAGTTGCACTGTGAGAAAAGTTGTTATTTAGTAATATTATAAGATATTGCACATAAGCAAATAATATAAATTTAAAGTATTTTAAATTAAAGTACAAAAATTTTAGTTTAAACAAAATTTAGCAGAATTATGTTATGAAAAATTGATTAATGAAAAATTGCTGTTACTTGGTAACATTATAAAACAGTGCACATAAGCAATTAAATTAAAATTTAATTTAAATTCAATTAAAAATTTTATTTCTTAAATAGTAACAGTAAAAAACTAAAGTATTTTAAATACAAGCAAAAATTCTTGTTAAAAAAAATTATAATAAAAACGATCTCATAAAAATTATATACGAAATTTTCTATTTTTGTTTTTTTTTTTTGAAATTTCGAATGAGCATAATATTTTTTGAGTTAACCGAGTTAACTCTGTTCCTTCGTACTTTGAAGTTCTAAATTCAATTTATTTTAAATAGCGGCTAAAATTGCAAGATCTAAGATAAATTATTTCTTTAATATCAAATGTATTATGAAAAGTTCCAAAATGCTTTTTTAAAGTATCTCTCTCTTTTTTTTTAATATTTAATAACATAAAAGGCATTGCATACTTCCAAAAGCATTTTCAATCCTAAAGTATTTTTGAAATGCCATACTTCGCATTTTTGGTTTAAAAAATTAAAAAATTTTTCTTTCAGTGTGTTAAAAGAAAAAATTCATACATCCGCACGCATGTGCATTCGTCGATGTTTAATCAACGACTAAACAAAAGAGCATAAGAATGTGTGTAAATTACATGAATCCAGAAAACAAGATTGCGCATTGCGCAGGTCCGTTATTTTGTTGTCTCTTTTGTGTGACGTAGAAATATACTATTTGTATGGAAAGTGTAACAGAATTAAAGTAAGAGAGCCAAAAATCTCTTATATTTTTACAACAAACACACGTTATAAGTCTATTGTGACGTAGATGCGCAGTAGAAATATTTTTTGAACGGCTGAATGCGCAATCTTGTTTTCTTGATTCATGTGTAAATTATTTTTCCACAATTGTGGTATGGCTTGCGCATCACTGACATAGATCAAACAAAACAGTGCAAAGTTTATTTACTCAAACAAAAACAAAGATAGAATGTAGAGAACAAAATGATGTTGTTTACCAAATTAAATGTGCTGACGAAGAGAAGCTTAGGCGTAAGAATAGACGAACATAAAGCTGACATTAAAAAAGGAAAACAATCAACAGCACTTGCACAACACTGTATAGAAAACAAGCACACACCAAATTTTAAAAACGTAAAACTTTAAATAAAGAGAAAAATGTAAATAACAGATATACGTTGGAGAGCTTGAGAATTCAAGAAAAATTTTAAAGGGCAATTAATACAAACAAAAAGATAACACCAATGCAAATTTCACCATAGCATTAGAATAAAAACAACTGTGGTCGATTAAATATAAACAAAAAAATTTTTTACTGTGGTACATTATTTTAAGTTTATTTTACAATCTCTTTGATTAATTTAAGTTTTGTGTAGTATTGTCCAACCTTTACAAAACAAAAACTGTAACAAAAATAATTTTAATTTGACGAAAAAGAATATATGTAAGTAAATTATTTTTAGCGTTTAGATTATTGTTGTTATTTAATAAGATTTTCTTTTGTATTTATAATGTTGCCAGATTTAATAAAAAATTTCCCTGATGATGTTGGCAAAAAACGCCAACGAAACGTCGGAAATAAGTATGTTAAATAAATACAGTCTTATTCACAAAAAATGTAAACTGCTTAATAAGAGGTTAATAAGAAAAAATCGCTAAAGTAGTATTCACAAACGCTTAATAGCACTATTATGCTGTTATTAATCATTAAAAAATTTCAAATATTTAATGTCGCAGTTACCCTGCTTTAAACTTTCAAAAAGTTGGTATTCCTGTTTTGAAAAGCATTTCTGCCGTTAAATTTGTTAGTGAAAAAGTGTGTAAGAATATTAATAAAAAAGAATACAATGAATGTAATAAATATAATTTCTACAATAGGTAAGTTTTTAAAATATATTGATATATAAATGCAAATATTTAGTAAAATGGAAAATTGTTGCAGATGCTCTTGCCCAAATGACGAAACGTCCTAAAATAATTAATAAGAGAAGTGATCCCTTCCAATTACCTAACCATCTATTTAAATCAAGATATAGGTTTAATAAGGATACGGTTAACAAAATTATAAACATGGTCAAGGATGACATAGATTTGGACAAAAGAGGCTGTGGAACTTCAGCCAAGTTACAGGTTTTGGTGGCTTTGCGTTGTTGGGGGCGAAGAGAGGTAAGTATGAGTAGCGATATCAATAGTTTTAGGTCATTACAAAACACATTTTCAGATTCAAGATGATGCGGCTGATCTTCATGGTCTTTCTCAGCCTACTGTTTCTCGAATTTGTGCAAGAGTTGCTCAAGCCTTAGCCCGATTGGCGAGAAACAAAATTTATATGCCTAAATCTCTTATGGAAAAACAAGAACTAATAAAAGAATTCAAATCAATAAAAAAACTTTCCTGGAGTAATTGGTGCTATTGATTGTACGCACATTAAAATTAAGAAAACTGGTGGTGATATGGCACAATATTATATAAATAGAAAGGGACACTATTCCTTGAACGTGCAGGTAGTTTTTATTAAACATTGATTTAATCTGTTTAAAAATTGAGATACTATTAAGCTATATTTGTATGTTTTTTATAAAAGTGATTTGTGACGCAAAGCTTGTTATAAAGGATGTAGTGGCAAGATGGAGAGGCAGTACGCATGATTGTCGAATCTTTAATGAATCCCTTATTAAGCAACGTTTTGAAAATGGCGATTTTAAAGGGCGCTTGTTAGGTGACTCCGGATATAAATTGCAACCATATTTATTTACACCATTATTAAGACCACAAAATGCCAAAGAAATAAAATACAATAACGCCCAGATTGCTACGAGAAATCCAGTGGAACGTTGCTTTGGGGTTTGGAAGCAGCGTTTTCGTTGTTTGTTAGATGGGCCTACAATAAGTTTTCCACACGCAAAAAATTTAATTATCGCATTATCTGTTTTACACAATATTGCGACTTTTACAGGTAATAAATAACAAATTTTCTATTAATAGTTGCGAATTCTATGTTCAGCATAGAAAAATAATACAACGGTTCAAAAAATACGGCCATATAGAACAAATTACATTAATTTTGGGAACACCCTTTACTTTCTCAATTCTTGTTATAGCGGACTTAGCAAAATATGCCCCTTGTAAATTTCAGCTGTCTGTCTATAACGGTTCAAAAGTCCGGCTACATACACCATATTGTATCAACTTTGGGACACCCGTTTTTTTCCAAATCAAAATTTTATACTTGTGTTATAGAGGAGTTAGTAATACAGGTTCTTTGTAAATTTCAATCGTCAGTCTACAACTGTTTAAAAGTATGGCCATATACCAAGTTAAAATAACTATTGGTGCACCCTTTAATCTATAATTTTAAATATTATCAGCATCGGCCATAGCAATCGACATTGCGTCAAATTTACAATCGTTTATCTATAACGATTGATGAGATAGGCTCATATTAGTATATCTTCATCAATTATGGGACACCCTTTAATTTCTTAATTCAAATTATAAACTCGTTGATATAGCGGATTTAGCCATACAGGTTCCTTTTAGGTTTCAGCGTTCTGTCTATAACGGTTTAAAAGTTTGGTCACATACACAAAATTACATTAACTATTGCAACACCCTTTAACTTCCAAATCCAAATTTTATACTTGTTGTTATAGTGGACTTCGCTATACAGGTTCGGTTGTAAATTTCAAGCGTCTGTCTACAACTGTTCAAAAGTATGGCCACATACATCAAATTTCATGAACTATTGGCGCACCCTTTAATTTATAATTTGTTAAATTAATACTTGTTACTATTACGCCCATAGCATTTGTCATTCTGTCCAATTTGCAAGCGTTTGTCTATAACGGTTCAAAAGTAAGGCCCATATAAGTAAATTTACATCAATTACGGGCCCACCCTTTAATTTTTAGATTTATTTTGTGTAATTTTTTGTTTTTGGGAGCTGTAGAAGTACGCAGTCATTTTCAATTTTACAGAATCGCCCTTTAGAGTTCATAATACACGTAAAAAATGTGTATGTTGTATGGGGACACCCTTTAATTTTTAACATTATGAGCTGGTTTTAAAACGAGACCAATCTGTAAGCATAGTCTATCATATTACCAAAAATTTTCAAATCGGATCAGAAATGACTGAGTTCTGCGGGCACAAATATAAAAAAAGCAACATTCAGCCGAATTGTATAACCTCCTTCTTTTTTTGAAGTCGGTTAAAAATATAATAATTTAATTAATTGTTCCTTCAAAATAAAAGCATTGTTTTTTATTGATATAAAAAAACTTCATTTTTTATAAATCAGGCAAAATAATGTAATGATTATGCTTTTTCGTAGCTATAAAGAAAAAAGTTTTCTTATTAAAAAGTACATTTGTATGTGTTTATTTTAGTTATCACAGTATTATTCATTTTTTTATTAACATAAAAAGTTACACAAAAAAGTCAATTTTAAATGTACATACATATATACATATATTGAAATACTTATAAAAAGGCACTTTTACTTATAAAAAGGCACTTTTGTAAAACATATTTTACTAAAGTAGAAAGCGTCAATGTTTCTCTTGGCTATTATCTGCAAAAAAAAAAAAAACAAAATAACCATATGTATTACTTTTTGCTTTTAGATGATCATGACAGTACAGAACAATTGCATAATGAAATGGATGAAAACGAGATATTAATTAATAATAATAATGTACGTCCTCTGGAAGAAAGAAGAGCTGCAGTTGTTTTAAAAACATTTATTCAACATCATTTTTAAAACAAATTATATATATATAAATGTCATATTTATTATTATTTAATATCCACGTAAAATGTTTTTATTAAAAAAGATTTTACGTGTATGTATGTATAAATTAATATACGTTGGTGACTTTTAACCGAGCACACGGTTTTTGGAATATCACACAACGTTTCACGTGGTTTTAACCAAAAATCCGGTCTTGTAAAATGAAACGACGTGTTTTATTGTCAAAATGTGACTGCTCTTTTATTGATCATTCTGTTTTACATTAGTTCTTATTCTAATTGGCGTTGCCAGAGTATAAAAATAATAATATGTACTCATACTTACAAATCCCCAACTGGGAATTTAGTGTAATGTGTTAGCAGGATGCTAACTTCCCCCCTTCTTAAAAGCGTAACGTCCCGTTACTGTAAATATTTATTTAATAACTTTTTCCCAAAAGTTAGATACAAAAGTTTTTTACACTATTAATAAGATTAATTATTATAAGAGCTTATAAAATTTACGTTGATACTTTCTATTTTTACAAATTGAGCTTTGAATGTATTTAGAAATTACAAGATTAATATTGGCAATAAAAGTTGTATTTATCTTATTTTACCTGATATTATTTTTATGAATTCTCTTACCATCTATCAAAACTTCTGTTCCTAAATCTTTTTCGACAATTTTCTCTAAATAAACTTTCTCAAACTTATTGCCTAATCTTTTGTTCCTTCGTACAAATACTACGTCGCCTTCGTTGAATGATCGTTTTGCGGTTTCTAATTTTGTTTCAATTTTTAACTGGGCAGCTATAATTTTTTCCTTTGTTATTTTTAAAATATCTGCATCAAAGTGTTGCATTAAATCTATTGGTTTTGCTTGAATAACAGAGTGAATAGTTTTATTGTACTTGTAAATAGCGAGCAATATTAAATCAGAAACATCGGTCATATCGCATTGAGCCTTGACACATCTTGCGATTTCAAGTAAAGTCGAGTGGAACCTTTCAACTTGGCCGTTACTTTCACTATGAAGAGGAGGTACAAAAAATTGATCTATATGAAAGATATCTCTTAGCATATTTTTAATTGTGTTAGACTGAAAGGATTTCTCATTATCAGAGACTAGGAGTTTCGTGTTTTTAAAATGATTTAAAATTTGTAAGAGTCCGGTTCTGACATCAACTAATGCTCTAGAAGCTATGGGTATGGCCACTGCAAACTTTGAGAATTTATCTAGGCATGTGAGGAAATGCAATTTACTTGTTGAAAATATATCGATATGAAGTATTTGGCCGGGAAAATCGGGTATTGGCGAAGCACCAATTAAAGGTTTTTGAGGTTTTCTGTTGTATTTATTTTCTAAGCAAATTTTGCAATTTTTGATAATCAGCTGAAGCATTTGTTTTATTTTAGGGAAAAAATATTCTGATGTTATTTGTTTATAATTTTCTTGCAGAGATCTATGAGCGCGATTATGTTCTAGGTTAACAGTTTCTAACTGATCATCTTTATTCGTTAAGTCTATCACAAATTTCTGTGCATGAATGAATCTTATCAGTTGAAAGTGATTAATTATATCATCTTGGATTTCTGCTAGAGTGCTTAAATCGCAATGTATTGCGTTAACAACTTGCGGATTGACACAGATTTGCAGAGTTAACAAAAGATTTTGAATGTCGCTAAAATGAATTGTATGTCTTTTAAATTTTTGAAATAAATACTTTGTAGTTTTACTGTTGCTTGAAGCCTTAAAAATAATTAATTGATTTAAAAATTGGTTAACAGGAGAATTTATTGATTTTATTGTTTTTGAAAAAGATATTTCGCTATGTATTGTTTCGGAGTCTGTCTGAGTAAAAGTGTTCATATACTGACGAGACAATGCGTCAGCTACTACATTTTCTTTGCCAGGCTTATAAAAGAAAGCTGGGGCAAAGTCGGCTATAAATGCTTGCCATCTTTTAATTTTCGGATTTGGATTTTTATCAGAAGTAGCAAAAGTAAGCGGCATATGGTCAGTAAATATATGGATATTTTTTACACCATACAAATAATTTCGCAGCTTCTGCAACGACCACACAATGGACAGCAGCTCGCGCTCGTTTGTAGCATAGTTTTGTTCCGTAGATGAGAGTGTGCGTGAAATCATTGTGATTGGCTTACCACTTTGCGAGAGCACTGCACCTATGGCATTAGAGCTAGCATCGGTAGTTAGCTCGAAAGGCTTTTCGAAATCTGGGTGCTGAAGAAGAACATCGTCTGATGCTAAAATTCGTTTTATTTTTTCAAAGGCAGCAATTGCCTCTTGAGACAAATTAATTTTGACACGTTTCGATGTTTTCGAACTAACATTGCCATTGTCGCCTCGAAGATACAAAGTAAGTGGTTTAACGATGTCAGCATAATTTTTAACAAATCTGCGATAGTATCCTGCTAGACCAATAAAGGATCTCAATGCTCTTAGCGTTTTTGGCATTTGAAAATTAAGAATGTCGTTTACTTTCTCATCGCATGTTTTGATTCCGTTTCTTGAAATAACAAATCCAAGAAACTCAACCTCGGGTTTAAAAAATCTTGATTTCTTAGTTGTGATTCGCATTCCGGCGTTTGCTAATTTCTTAAGTATTCTATCAATATCGCGGATATGGGTATTTGCATCCGGTGAAAATATAATGACATCGTCCATGTAAACAAAACAAGTTTTTCCTATCTCATTGCGCAAAATGTCGTCAATTGCCCGCTGAAAAATACTGGGTGCATTTTTAAGCCCAAAGGGTAGGCGACAAAATTCATATTTGCCGTTATTTACGCTGAACGCTGTTTTATGCCTATCTTTTTCGGCCAAGGTGATTTGGTGAAATCCGGATTTTAGATCAAGCGTTGTAAAATACTTCGATTTACCTAAATTTGATAAAATAACGGTTATATCCGGCATTGGATATTTATCCGGGACTGTAAAATCATTTATTTTACGGAAGTCAATCACCATTCGCATGTTTTGTCTGCCATCGCAATCAACTCCTTTTTTGCTAACCACATGAATAGGCGAATTATATGGCGAGGAAGATTTCCTTATAATGCCATCCTTAAGAAGGCTTTCTATTTTTTTATTAATAAATTCTGATGCAGAAATGGGATAGGGGTAGCTACGAGAATATATTGGCTCTTGTTTGGTTAAATTTATTGTGGCTTCGACTTGCGTGTTGGCTGGCAATGCTCTGTCTGGGTTAGCAAATGCATTTAAGTTATTCTGAATAACGATCTCAAATTCATTTAGCAGATTCGATGGAACGTTAGTTTTATCTATTTCTATTACGTTAACTTGGTTGCACGAAAAATGGTTAAGTGTTTCTTTTCCGAATTTGTGAAAAAGTATTCCATTTTTGGTATCAATTAAAGCTTCAATTTCCTTCAAAAAATCGTACCCTACTATTCCATCAAATGAATTAAGGGATGGTAATATAAAAAAATTTGTTCTGTGATTAAGTAAGTTTATTTCGCATTTTTGGTTAATGCGAGTAGATCCATTTATAGATTTAATATAAAAGGGGGTTTCAACTAATTTCACACCTTTAAGAAAACTGAAATTTCTAATGTAATTTTTTGACGTGCCTGTGTCAACCAAAATGTTAAGCTCTTGACCATTAATTGATTTTTTCACAATATATGGCAAGAGCGATTTTATACTAAAAAATTCAAATCGTCTGTTACATCATTCTCAGAATCACTATTAGAAAAATGTTCACTTTCGTGAATGCTCTCATTTGACTGAGAATTTGCAACGTAGTTAATTCTTTGCAGCTTTTGAACAGGCGATTGGCCTGAATTGCTACTGGTATGCAATCTTTTGGGTTGGATTTCGCGAACAATGACGTTTTGTTTACTGTAATTGGGATACAATTTTTTATGTTCGACACCTACACCATTTCGAAATGCTGTTGGTTTATGCAAATAAGACGTCCCTTTGTCAATTTCCATTGGGACGGTGGTATCATATTGTGTCATTTTTTTATATTTTTGAGAATTTTGGTAAGCAACTTCGTGACCTGACATGTTGCTTGAGCTATGTGCGTTTGATTGCAAAAAATCTTTGGAGTAAGCAAATGCATTTGCAAATTTATATCTTTCGTGGTTTTGTTCTAATTCTTGAGCAGTTGCTAAAGCTGTGGGCAAATCTGGCGGATTTGCGGAAAAGCAAATATCGCATAGAGGTTTACGAAGGCCGGATATAAAAACGCGCAATGCGTTTGAACGTGCACGATCGTTTAAGGCTCCGATTACCTCTTCCTTGCCGGAGTGAGTCATTATAATCTTATTAACAATGAGAGTTAACTGTTTATTTACTTTATCGTAATATTCAGTTATCGATAGTTTACCTTGCCTCAAAATACTTAACTCGCTTTCTAGTAAATATAGTGGTCTTTTGTCTGAATATGATTGATCTAAACGTGTAATTATGGCATCGAAATTAAATATTGTATTGAACGCGCTTAAAGTCGAGTTTGCTTCGCCAGTTATTTTATTTCTTAAAATTCCCATTGCCACATAATATGTTTCGGAACCATTTAGATAATAATTCATAGCAAATTTTGCCGCCTCTCTCCAAGCTGGGTACTCCTTTGAGTCTCCGCTAAACTGTGGGAGAGATTTAACAAGGTCTAAATTTGTATTACCAGAGCTAATACCGGGCTGAATAGATATTGGTTTTAAAGGCTCCAATCGATTTGGTTGCAAAAGTTGAATAGCGTTGGTTAAATTTCGAATCTGATCCAAAATTTCTGATTTAGATGCATCCACTACTGCTTCAACAAGACTTAATACATCATTTCTATTCATTTTATGACTTTTTTTATATATGAAAAAGAATATAAAAACTTATGGTTTATAACTTACTCTAAATACATATAAAGTTATTTTTTAATTAATGTAGGCTTACATACATACAAGTTTATCAGTAGTTATGAATGTAAGAACTTTCGGTAATAATTCTTAAATTTAGAAAACAAAACGATAATTTAAAAATCTAATTAGAAAATATAAATCAGTAATATACGTATGTACATATGTAGAAAAAATCGATATAAAAGATTATCGAATGCCAGAATATTTTAACAGAAAATAACAATATGAATGGTATCGTAAAAAATAATATTAATTAAGAAATACAAATTATAAAAATACTATCCCGTTATGATAGGCTCTCTTACGAGATGTAAATTTTATTATATCAATGACAAGAATATGAATGAAAGTGTGAAGAAATAATTTTTATTAAGAAATAATAATACAAAAGTTATCCCGTTAATGGAAGCTCTCTTACGTGATGTAAATATTCTCATTTGTCTCAATGATAAGAATATGAATGAAAACGTAATGTAAATATTCTCAGTTGTCTCAATGACAAAAATGTGAATGATAGCGTAAAAAATAAATTTCATTAAGTAATAATATTAATAAAAAACTTATCCCGTTTTGATGAGTCTCTTGCGTTGTAAAACATGATGCAAATGTCTTCAGTTATCTCCCCTCTACGTCTTGTCGGCAATTTCAATTTATTTTTAACAATTTCTTTTATTGATTTTGTAATTTGTTAAATAATTTTCTTCAAAATGAAAAAAATATTGATCTTGTTCCAATTTAAATTCTTTCTTTTTTATTTCAACGATTGGCGAAAATTATTTGCAGTTTTAGGTATTTTTGTCATATCGAAATGTACTTATTGTTTCTGCAATTTTGGACATGTATTTAGAATTTAATTGATTTTTATTCTGTTTATATTTTAAATTGTATGTTTTTTTATTTTATCTTTTACAAACGAAATGTTTTAACTGTGTTAGTACACTTAAGAATTACTATTATTCGTAGTAAAGTTTTAAATTACTTTAATGACACTTTTAATAAGAAGTAAATCGAATTTTTGAAAAATTGTTTTAAGCCAAGCAAATAGGTATGCGGTTTTTAAAGAATAATATTAGACGATTACGTTGGGCGCCAATTAATATACGTTGGTGACTTTTAACCGAGCACACGGTTTTTGGAATATCACACAACGTTTCACGTGGTTTTAACCAAAAATCCGGTCTTGTAAAATGAAACGACGTGTTTTATTGTCAAAATGTGACTGCTCTTTTATTGATCATTCTGTTTTACATTAGTTCTTATTCTAATTGGCGTTGCCAGAGTATAAAAATAATAATATGTACTCATACTTACAAATCCCCAACTGGGAATTTAGTGTAATGTGTTAGCAGGATGCTAACTTATACACTTTATTGTAGCATTTAATACATTGTACTTACCAATCAGTTTTTTTTCATAAAACTTTTTTTTCAACTGTAAAATTTCGAATTCCAAATCGAGGTTTCTCGACCTCTTCCTTTCATTCTCCATTTGAATATTATGAAGTTCTTCCCGCTTTTCGAACTCAAATTCTGCTAGTTTCTTTATTTTGTCGCTTGCCAAGTTCTGACATGAAAGTGGCGACTTCTACAAATATACAACGTGTTTAAAATGGTATAAAATTTAATTGTGTTTGTTGTTAAAACTTAACAGTGTATTTACACAATTCTGAATCATCAGAAAACTGCAAGTTATATCTTACCTTTTTCTTTTCTAACTTTTTTTTCTGGCAGTCTTCAATTGGAACATTGTCATCTAACACGGTAACCTGTGATTCTTCAACCTCTTTCTCCAAATTTTTTGTTGATACAACTTCAGTGTTTTCGATTACAGCAGACATCTAATACATATACATATGTATGTACATAAGTACAGAAAAACAATAGTTGAAAAAATAAAAATTTTGATATTTGTTTCAACTTACATTTTCTTCTATCCCAATCGCGTCGGAGTCGAATTCATTACTATCGACAAAAAAATCGTTAGGGAGCCAAACGGATATGTTGTCAGATTTTAAAACTTCCTCAGAAGGTTTTGGTCCTCCGCCAGTTTGTCGAATTTGCCTCCTGTTCAAGGCATGTTCTTTTTTGGCCTGGATTTTTGTCCATTGGGACTTAAGCTGCAAAACGTTTCGTTTTTCGCCTTGACATAAAGTATTAAAGCTATATCAAAAGATAAATTGTAATATACTTGTACATAAATATGTATAAAATTAAGGAGATATCTATTTACCTTTCTTCTAGCTCAACCCAGGCTGCCTTTTTTTTGGTTGGTATTGGTGTCCGTATTTCTATTCTCTATTACTGCCACCCGTTCCTTCACTAAATCTCTCAGCAATATCAGCATATAATAAAAGAAAATATAAATATTTGCGTTTTAATAAACATATGTACTTACTTTGTCTTCCTCACACCAGTTGCAGGCACGTTTTCTTTTCGTTATCTTTTCCATTTATTTTATTTTTCTAAATGCTTCTAAAAATTCACAAATTTGTTTTAAAAATAAACAAAATAATATAGTGATGTGCCAACAGTAATGCCAAGCTCGGTATTTGGATACTTTTTTGTACTCGTTCAGCGAATCATTTTATAAAAAAAGGTTTAACACCATTTTTTATATTATTTTAAAATTTTTTCTGGTATAAAACAATAAATAACTATAAAATAATGATAATTTAAGTTATGTCAAATAATATTATTGCTGATTTAAATATTTTTTTTTAATTATAAAAACATTATCAGGTATTTGGTTCATTGTTGTGTGCATCACTAAACGTAAATTGACATATAATATTACATGATGTTATTTTTTAATTTATTATTCAAGCACAAGGTCTATTATTTTTTATTTTTTGAATATTTCGCTATTCTCTTGTGTAGCATCGTCAGGACAAAGAAATATTTATTTCATCAGGACAAGGGAGTAGCGAAATATTGAAAAAATAAAAGACCTTGTGCTTGAATAATAAATTAAAAAATAAATAATTAAAAAGGTCAAATAAAAAACTATATTAATTTATTACATGATGTTGCCAACATAAAACTACAATACTAGAAAAATCGTTTAATAGTTAATTTTGCGTTATTAAACGTTTGTGAATAAAAATTCTTATTAGTGGTTAATAAAACAAAAAGTGTTTAATAACTAAAGTACACATTAAGCTTACAATAAGAAATTTTTGTGAATAAGACTGATAGTCTTTCTATTTAAGCTTGACATAAAACTTATTTTTGTTTATATAATTAAATTCTAAGAATCGTTAAAAATACGTAGTAAAATGTGTAGGTCACTCCAATCAATCCAACAAAAAAGCAAGATCACCCAAATACTTCAAATTAATTTGCTTCCATTTTGAAGGTTTTATAATTAGGTTTTTATTTTACAAGTTTAATAATTAATATTTTCAGTTTGAAATTTAAATCTGAATAGTTACAAAAAACAATTCCAAAATACATAAAACCAAAACAAACTTTCAAAAGCCAATTCAATTAAATAAAAAACAAATTAACAAAGTTAAATTAAAAGAGAAGGATATACATTAAGTGTACCTACAATACTCCCCCTCCAGAAAAATGTATGTCCAACAAGTTAAAGGTCACGCTTTTTTTAGTTCTCCGCGAACAATACTCAGCATTCGTGTTCTCAATGTATGCAGGTTTTAACCTATCAACCGAAACTGTTCTTGTCTTACCACCCATATCTAATCTGAAGAATTTTTCGTTTCTCTCCAAAACCGGGTATGGCTCCTCAAAAGGCTGCTGTGAAGCTTTCTTTTGTTCAACACGTACGAATACACACTTGCAATCAGAAAGATCTTTTGGCACATAAAACTTACCATTAGAAGATTTGTGATGAGACATTTTTGAAATATTCCCTTAATTTATTTAAGAAATTAAAGGAACTTTCTTCTGAATTCGCAACTACAATCTCCCCTGGTAATCTTATGCTTTGACCATAAACCATTTCGGCAGGAGACGATTTCAAATCCTCTTTAAAAACCGACCTGAGACCGAGCAAAGCCACCGGAAGAACATCATACCAATTTTCTGAATTCTCACTTGCCAGAATTGTTGCCTTTAACTGTCGGTGAAACCTCTCTACCATCCCATTAGACTGTGGATGATAAGGTGAAGTCGTTATTTTGTGACTCCCTAAAAACCTCGTTAATTCCGTAAATATTTTTGAAGTGAACTGAACCCCTTTATCACTTGTTATTTTAAGTGGTATTCCAAATCGACAAATATAATTTTTAAAAAAAACTTCCGCAATTGCTAATGCTGAGATATCCTCAAGAGGATAAGCTTCAGGCCAACGTGTAAATCGATCAATGATAGTTAAAATATACCTATGATTACGCGAAGGAGGAAGAGGACCAACCATATCTAGGTGAACGTGCTCAAACCTACCTTTTGGTATGTCAATCTTCACTATTGGAGACTTTGTGTGCCGATTTACCTTAGCTTTTTGACAGCTCATACACTGCTTAAGGTACGGTCACATTAGTCAAACATTTGACTGAAATCGGCAAATATTTATTTGCCGTAGTCTGACCACAAAATATTTATTAGAAGCAAATAACATCACAGCTGATTTTGGGCAAATAAAATTATTTGCCAGTAAACAAAAATGCTTCTAATGTGAACATAGTGTGACCACTCGACGTCAAATATTTGACTCATTTTTAGGCAAATAAATATTTGTTCTTACAAAGTTTTTGTAAGAACAAACAGAGACAAATAACAGCTGTATCAACAATGTTGCCCAGTGTTTAAACTAAATTATTAAGTTTCGAAAAAAACTCGCTGATAATTTTAAACTCATATATGTATTAAATAAAAATAAAATACTGTAAGCAATTAATAATAAAATTATAGATAAAAAATAATAAAGTGCAATTTTTGGAAGAAATAGTAAATTAAAAAAGTTGTCGGGCCACATATTTTTCGAGTTATATATCATCAAAGTATTTTATATATAATTTGGTATATTTCGACATTTTCGCTTCAGAATGGTGCAAAGTTTCAAAATTGTATATAAAAAAGATATTATTGGAGATTATTAAATGTTCTTTTATAATTTTTTAGTTAAGTATTGATTTAAAGTAAAGTCGCAAGAAATTATATAACTTGAAAAATATGCGTTGGCGCTAAATTATTTACTCAACATTTTGTTCTTGAAATAGTCATTCCTACAACGTAAGTAACTTTTGTTTTCATTTTGGAATTTTATATTAAACTAGACTGGAGCAAATATATCTTTACTTATGCTGAGGGCAAGTAATATTGCCGGAAGCTATAATTCGGGAATTATAGAATTTTAAAGTTATAAATTATATACTATTATGTATCTGAACATAAGGCCATGATAAGGTTGAGATGCATTTTGTTTTAAAATGCTTATAGATAACTTTTAAATGAAGTTATATATGACAACAAGCAACATGCTTTCACTTCAAGAATCAATATCAATTAATTTATATTAAACAAGACTTAAGCACGCTTAAATTTAACCAACATAAATTAAACTTTAATTAAGATTTGCATAGTGGCCACGCATTTTAACGGCTTAAAAAGACGAAAAAAGTCGGCTATGTGCAGAACAAAACCAAAATAATTCTTCAGCCCCACTCGAAGCGTCTGAATAGAGCTAAGAGTCATTAGTGAATATCCATTTTAAGCACCTAAAGTGTTCTTTCATAACTTTTGATTTGCAATCAAAAGAGATATGTTCTATAAGTACTAAGCTGAAAGATTATTTTTGCAGTTAATGTAAACTGTTTTTTTTTTTTTTTCATTATAAATATATTCGTTTGACGGTATGTTATAATGTAACAATTTTTAAAAACTATATATGTACAAGAGTTTTTCCTCTATTTTCAGAAATCTGAAACATTAAAATTTCTTTAAAATTGTAGAACTTTGTATCCCAATTAAAATCTTGCATATTTGCAGTTTTATTCTTTGCGAAATTTGCTTTTTAATTTAAGCGACTTTTTACCACAACATATAATTTGTCTACACTTATATCAAGTAAACAAATAAACAGCTGTAGTTTGAAAAATATATTAAATAAATTAAAAGTTTTTAGAAACTTTAACCAAACAAATGTAATGAATGATTATTAAAATTTATTGTTAAGAAGTGGGATCTAATTCCTATTTAGCTTCATCCTCTTATTCTGCTCCTTCTTTAGAACACCTTTTGTAGCTTCTTTATAGAAGAGAATGTGAAAAATTTTATATTGTTGCTTGGCTTTGTTCATTTGTAACTTTCATACATGGGAGTTATTCATTATAAACTTTCATCTCACATTGCCATTATGTGTAGTAGTTATTTTAATGGAATCTGTATTCATAATACATGCGGGTACATAGATATAATATTAGCCATCATTATTTGACCAACTTTTATAGTCTATGGCTATCAGCGGTGGATATTTTATTTTTTGTATTAAAACCTGGGATTTAAATTCTCGTACAAGGTATAGGAAAAGTATATTATAGGAAGAGAATAAAAACTTAATTTGAGACTTTTAAAAAGATGCGCCTAGAGTCTGCCTAGATGAAAAAAATTTTTCTACAGTTGTATATTTTTGTTCCATCTACAAATGGTTATTACTTGGTTGCTTTGAACTTATGTATGTATATTATACTGCAATTAAATATTTAAGAGTAGCAACTATTTTTCATCATTTATAATTAGCATTTAACAATATTTTAAACATTTTCTTTGCAATTACTTCGAAATAATGCCGAAGAAATTGAATGGCAATAAAGACATCCCATGCGCAGCATTTTGTGAGCAAATAAATTTACGTTTTTTTACAGTTTGATCAAATATATTTTTAAGGAAAATATTATTTTAAATGTGACCGCACATAAAACATGTTTGTCAGTATTTTATTTCACATTATTTCATAGCTGTTTGAACAAATAAAAATAGGCAAATAAATGTGCGTAGTGTGACCACAAAACAAATTTTGTATTGTTTTGAAAAAATTTAAGCCAAACAAAAGCAAACAAATTTTAGGCAAATATTTGTCATATGTGACCGTACCTTTAGACCACAGATTTAGTTCCTTGCTCATCCCTGGCCAAAAATACCGATGAGAAATAAGACGGCGGGTCGCTCTCACACCTGGATGGGAAATTGTGTGTAGCTTTTGAAATATCGTTTTACGTAAAACCTTCGGCACAAAAGGTCTGTGCATATGCTGAGAAATTTCACACCATAAACCTATATCAGATAATGGCAGCTTAATTAGTTTTAAATTAAGATGCTCATCTTTGTTTTGTAGAACTTCTTTGAGCTCACTATCTCTCTGTTGCTCTTTATATAAAACCTCTAAGTTAAATTGTGAATTCTGAAACTCATCTACGTCAAAAGCCCTAGATAGCGTATCAGCTACTATATTTGAATCCCCACGAACATATTTAATATCACTAGTAAACTGTGAGATATACTCTAAATGTCTCGTTTGTCGAGGACTTCTTTCTGTTTTAGAATTAAGCGCAAAAACCAGTGGCTTGTGGTCAGTATATACCGTGAATAATCGGCCTTCCAACATATGCCTAAAATGCTTAATATTCAAATAAATCACCAACAATTCACGATCAAAAGAACTGTACTTTGCTTCAGATGAAGACAATTTCCTTGAAAAGAAAGCTAAAGGTGTAGTTTTCCCGTTATAAACTTGTTGTAATACGCCCCCAACTGCAATGTTCGATGCGTCAACGGTTAATGTTAACTTAGCTCCGCTATTAAAATGTGTTAACAAAATGCTTGAGGCAAATCTATCCTTAATGTTCTCAAAACAATCAGAAGTTTTTTTTATCCCATTCCAAGGACTTTGTCTTACTTCTCAGAGATCGGGTAATCATTGAATGAATCGGACTCGATAATTCTGCCAACCTATATATATATCTATGATAATAATTCACCACTCCCAAAAATTTCTGCAACTGCTTAACCGTAGTAGGTCGCTCAAAATTTCGAATCGCTAAGACTTTGTCTTCTGACGGTCTTATTCCTTCTCCTGATATGTTGTGGCTAAGAAAGTCAATATCTGTTACTCCAAAGATACATTTCCCTGGTTTAATGTTCAAGCCATATTCCTCTAAACGGTCAAAAACTAACTTCAAATGATCCAAATGCTCACCTTCATTTTCGCTTGCAATAAGAACATCGTCAATATAAACAAAGACAAAGTCTAGCCCGTCAACAACTTCATTAATAAACCTCTGGAAAGTCTAAGCCGAGTTCCTTAATCCAAATGGCATACGTATAAATTCAAACAAACCAAAAGGCGTTGTTATTGCAGTTTTGAAAATGTCTTCTTTAGCCATTGGAATCTGATGATACGCTCGAACTAAATCAATTTTTGAAAATATTTTTTTGTTTGCCAAGTTAATATTAAAGTCATGCATATGTGGCAAGGGATATCTGTCAGGAACTGTAATAACATTTAACCGCCTGAAATCCCCACATGGACGCCAATCATTTAGATCTTTCTTTGGGACCAAATGTAACGCTGAAGCCACACAAGAATTGGAAGGCCTACAAATGCCGGATTTGACTAGAAAATCAAACTCAGCTTTAGCTACTTTATATTTAACAGGGTCTAAACGCCTTGGATTAGTGAAGGGTAAAGAACCATTTGTAACTAATCTATGCACCGTTGTGTGCTTAACTGGTTTTGTATAATCTGGTTCCGATATTAAGGATGGATATCGCTTTAAAAAATCTGTGTACTGATTATTCACAGTATAGATCTTAGGTAGAGTAATCCTACAAAACTGAGACAAAGCATTAATAGACAACTTAGTTAATGGGTCAATTAATGTTTTATGTTTAATATCAATTAAAAGCACATACTTGTGCAAGAAATCAGCGCCGAGTATTGGTTTCTCTATGTTTGCTATGACGAACACAAATGGAAAGTCGCGACGTAATCCTAAATTTACATTCAGCATCTTTTTACCGAAAGTTAAAATTGTTGAACCATTCGCTGCCGTAAGGATTATGTCAGAAACTCTTTTCTGTTCTTTAAACTTTGAAGCCGGAAGAACAGATATATCTGCCCCACTGTCGACTAGAAATTTTAATTAATTAGTTTTATCAAATATAAAAAGGCGACGTGTTGATAAATTTTGACTACCATTATCCGTCGCTTCAATAATGGGTCGAATTAGTTTGTCGAATTTTCTTTTTGAGTAGAATAAGCACAAGGTTGCTCACACTGTCTGGCTTTACTGCCAAATCTATAGTGAAATCTGCAGACCTAGACCTACTCCTGTTAAAACGTCCATTTAAAGACCTATATTGATATTCCTCCAACTCCTTTCTCATTGAGACAACATCCAGTGAAAGATTTTTAAAACTATTACAAATATTCGTTGTAGCTTCAACAAGATTCTCGACCACTTTTTCAAGATTAGAGGAACTACCACGTGTTGAGGCAGGTTCTCCAACACACAATATCTCATTACCACGTAACACCTCCCAAATATTATCTGCTAAATTTGTTAGCTCACCAATATCCGTCAAATTTGAGCCAGTCAAAGCAACATTCAAACTTTTTGGTAATTTCCTTAACCAAAGCTTCTTTAGCATATCAGAGCTAAAACTTGAGTCAGCCAGCAAAGCTAAAGACCGATAAAATTCCGACGGCTTACGGTCTCCGATCTCAGATTAAGATAAGATTTTATCCAATCTCCTGCTTTCACTCATAGAATGTCTATCAATAAGTATTTTCTTTAAATTATTATACCGATCACTTAAAGGTTGTTTTTGAATGACATCAAGAACAGTCACAATAACATCTTGAGGTAGAGCTATGACAATGTATTCGTATTTAGTCAAATCTTGTGTAACTCTTTTGGAAGCAAATTGCATCTCAGCGTGAATAAACCACGCTTCTGGACAGCTCGTCCAAAATTGAGGGAGCTTAACCGTCGTGGAACAAATTTCAACACTAGGTTCAGGATTTGTAAAAACAGAACGAACATTGGATTCAGCCGAGAGCTGAGCATTCGTATCAATTTCTGCGGTAGACTGCATCACAGAATTGCGACGATCTAAACTAGGCGAGTGTAACAACATTTCAATTCTGGAGCAAGGAGTTTACAATTGACAATAAATAAATAATAAGTTACGTACAAGAGTGTATTTGATTAAAAATGTAGTTTTGTTTATGCAATATACTAAAAAAAATTAAAGAATAACTTAGAGATACTTATTTAACGTATGTAGTTGAAAATCCGTGTGCGTGCTGAAATCTCCAATGAGTATCCAATATAAGCTTGCAAGAACTCTTTCAAAAATGTTTTGATGAAAACTTATTTTTAAACCAGTTATAAAAATTGTCCACAACAAAAAAAAAAAACTCTCAATGGAATTGACGTTGCCTCTCCTCCTTTTCAAAGAATTTCCTTTTTTTTTTTTTTTTTTTAAAAGGGCAGGATCGCCAATTGTAGGTCACTCCAATCAATCCAACAAAAAAGCAAGATCAACCAAATACTTCAAATTAATTTGCTTCCATTCTGAAGGTTTTATAATTATGTTTTTATTTTACAAGTTTAATAATTAATATTTTCAGTTTGAAATTTAAATCTGAATAATTACAAGAAACAATTCCAAAATACATAAAACCAAAACAAACTTTCAAAAGCCAATTCAATTAAATAAAAAACAAATTAACAAAGTTAAATTAAAAGAGAAGGATATACATTAAGTGTACCTACAAATGTTTCTTAAAATGTGTTTAAATATAAAAAAAGAAAACATTAATTGGTGTTAACAGTTAACTAAAGAATTTTTGTAATCTTTGTTACTTTTATGTGAGGTTGTGTGAATGCATGTAATTCAATTGCAATAAAATAAAAGCTTCCCTGCAGATAATACATGGTCCTATGTAATGCAGTCATGGACCATGTTATTTTTCAACAAGAGTTTGTTGTTAAACGACAAGTGTTCGCGTTTTGACGATTGTTTAAAGTGTTGCCAAGAGCTGTACAGTTCGTGCAATTAGAACTAAGTAGTATAATATTTGATTACAGCAATGATATACCTTTATTATAACCATGAATCTACAACTCTCTTTGTCAACCTTAATATTGTAAGCTGTACTCAACGAAATATCTTTCATCGTGGGAGCATCGTTATGATAGGAACACAACTGGGACGAACGACGAATTTCGTCCAACACAACAAATACGTGGTCTAAAATTCGTTGCGCAAATTCGTCGTATGAAACACAATAACGACGAAAAACACAGCTGTTATAATTTTTGAAGTTGTTTACTTTTTGTAAGCTGCTTAGGTAACCATAAAAAAAGTAATATTTAAAAAGTTAAACATTAGCATAAACACAACTAAAAACTATTTTTATATATAACTTATATGCTGTACGCTTATTATAAATGCGGCAAAATAAAAATGCATACTTGCTTTGAGTAAAATAACTTTATTTACTAAAATATTTCGAATCTAATGTCAAACATGGTCGCATTGTACTGATTTGTTCGTCGTTCGCCGGCGTAAGTTATAGAAATAATTCTATTGCATAGTTCGCCGCGTATGACGAATTTCGTTCTACGTCATGATTGTGTGCATTTTTATATACACAAATGTATTTTATTTTTGATGACGAATATTCGTTACTAAAAATTCGTCCTTCGTCCCAGTTGTGTTTCTAGCATTATCTGTATGTAAGTCTCTCTTATCTTTCTAAAATATTGTTTAATTGAATCTACATATTCGCATATTTTCTTAAAAATTTTTTGTCTGTTATTAAAGGCTGCACATAATTCCTTTTTCTCGTTTAGGGTGACCATATTAAATTTCACTTTACTTATTTTTTAATAAAGAACTTTATACTCAATTTATCATTTTTCTTTCTAAAATTAGTTTAATGTTAATGGAAGACTTAATGTGGTCCCTTTTAAACAATTAAGATTTAAAAAATTCTTTTATGTTAATTTATAAGCACAAACAATTTTACCCCCGTTTGTAAAGTTATTTGAATAATACTTTTTTAACACTAGAACTACGAACCGGTCAAAATGACCGGTTGCATCATTTATTTATACCATTTCCTCTTTATTCCTATTTAATATTTTACGATAATGTCATGATTTTTATTAAATTTGTGTATAGAATAATATTATAGATTATTTTGTTCTTACACTTCTAATTTTCAGAGATAACTATGTGTTATACCTAAATATACGAACCGGTCATTTTGATCGGTCATGAAAATATCATGAATACATGTTGTGTATTCCCGGAATTTTCTATTTGGGGATGGAAAATTCCCAGAATTCAAAGATTCTACGTTTTCTATATATTATAAGATTGAAGAACAGCAAACTGAAATTGCTAATGATGGAACTATTTGAAATGAAATCTAAACTGGATCCTCTCCAGGGAGGAAACCAAAACATACCATTTTCAAAAAAAAAAAATAGGACGTACAGGATATGCAAAAAGAAGCATTATAAAGAATGTTGTGAGTAGTGCTTTCTCATTACTAATTACATCATATCATAACATGCACAAAACAAGAATGTTTCCGAGTTACTGGTGAAGAATGGGATTTATCAGAAGAAAAATTCAACGCTTTTCTGGCCATTTTATTTGCGCGTGGCGCTTATAAAGCCAAGAACTTAAAATTATCTTTTTTATGGTCCCAGGAATGGGGGCCTGCCTTTTTTTCAAAAACTATGCCAAGGGATGACTTTACTAAAATTTTACGTTTTATCCGATTTGATAAAAAAAACTCAAAGAAGTCAGCGATTACAAACAGATAAATTTGCAATGATTTCATATGTTTGGGAATCTTTCATTCAAAATAGTCAGAACTACATTCCGGGACAAAACATTACGATCGACGAGCAATTATTTCCAACTAAAGCGAGATGCAAGTTCACGCAATATATGCCGAACAAACCTGATAAGTTCGGCATAAAATTTTGGTTGGCATCTGATCTCAAGAGCAAATTTATTATAAATGGTTTCCCGTATTTGAGAAAGGATGCAACAAAGGAATCGTCAGTTCCTTTGGCTGAATTTGTTGTTCTAAAATTAATTGAACCATATACCTATTCTGGAAGAAATGTTACGACAGATAATTTTTTCACTAGCCTATCACTAGCTTCAAAATTATTGGAGAAAGGTACTTCTTTAGTTGGAACTGTTCGCGCAAACAAAAAAGAATTGCCAAAACTTGCGAAACAAAAAAAAGATAGTTTACCTCGATTTTCATCTGTAATTTATAGAACAAACAATGCCACTTTGACAATATATAAAAGTAAGCCATCAAAAAAAGTTCTCTTGCTGAGTACAAAACATTATTCAGTTAGCATTAAAAAAGATAAAAAAAGATTCCTGAAACTATAAAATTTTATAACAATACTAAATATGGAGTAGATGTTGCCGATCAAATGGCCAGGAAGTATACTGTGAAGTCAGGATCACGAAGATGGCCTCTGCAAATATTCTTCAATATTCTCGACTTAGCTGCAATAAATATATGGATTCTGTACAATGAAACAACTGGAGAAAATATATGAAGAAAAAATTTTTGTTTCAATTAGCAGAAGAACTTTCAGGAAAGCATGAAGACTCATCGGAACTGGAATACTTGAACAACCTCCTGAAGAGTCCTGAAAATTTGAACATACGAAAAACGTGTCAAATAGGTTTATGCAATGAGAATAAATCCGCAAATATCTGTGCTCGTTGCCAAAAGCATGTTTGTGGCAAATGTACTTTTAAAAAACTTTTAATATGTAAAAGTTGTCGTACATAAAATGAAACCTAAATACAAAATGAATGATACTACTCTTTATGTTATGTAATTACAACAGTTGATTGAAATATATTTCATTTTCTTGAAAATTAAATTATCTTATGAATTTATAGTTTTATTTCTTGAATTCTACTATTTTGTTTACTTGACCAAAAAACCGGTTAGTTGAAATAGGTATATGGTAAATCTTCGTATTTCTAGTGTTAAATCAATATTTAATAATATAACATATTTTGAAATGAAAGTAACTTTAGCATGAATTCTTTTTTTTTTTTCATAAATAAATTGATTTGTGACTAAATTTAAAATAAATTGTTTGGTTTAGATCTGTTGGGTGCGATTTTGCTGTGAATAAGGTATGGGATTACTAAGTAATTTTATCGTGAATTTATAAACTAGTAATAATGGGAGGGTGGGCAAAATATTGTATCAATTCCATCATAGATTAAGTCAAAATTCATGGGGAATTAACATTTTGCTTTGTTCATACCTACATCTTAATTTTTATTTTGCATGCAAATTTTAAAATTTTATTGTAGCCGCCTTACCTATGAGTAAAAAGCAACGAACCTCTCCCTCCCTACGAGCAAAAAGGTTGGTAAAAATGCATACGATCGTTTGTTACAGCTTTGTTCAAAATTATCTTCAAAACAATTGAAAGATTTAGTTCCTTACATGCTACACATACCAGTGCATAAAATTTTGGGTAGCTGTTGAATTATATGGTATGCTTAAGCATCATACCCAATACTCTTAATTTGTCAAACGTGTTTTAATATTTTTGAAGTGCGTCAACAGCCTCGAAAAATATCTCCTTTCATTAGAAATATTATCGACCTTGTTAACAACGGGTTTGCTTTTCGAAACTTTAGAATACAGCCTTTTGTTGCCAAAGCTGAAATCGCGAACATTACTTTGTTGTTCATAACTTGATAGCTGAAGAAAGTTTGTATCATCAACGTTAAAAGAAGTATGTGGTCCCTTGTTACACGGTCCAGTTTTGGCAGTAAAACGCTAGCGTATATCCAAATACTCTCAGCGACAAGGGCAGTATGGATCATAAGTCCTGTGGTTAACGTTTTTCAGATTCTTTTTATTGCAGTTATAGCACTTGTATACTATGCAATTATCTTGGGTGCTTTTGTTTAATGTACAAACAGAGAAATCGTGATTACCTAAACAGGCCGAGCATACGTTGAATCGGTTACAGTTTTTAGCACCGTGACCATACATTGAGCATTTGGCACATTGGGTAGGACCTTTATGGAATGGTCTTCTCCAAAAAAAAAAAACAGTTGTTTAAAAAAAATACCTTATTTTCAGTAATTAGCATTTTGAGACATGTTGGCTATCGAACTTGATTGAATACATCATCATCCACATGAGATCTTTTGGTTGTAATTGCCTTATTACTTACCGGCTTTATATTGTTCCTCTTAACAAATTCATTCTCTATTATTCCAGATTCAGAGTTTTCTGTCCTTAAGAATTTTAATCGCTTCCTCGTAAGACAGTAAGTTGGAAATTATTTTTGTTCCAACGAACATTCTTTTAAACATGTAATTCTCACCAATTAAACCAAATACAATTGAAAAACTTTGGGTGAACTGAAGTTTGTTTCTTAATCTTCGGATAAAAGATGAAATCTGTTGTTGTTGTTAAAGGGCCCGTCGGACAATCTATTTGCATAAATTCTGGGCTATTACTCTTTTTTCTTTTCTGACTTATCATAGTCAAAACATTATTTAGAAATAAGAAACAGTTCATTTATTTGTTAATAATTTGAATTAAATTAAATTTTTTTTGCACTAAAAAATTCACACGTGGTTTTTTGTATGAAGACATTGTCGACAATGAGTTGCTAAGGTTTTTTACTCTATTTTGAAAACGAGAAATCACATGTATCGTGTGTTTGGTGTCATAAATAAATTAAATAAGCATATCATTCATTGAATGTTTTCTCGGCACATATTCCCCTCCTTATAACTTATGAAAATCTTAATAACGTTGGCATAGAACTTGGCACATTATTAACAATTCCAGTTTATTTTGCTTTATAACATACATACTGCATATTTTCCCATGTGAATCTATTTTTTCGATCACCGACAGTTTAACTACACACTGAATGGAAGACTGAAAATATCCTACATGGAAGTGAACATCCCGATACAAAATTATTAAAGTTTACTGCCAGTTTTACCAGTCGCAATGATCACTCTCCGAATCACAACGAGCGATAAGCGAAAATATTAATAAAGAATTTACTAATATTTTTAGAATACACATCCTTCACAACCGAAATCGGTGCCTTGGTGGAATCAACATTTAGAGAGTTCAAAAAAAGTGGAAATAATTCATGGAGCACATTTAAACTTCGCCTTACCAATACCCACCTGGGTGACCTTTTCAGTTTTATTTTTTCAATAACTTGTTGAGGTATTAGGATTAATGCATAAATATTATAATATTTTTAATTTTTCAACGGATTTTTTTAAATTTTTTCATATTTATTTCATGGCTTACCAATACCCACCCGGGTGGGCACAGAACTAATAGTTATTTCAATTGCAATTAAAGTTATTTATTTATTATAAAATTAAGAGATCAATATTAAACTAATTTTACTTATAATTTATTCAATTTGATTATGCTTGATAGCATTTTTCACATTTAGTCTGACTGAGGCTGTGTTTTGCACAAATAGGTTTTTACAAATAACGCAAATTTGCTTTTTTTCTGTTTCTTGCAGTAACAAATGTAGCATTTTCCTTTTATTTTAATTCGACCAGTTGCATCTCTTTCTAGAACTGCATCATGGTCAAAGCTGTTATCCTGGTTCTTAGCGGTAACTGTTTCACCTAAAAAAAGTATATTATCTATTTTTTTGGTTTTTAGAATTTGTTACCCAAAATGCATTCCATGGCTGAGTTAATTGAAAATCTTCCAATGACTTGTGGTATTTTCGACCTTGTCATTATTAGAGGACGGCGTAAATCTTCACCATGGCTCTCAATTAACTGGCTTCTCTGTGATCCCTTTACTGATTTTCCCCCATTATTTTCTGAATATATAATAAATGAAGGCAGTGCTATTGTATCCAAAATATTGAAGAAAACTGCTAATGGCCAGCGCAATGTTGCACATTTTGTGGAAAACTGTGACAACATTTTATCCATAGTGTTCACGCAACGCTTGGTCTTATTATAATATTTTTTTATTTAATTATTTATTTATCTAGCACAACAAGATTTAAAATCTTATAAATGAAAGAACTAGTTATAAAATACATATTTCATATAAAGATTAAAAAAAAAGATTAAATACGTATGTTTAGATAATAAAAAACAACAATGACAATAGCGGTTACAGTAATAATAACAATTATAATAATAAGACAAATGGTTAAAAAAAATAAAAAAGTAATAATAATGAACAATGCAAGAAAGAAATTATAATTTAAATAGTTGAAATAACTCCTTTTTAAACTTAGCAGCGTTGTCAATCTTTTGGATATTGTTCGGTAAGGTATTCCAAAGATCTGTTGTATAAACAAAAAATTGACGTTGAGATAAAAGGCTTTTGTATTTTATTTGAATTATTTTTCTACCACGATTAGATCTAGCAAAAAGAATTTTTTTGTATAAATAAGTTGGTTCTTTTGATGTTATGATTTTGTGAAAAAAATAAGACATCTGCATTTTAAAAGATCGCTAAAATTTATTTCATAAATCCTGTATGAATATAGTGAGATACGATCCCGACGGCCCTTTTGGAAAATATATCGCGCTATGTTGTTATATAATACATTTAGTTTGCGTTGGTCTTCACTATTACAGTTCGCAAAGATTTCGCAACCATATAGGAGTGATGGGATGAGAAAAGTTTTTGCTAAAAGCATACGTATAGCAAATGGTGTGCAAGCCTTAAGTATCCAAAGATTTCGTAGCATACTATAAACACTTCCTGCAACAGCATTTATATGGTCGGACCAAGTAAGTTTGTTATTAAAAATTATTCCTAAATTAGTTGCAGAGGTTGCATAATCTATAGGATTATTATTAATTTTTATTTGAGGACTGGCAATATATTTTCTTAATTTAGATAGACAAATACATTTAGATTTAGAAGGGTTGATACATAATCCATTTTCACTAGCCCAAGTGCTAATTTTGGTTTAATCTTCATTGATTGCATTTACACATGAAGAAATATCTGAAATATTGCAACTGTTATAGAGCTGCACATCATCAGCGTACATATGAATTCCACTACTAATTGATATATCAAGTAAGTCATTTATGTAAAGACAAAAAAGGAGAGGACCAAGTGTTGAACCCTGCGGAACACCCCTGTTGACATAAAGAGAATTAGAAATATTACCTTCAAGCTGAACTCTTTAAGAGCGGTTGGTAAGATACGATGATATAAACTTACAAGCCGTCTTGGAAAAATAAAACAATTTTTCGAGTTTATTAAGCTAAATTTTATGATCCACTGTGTCAAATGCTTTACTGTGGTCCAGGAGAATCAAAAATGCAACCATACTATCATCAAGTTTTGATCTAAGATCCTCTACTCCATCTACTAGAGCTGTTATGCAACTTCTGCCCTTCATAAAACCGGATTGAAATTCGTTAAAAAAAATTATTACGCATAAGATACCCGTTCATTTGTTTACATAAAAGATTTTCTAACACCTTGGACAAAAAAGGAAGGATGGCAATTGGTCGAAACTCATTATTGCTTTTGGGAATGGGTATGATTTTTGATAACTTCCATTCTACTGGGAAAACAGATTTCATAATAATAGAATTGTATAAGTGTATTAGGAACGGTAAGAGCTTAGGAATTAAGACTTTTAAAAAAGTGGGATTTATCTCATCCATACCAGTTGCATTAGATTTGACTGCAGCGACACCTTCTAGTACTTCAAGCTGATCAACACAACGAAAACTAAATGGATTTTTAACTGAGACAAAGGGAACGTCTTCTATATATTTTTCAACGGAGATAAAACATTAATATTTAAAAACTTGTTATTTAGCATGTTAACATCAACATCATGACTACATTTCGAAAGTCTATACTGACCAATGCCAATTTTTCGGATTTCTTTCCATTTGGATTTACTGTCAATGGCGGAAGAAAATTTTCTTTGGTAAAATAAGTATTTCGCTGATTGAATACACTTGGTTACTTTTTTACGGGCAGCTACATGTAATTCCTTGAGATCATTCGTTTTAAACCTTTTCCAACGGGAGTAAGCCTCATCTCGTTGTTTTATTAGCGATTTAATTGTAGCATTAAACCAAGGCGGTTGATTATGTTTAACATGTCTGGTTTTTATTGGCATACACATGTCAAATAGAGTTTTAATATTACCTTGGATAAATGAAAGTTGATCATCAACACTCTCAAAAGAATAAATTCGATCCCAGTGGATACTATTGATTAAACAGTGGAGCGTTGTAAAGTCAATATTATGCAAATCACGATACGAAATAAAAGTGTCCTCGCTGCGTGCATAGATATCATAAGTTAAAAAAAGCATATCGTGATTTGAAAAGACTGACGCTGAAAGTTGGCATAAAGGGGAAACTTTGATTTGCGGTTTACAAATATTAGATCAATCAAACTATTAGATGTTGCGCAGAAATGTGTAGGAGTACTTATGTTTATGGGATGGAGGTCAAGAGTTTGCATTGGTTCAATTAAAGGGTTATTGACAAATAAACTATTGTTAAAATCACCGAGTATAATTATATCATCGTATTGAACAGTGATATCTTCTAGAATATTAACTAAAGGGTTGACATTCATGCTACTATTCGGTCTATAAACACTACCTAGTAACATCTTTCTTTTGCTCGATGTAGAGATCTCAAGAAATAAATACTCTATTTCAGAACCAATATTCATTTTTAATTTCTCTCTGCAAGATATACCGTTGCGAACGTACACAGCTACCCCACCCCCTTTGGCCCTACATTCTACATTGTTAACTAAAATTTTTCTGTCTGAACGAAAAATACGAAAACCGCGTATATTAAATACTGAGTCTAGAATATCTGATGGAAACCAACTTTCAGAAACGCATATAATGTCAATGCCAGATGATACAAATAAATACCTGAATTCATCCATTTTATTTTTCAGACTTTGTGCATTTAAATGTACGATTTTAAGGCCAGACTTTTGTTTGCAAAGAATCCTAATCATGTTATACTCACAGTCTTTGGAGCAATGAGTGCTAGGGTCGAACATGTGTAAGTAAGGATACGACAACGCTTGCAGAAGAAAGAAAATTAAACTCAGGATGATAATTTACGATAAAACTTAAATTGAAGTTACATATTAAAAACTTAATTAAAAAATTATTATTTGTGGTTAAGGTAATAAAATTATAGTATATAAGTAAATAGACCAATTTAAACAAGCTTAAAATTAAAACTATAAAAAAATGTAATTTAGGAAGATGGAGTACTAACCAGCGTTGTCACACAAGAAATTTACTTCCTACCAAAAATTTCTTCAATAAAATCAAAATTTTTATTTTGGCTTATATAGTAATATAATAAAAAATTCCGGTTTTTATAAAAAACATAAAAATATACAAATAACGGATGTATGTATGTGTATACAAAATGTATACAGATAAAAAAAAAAACAAAAAGAATTTAAAATACAAAAAATATCACATTTAATTCATTGGTTTCAAAATAGTTTTAGAGCATACCATGCAGAAGCCAATCAAATTCGCTCAACCATTCGGTTCTAAATTTTCTTTTGACTGTTTCTTTACAATGTTCACTAAAAGTATTATATTATTTAAAAATGTTTTAAAACAAAAATTTTAAGAGTGGTTCTACCTGGTTGATGGAATGTCGTTTCTGAAATTATATTATTTTCATTTAATTTTGGAGTTTTTGATGAAAATCGGAAAAAATACATGCAATATTAGTAAATATTTATGTAATTAATAGATACATATTTAGAATTAATAAAGTTTACTTACTTTTCCATTTTGTCTATTAATTTTTTAATACATACACATGAAAATAAACCTTCACTCAAAAATATTGTTAATTTCAATTTCATAAAATTGTTCGCGTTTCTTAAACCAGAGATGGTTATAGCCAGCGTTGCCACACAAGAAATTGACTTCCTACCAATAATTTTCAAAAATCCTACCAAAATCATTCACAGCCTACCAAAAATTTAAAAATGCGTTTCTTGCACATAAACTCTGTTATACTCACTTGGTTTTTTTCCGTAATTGTTGAGGTGGAAATTTGTCTTTTGGTGATTTTTAAGATGGATGTTATGATTTAAAATAGCTTTAGAGCATATTATGCAGAATAAACACCCATCCCTTTCCTAGAGCCAATCAAATTCGGTTCTAAATTTTTTTTGACTGTTTCTTTACATGCAATATTAGTAAATATTTATGTAATTAATAGGTACATATATACAATTAAAAAAGTTTACTTACTTTTCCATTTTGTCTGTAAATTTTTTTAATACAAACACTTGTAAATAAGACTTCACTCAAAAATATTGTTAATTTCAATTTCATAATATTCTTCGCGTTTCTTAAACCAGTACCTCGTTTCTGTATTTCTCGCATCGTAAAAGTTTTCACATCAAGAGTGAAACAAAAAATTTCATCGTTTCTCGATATGCGAGTAAAAAGTGTTTCTGGTTCTTAATGCGAAAACAGACAGCACTGATTCTGTTTTTACTGGAATAATTCCAGTACTAGTGTCAAATAAAACCAAAACGTCAAAATAAAGAAATAAATTATCAACCAATATAGAAAAATAGTAAAAGTGTAGAAAAGAGTTAATAAATAAAATAAGTTTTAAATAATATAGCGAAAAAAATGTATAATACAGTGTGGAGGACATGTAATCAATTAGCTTTTGCTGTTTGGAAATTCTTTCTATTTTCTAAATAAAAAGATATAAAACATAAATAAATGCATAAATACTTATTGATAATACTTGTTTATTATTAATTTAAATTGCTTTTTACCTTTCGGCTGATTTAGACTCCATGTTTACACAAATTTAAATATATATTTTAAATCTTACTTGTTCTCGCGCTGTTTTGAAATGTGAGTTATTTTGACAGTTCTTGCGTAAAACTTTTCACAAAATATTGGTACAGAAACACTTTTTCTCGCAAACTTCCAATAACTGTTGGAAAATAACTTAAATGACATATAGTTCTCGCATTTTAAAGATACAGAAACACTTGTGTGAGAAAACCCATTTTTTGTTTCAATTTACATCGTTTTCCTAAAAATTCACTTGTTTCATGCGAAAACTTTTACGATGCGAGAAATACAGAAACGAGGTACAGAGATGGTTATAGCTTTAATCATCTTTATGCAAAAAAGCAGAGATGTTTTTTATTACACCTAAAACAGTTTTTGAAAACAGTGGTAAAACTATTCAGGGTTATTGTTTATTTAATTCAAAGTTACATTTTTTTATTTTATGTTCTAATTTTTAAGGTAAAAAATTTACTATTGCTAAAAATTTGCTACAGGAGGAAAACCTACCAAAAATTTAAAAAAATGCAACAAACCAACCAAACTACCAAACTGTTTTTTAAAAACGAAAAACTACCAAGTTTGGTCCGATTGGACCAAAGCGGCAATGCTGGTTATAGCTTTAATCATCTCTATGCAAATAAGCAGAGATGTTTTTTAGTACACCCAAAACAGTTTTTGAAAATTGTGGTAACACTATCAAAGTTATTGTTTATTTTATTAAAAGTTACATTTTTTTTATTTTATATTCCGAATTTTTAAGATGAAAAATTTATTATGCTAAAAAATTGGTACAGGAGGAAAACCTACCAAAAATTGAAAAAAATTCAACAAACCAACCAAACTACCAAAGTGTTTTTTAAAAACGAAAAACTACCAAGTTTGGTCCGATTGGACCAAAGCGGCAACGCTGGTACTAACATCATTGCGCATGTCTGTGGCATCAAGGTTTTCCGTTTCAGGAAAAAACTCATACAGCTTACTGATGTCCTCAATACGGATAATATTATCATTAACCGCCTTTTTTATGTATACAAAGCCACGCATTGTAAAAGCACTGTGCAAGAGATTTTTGTTCCTAAGATGAATAGCAGCACGAAGTATTTGAAAATTGGTTTTAGTTAAATTTTCATTTATATAGAATTTGTTGTCCGAACTAAAACCAATGTGCCTCAATCGAAAGATTCTTGAATGAAGCTAATGATTTTAGAAAACAATTTCTGTCGTAAACAGATCTCATAGTAGCTATTATAACTGCATCCCTTGAGTCGGTTTTATAATTATTATTGTGTTTTTGTAACCGATAGATAGATTTTAAGCCAGGAGCTGTAATATTAATTGCTTTGCAGATTGAACAGAATATATCAGTAAGGTTTTCATTCTCCTGAAATGGTATATCATTTAAACGCAATTCGCACGCAACAGCATTATTTTCCTGCAATTTTAGTTGGGATTTTAGGGATATAATTTCTTGCTGCATACATTTAACATTGACCGCGACTGTTTCTAAAGCAGATACTCTGTCGGCTACTTCAAATAAATCATTTTTGATAATATTAAAGACTGGTTCACCGGCAAAAATTTTGTTCCGAAACATTTTTTTTTTATATGTAGTTTGACGTTTTATTTTTTGAGAGAGAGAGAGAAAGAGAGTAAACTCACTTCGGAACAATTTCAGCTTGAATTGGTTTAATTTTAATTTTTGTTCCGAAACAAAGAAACTGTGCTGCCAACTACTTTTTTTTCAAAGAAAATTTAACTGAGCTGCCACTTCATTAATTAATGTGATAAAAATCATTCAAGCAAAAAATATATTTTACATACTTTTTCGTTCTTTGTTTGCATTGATATTCAATAATTATTTTTAAAATTTGTTTTGTTCTTAAGATTACCTGCCTTAATTTGCCTGGTATATTTATAATAAAACACAAAATAAAAGAAAATAAGTTTAAAAAATTGTGTCATGGATCTCAACGAATGAATCCCTTGCCTTGAAGCTTATTTCAGAAATGAAAAAGCCGGGTAGAGAATGCTTGTATGACTTTTTATCTCAATTTTTTTTTTTTAGCTCATTTTTTGATTTAATTTTGAAATTTTTTTTAATTTAGAATTTATTTATAACAAAACGGCATTCAGTGATTTTAATTTTCTATCACAGTGCTGCCTGCTTGTAAAGTAACACATCTCGCTTACACATATGTTTCATATGGTAGCTTTGTTTTTCCAGAAAAATTGTTCGAAGTGGGTGAATCGTTTCAGAACAAACTCTCAAAAAACTAAAATTCTCTCACAACAAAAATTTTGTTCCGAAACAATGGGTGAACCCGCCTTAAGTCTCTAATCAAAATCATTTAAGAGCTCATCTCTGTACTCACTGAGTTTTTTCTCTATGACTTGTTCAATTTTTGCAGTGAGTCTTTCGAAACGTTTATCCATGAGTGTGATAATCTTAAAAGGTGAGTCTGTATTTGTTAAGCGCGGGTTATTAAATTGAAAGTTTTGTAGACTTTCTCTTAAAAACTTTTATGAAGGAGTACAAATAAATGTTGAAGCTGTGGTTCGATTCTCTTGTGAGTTTGTTTCTACACTAGTGTTTGAGGTTTGCATATTATTATTTATAGTTTTTTGATTTTATTCTTTTAGAAATTTTGGTATTTACCTTATTTTTCTTTCTTAAATTATACATGAGTTATTGAAAGTTTTAGGAGATTAATTTGTGTTTATTGTAATCGGTATTTCGTTTATTTTGTTTTAATATGCTCAAAGATTTCAAAAATTGAAAAATGTTTGTTTATAATTTTTCTGTTTATGATTATTAAGGCTGAGATATGTTAAAGATTTTATTAAGAGTGTACGTAAATTTAGTGACTTTGTTTTGTTTATATTTTTCCGTTTAAAGCTTAGTAAAAAAAGGTTTTTGGAGATTTATTTGTGTTTATTTTAATAGGTATTTCGTTTATTTTGTTTTATATATGCTCACAGATTAATAAGTAAATATGTTTGTTTATAATTCTTCTGTTTTTTGATTATTATTGAAGAAATAATAGTTTAAGAACAATAAAAGACACTTATTCCTTCTTATACACTGTATTTCACGTATAGTATTGTATTTTTTTAAATTAAATTTTGTTAAAAAAGTTTTTTGGTAGATTAAAAATTATTTGTTTGGCGGAGCGTTAAATTTTTGCGACCGCCTCTTTCAACTATTCAAATATTATGTCTGGCTTATTTTGTGGACCAGAAATAGTTTTATTGTTGTGCATGGTAGATAATAACACGTTTGATTTGTTTTTGGCTGGGACATATGATACCATATTCACATTTTCAGAAAAGACGAATAAACTGGATGATACTTCTCGGCTTCGAGATGGCTAAAACTCTTCTAGTATGTACTTTTTATTCTTTTTTTAGTGTACCTACAACGGATAACTTCCATCCAGCTAAGTCATTGGCTAACGACAATGTTGTAAAAAAATTATCCACGGTGACATTTCTATCAGTGTTTTTGTACATGCCGACAAGATCTTTTACAACGCGCTCACCTTGGTTAGAATCCGTTACATTATTAACTTTTCCGGTATATATTTGTCCTTGAAGTGGATTATTTGTATTGGAATCATATGCCCACCAGATTTTGATGCCATATTTTGCTGGCTTAGAGGGCACATATTGAATAAGACGCGTTCGACCCCGGAATCCAAATAACTCCTCGTCTACTGTAATTGATTCATGGGGTCTATAAAATGTTTTCGAATTAAAATTTACCATCTTAAAGACGTCTCTTATGGCTGCAGCATTGTCTTCCTGTTGTCGAGCAGCGTAAACTTGTTTGGTGGCATGGTTGCTCGGTATAATGGATATGGATTTTTTTCCACTGCTCTGCGAGGGACTCTTGGCAAGAATTGTGGGCACCCATTAAGTAAGATCATAGCGGATCTTTAGGGGGAGGCAAAGGAACCCCTAGATTAATATTAGCATCCTTTCACAACGCTTTTTTCTGGGCCCTTGCTAAATATGCCCATTATCAAGATGGATATATGGGGGATTATGTCGTATTCCGCCTTGGCGGTCTGGCCCGTCATGGGCTGTGTATTTTCTTAAGCTTAATAACAATTACATGTATGCTGTACGTGATGAAAAAGGCTTTCTTGCTTATATAAAAATGCGAAAATGTGTAGTACCACCCGGGTGGCTATTGGTAAACGACGTACATAAAAACCTTTTCTAAGGCGAAGGTTAAACGCAATATAACAACCAGTAGTCGAAAAGCCTGTAAAAAGCCATAATAAAACGAGAAGTAAAGATCGCGAAAAAGCGGGCGCTAAAAACAAATCCATGTTCAAAGATATAAAATGTATAAGATTCCTTACTAGTTACAAATCCCCAACAACTTTACATGGAATCGTTACACAAAGGGATTCTGATAAACTTAAAACCAAAAATCAAGAAATTGCAACCGAATTCAGTAAATTTTGTTCACAAAATTCCGGAAACATTAATTTTCATAATTCATTTACAACAACATTAACTATACCAGCCTTGAAAGTTTCCGTAATAGAACCCGATTTTAGTTTATAAGAACTGCAATACGCATTAAAAATGTTAAAAGGAAAACGCCAGGGATAGATAGCATTAGTTAGCCGACGTTTAAACATCTTCCAAAGTCAAAGAAACTTTATTAGTTGCAACTATTCAATAATATTTAGAATTCCTTTATTCCACAACCGTTTAAAGTAAACATAACAATTCCAATTTATAAAAAAGGGTATAACAAAACAAGTATCTGCTCTTACCGCCCAATATTTCTTAACTCTTGCCTATCCAAATTATTGGACAACCCATAAACTATTGGACAGTAGGCAGTTTGGCTTTACGAAAGGAACATCTGTAATGGGAAATTTACGAAAAGATGTTACAATTGTTTCATTGTATTTTCAAAAAGCATTCGATCAAATTAGAGTGCACACCATTATAGAACAACTTAAAGAATGGAAAGTTAGCGCCAAAGTGGTAAATTGTACTATCAATTTTATGAAAAACCCCCAATTTAAAGTGAAAGTTAGATCTCATTTCTTAAATACAGATCCTCTGTATAATGGCATCCCTCAAGGATCACCCCTATCAGTACTTTTATTTTGCTTATATTAAACTCTGCAAGATCTTTTTCATTCATTCAAATTTACTGCAAAATCATCGAATTACAGAAATTCAGTTTTAAAGCTTATCTATCTGTTTGAAGACATATTTAATTGGGGAAACTACGCCGCACAGTGGTCAATTTCGCGAGATATCGGTCAAAACTCTATAACTTTTGACCGGATTGGTATTTTGTTACGCAATTTGTTTTGTTCAATAGGAGGGACTTTAAGCTTCAATTTGCGTGTTCAAACGTAAAAATCGACCAATAGGAACGTAAGTAATGTGGAGTTAAAAATGCATTTTAATTTTTTGTTGAGTTTCCATGTAAAAGTTGAATATTTTTACATTTTAAATAGGTATTTTTTTATAATTTCTTATTTTCCTCAATCGTATTTTACAACCAATACTTATTTATTATTCCTAAACTTAATTTTGGTCAGAAAATGCCAACATTTGGCCCCTGACATTTATTTAGTCACAATATTCACAGGGGCCAAAGGTAGGTTTTTTTTTGGAAGAAAGCTAATTCTTGTGAGGATTAAACTGAAAACTAACACTGAAATTCCCAACAATATCAATACCATTTGGATATATTATTTACAGAACACAACATCGATAAAATTTTTAGTAAACTTTTACTATTGATTTAAAGTGCACATATATTTTATTTAAATGTATTAATAAAAATTTATACTAAAATTAGAAACAAATTATAATCTTTAAACTAGTATTAATTAAACAATATTAGTAAAAATTTCTTCCAAATAGCTTTGATTTTCATTTTGCAGTAGTTGTTTAGCTTCTTTATCTAACTCTAATGAGGTTGATTTCCATTTTTGTCGAATACTGGACATATAGGGTCTGATGTGCACAACAAAATATTAATAAGATCTTCATTAGTACAATATCTGGAAATTTTTCTTGTATTGTGCTCGCGAAAGAATCTGTAGTCTTTGTTCCTTTTTTCTTGCGCTTCTTCTGAGAGATCTCCAATTGGAAGCATATTGTGCTGAATTATTTGTTCCCCATGGAACAAAATTTTGTGAACTGTGGTTGGCATATGTCTCCAAGAATATTTTTGGTTATAAAGGGTTGCTGTCTCATTAGCATACTGACCAAATTTTTTTGCATCTATCTTTTTGCTACATGCTATAACTTCTAATATGATTTGGAATCGTCGTATTAAATCATAATCTACTCCAGTTATAGAAGCTGCAGTTTCTGGATCGGAAAAAAATCTCCTTGCTGTGTTTCCATCATTACAATTTCCTTCCCCTTGCTTTGGCTGGTCAATTATAAGGCCTATCTCACGGTATTTTTCTTAAATATCTTTTTTTTTTGCTTTCTTTTTTCCAAATTTTCTTTGTTGTTTCTCACTGTTTCGCCTAACGGGCCAAATTCCAAATCGTATCCCAATTTAAGAATATACTCCATAAAACGAATTCTAGCATGAAGAGGTGACATTCCAAATTCATATGCTTCATTAAAACTATCGTCTTGTGTTGGTGGTTGGCTCAATTGACTTGATGTTTTTTGGCATATGGTGCAGCTTGACGAAGACTTTGTTTCGGTTAAAGCTTGTGCAACTTTTCCATCTATCATTGTAAGTGACATTTTAAAGTTAACTTCGATGCATTAATCATTAAATTCAAATATCACGGGTTTAAGTTCTTTAATTTCATCTCTTATTTTGCCAACTTCTTCAGTTATGACATCTTTAGTTTCTTTTTTGCAAGCAAACTTTATTGGTCTACAAAATTTTGTTGACGATGGAATTTCATTCTTCCATACATCTATCTCTGCAGCTCTACTAGTTGACGGCTCTGAACCAATAAATGTTTTTGTTAAACGTAATGGAACGAAAGAAATCATGAATAAATTGGCATCTGATGAATTTTCCGCATTACATTGTTTGTATTGTTTCTGGCCAGAGGACCCATCACATCCCCATTTAGAAATTAAAGTCATGCTGCAATTTTTAAACTTCTTTAAATAGTCAGCATCAATTGTCTTTAGTAATCGTTCTGCAGTGTGTTCAAGAAGATCCTGCAATTTTATTTCTGCTGAACTTGAAGTTACACTAATAGCAGTTGGTGAAGGTAAGCAATCTTTTTTGGCAGAAACTATATCTCGATATGATGGAAAAATTCCACAATTTTTTTCATTGGTTCGCTTCCGCAATTCTGTATATTGGTTTTTAGTCATTTTCAAATCCAAAAATAGTGCAAATGCTTCTTCTAGAGTAAATTTATTTTCTTCAGTTGGTGTCGGCATACTTTTTAAAATCCTTTTTGTGCGTCTGGGGCTTGCTTCCACTATTTTCTTAATGATAGCAATTTTACTCTTTTTAGTTTTCGATGGTTGAATTTGATGCAGAAATGAATCCTTTATGATGCTACAAGAAACTTCTTCATTGATATGTTTAAGCTTGCGTCTTCGTTATCTTTCACTACAATTATCAATTGGCTTTGCTGGTCGACCACCTTTTCCAGTTTCCGTGGTAGTTACTGATGACTTTTTAAAAATAAGTTTATTTCTTAGCCATTCTTGGTTGCGTGAGTAAAACAATTTCTTGTTTCTGGAACATTGATTGTTTTATTAAAGTATTTAAAAAGTTTTTTATTTTTAAGTTATGAATTTTAATTTCTTGTTTGTCGCATATTTTGAAGAATGGATTATTCATTATATGTAAAATAATGTCGTTTTCATCTTTCCGTTCAAAATATATATCAGATAGAACACTATAACTGAATTTAGCCATTGTTGAAACAATAATGAAGAAAAAAAATGAATGCATGGATTAATATACTATAGCTCGAAGTTTCAACATGATCTTTTTTCCCCCTTTGAAACATAATATAACAGGTACTTGGTTTTACCAGTTATTTCCATTGGTTTTAAATTTATTTGCAAGTTTCAGGTATTTAAGTTATGTAATATTAGATGGCAATAAAATCATTTTTTACCTCTTCCAAATGAACTGCTAGATACCACATAATTTGAGAGTTAACAGGTACTGGTAATAATATAACAGGTACTTCGTTTTACAGTTATTTCCATTGGTTTTAAATTTATTTGCAAGTTTCAGGTATTTAAGTTATGTAATATTAGATGGCAATAAAATCATTTTTTACCTCTTCCAAATGAACTGCTAGATTCCACATAATTTGAGAGTTAACAGGTACTGGTAATAATATAACAGGTACTTGGTTTTACCACTTACTTCCATTGGTTTTAAATTTATTTGCAATTTTCAGGTATTTAAGTTATGTAATATTAGATGGCAATAAAATCATTTTTTACCTCTTCCAAATGAACTGCTAGATACCCGATGCATGGACATGTATATATAGGAATGTAGGGGAGAGTTAGGACTACAAAATAGTAAATTTGTGTTTTGACTCAGCTTGACTCACAGGAGTTGTACTCTATGAAGTGAGAAAATTTCCAAGAAATTTGACCTTTTTAAAAAAAAATATTTAAATTGTTCTGAAAACAGTAGAGCTTCAATTTTTTTTACCAGTAATAGGAAATAAGTTAAGTTACAACACAAAATTTATTTCGTCCAAAAATCTTGAAAAACAAAAAAGTTATGATCATTTAAACTTTAAAAATTAACTAAAAATATCATAAATTTACTAAATTCTGAAAAAGCCCATTTTGGACCACCCTGTTCTCAGTAAAATAGTTGAAATAGAGTTCTAATTTTTTGGCTCCCGAGGTTTACTACTGTCTACTTTCATATGAGTCTAATAACTTTAAAATCAAAAGTAGTTTTGGCCGCTATCTCAAAATATTGACCACAGTGCGCCGGAGCTTTACTATGGGCATCAAAATGTAAATACATCCATATATGTCGAATAATTCCTGTTTGCTGTCTAATTTTATCTAATCAAATAAAATTTACGAAAGCCATAAACCTTAGAATTTTCAACCTCTACATCAACAAAAGATACAGATAGACTGAACACATAGTTAGTTCAATCTCTTCAACAACAACTTAAGGTCATCAACTGCCAGTTTTAAATATAATTGCAGTACTGTCGTTCTAGCTAGAATCGTTAAAGCCCTAATTATGCCAAAAGTGAATTATGGTTTACCAATATATGGTTTTACAGGAGAGGCGTTGCAGGATAAACTAAAAAAATCCTTAACTCTGCCCTAAGATGCTCCTTAGGTGCATTCCGCACGACACGAGTACACAATCTCTATACCGAATACAATATTCGGCCACTAGAATAACAAAGAGACCTAGTTATTAAAAAATTAATTGAGCGCCTTAGTGACAAAAAAGCTATGCTATGCTATATTGTCAAGAATGAAGACATACAAAAAAAGTACTGGAATACTCTCTACGGTTGTTGGAATTAAAACCTTATGTAATGACAACAGAATACCACCTGCTTCTTCGTCAGTAAGATGAAAGTTTATCAGCCTGGTTGCATACTCAAAAATGCGTTGATTTATCATTGAAAAAAACGATTACAACTCTCGTCATGTCAATTTTATTTTTGTGGACCCGGACGGACAGCTTTAAAAACAAAAGTAATGTGGGATTTAGTGTTAAAACAGAAGCAGATATTATTCAGGAAGGAAACCTACCAAATCACAATTCCATATTTAGTGCTGCGTTAATGGCACTATCAGCAGCCTTTGACTAATTGGAAACAAAAAAAGTAAATTTGTTATTTGTAGTGATTCCTTATCGTCTGTTAAATCTTATCAAAATTTATAACAGAGCAATATATAAAAAGTTCGATACAAATTCAAACATGACATTGGTATAAAGCAATAGGCCTCAATAATTTGGGAATAACATTGAGCTTTTCGAAAAACTTAAACTTTAACAGGCATAACCAGGTAAAAATTATAAGACCAAGATTTGGTCATACAATAGTTACACATGGACACATTTAAAATTTTCTAACTTCGCTCCCCTGCACCTGCCTTAACCCACACTCTACCGTTCTAAAACACTTTCTAATTGATTATCCGTTTTATCATACACAGCGAACGCAAATTTCAAATAACAAGGACCCAATAATATAACCTGCTGATCTAGCAGAAGACAATATCTCTTTAACAATTATTTGTTTAAAATCAATAAGTGTTTATCTAAATTTCATCATTCATTTCTATAATGTTTTAATATATTAATTTTGTATGCATAAAGGTACCCAGAGCTGAAGGCCTTTGTTACTATTATTTAGTTTATAAATAAATAAATAAATATTGCATATGCAGTTAAATTTATTAAGTCACCCTTGGGAAGAATTGTGCCGCCGTTCTATAATCTTTAAAGAAATTTTAAAATCACGGAAATCACTGGTGTAAAGAGAAATTAAATAACGTAAAAAAAATCTCGAAAAGTTTTAAGTTTATTATATCGATTTAAGTGGAAAACTATACCCTTGTTGATCGAGTGCGATATATTGATATACTAATATTTTGTATGATTTTTGTTTTAGTTTAAACTAGATATGTTATTATTTTTTATAAAACTAATTTTTAAATATATATAAATTCCACTGTGGCTCATTATAAATTCTGTAGTCTTTCATTGTTGCTTTATCTAGCTATACTTCTTTATACTAAGGTCTAAACATGAGTTATTATAAAAAACGCAGCCATCTACGCTATACTACTGTGTTACTCCGGCGAACCATGAACTACTCCATTACTCCTTTTATCCAATCCAGTCACCCCCTTTATCTAATAGCCACAAAAAACGTCTGCCGTACCCTGTTGTTATGCTGTTACACTTCCCCACGCTAGCCGCACCGTTCTTACTTTTCATTATAAATGGAGTTTTGACAATTATCTGTTAAGGCAGAATTAGACTTTACTTTCCGTTCCGTGACGAATCAGCTGATCAGTTTCTGTTAAGTGGAAAATGTGTATTTGTGGTTTGTTATTACTTTGACGTTCTCTTTTGTTCCGTTTGAATCAGTAGAAAATAGAATTCAATATTAGGTTGCTTGAAAGTTGTTTGGAAATGTGAGTGCAAAATAGTAAACAAACCAATTTTTGATATTTTAATTCTTGTTTCTTTTTTTTTTTTTTTTTTGTGTATTGTGTTTTCTTTGTTTTTTATAAACAGGTGCATTGTTGTTACAGAAAAACTAATCACAATAACTAAAAAGCAGAACGGCACGGCAACGGTAAAGACTAATGAAGACTTTACTCTTATATTATATGAGACGTCTCCACTAAATTATTTGCCATGGCTTCAGAAAATAATTGTCTTTTGCTTCTCGGGAGGTTTGAACTGCTGCTTCTTAATTTTTAATTGCACTAACAATTATTATTTTCCGTCATCTGCATGTCCGAAGGTGTGTTCGAACACACGATCTTCTGTTTTACAGCAAGCACATCTACCAACGCAACCATCGAGGTTGCTCAGCTTTTGTTAGCTAATTGTGGTACTATCCTATACACACAGCATTAGTGGAAGTAACTTACTCACCACGCTCATCGTAAGCAACAACAGGGGCTGCCAGATCTTATTTTCGTAACAATATGTTTTATTACAATTGGATAAGACAAAAATTTCTATTGATCTTCAATAGCATCTTAAACCTGCAAAAATATTTAACGTTTGTATATTTCGATATATTTTTTATCTTCTATTTTGAATAGTTTAATATGTAAGTGCTTTGATTTACGAGAATAATATATTGATATTAGTTGACTTTATAACCGGAATTTTTTAGAATCAAAAATTTAAACTTGTATGTGATAGATAAAACATTTTTCATTTTGTACAATTAATTTGGTTATCATTTATTTCGCTACGTGGGGAGTAAGCCACATTTGATATTTTATGTCTTGCGTTATAAAAGAGGTTGAGGTTTATTTACAGTTACGCAGCACATATAACGAAATTGGAGTTAGCGACGAATGCTTACTTATACCAAATCGGTTATATCCAAATGACATTTTTGCATCCGAGGGTGTGCAACCAAACCAAATGTGCGGCATCCGTCATATTGGCCAAGCTTCCTGCTATATAACCACCCATAAACTCAACTACCTGCGTTCAAAGTGTTTGCTATCCTTTTGGGTTTGAATAATAAAATATAAAATTGTTTTTAAAATAGCGTTTCATTATTACACAGTGAAATGACAAAGTTGAACTGAAAAATATTTTCTCGATAACATAAATTTCAAATACTAAAATGATTAAAAAGACAATTGTTTTACAGAGTGTATTTTACACATGTATAAAAAACATTTTGTTCAAAAGTTACCTATGAAAACTTCCAGTTGATATAGTGATTAACATGTGGTTCTAAAAGATATAATGGCCGGTTAGCTGCAAAAGGCTACACAAAAAAAAAAAAAACAAAATATATATCTTTAAGAATATTCATGGTATTAGTCAACCAGATGATATGATATTTAAAATTTAATTTGTTTCCAACATTAAGTTTTGAAAATGTGTGGTTGCGTGAGGACCAAAACATAACATGTTGTTATTTTGTAACGGTACAACATTTAAGACATAGTTAAATCAAAACTGTGTGAAGAATTCTTGGGTGACTATAAAATATTATTGTGAATTAAATAAAACAATAAAATAATTTAATATTAACTTTTATTTTAAAAATTCATTATAGGAGTAAGATTATAAATTTTATGATTTGGGCCATTGAATTAGCCTTCTCCTTGCTTTACATTCAAATTATTCAAGCCACTGGAGTAGATCTTCATGTAGAGGGACTGTCAGTTAAAACCAATGGTAAACCAAGCAGCAAATGTGAGGTAGATGAATTGGTGAATGAAAGTATATAGTCAATTTGAGAGAATGAAGAAAGCGATGACGTTGTAAATGAATATGTGGAGAAAGAACAACCAAGGCGATTTGTAAAAAAAGAGAAAATGGCAAAACAGTCTATTGTGTCATCACATGTAGAAAAAACAGAAGCATGCTAACGCGGGCTTCTTTTAAAGACTGATTGTGTATTGGCACTTCTTACTTCACAAACTAAAAAAATTGAGGAATATAAACAGGAAGAAAATGCAAAATTACAACGACTGCTTCTAATCAAAGAAAGATCTCTAAATATTAAAGAGGAGGAACACAGAGCTATTATGGTAATTAAGCAAGTAGAATTGCAAATAAAAACTCTTGAACTAGAGGTGCTTAAACAAAATAGATCATAATTTTCTTGATCCAGTCCTACTGAATTTTAGTGATAGCTGCAGAAGTACAAATTAACTGAAATGTAATTTTTTTATTTTATCTACCAAAACTGAAATGTGATTTTCTTTTAATTTATTTTATATTTTGAAGTAAGTTATCAAATGTGATATAAATGAATTCAAATTGAACAATATGTTATTTTAATTTTTATGTTGTAAGTGATAGTTTTATTTGATCTCTTATTTTTTGAACAATTCGAGTTAATTGCGTGTCATTTCCAATGATAGGGTTTATAATTGAGTTGTAAGACTGAGAAATATTTTGCGTATATGAAGGAACTTTGAAATAAATGCACAAGTTGTGCAGTGCAGCACAAACATTTCCAAATTACGCAACTTTTTCCAGCTTATAGCGACTTCTTTTGTCATTGCATAGGATTTTCCATCGAGCTTTTAGAATTCCTATTGTCCTTTCAATAATACATCGACCTTTGGAATGTATATCATTAAAATGGGACCCCGCAGAGCCTTCTTCAGGATTTCTGTAAGGTGTAATCAACCAAGGTTCCAGGGGATATCCGGAATCGCCTATAAGAAGAAATTTTATATAAAAATTATACATATGAATGTACATGTATATATGTACATAAAAATAGTTTCATTAATATTTACCTAAAAGCCAAACATTTTTTACTTTATTAGTAGTATAAAGCTGCTCCAGAAATCGTCTTTCCTCAAACTGCTTCCAAACAAAAGAGTCGTGCGATGCCCCTCCATATTTAGAATTAATTGACAAAATTCTATACTCATGATCGCAAATCTAAAAAATTAAAATATGTACATATGTATATATGCAACTATAAAACTACTCGTATATTCGTAAATAAACTATGAACTCTACATACTATCATTGAGTTGAGGCAATGGTATCCTTTTCTGTTAAAGAACATATGCTCATTTTCTGTAGGTTTTTGCAATCCAAAATGAGTCCCATCTATACATCTGATCACTAACATATTCAGAGTCATATTTAGAAAAGATTATAAATTTTATACATTCCATACACGAAGCAGATTCATTAGGCACAAATTTTATGAACCTTGGACAAATTTTTTCTTCAATTTCATTTATGATTCTGTTAGCTGTTTTGCAAACCGCACTCTTACACATACCCATCAAGTAATCATTTCCAACAGTATGTTGGAATCCTCCACATGCTAAAAGAGATATGGCTGCAGCCAATTGTATCTTTGGTAGAAGTGCGGTAGACCAATGTCCTTCGAAACACAGCTCGGAAAGAAGAAAATAAACGCCTCTTTTGAAAGCCGGAAACGTTTAATAAATCTAAAACATATAAAGAAATAAAAAAGGATAATAGAATATTGCAATTTACTTACGCATTTGGCGGCAATGACATTGGATCATTGTCTAGAGAATCAGAAGACGATAAACGCAACAAGAGGAATGTAGCCATTTTTTTTAACAATTATATTTGTTTCACAAAAATTTAATTAAAAAACCCATTAAAATTTTTTATTTTAGCTTGAATTGCAATAAACATTTGACAGCTTTGTTTTCATTCCATGGTATTTATTTAAAAGCTACACATATATAGTGCATTATTATATTTAAAGATTTTACTTTTCAGAAAAAATTAAAAGAAATGTGTTTATATCTATATTAGGCATAACACAAGAGTTGTGAGGCAGATAAGCAATGAGAAGCTAAAATATTATTAATATTCTTAAACATACATAAATGCGATACCAATGTTACATTAGAATAAATAAAATTTATTCATTTAAAATCATTTCTCTGAATCTTAAGAATCTTCCAAGTACTTAAATAGCATATAAGAATTGTCTCTTTAACCATTCAGAAAATTGATAACGTCATCTGAGCTCAGAACTGATTCGCCAAAATATTTTCTTCTATGATCTCTATATAGAGGGCAGACACGGATTAAAATCAGTATGTTTTCAGATGCGTCTAGATTGCATAGTGTACACAGCCCAAATGAGGAATATCTAAAAGGTTTAGAATACAAGTCTAGTAACCCGCCACGAGCCCTGATTATTTTGCTTGTAATACGAGACAAATACTGAATAAATCCAAGCGGTGATAAGCTGTAATTTAGTTTATAATAGAGATCGTGAAACTGAGAAGCTCTAGCATCTTGCATGTGTTTATTTTTTTCCTTTTCAATCACTAAACGAACAATGTACTTCCAATGTTTACATAAAGGCCTATAGTTTTCTGGGATAACGTTGATTATATTACAAAGTTTAGACCATTCAGCAGACCAATATTCATTATTAAAAATTATTTTTTTTAGCTATTATACGTGGTAATATATTCTCGGGTAAAAGTAGTGCTCTATTAATATATTTAAGATGAAGTTTTAGAGTATCTGCAAATAGAGAGTTTAGACCAGTTTCTAAATAAAGCATATAGTTTGGAGTATTTATTTATTACCAATTTTGCAGTAACTAATTTGTTTTTTAAATTCTTCCTGAACGATAAATTATAAGTAAGCTCTATTCCCAAGTATATGTAACTGTTAACAATTTCTATACTATCCTCACCAAAGTTCCACTTAAAATTATGCGATATTTTAGGTCCATTACGAAATACAAGAATTTTAGACTTACCCAGGTTAGCATTCAGGCTCCACATTTGACTGTAATTAAAAAGTACATCTATCATATCCTGCAACTGAGAAGGAGAATCGGATAAAATGACAATGTCATCAGCATACAAAAGTACTTTAATATGAATGTTATCAACAACCACTGCACCAGGAATAACATCATTTAAACATTTTGCAAGCAAAATTGGTAATATGATAGACTATTCTTACAGATTGATCCCACTTAAAAAACAGTTCGGTTTCTTAAAAATTAAGGATGTCCCAATACAGGGCGAGTCTGAAAACTTTTAAATGATGCGTATTACTATAGCTCCCAAAGACATTAGTTATACAAAACAAATCTAAAAATTAAAGGGTGCCCCTATAATTGATATACAGTTTAAAGACGTGCACAGATATATCTGTTTATATCAGTTTTTATGTGTCTACTCTTATGAGTGCGTATAGATGAGTACTTTTGTGTTTCTGATATAAGTTGATATTGTATTACAGTTTAAATACTGTATTACAGTTTAAATACTGTATTACAGTTTAAATACTGTATTACAGTTTAAATACTGTATTACAGTTTAAATAAAAGTTCAACTTTCGGCATTTTTTTAACATGTTGAGTTCTTAAACTCGTAAAAAGTACAAGTTTTAGTAGTAGTTCTAGAGTCCAGATTTTTTTCTGATTTTGTTGTTGTTAAAATTACTATTTATATAAATAAATTTTGTTGAAAATATTTAGTACTAAAATAATTTTAAACAATGCTACTTAAAAGTTTGTATAAAATTTTAGAAGAAAACATACAATAAAGAGTAGTTTTAGTTGACACATGTGTGCAATTTACAACCTATGACTGCTGTTAGCTGTTTGTTATGAATACCATTAAAATTGTATTATGGTCTACCAAAACTTTTGGTCTACCTTATTTTAATCCGCGACTTCCTACAATAGTTCTTATAGAACTCTAAATAAAATTGTAAAACAAAACAAGACATAAAATTCGTCCTTTAATTCGTTTTTTGGTTTAATAGGGGACTTTTTTATGTACTTCAGTGTGTACACCGCTGCAGGACGAAGCGGTATAGAAAGTGCAGCATTACATTCTGCCGGCGTCTATTTTTTCTTGTTTTCTTTGGAAAACGTCCGCATACACTTGTAAAACGATTTTTTTTTTCTAAAAAAAAAGGATTATAGAAATTAAAATAAATGAACTTAAGCCGAAATCACTTTCGATTCATTAATAATAATAATGTTTTGTCACATCATGTTGAACTTTTGTTAATTTTGTTTTGCTATAAAAGATATGAAATTAAGTTTTATTTAAAATTCTTGTAGTCATGTAAATCAAAGCAGTAATTCAACATGTTATTTAAAAAAATATTTTAAAAATAACTTACAAAATCTAGAAAAGGTGTATTAGCATTTTTGGATGTGAAAAATATGCCGTTCGCTTAGAATGACATACATTATTTTTTACTGGGTATAACTATTTTGTGTACTTTTTAAAATATTTTTTCAACTAGAATGATAAATATTTTTGTTATAAACCAAATATAAAACTTTTTCTGGTCCCCGTTAAAAGCTGAAAATAATAAAAGGCATCAGTTGCTTCATAAAAATGTTTATGTGCGAAATTACCATTGTCGGTGCCACTGACTAGGCCTCTTCTGTTGATGGAGGAGTTGCTGTTGGTGAAGGTGTCGGTGTTGATAGAACTGCTACTGGTGAAGCGGTTGTTTTTCGTGGATCAGCTGCTGTTGTTGACTGAGAGTAGGGTTGCCAGACGGGCCTGATTTGGCCTGATTGTCAAGTTTTTTAATGCGCGTCAAGTGTCAAGTGAAAAAGTGTTTTGTCAATGTTTTTTGTAAGTTAACTTTCTTTCTCAAATTTATTCTAGCTACACATGTAATAATACTTAAAAAAGTAAGATTATATTTCTAAAAAACACATCGAAGGAGCATATTTTTACTATCAATACAACTAAGGACTAATATGATACATATTTTTTATATACCAAAGATAGGAATAGAATGTCCTTCGATATAATAAAAGCCGAAGAATTAATTTTAATGAGGATTGCAAAAACTTTCAACATTTTTTAACAACACCCGATGGTAGAGAATTAACTAATTCTGTATCTAAGAATACGAAATATATGTGGCAAAATAAATAGTACCTATATTTTTTTAAATAACGCCTAAGTTTTTTTAAAATATATAACGACTGAATTTTTATTCTTATATTGTTTTTTTATTTCTTTTACATTGTTTCTGTTATTTTTACTTTTTATGATATTTTTGTTTTTATTCTAATACTCGTAATTTTTATGAAAACAAAAAAAATAAAAAAATTAAATAAAAACCACTAGTGTTTTTATTTGTCAAGTTTTTTTTTCAAAATCAAGTTTTTTTTTGGGCAATGTCAAGCTTTTTGGCAAATTGGCTCTGGCAAGCCTAACTGAGAGGCAGATGGTGCAAGCGGAGTATAACTTTGAGTTGGTATTGCAGGAGCACACTTCCGTGGTTTTGCTGGTGCCCATTGCGGTTGTTGTTGCTGTTGTGGTGACCACCGCGATTGTTGTTGCTGTTGTGGTGTGCATTGCGGTTTTGTTGCTGTTGTGGTGGCCATTGCGTTTGTACTTGCTGTTGTAGTGCCCATTGCGGTGGCTGTTGTTGCTGTGGTAAAACCCATTGTAGTGGAGCCCACTGTTGATGGGGTATAACCCATTGTGGTGCATTCCGTTGTGGTGGAGCCCATTGTTGTGGTGCAACCCATTGTTGTTGTGCAGCCCATGCTGTGGCTGTTGTTTGTGGTGCAGCCAATGGAGGAGCCAATTGTTGTTGCGTTGCTCGAACATTTCGGCTTTGCTGAAAAGAAAAAGTTTAACATAATTACATTTATTTATTTAAATTAAACTTACCTGCATTCTTCCCCCCGCTCTTCCTCTTCCATGACGCCTTTTAAATTTTTTACTGTTACTGATCAGACAATGTGCTGAAAATATCAAAAATTAAAAGCAAAATATATAAAGTGAAGAATTTGGCGTTAACCCCTACTTTCGGAATTACGGACTTCCAAAGCTTATACGTATAATTTGGCATATGAATATGAAATACTTTATCGCAAAATAAGGCACTAAGAGTATAATTAAAAATCCTTATTAGATGCTTCAAGTGTATTAAGGTGATGTAAATCTATTGGCAGACACAGTGTCTTTTTGTGTAAACACTTTGAATAAATTTAGACTATTTAATTTAACTATCTACACACACTACACAGATATAACCTCATTCTGGCATAAAATATTCGATATATGCCATTATTATACTTACAAATTTCCAAAACTCTGAAACTAAGGGTTGGCTTGAAATCAATTACTTCACATTGCCTCTTTGGGGTTAGCCCCAAATTTTAAACTTTAGATTCCCTAGGCACCTTTTTTTATTTTAAAACTATGCTTAAAATTGAAAATTACATCCTTAATAAGAAATATTTTTAGTACTTACCATAATTCGTGTCTTTGCTACGCCGTTTTATTTGAAATAATTTCGATAGATCAAAATGATGTTAAACAATTTTCAACACACCAAAAAAAAAATGCCAACATTATAGGAATATTGGAATTGAAACAACTGTTATAACTGTAAAGTAAATGAATATCAAACTAAAAGAGAAAAAGAAAATAACGAGGCACATTTACTTATCAGGTAATACCAGTATCCAGGCGAATTTATAACTCGAACAAGATCAGTTTAAATTAACAGTTTTAAAGTTCCTTAAAAAACAGAAAAAAAAATTATATTCTCTGCATATGTTTTGAATATTTTTTATTAAAACATTAGTTTACTTGTAGATTGTTAGTATGTTGGGTACGATCCAGAATGTATGTATGTGTATACCTACATACATACCTATGTCTTTCTGTTTTTTTTTACTCTAGGATTAAGCAGATTCCAAAACTTTTTGTAATGTTATTTCTTTATTGCAATTTTGTTTCTTTATTAAATGTTTTTTTTTCGTTTTGATATATTGTTTTTTTTCTTTTGAAAATTGTTATACTTGTTTTGAATTTTTTGACTGTTTGCTTTTTGGAATTGAAATGTCAAAATCCTTATTAAAAAATAATTTCAAATGTCAAACATCAATTGCAATAATCTGATAAAAAGAGTTTAGACTAAAATTTAAAATAGTGTATGTGTATGTGAATTTTAAAATTATATATTTTTAATTAGAAACGAAATATTGTAAATATATTTAAACAGTTTACATAAAATTTAAAAGAGTGTATGTTACCTTAAAAACTATATATAATTTTAATTAAAAATAAAGTTATAAAAATTAGAAACTCATACATTTATTCCAAATAATCTGTTTTTCTTTTATAATCTACAAAAGGTAAGTCAATAAAACTAAACTTTGGTGTTGATATTCTTTTAATGTAATTTTAACGATGGCAATTGTTAAACTGGAACAAATCTTGTGTAGTGAAGCAACTCCAATCAAAAAATATATATGTATATGAAGTGATAAGGCATTGAACAATTAGAAAAGAATTAAATTTAAAAATTGGCGCTCGCCCAGTTATGTGCGGGCCTCTGAACTTTTCATAGAAAACTACGATTTTGCACTATATCTTTGTTGTAATTTGACCTATATAGCCCTGTCTTCTAAACATTTATATAAGAAAAAGTATACATTTCGAACTTAGAAATTAAAGGGTGTTTCCATAGCTGATGTAATTTAACCTATATGGGACTATCTTCTGAACCCGTATATACAATAACCTGAAAATAATATTAAAGAAAATTACGCTAAAAATAAAATAATTGCTGCGCTTCTAATGTAAAAAATCGAAAAGCAAGAGAGTCTAGTTGTTAACATATTTCTATTATTTGCTTATTCTATTTGACTTTTTTTAGCTTCCGTGTTTTACACCTAGATCAACATTAAACAATTCGCTTAATGTGTTAGCACCAAATAATTTACTCGTAGTATTTTCACATGATAGCTTAAAAATGCGTACAATTTTTGAAGATGAGCCCATTCAGGATAATTTATAAAAAAAGAGAATTCCGTGGTATCAAGTCAAAAGCAGAAGAGAAACCACAAAGAACGCATATGTATTTTTTCCACTTATTTTGTTCAGGTGACCTATGTTAACGAGGTTAAAAATGTTATCTAAAGCCAGCTTGATATTCATTTAGAATATTAAATCTCTCAACTCAAGATGTAAAACGATTCAAGATAATACTGTTAAAAATTAAACAAAAAGTATCCATTAGGGAAGATCACGATAATTAGATGATTCTACCTTTCTTTAAAAGCGCGATAAGAACAGACACTTTAAAACTTGAGGGAATTATATCTCTTATAAATATGTTGTTCAAAACAGCCAATAACTTATTTACAAAACAAACAGAAGTATACTTATAAAATTCGTAGGTAATACCATTAATACCAGGAGCCTTGTTATTTTTTAATGATCTTAACACTAAATTTAGTTCATACTACTCAATTGGAGTTTCCAGAAAGCAATTTTAAACGAAAATGAACAGAAATTCATCTACTGTCAAATTTCCTCTTACAGTTCTATTGCTCGATTTCATTTGCTTGGCCAACTTTCACCAATCCTTGCTGCAACTAATGGAATTCAGCGAATTTAAATTGTTTTCATAATATTCTAGCACAAGTGTAGGCGGTTCTATTAGCCAATGTTTGGTATTTTCTATATTTGTTGAGCGCTTTTAACATACATGTACGGCATCGCTCACATTTCCAGTTAAACCAACTTTGCTTTGGTTCAAAACGATATTTATTTTTTAAGATTACATTTGCTTGTTTTCTTGATTAGAGAGGTTTTGAATATTTACAGCGTATTAAAGAGCAGTTTTATCACATCACTGTAGTCTTCGATTATAAGTAGCAGATGAAATAAAACTATAGTTACAAGAAGTTAGTACTAAGTTTAAATGAAGCGGCATGTGACCGGAAAACTATGTAAGCAAACGATCACACTACTTCCTCTACCACCATAAAAAGTAAAATCACTATGAAGATCACTATTCATTCGACCATTAAGACTACCAAGATTTGCCACAGTGTCCAAAAGTCTAAGACCTTGAAAGTTAGTCTTTTTATCCTTAGAGAATCGATATTTATTGATGTGAGGGCAGTCATATAATAATGAAGGATCCAGCTGCTGTTCCTCTCCAACACGGGCATTAAAATCACCAATCAAACAGAAGTTTTCAGGCCAAGGTCATTTTAAAATTCTTCAAAACAATCCATCTCAACTTTTTGTTGATAAAGTAATATTGTTATTAGAGATATTTATAAATTTAAAGTTAAACGTTTTCGACAAATCTTATCGAAACCCAATCAAGCATCCACGTCTTGCACGACCAGCATTGTGAGTTATTGTTGCAGCAATCCAATAAAGAAATTAGCTTCAAAAACAATTTGAGTATTCATTCTGTCTGTCAGATAGACTATGGGTTTCAAATAAAAAGAAAATATCAGATTTACTAAGATACGTAATAAAGTTACCAAAATTGATAGAGTTAGCCAGGTGTGTGACGTTGTATGAAATTAATGTAAGTTTATGTTGTTGCTACTGTGAAGACGAGTTAATTTTATGTGAAAATCTAGTTTCTTCAACTATATTACTTCCACGCAAGAATTGCTAGCTATTCTAACCTTCAAAATTTATTAAGGTTTTTAGATGCTTACTTATTTTCCTTAAATAATGTCTAGTATTTCGCTCGTCGCTAGTATAATCTCTTTATATAAAGACGTTAGTTCCTTTCAGACGACCTTTTGCAGCTAAGACGCTAATTGCCTGCATACCATTTTCCATTGTAAAGTGAAAAATATCAGCAGAAAGTAGTGAACGCAGTGCCAAGACACAAACGTTAACTTGTAAGATGTTAACGCATAATTTCAAAAAATCATCTTTGGCAGCAGAAATATTAGGACTTTTCAAACCTCTAACTACTACATTTCCAGACCTAGTTTTACGATCAACCATTTTAAAACGTGATGTAAGTTTATTAATTTCTTTCTTAAGTTGTTGAATTTCATCTCTGACTTCTTCAATTTCTACTTTTAATGGCAATTTTTTAACATCATTTTCAAGTTTCTGATCTAAAATGATAGAAAATGTATCCCATGCAATAACATCAGATGCTAGTTGTTGAGACATTGCTTGGTGGGGTACTTGCCTTTTAGTGTTATTGTTTATCAACTGTTCAGGCGATAATAAATTGCTTGCACGTTTATTATCCATAAGTTTCAAAAAATAGTTTTAGGCACGAACAAGATATAAAACAGATATGAATGTGTACAGATGTATACCAAAGCTGTTGATTATGTTTAAATAAACAACAACGCCGCGGTAGAACCAAAATAACACACAAAATATATGGAAAAATAATCCGTCCGCAAAAGTTTGCACTCCAGCAGTTTCACAAACAAAATAATAATATGGATGATTTTCAGAAGCTTATATCAATTGTATATCGCGCTTTAATAAGAAATATAAAAAAATTGTAACACAGCACAAACTTTGCTCAACTTGACGGTTAGCGAGCAGGGTTGATTCTTTTAACTATAGACGTTTTGCTAGTCAATTGCCACCCAGCACATTAAATATCATGATCATGTTTTTGAACATGCAAATCTAATCTCAATCAGGGTCTTTATTTGAAATAATTCTTTTGATAATAAAAAATTGTTTCTCATATCGTTAAACGCGTTGACGTATTCAACGCGTGTTAATTTGAGACTTATATCATTGCAGCCATAATAATGCCATAGATAAGATTTTATAGAATAAAAGTTCTAGTTGACGTCAGTGAGGCCAATAGTATGGAATTTAAGCATTTTTCAGTTCTGATATAACTTAAGCTTAATTAGTATCTATAATATATAAATCATTAAGACGTGTTAGTGTTTTCTACAAAAATTTAAATACGCAAATCGATCAGACATAGTGTCGAATATGATGCTATTGGAAATCAGCAAGATCTGTCCATGTCCTTAGACGCAGCGGGCAAAACATTACCCCTTCCTCTAATTTTTCCATATTATTTGGAGCAATAAAGTAACTCCAATAAAAAAAAATAAAAAAAAAAATGTAAAAATCAAGTGAAAAAATTGGAGTAACGAGTAACGGGCCTCTGATTTTTTTTAATTTTTTATAATATAGGTATCATTTAAAAGCTATTAATGAGATCTTGAAAGAAATACTAAAAATTAGAAAAAAATGCTTAACCATTTAAGTGCCGATGATATTTTTATGTAAAACTATATATATTATATTATACTCTTACTTGTTTTTTTTTGTGACATTAAGAATTATTTGGAATATTTTGAATAAAACATTTTGGATAAAACACTAACTCTTTAATGAGTTAATCTTTTTTGTGTTAAAACGATGATGTTATATCAACTTACTCTGCCAGGCATTAACAAAAGGTGTTTTGTTTTTGTTTCGAATGTAAATTGTACTAGCAAAGTTTTGTTTCGAAATAGTGGGCCTAGACATCATTTAAACACTAATACGGACGGACAGACTTGCATTCCTAAGACCTCAGAATACATATATTCTTTATGGGGTCGAAAAAAGATATTGTATAAATTACAAACGGAATGACAAGGGAACGATTGATGTCTCTATCTTAAACAGCTATGTTTAATAAAACACAAAATTTATTGCGGCTAAATCTAAAATGTTTAGTGTCAAACTCTGACTTAGGTTACACATAAAACATTTAAAACCTCCATTTAATTTCAACGTAGCTTACCTAAAAGCTAAGTCTGTAAACAAAATTCAGTAAGCTTTTAATAAAACAATGGAAAAAAATGGAACTTTACTGTTTAAAATTGTGTTTTATCTTTTGCCTTACGAAAGTGAAAAATAAAGTGATTATGTTACAGTTGTTCAGTGATTGACAATAAAGCGGTTTTATACATTCTATTTGAATCAGTTATTGGTACGCATTTTTACCCACTAACTTAATTTTAGAAAAGTTTTTTTTTATAAAATCCCCAATGAAATTTAACGCCCTAATAATCATAGTTTCTACTTTCATATCAACACAATAGATAACTTCTGGGTTCTTTGATGTACTGTAATAATTTAAACAAAAAATTACAATAATACTTTTGTTTTTTTGTGGGTGTTTTGTGCAACATCACCGTTGCCTTTTGATTTCTGGTAAAATCCCTGCGGATATAAATACTAATGTACTTTTTTTCAGTTACTCGCAAACTATTTAAAAGGATGTGCATAATCGCGAAAGTCTGCTCACGTTGAAATATCGTGTTAAGGGCTAAATAAAATTCGTTTTTATTTTCAATCACATAATCTCACGAACCCCAAAGAAAAAAACATATGCTGAGACAACAATGAACAAATACCCACGTATGAATAAAAATGGGGCCAACGTTAATGGACACAAGAGCTTATATTATTGTGTGAGTGTGTGTGTACAAATTTGTTCGTATTTAAGAATTTACAGTGTTTGCATCATCCCAATTGCAACGGATGCAACCAACCATTGCTTTATACGAAAAAAACCCATATACTATCTGGAAAGAAACAACAAAAGAAAATATAAAAATCGCTTATCTTAATATTAAATACCGTTACTTTAAAAACCTAAACATTAAAAAATAAAAGCACACACATGCCCATATAGCTGACATTTGGTGTGTTTTTAAATATAACAAGTAAGAGTGCTATATTCGGCTATGACGAATCTTATATACCCTTCACCTATAAAGATGGTAGTTTAGTGAAGTAACTCCAATAAAAACAGCAAATATTGGGGTAACGGAGAATTGAAAAATAAAAAAAGAAATTTTGGTCCTGTATATACATATGTATATAATTTAACATAAAAACGACAGCGGCTCTTAATGGGTTAAACATTCTAAAAAAAATTTAAGAATTTCTTTAAAGATCTCTTCAAAAGCTTTAAAATGATTCCCATATGGAAATTTTAAAAAGTTTGACAATTTCAGAGCGCCGTAACTTGGATAATATGGGTGAGCTCCAATTTTTTCAGTTGAGGTTTTTTTATTTTTTTTCTAATTGCTATCGCCCCATATATTTATTTTTTTAATTAGAGTTGGTTTGTTATGCTAAATGAGGTAGGCATAGTGTTTTTCCTGCTGCCTCGAGGGACATGGATCGATCACGCTGATTTTTAATAGCACCTCTTTCGATACCATATCTGAGCGATTTAATCCAGACGGGCAATAAACTTCGCTATGCATAAGAAAGCAGAATATATATACTTTATGGGGTCGAAAATGGATATTGTAGAAATAACACACAAAGTGGCAAACTTACAATATCCTTTTTGTTCACTTTTTGTGTTAATGAGTATAAAAATATAATACGCCCTCATTTTTAAAGCTACAGTTAAATTGAAAACCTTGACAACAACACATTTAACTTAAATTGTGTTATTTATTCAAAAACTCTATACATTTTAGTTGTACATAAATCCATGCTACACACACCCTGACGTAAATGGTATACTGCAGATACAATACTTTGCTTTTAGTATCATCTGCATACCAGATTGGCTCTCAGTTTGTTGTTAAATTTAATTATATTGTTTCGTAAGGTTTAATATGCCATGAAATGTTATCTAAATTTGACATTGCAGCTTTTATTTAAGAGAACGAACTACAAAAATATAAAGTTAAAATAACAAAAACGTTTTAACTCTATGACATTTTTAATTAATGTTTTTGTGGATATTCACTATAAATCAATTTACCTTTTGACTAGTTTAAGTTTTTAGGTAAAAATCTAAATTATTTACTAAAACAACAAAACAATTTTATTTCCGTAGAATTTCTGAACAACTATTATGTTCTGTTATAAATGTACAAGTTTAAATACATGCTAGATTTCTAATGTATTTAAACTGTAAAGAATTAAAGGCTAGGTAGATGCTTAAACATTATTTATTGCTGTGATTTTACAAGGCGACTTTAAAATCTGTCCAGGTAAGTTTAGGTTGGGCAGACAGCTGTGTTACCACAACCCAATCTGAAAACGAATAAAGCCCTTAATAGATCAAAAAACGTACCAGAATTTAACGAATACCATAAAGCGAATAGGATCATGAATAAAGAATATTAATTTCTACAAAAAGAAAAAACGAAATCAGTTCAAAAATAAGGCCACGCACTTCTAAGTCAAGTTGTTACTGAATACCCTTAAATTTATTTTAAATTTTCTATTTGTTGCTATGGCGCTTATAGTCTTACTTTTTTGTTGTTATAGCGGCTTTAGTTATACACCTCCTATAAAAATTATAAAAGTCTGTATTTTACGGTTCCAGTGATAGTGGGATGTGACAGACGAACGATGTTATAGCGAAAACAATACGGTAACGTATTTATACTGTGTATACGGAACCCTAAAAACAAAGAAGCAGCAAACTTCACTACCTATCGTGCTGTCAAAATCGGAATTTCTAATTAATAAGCGTTCTATTTGTTTGTTTTTCACTTATATTTGAAAGTCCATAGCAAAAACCGTGACGCAAATACATACATAATATAATAATAACATGAACACACTGATATTTATAGTATGCATTTTGGTAACACCGCATCAACTCAATGCAAAGAAAGCTAAAATATATTATACAAGATATAACATTAAAGTATACACAGAAAACAGACAGGTATAAATTCGATTGGTATGTTCAAAATTTAACTACTAATATAATAATTTGATTTTTAATATTTAATAATTAATAATTTTGATTTTTTTACATTAAAAGCTAACAAATTATACTTGCCTCAAAATGTTGGTTGAAACACCTCTTGAAAAAGTTAACCTGACCGATTTGTATGTTTCCTAAAATCTGTTCTATTAAATAAAAAAAAAAATGCAACTAAACTTATTCAGCATATTATTACTGAAAACCAAATTTTGGTAGTTAGAATCATAAATTACACAAAAAATAATCAGTATTTATTTTTAATACAAGATATATTGTTAGTGGTGAAAAGTTCTCCAATATTGTTGAAAGGTAGGTCCAAAAACAATCTCACAAAGACATTTGTAAATTAAAAAAGTTAAATGTTTAATACACTTCGCTACAGCAAGACGTGTGGTATGGGATGGAAATTTAAAGAAACTATGTGGAAAAGAAGAATCATGATATAGAGGAAGAAGTATGCTGAAATCGATGGCTCGAGACATGAAATGTAATGTGTAATGTTATTCTTATTATTTAGTTTTAAATAAAAATAAATATTAAAATATTTTATAGTTTTATTTAATTCACAATAATACTTTATATTCACCCAAAAATAAATGTTTTAAATAGTTGTGAGTGCTATATTCATTCAGTTATTACAACCGAATTCAAGATAATACGCACAACCGACATAACTCGATAGGCAACAAATTTCTTTTCTCTGTGTACTTCACTGAAAAACCGTAATTACTTGACTAATTATTTTTTGATTTTAAATATAACATTTTTGCAAAATAAAACTAAAATTTAATAAGGGTTTGTTTCATCAATTTGTTTAAGGGACTAAAACTAAGAGTTCTTAACTGCCTTTAAACCATTAAAAATTGCGATTTTTAATCTACGTTAATTGTGCTTGATTCCTTAAATTATAAATATTTCATGATATTTGCATGGAAAATTGATTTCTTAACGTTTAACCACAACATTATTAAAAAACAATCTGACACAATTTTTTCACCACTTAAATTATTAAAACACAATTACAAACGAAAAACACCCACATATGGTCACACTTACCTATCCAATAATAAAAGACGGAAATATAAAACTATATTCTACCAATCAACGTGACAGATATAAGGCAATCTACCTTATAATACCGTTTAAATAGACATTACCCTAACGAACAAAATTGCCTGAAACCGCCTTTATTTATACAACAACTACCTAAGACTATCTCTTCAGCACTAATTAAGACGTGGTTGAAAATTATCTTCCCACATCGCAAGCGCTCGCCAAAGTACCAGACATTTCGCTACTGCTCATATAACTCATCAAGAGTTTTATATTTCATGCCAAATTGATTAAATAAGAAATATCTGCAAACAACTATAATACTCGTATAATCAACAATATGCTTAATATAAGCAACTTGTATTCAGTGTGCCAGTTGGAAATTTCCAAAGAGTGGCACAACAATTCTCGAAAAAAACCGACTCCAAAACAGTCTTCATCTGTCTGCCTATAACGGTTAAGGAGTATGGCCAAATAAATTAGATTACATTAACTATTGGGACACCCTTATATTCCTCCATAAACTTTAAACCTATTCAACTGTTCAATAGTTTCGCAATAAACATCAAATTACAGCAACTAAAGGGTCACCCTATAATTTCCAAATTATATACTTGCTGTTGTAGTAGATTTTGCAATCAGTTTCTGTTTAAATTTTAACCGCCTGTCTATAACGGTTCAACATTGTGCCCATATACATCAGATTATATCATTTATTGTAAAACCCTTTATTTTATAATTTAAAATTTTTAAACTTTTTATTATACCAAACAAAGTAGTGGACATTATGCCTAAAATTGGTTAAAAAAAATACGGCTATTTGGGAACACCCTTTCGTTTCTAAATTCAAATTATAAGCTTCTTGTTAGGGCTTGAAAATTTTAGCTATCTGTCTATAACGGTTCAAAAGTTTGCCTATATACACCAAATTACAATAACTATTGGGAAACCAGTTTGTTTCAAAATCAAATTTAATACCTGTTGTTATAGCCGAGTTAGTAATACAGGTTCTTTGTAAATTTCCATCTTCTGTCTACAACTGTTTTAAAGTATGGCCAATTAATTGGAGCACTCTTTGATTTATAATTTTATATATTAATACTTGATATTATAACGGTCATAGCAATCGACATTCTCCCCAAGCATAATCTATCATATTACCAAAATTTTTTAAAATCGGATCAGAAATGCATAAGTTCTGCAGGCACAAATATAAAAAAGCAACATTCAGCCGAATTGCATAACCTTTCTTTTTTAAAGTCGGTTAAAAAGGGGATTTATCGGAAAAAGAGGAAACTACCTAATAACTACCATAAACTCTTCATTTTCAATTCATATATAATGTTCAATTTATTTCAACTTGAATTCATAACAACATTTAAATACATGTATGCATATTTAATTGAAATAGATTATAAAAGATATATATAAATATTTTCTGATAAAGCTTAAAATAGATAATATATATATAACATTTCTTTTTAGTATGCATAGTCAGAATTTTATGATTCTTTTGTTTTATATATATACGTAATTACATCTATATTTTTAATCAGATTGGCACTTGGAGTCCAATCTATCAGATCAACATATTGGATAATTTGATTTTCATTAGTGCTAGGTTTGAAAAAAAACGGTCATCAAATGCTATACGGCGTGATAAAGTGAATATGTACATATGGTGCGAAAGTAATTTAAGTTTGAAAATAAATTCTCATCAAACCTATTTCGTAGACTTCATGCCAAAATTGTTCGGCATCAGAAATTTAAAATATGTGTTCATTGCTTTCGTCGTTCGTTTTACTTTTTAATAGCTTTAGACAGCTTTTTTTTAAACTAGCTCAAATTAAGAAATGTTCTTATTAGCCTTAAAACGTACTGGATGCAAATACCCTAGTACATTCAGCTTTTCAATATTGAAACTATCAATTCTTGAACTATCCTCCAAACAATTTTTGATAAGATATTAATATTATGCTTTTAATATCAATTATAAAAACTTTAGAAAGGCCCTTCAGAACATATTTCACTTGCAGCTTCATGACTATTATATTAAGTAAATCTAAAATAAAATATTAAGTAGATCTAAGTTTTCTATTTTTGAGTTATTTTTATATTCTTTTTAAAGATTTTTTTTATAAAATGTTTTTGGTGGAGTTTTACTTGTTTATACTGTTAATAATAAACATCAAAAATTGTAAATAAATTTTATTTATAGGAGATAAATATTCTTGAATGATACGTATCCTTCCTAAATGTGAGGCATTATTTTCTTTTAACTGTGCACATACAAAAAAATGTTGCAAAACTGATCATTGCTCTAGAGTTCTTTTTGCAACAGATTCAAAAGACAACCATCTAAATTTAAAATAAAAAAAGGTGCCATATAACAAAAAAGGGGGGAAAAAAGTAAAATATATCGAAAAGTGGCAGATTTAGCTCTTTCGAAAAAAAGGGGAACTAAGAGGGCAAGCATTCGAAAAAGTAGCAATTTGTGACTTTAGAAGCACCAACGGTCACGCTACTTGTATTTTTAAACTTTATTCTCTTTTTAACCGATTTCAAAAAAAGAGATATCAATTCGTCTGAATGTTTTTTTTTTGTTACGTTTAGGTCCACAGAATTCAGTAATTTCTAAACCGATTTTAAACATTTTTTCTTTATTTAAAAGGCGATCTTGAAGACCTGAGTAACCGGTAGCAAAATGGCTATCAAGATGTGCTTTCACCCTCAATAACCAATATCGGTGATTTAATATTTAATCCGAATAAAAACAGCACGATTATTTTTTTTTTTTTTAATTTAATTGATTTAATTAAAAATTCCCGTGGTTTAATTGAATATTTAAAATAGATTTATAAAACAATCTGTAACATTCTGTACTTCTATATCTGACTTCATTTTATTAATTTCTTCAATTTTTTGGTTACCATAAAACTGCTAAAATAAACTTATGTATATATGCAAAATGTAAAATTTTGTTCAATGGTTAAAAAGGGTTGCTCTCTTTTGCTTAGTTTTATAAAACAAATTTAAAACTGTCATTATTATATGGGACAGTTGGTATAATTTAAAAAGATTTCAAATTATCAAGATTGGTCATATAATTTCAGTTAAGCGTGTTTTAACTAACTGAACCAGATTCTTTAATTATAAATAACAATTAGATACAAAGTCAAGAAGTGGGCCTAAAATATCAATACATATTTTCTAAAAACATGTCTCAAAAATAAAAAAAGTTATACTTTGTGAAATGCAACTTTGTTTCACCCCTTTTATCGATAAAACTGCTTATTATGTCGTTCCCCCTTCTTTTGCTACATTTTTTGATTACGGGAGTTCGCCTCTTTTCAGTTTTTTAATCAAAATTTGATAACTAATATAATTATTTTCTTACCATAACTTATATGCTTTTCGCAGAGCCCTGCAGTGTGCGGTAGAGAAAAAATTGATAACTTATCATTTTATACCATGGACGTTTTAGAATTCTAGATGTAATCTGCAAAGGTTTACCCATAATGAATCAATTACTGTTTAATTTAAAGGGGACATACTACTGCCCTGAGACCCTTTTTACCCGCAAATTTCATATCTGACCGTTTTCAATTAATTTTAATTAATTACACTGTCCAACAAATTAAGACTTTTTGAATGGAGCAGAATAGCAACCCGATAATTCTGAAAGGGTATGTTGAGAAGATCATTTTTGTAGAACAAACTTATGGTCCAGCACGTCTGAGTTTTTTGTTCAGTGGGTCAAAGTTTTAATTTTTTGTCGAAGCGAGCACTATACTGTATGAAAAAAATGCTGTAAGTTAATGTCTGAGAGAATTCTTATGGTCTGAGTTATAGTGTGGAATTGTATGAGGATTATTTTTGTGGAAGATTTTAACCCTCTAACTGGTCCCTTTATGGGTCAATTTGACCCTTTTTTTTCGAGAAAATCAAAAAATATCCTTTAAAAAAGGACATTTAAGGATTAAAATATTGTACGAAAATGTTGCCGGAAAATTTCAGTGTTGGACAGTGTTATTTTTTTTTCATAAATTTTAAGGAATTAAATACAATTAACGTAAACAATAATTTTAAACAGTAAATTTCATACTAATTTTTTTCGCAGCGTGTTTACATTCATACTTAACTCAGAACAGTCAACATGATACTAGAAGAGTTTACCCTGTTAAGGGAAATTCGTAGGAAGGTATTTGGCGACCTTCCATTCTAAGCTTTTTTATTATTAGCACTTTGATTTATTGGCATTGAATTTTATATTTTAAATGTTTTTTTACCTGTATTACTAGTCGAATTAATATATTAAAAGCATGATATAATTTTGTATGTGTAGACACGAGATAGTGGTTTAAATATTTTTGTACGTTGTACGGGCTTAAGTCTTAATAATTTAACTACCATTGAAACAGACAGTGCAAGCAATATGTGTGATGCAAAAGTCTCTTTATGTTTCGCTTAAAAAGGTAATGGAACTTTTATTTTTTTTACCTCATACAAAATACTTTTTAGCCAAATGAATTTAACAATCATACTGTTACGAAAATAAAATGTGGCAACTCTTGTTGTTGTTTCCGTATGAGCGTGGTGAATAAGTTGCTTCCACTAGTGGTCTGTGTATAGAATAATACCATTTAGCTAACAAAAGCCGAGCAATCTCAATGGCTGCGATAGTAAAGGTGCTTGCTGTGAAACAGATTGGTCATTTTATTATTTTAATTGTTATAATGCAATTAAAAAATTAGAAGCAGCAGTATAAACTTCCCGAGAAGCAAAAAGACAATTATTGTGTAAAGCCATGGCAGATAATATAGTGGAGGAGACGTCTAACTTAATATAAGAGTATCAGATAATTGTCAAGACGCCGTTTAGAATAAAAAGTAAGAACGGTAGCGGATAGCGCAGGGAAGTGTAACAGCATAACAACAGTGTAAGGCAGAAGTGTGTTTTGGCTGTTAGATAAAGGAGATGACTGGATTGAATAAAAGGCGTAGTGGAGTAGTCTGTGAATGGTTAAAGATACTAAACAAGGCATCGAGTAGTTCATGTCTCGCCGGAATAACACAGTATTGTAGCATGGATGGCTGCGTTTGTAATAATAACACAAGTTTAAGAAATATGAGACCATAGGATTCACAAGACCGTAGAATTAAGGAGTATAACGATCCACAGTGGTTTTTGCAAACAAAAGAATCCGTACGTTTGGCTTAAAATGGAAAAACGTAACAATATAATACAGAAATTTACTTTTAGCTATGGGTTCCAAAATCAAAGCAATTGTTGTCACAATTTTAAACTAGACCGAAATTTTGAAGACACATTGATTATATTATGAGTATCTTTTACATAAAGTGTCAAGTTGATCTCTTTTATATACCTTTATGTCCATGCTCATGGGAACGTAGTTCATAAATCATGAAATCTCCATTATTTTATTTTCTTTTTAAGGCTCAGCAATGCCATAATGCGATTAAAAATAGAACAATTTGCATCTATAACTGAAGTTTCTTAAATAAAGCTCTGTACAGATGGTTGTCAGATCTTACAAAACAAAAATTTTCACCACAATGTAGATTGTCAGTTCACACGATTGCAAGATTTGTCAGAAAACTGGCAATTCCATTACATGATAATAATCCCGCAATAACTTTATCTGACAACGTTGTTAGACAAAAAAAAAATTAATTCACACGAAAGTAAGAATTTCCAAGTGGTAAAAATTCGAAGCAATTTAAGAGAAAATTTTTTTAAAGTAAATAACAATAAAAGTTACAAATTAATATTATTAATCTTTATAAAAACAAATCAAATCAAATTTTAGCTGTTTGTCTATAAGTTTGACCACATACATCAACGATTGGGATACCCTTTTCTTTTTAGTTTTAACTATTTCTACTTCTTAATAAACTATACAAAATTAGTGGACATTATGTCTAATTTACAAGTGTTTGAGTGTGACGCTTCAAAAGATAGGGCTATATATGTCAAATTAATCAATTATGACCACACCCATCAATTTTTAAATTAAAATTGTATATTTGCTTTTATAGCGGAATTAGTTCCTTGTAAATTTCAATTGTCTGTCTATAACAGTTTAAATGTTTGGAAACATACATCAAATTACATTAATTATAATTAATGTATAATAATTATTGGAATACCATTAACTTTCTTAATCCAAATTTTTAATTGCATTTGTAGAGGAATTAGCAATAAAGATTCTTTGTTAATGTAGTGTTCGATATGTAATAACAAAGATGTGGTTGAAAGCAGACTAACTAATAATCATTCATTTATTAAAGTCATTGATAAATATAACGGTACACTTAAAATATTACAATTAAAGTATGTAAGACACAAACGATTACTATACAGGGTGCTGCATTGGATATGCATCATTTTCTCCCCAATTCAATAAGACACAAAATAACACTTAAATAATAAAAACAATAAATAAACAACAAAAAAATCTCTTTTTCATATTGAACTAATATTGATATAAATAAGTTATAAATCGACTCAATCATGATTATAACACAATACAATTATGCAAACTTAAAATCTTTCATCTCTACATTCTCTTTGCTTTTCTCAAAAGATTCCTGATGTTTTTCAGACCACATCCATTTTACATCTTTTCTTGTTAGGTAATGTAATAGATGTAGTTCAGCTGATAAATTGGGTACACAATTGTTATAGTAATTAATCATGCCAAGGTACGACTTCAGCTGGCTTTTATTTGTTGGAGCGGGGGCATTTATTACGGCTTCAATTTTCGATTTTGAAGGCACGATACCCTTGCTGTTTATAGTATATCCTAAGGAGTCAATTTCCTGTTCGAAGAATTTACACTTGTCAAAGTTTACTTTCACATTAAATTGCAGTAGTTTATTCATTGTATTTTTCAGATTTTGTTCACATTCTAATAAATCAGCCCCCCTATCAATATATCATCAAAATAAACCAAGGTTTTGTCCAACCCTTTTAGTATTTCACCTATAATTTTTGTAAACAATTGCGGTGCGGTTTTTAAACCATAAACAAGACGCGTATATTGGAACAGTCCACGGTGTGTGTTAATCGTTAACAGTTCTCTTTACCGCTCTGTTACGGCTACCTGCAGGTAAGCTCCTGTTAGATCTAACTTACAAAAGAATTTCCATCCAGCTAAACTCGCAAGAATATCATCAACTCGAGGGATCACATAATGTTCCATTTCAACAAAACGATTCAGCGTTCGTCGGCAATCTACACAAATTCTTATTGATCCGTCACCTTTGTTTGCTATTACAATAGGACTGGCCCATCTGCTCCTAGTTACTGGAATAATTACTCCATCACTGCACATTTTATCTAATTCGTCTTCTACTTTCTTTCTTAAACCATATGGTACGGGATATGCTTTAGAAAATATCGGATACGACTCGTCTTTCAAAGAAATCTCTGCAGTATACTCTTTTATTGTTGAAAAGTTTGAATTTGAAAATAATGATTTATACATATCAAAATTAAAATTTCTATTAATACTTTTTATATCGCCAAGTATACTACGCCAATTTGGTACTAGTAAATCTAACCAATTTCGTCCCATTAAAGAAGTGAATTTTAAGAACTTATTATCATTTTGTAATTGAATATGCTTAAAATATTTATTATAATCAGATATATGAATAACTGAAACACATGCTCCAGTGTCAACTTCCATTTCAAAATAAATTTTAACTTTAATTACTAAGCTTTTAACATAATTATCAGTTTTAAATAAATTTTTCAAATTATTTAAATAATCTCTATCATTGCTCCTACTGTAATCAATATTGTTTACCCTTATTCTGCTCTTACTTTTACGTTCTCTTTGCCGATTTTCATAACCTTCTTCACCATTTTGTCTGACCCAGCAATTACGTTCAATATGGCCCCGTCTTCGACAATAAAAACATACGACCCTGTTGCTATTTTCTCTTCTTTCGATTACGTCTTGCCTGCCTCTGCTTTGCTGCTGTTGTATCTTCCTTGAGTACTTTGTATGAAAAGGTGGTTTTTCATGAATTGATTTATGTACTGTGTTGTTTCTTAGCATCTCCACATGGTTTTGATTCATGTCTAAAGACAAAGCAAGCTGACATGCTTTTTCAAATGAGGTTACGTTTGTATCATTCAATAGGTTGTTCTGTATGTTCTCGTTGTTTAGGCCACACACAAATTTTATGAGAAGAGAAGAATATTCCAAATTCGCATTCTTGGGACAACTGCTTTAATTCGATAATGTAATCGGATATCGTTTCGGACAATTGTTGATCTCTTTTAAAAAATTTGAAACATTCCACAATTATATTTTTCTTTGGTTTAAAATGTGAGGACAATTTGTTCACAATAGTTTCAAACGTAAAGTCATTTTCAGTTTTTGGTGATAAAATTGAACATAGAGTTTTATACAACTCCGGGCCTCCTAGGCTTATTAGGAAAGATGTTTTATCTTCACTGGTCTTTATTTTATTTAATGACAATAAGTGATTTAGTCTGTTGATGTACAAACTAAAATCATCACCAATATTATAAGCTTCAATTGCTCCTATTAATGGGATCGGTGTTTCAGACATTTTTTTTTTCCAGCTTTCATTAACTAAAATTATTTTAATATATTTTGTTTTGTTTGCCTCGTTGCCAAATGTAGTGTCCGATATGTAATAACAAAGATGTGGTTGAAAGCAGACTAACTAATAATCATTCATTTATTAAAGTCATTGATAAATATAACGGTACACTTAAAATATTACAATTAAAGTATGTAAGACACAAACGATTACTATACAGGGTGCTGCATTGGATATGCATCAGTTAATATCAATCGTCTATTTACAAATATCATACATATAAAATTTAACGATCTATTGGGTCACCCTTTAATTTATAATTTTGAATATTTATACTTGTTAGTATAATGGTCATGGTTATCGACATTCTGTCCAACTTTGAAGTGTTTGTCTATAACGGTTCAAAAGATTGGACCATATCCCTGTAGATAACGTGACTAGTCTAGGTAACCTAAGTGTATAGGCAAAACATGATCCATTTAACATTACGGTGTCCTAGGGCTGGACCATATAACCCAGATTTGCATTACAAGGAGGTGGTTTCAAAACTACTCTATGTCACAACACGATGGAACACCTTAGAGGGTTTGTTTTAAAACTACTCCATATCACTACTCTATGAAACACCCTGGAGGGCTAGTTTTCAAGCTACTCTATTCTAGTGCTCCATTAAACTCCAAAAATAAAATTTGACATGAAAGTTGTTTATTTTTTGATTTATTAAAAACAGGAAGTAAATTACATTTATATATGTTTGTACTTATAAAAGCTTTCATTTTCTATTGTAACAACAAAAAAAAGGAACACATTCACATTATGATGCGTTTTAAATTAACTGCGACATTTTCATCAAATCTTGGTTAAAACCGAAATGCGCATATTGACCGGACTGCACAGTCACTATGTTTGGTGGTGTTTCAATATTTTGGAAAAGCGTCAGTGGAGATAGAGGCACATCTACACCAAGAGTTCTTAGTATAGCCAAAAGTTCTCTCATGTTCTTCCTTGAAGTTCTGCTTCTTAACTGCCGTTGCCCTAATTCACAAGCTAACCTGTTATTGCCGTATCCCTTATCCAAATTATGATGCACCGAGGATTTCGTTTCGGCAATCTAAAAAGTTATTTATGCATACAATTGCTTCACTTGCACTTTTTAATCTTTTTAAATAATTTTATTTTTCTATTTTTACAAGTCGCCGTTTATGTCGCGCTCTACAGTTCATATTCCTTTTTATTAATAATATGTACTTTTATATTAATTACATACTTTTATAATAATTTCAATTTTACCACTTTATATTGTACAATGTACATATACAAAATTTTTAACGAAAATAAACAATAAACTCTTGTTGAAAAATAACACGGTCCATGACTGCATTACATAGGACCATGTTGTAGCTAGTCCACTTCAGTTACAATGGACCATATTGCCAAAAATTATCTGCAGGCATAATTCAATTTACATGAAAACTTTCGGACACTACAATACTTGTTTCGAATTCGGGTTTCAAATACTTTGAGCATTGTTCCTAAAGTACTAGAGGCCTTTTACAAAGTATTTGTAAACAGGAGGTTCTTTCCCACCATCAAAATTGTCCCGTGAATTGTGGTGGCTGTCCATTTTTTTTATTTTATACTTTCTTTTTACTCCTTTATTTTAATTTTGTTTAAAGCACTTATTTTAATTTCTTCATTTACTTTTATCTGACAATGATTTCGTTGTCAGATGTTTAATTTTTCCAACATATTACAATTCGTATTGAACTGACAATGCCTGGCAATGTTCTGACAATGGAAAATAAAAGTGTTCCCACAATTGTTAGATGTCCGACAATATTTTATCAGGTAGACGTCTGACATTTATCTGACAATGGTTTTTCTGACAATAATGTCAGACAACAATTGTAATTTTACACGATTTTAGGCGTTTTCTGACAATATTGTAAGATCTGACAACCGTCTGTACAGAGCTTTAGTCATAAAACTTTTTAGCCACCAGAAAAAATAAGCAAGAATTTAACGTTTTTTTAGAATTCTTTTACGGCAACTTATTAGCAAATTTGATCGTTCTCAATTACAAAATAAATTCAGGTTAGTAAAATTGATTCAAAAGAAAAGTGAATGTGTTAATGGGAAGGAGAAACCTATTGTATCTAAACATACATACATACGGGTATATGTGTGTGTATACTACCCTGCAGGAGGATAAGCGTTAATTGTCTTTAAGCTACTGTTACCAATACTAGTACTGCAAGCACTAGTTCAAAAGGTGATAGAATATATATAGAAATATACTAGTACTTCATGTAGTTCATTTGTAGACTGATTTGACTTTCAGAATTTCATATTAATTTTTGATGATGTTTTTACCCGAATTGCGAATTCGCATTTCGATTTATTTTTTTTTTTTTTTTTTGTTGTTATAACAAATTTAAAACAATAATATAAGTAAAGCTCGATTTTCTTGTGTGTAAAAAGTGACATTAAAAAAAATTAAATTAAAAAATAATTTAAACATTTTTTGAACATGTTTTTTGTTTAAAATTGATGTTCGAATGTAAAACTAGCGATCTTTTTTTAAAATACTGAAGGAATTTTTCGACGTTGAGTGAAGTTACACAATCTTTAATACCTGCATGTAGTTGAAATTATGGAAATCAATAATATTGTGGTTTTCTTCCTAAAATACAGAAAGTTAATTGTTTAGTTTATGGTGAAGTATCAAATAATATGTATATGGTGGAGTAACAAACGTTACTCAAGTTGCACAGAATTGCTAGTGGAATGAGTGTGCCCTGAACAACATGTTGAAAATCCCGGAAATTGCTTCAAGAGCCATAAATTAGTGAGTTTAAGACAAACAAAAATGTTAAAATGTGTTACACAAATAGATATTTTTAAAATAAATTAAAAAAATAAATTCCTGTGTAAAAAATAGAGTACTGTGCAATATAAATCCTGGAAAAATCGAATTTGTGAAGAAATTGTAAATCGACTTAAACTATAAAATAAGTGATATAATTAACCTACCGACAAAAGATTACGAATTATCAAGTCAGTCTTTAAAAAAGTTAAAGAAATGGTTTATACAGAAAAAACCCACAATAAGATGTGCTAAAATTTTTGTCAATTTTGTCTGTGAAAGGCTTGGTTTTTTTGCTATCTCTAAAAGGTCTGCTTGGAAAAACGAGCGAAATTGAAATCCGAAGTGTTTCATCTGTCAGTTTTTACTATTTAGGAATAGAGAATCACCTGAAAAAAGTAAAAAAATGTTTTCGGAAAACCAAATTGCATAGAAAATTATTTGCTATAAACCAGTTCCTAATGCAGAACTAATTGTATCTGACTAGAAGAAATGGCACTGACATCCACCTTGAATCTATTGTACTAGTTCTTATTTAAAACCAATACTACTAGTTTTTCATGAAGAACTAATTGTACTAGTATCTACCTAGAATCAATTATACTAGTACTCATCTAGTACTAATAGTACTAGTATCGGCCTAGTATCCATCTAGTACAAATGGTACAAGTAATTTTCCTAACACACTCAATGTTAATTTGAGCATTAAGATGATATAGGAAAGTTTACGGTTGGGAACTAGTACTGGTGATTTTTGTACTAGTACAATACTCAGTTGATACTATTTGATCTCCTGCAGGGTATATTCTGTGCGTTAATTGTGTTACATTCTTTTATCAATACCAATTTTGCGGAGCTGAGTTTTGTTTTTAGTGGACAGACGATCGCAAAATGGATATAAATTGATTGAACATAAATTAAATAAATTAATAAAATATAAATTGAAAAATAGTTAAGAGTTCATTAAAATTATTTCAATATTCAGTACATATAGTGCGGTATATTTGCGTGGAAATTAATTGTTAATTAAAGAAATTTTCGCGGGAGTACGTGTGTGAACAGAGTATTAGTATTAATTGAAAACACTGATGGGTGTATTTATATTGTTATACACTACATTGTTTTCTTAACATTATAATTTATTTTTTCGAAGGCTTCCTCCCTAAATATTAAAGTAAAACTAAATTTATTTCGAAATGTGATATATTTCCACTTTATATATATTTACTTTAAAACTTATTTATAAAATAAATTTTAATCAAGTTACTTTTAAAATTTGTGTTTACTGAAATGTTGAAAAAAATGATTAGTCTAGTTTTTGTGTTGAAATAAATTGAATTCTTTTGTTAAAAAAATAATTGATAGTATAAGAATAAATCATTTGACGACTAGGAAAAATGGAAAATACTATTGAAAAGATATTGGAGCGCCAGCAGATATGGTTAAGCCAAAGGAATTCAAGTTCTACAACTGCGAATAATGTGGCAGTACCCAAGTTTCAACAATTTGATGAAGACTCAAATGATTTTGATACGTACAGAAGACAATAGAAAAACATTTCGAGGCATACGGCGTTGAAGATGAAAAAAGGAAAAAGTCTTTCTTTTCGTCATGGATTGGTGACAAATGTTATCGGTTATTGCAGAAAGTGATTGGAAAATACGGTCTGGAAATTTTATCGTACCCACAGTTAGTTTCGAAATTGGATGCTCACTACAGGAGCAAAATACACATAATAAAATCAAGGTATGAATTTTATAAAAGAACCAAACGTGAAAGTGAAAGTTACAATCAATGGGTAACAGAGTTAAAAGGTATGGCCAGAGATTTTAAATTTGTATGCAAGAATGAAGCTTGTTGTAGTGATTTTTCTGAAGAATTAATTCGTGATATTTTAATTCTATATACACCGAATGAAGCAGTGAAAACCGCAGCATTGCATAAAGATGAGCCAACATTAGAAGAGGTGTTACAGATTGCTGAAACATTTGAAGCTACGCAAAATATAGTTAAAAGTATTAAATCGAATCAAGCTGCAGATATTTTCGCGGTAAAACAAGGCCCAGGGAAACAAAATCGCCATTATTCTCAAAATACTAAAAAGGGTTGTCAAGAGAAGAAAAATCAGCCAAGACATCGGTGGCCAGCATGTTCCGGTTGTTTTAAAAAACATGATAAGTCAAGTTGTAAATATTTAAATGCTCAGTGTTTTATTTGCAAGAAGACAGGACATATTGCATCGGTATGTAGATCAAAATTTAATTCTAAAACTTATGTGAATTATCTGGAAGAGGAAACGGTTGATGACGTAAAAAGTATTGTGGAAGATGAAAGCACAATTTTGACATGTAATGCTGTAGATAATATTATTTCACGGTCTGGAAATAAAACGGTTATAAGCGTTAAATTAAATAATCGGGATATGAAATTTCAGTTTGATACTGGTGCAATGCGTTCAGTTATTGGCTTAGAAAGTTATAAAGCATTAAAGAGCCCTCTTTTAAAAGCAACCTCTGTTAAACTTTTTGGATACGGAAATGTTCAAATTCCAGTTTTGGGTTCTATTGCAGTAGATGTTCAAATTCAGGATGAACGTAAATGTTTGGATCTTATTGTTGCTGACTCATATGACTGTAGTAACATTTTCGGCTTAAATTGGTATGATGAGTTCAAAATAGGTCAGATATTTAAAGTTGAGGCAAATCCTAATTTAATTTTTTTTCAAACGAACTAGGGTTATGCACTATGGAAATGGGACACATTTACATGAAACCCGATGCCAGACCAAAATTTTGTAAGCCAAGACCGATTCGATATTCAATGTATGATTCTTTTAAATTTTCTCAATGGGCATCGCCGTTGGTAATCGTGTCGAAACCAAACAATAAGATTCGTGTTTGCGCAGACTTTAAAGTTACAATAAACCCTCAAATGGATATAGAAAGGTATCCAATTCCACGTATTAGGGATCTGTTCCATAATATCAAAAATGGTAAATCGTTTTCAAAGATAGATTTATCTGATTCGTATTTGCAAATAGCAATGGACGAAGAATCCAAGCGACTTTTAGTTGTAAATACACCACTAGGTCTCTTTAAGTCCAAAGATTGGCATTTGGTTTAGCAAGTGCACCTGCTATATTTCAACGTATAATTGAGCAAACAATAAGTGACATTCCAGGATGCATTAATTATCTAGATGATATAATATGCAGAGGTACGACAGAAGAAGAACATTTAAAAAATTTGCGAGCATTGTTTCAAAGATTAAAGGATAGTGGTTTTCGTTGTAATTATTCTAAATGTAATTTTTTCAACCACAAATAAAATTCTTAGGACATATTGTAAATAGCGAAGGAATTTTTCCTTCAGGAACGGGAACGGAAGCAATTAAGAATCTTCCAAGGCCCAAAAACTTAACCAAGCTTCAATCTTTTATGGGAAAAATAAATTATTATTGTTCTTTTATAAAGAAATACGCAACCGTTTGTGGTCTATTTAATCTTCTTCGTAAGAAAAATCAAAAATTTCTTTGGGGAAGAGAGCAAGAAAACGCGTTCCAAGAGCATCGAAGACTTTAACTGATCACCAGAAAAATTAGAGTCAAATCAAAAAAGAAGCTTTATCGATTACTTTTGGAGTACAAAAGTTTCATCAGTATTTGTATGGTAGGAAATTTATTCTATTTACTGACCACAAACCACTTGTTTCAATATTTAATCCAGCGAAAGGAAATAAAAATACATCAGCACATAGGATTCAGCGATGGGCCTTAATATTAACAAATTATAATTATGAAATACGGTATAAATCTACTAAACAACATGGTAATGCTGATGCTTTGTCTCGTTTACCTTACAAAGGAGATACCAAGTTTGATGAGTCGATTAGGTAAATGACATTTCCTTCGAAGAACTTTTAAGTAGTTTTCCATTGGACTCCACAAAAGTTGCAGAATATACGAAAAAAGATAAAGTTTTAAATAAAGTTTATGATTATATTATGCGTGGTTGGCCTGATAAAATTACAGATAAAGATTTGATACCATATTTTCGACACCGCTTTAACTTAACGCATAGTAAGGGACTTTTAATCTTGCAAACGGATTACAGTCGTATAGTAATTCCAAGTCTATTAAGAGAGAAAATTTTACAACTTATACATCAAGGACATTGGGGAATCATTCGCATGAAACAAATGAGTAGACGATACTGCTGGTGGCCAGGCATTGATAACGACATATCTACTGTTGCGTCTTCTTGCGACGCATGCAATATTGGCAGTTTTGATCCACTAAAACAATTTTCTGGTTGGCCTAAATCTTCATCTCCTTGACAGAGAATACATTTAGATTATGCTGGTCCGTTCAAAGATTTTATGTGGTTAATAGTAGTTGATTCATATTCCCAATTCCCATATGTTGTAAAGATAAAGAATGTCACATCAAGTTCTACAATAAAATCGCTACAAAATATTTTTTCTATTGAAGGTTTGCCGGAAACTATAATTACACATAATGGAACACAGTTCAGTTCAGACGAATTTAAAAATTTTTGTCAAACCAATGGAATTCAGCACTTAACCACTGCACCTTTTCATCCTGCATCAAACGGATTCGCTGAAAGATTTGTTCGTTCATTTAAAACTTGTCTTAAGAAACACCTAACTTCTGGAAATGATTTAGATTCTTCTCTTTTATCGTATCTCACTACATACAGATCAACTCCTAATAAAGAGGGAAAATCTCCTGCTGAAATCATTCATGGTCGACAACCTCGTATTCTACTCTCGTTGCTGAAGCCTTCAATTTATACTCAAAATGCAAAAGATGACATTTCAAGTAAAAGGAAGTTAAATGTCAATGATCATGTGATGTGCAAAAATTTCGGTTTGGGTGAAAAATGGCAACGGGGTATAAATTTAAAACGTATTGGAAATGTTATGTATTTAGTCCATGTTGGTGGAAAAATTATAAGACGGCATATTAACCAATTAAAACCTGTCAAAAGTAAATTTGAATTCATAGATGTTCAGCAAACAGCCCACAATTTAGTAGATAAATGTTTTTCACCAAATTCCGTGCAATACGATACGTTTTCTACAGGGTTTCCATCAATGGGGCGAATTTAGAACAATTACCAAGCCAAGCTGTTGTTTCAAATAACGTTAATAACTTACCTGCTGCTTCAAGTCCATCTCGTTCACGTCGCATTAAAGAAAATGTTATGCCAACAACTTCAACTCGATTAAGAAGATCTGAGCGGCTAAAACGCAAAGCAGACAAAACTTCTTCTCTTATTATTCAGAAATTGGCGAAGAGGAATTGATATATTTCCACTTTATATATATTTACTTTAAAACTTATTTTTAAAATAAATTTTAATCAAGTAACTTTTGAAATTTGTGTTTACTGAAAATTTGAAAAAAATTAGTAGTCTAGTTTTTGTGTTGAAATAAATTGAATTCTTTTGTTAAAAAAATAATTGATAGTATATGAATATTTCAAAATGCCAGAAAAATATTTCGAAAGTTTTACTCGTGCTTCAGAAGCCATTTTTAAATTTGAGGTAAATTTTAACAAAATTCGCGATGAAGATTATCAAGGCTATATTAGTAAAATATTAACTGATTAATTAGAAAAGCTTTGGGAAAAAGTCAAGATTGAATACGAGCAGTGTTTAATTGATTTAAAAGCGTCCCTGAAAGTAAAATTTGGAGTGTTAAAAGTTGCTGAAGGGAAATATGCAACCACCCATAACGCATACGTTCGGTGTACGAATGCAATAAAAATGAAACGTAATGTCATAGGGGCAAAGGCCGAACCGAAAAGTTCTAAAAGTTTTGAAGACTCGGTTGGCTATAATTCTTGCCACAACCTACCCCTTTCACCATGTGATACGTTAAGCGGTAACTAATGCTGGGTTTGACATCTCGTGGAAAGATCTATGTATATTCTCGAATTTTGGTTAATAATCAACTAAAGAGTCACGGTATTAATAGTTTTTTAATTGCTATGTCGGTTTACAAAATATATACTCATAACTGGAATCCGGTTATGGTTTTTACTTGCCTCCAACGATTGCCGAATAAAACAGTCACATTTTGGGAGCAAAATATAAGGGACAAATATGCTTTGTCTCTTTGGAAGGACTCAGACATATTCTTAACAAAACGAATTCAAACTTTAGATTATATCACAAATCTCACAAATATAGAAACAGAAAGAAAAAACGTTGAACGAAAAGTGAACTGTCTAATACAGTTTCATCTAATTACTGTGTTTTATGTCTGAGGCAATCGATCGATCTGGCCGAGTTTGTCCTCGGTTTAAATAACTGTCCGTATCTGGGCGTGAACTGCTTGTTGAAGTCAAAGGTTGAAAAAGTGATCATAATTTCTTCATTTGTAGTTAGACTTAATCGCAATGCTCCAATAGAAAATTTTGTGAATAATAACAATAACAATAGTAATAACCTAAATTATTAATTTAGATTTTCACAGATCACAGAATTCGTCTGTTTTGTCATGATACTACGTTTCTGGCATATACCTTAATTAACCTAGCTTCAAAAGCTTTTTTTCATTCAAAACGTTTGCGAAATCAATTACAAATTCCGTCACATTCTCCGAATACAAAGAATTCTGGCGTTAGTAAAGAAGCTTCATCGACTTAAAAGAAAAATTTGCACAATTTGAGTGGGTTCTCCGGTGAATAAAGGAATTGAGTTAAACAGAGTTAGAGTTTTACCATCAATTTCAACAACAACTTTTACAAAAGTAGGACAGTTGATCTTGCTTGGCTGATTTATACCCAAAAGTAGTCCTTGGCGAAGTTCGCAAAAATATTTTTGGATCTCTAATTCTGACAGGTCCAATTGAAGTTTCAGTTATTAATTCTATTAAGGTTTCTTCGACTGCCGTTACCTTTTACGAAAAAGACGAAGAAGAGATTTGGGAATTAGAAAAAAGTTCAAAAAACAATATTGTTACTCCATATCAGGGATTCTGCTAGTAGATATATCGTCTCGCTACCTTTAAGCCTGAATTTCCTCGGAAAATTAATTTAGGCATTTCAAGGTCTAGCGCTATGAAGCAGTTTATGAGAACAGAAGCTTTTTTCGTAAACCTGAAATTAGGAGTATGTATGATGTATTTAAGGGTTACTTTGAATTAGGTCACTTACAACGACTAAAGTTCTATGATCAAGCTCTCACAAGTTCATGCTATTTGTCAAATCACCCAGTGCAGAAACCGTAGAGGAAAACAACGAAAGTAAGGGTCGTTTTTAACGCATCGAATAAATCCTCCTAGTAGGGCCTAGTCTGAAGGCTGATTTTGTCAATTTTATAATGCGTTGGCATTTCTTAGAGTTTGTGTTTAATTACGATATCTCTAAAATGTATAGGCAGATTGGCGTCCATTCTTCTTATACAATTTTTCAAAGAATCCTTTATAGGTCGACATCTGATCATCAACTGAGCGATTATGAGTTACAGACTCAACTTTTTGGATTAAATTGCGCACCTTATTTGGCAATTAGGACTTTGCTGAAATTGGCCGATGATTGTGAAGACGGAGTTCAGAAATTTTATGAAAAGGTATGTCGACAATGATATTTTGATTGGATCGCATGAGGTTTCAGGTGCTTTGCTGGCCAGGGATCAGTTGACTTCTGCGTTGTTATCTGCGCGTTTCGAGTAAAGGAAGTGGACATCAAATGAGAGAACTATTTTCAATGGGTTGTCTGCTTGAATTAAATCAGGGTATACATTTGGTTTGATAATATCAGTTGGGATGACGCACTAACATCTTCTATGGAAAAGGAATGGTTGAAGTTTTTCGAATTTTTTCACCAAGTAAACTTCATTAAAGTCCTAAGATGGGTAAACTATTACAAACACTCGACTGCAGGAACTTCATATATTTGCCTCAGAAAATGCATTCGCGGCGGTAATTTATATCTGAACTGAGTCACTAAGTCAAGAAATTCATACTTATTTGTTATCCTCTAAGACAAAATTTGCACCACATAAATCAGTTTCGTTATCTCGTCTTAAATTATGCGGAGCAGTTTTGGTATCAGAATTCTTAAAAAAATATCTTTAGGGAAATTGAAATAAATCGATCCTGATGGCGTTTATTCTTGGACAGATTCAACGATTGTGCTGCCTTATCTTCGAAAACCTACTTGTTCTTAGAACACGTTGGTCGCAAATAGCGTTTGTCCTTTTTAGGAAAATACTGATAACCACAATAGGTTTTATGGTCATTCAGAGGACAATCCTGCGAATCTGTGCAGCCGGGGGATGGATCACCTCACTTTGTAGAAAAATTAACGCTGGTGACGCCGCTCTATATGGAACAAAGCAAAAATCGCTGGTGTAACCCAACTTTAGAAAATCTGGAGCCTAGTTCTCTAATTCTCGTAACTAAAGCTAAATCTTAATCACTAAAAACAAATCACGGCGAATATTTTAGCTATATAGCTAAATTGGTATTCTCTAATAGTAATCGCTTAGCTAAAATTTTAAATTTTTGCCGTAGCTAATTTGCTATCACTATACTCATCCTTTCCTTCTACTTTGATAAATTGCTGTTAAAAAGAGACAAATATATTGTGGTAGATTAGCGTTTACCCACAAAAAGCTTTCAATGTATGTATATGATGTATTTATAAAAGTAATTTTAAATTGTATAGAAAATTTTTTAAATCCTCCAAATATACACACTTATAACGTATGTATTTGAATAACAAAAAGGTGTAAATTAAATGTTGCGGTTAGCCATGGAATTATCAACTACCGCAATGATGGAAATATATTTTCAAGATGCAACACTATTTTACACTAATATTTTGTACAAAACAATCGTCAACAACAGCCTTTGAAGAATAAATAGATTTAAATTAAAATTAAAAAGCATTTAAAATTAAATTACGGGTATTTTAATACAATTTATTACCTTTAAAATATTGTGCTACTTATCCCAAAGAAATTATTAAAGTCACCGATTTTGATTATTAAGGTCAAAGCACGTCTCGATGGCCACTTACTTATTAATTTTAATTATTAATTTGCAAGTGCCCATGAAAAAAACATATATAAATTATGGCGTTGTTTTATTTTTCATCATCTTTTAATTGTATAGAAGAGCCAATAAAAAAGTAAGCAGTATACAGTAGATGAAGAAAAATAAAACAGTGTTGTTTATTGTTGTTTTTGCTTTGATTTTTGTCTTAACTTTATTGCTTGGACAAAAATTTTTAGTTTATTTAAAATGTTTGTGAGAAGTTTCCTGAAGAGCTAAGTTAGCGGTAGCGAAATGGACATCGAGACATGCTTTCAATTAAATAATGCTTTCAATTCAATAATCGGTGATTTTAATAATTTGTTCAGGATAATTAGCACAGTATTTTTAAAGGTAAAAATCATTTTAATCTTTTGAGAATATCAAATAAATTGGCAAATATAGTGAATTATAATTAATTTACATAAAATATACAAATAAAAAATGTATATTTTTTACCCAAATTTTAGCACTCAAAAATATTTGTTGCTAAAATTTTTTTATTTTTTATTTAAAATCGCTTATTTGAAATAGAGAATACAAGATTAGAAAATTTTAACGATTACAATAAAGACTAAAATTATGGCGAATTGGATTTTTAGACATCGCCAAATTAAGCAATATACATTACAGAATTGCTTTTACAGCTAAAAAAGCGATGGAGTTTTAGCTTTAGCGACTTACAGAATAAGGCTGCTGGACACAGATATAGAAAGTCGAAGTGTGAAAGTTCATGCATCATTTTTTCTAAATGTTAGGACATTTTGGAAAGTTATTCATCACTAGACAGGGCTATGTGCGTCATGGCTTTTATGTTTAGATTTCTTTAATTATGAGAATAATTTCGTGTCTATTGATGAGCTTAAAAAGGTAAATATATGCTTAGCATTTATTACTCAGAAGGTCTATTTCGCTGAGGAGTAGAGAACTCTTTTGAATAAGATGCTCTTTTCTCCGAAAATTTCATTAGGACGTTTGAATCCATTTCTTGACGTATTAGGACTAATGCTATTAATGGGCCGATTTGTAAAAAATGAGCCCAGAATGTGTTCCTCCTTTGGTCATATGGGCTTGACATGGCGTTTTATATCGGCTGGAGCTCCTCACATGAGCGGCGCTTGTGAAGTTGGGGGTTGAAAATTTTAAGCTACATTTTCGAAAAAGCGTACAATCTTGCCGTTGTACTTTTAAAGAATTATCAATAAAAGAATAGAGGCTTATCTGATTTCTCGTCCCTGGTAAACCGATTGCTTTAACCCCAGGATACCTCTTGATGGGCTCGGCCATTTTGGCTCCGTTTCAATAGACTACAGTATAGCTAATAAAGGCTTTGATTCATGAATTTTGTAAAAGATGGAAAGATGAGTATAACGCAGGTTTACACAAACGCTAAAAATGGCAAAAGAAAAGTTGCTGTAAATGACATAGTTGTAATATAGAATTAGCAATTGCCAGCAAAATCGTGAAAGTTAGAAATAGTGGCAAAGATTTATACTGGTACTGACGGCCATGTTCAGCTTTGCTTACCAAAGATTTTCTGCAAGTTTATAAAGACGTTGCCACTTTCTTAAATAAAATAACATTAAATATATCTATAAATCCATGGATGGTATGACTTTACGTTCATGAACATTATGTCCGTGGGCGTTATGACATGCCACCTTGAGCTTAATGTAAAAAAAGTTTAGTTTAAATTATAAAATATTCAAATTTTAAAGTTCTAGTTATTTATCATTTTTTAGCCTCTTTTAAGTCGTCGTCTAAACATTTTATCATAAGAAAAGTTGGCAATCTTGGTATGAAGCTCGCCATTTAGTAAAGAAAGAATTGATTATGTTAACCCTAGTAAAAAGATAGCGAATTAGCATAAAAGGATGATTTTCTACGCGTGCGACAGTTGCAAATAGTCTCTCAAAGCGGCAGGTTATTCACCAGCGTATAATTTATGTATTGAATTAGCACTATGAAATAAATTACTAGATGCAAGGCTAACAGGTAAATAAAAACAAAATTTTACATTAATTGTATTTAATTTCTTCACAAATCAGCGTATTATAATATTGTTATGAAATAATTATTATCACAATCTTCCACAAAAATACTTATACAAAACAAAAATAATAAGGTGCAATTAGTATTACGTTTCGATCACATTAGAGTTGTCTTGTTGAAGCACGATCAGCGCAGCTGTACTATTTATTCAACTGACCTTACAAATCTGTAAACACTTATCAGAAACTCTAAAAAGCCATTTTTATATCCTTCACCACAAACAAAAAAGGGTATATATTAATTTGTTATTCTGTTTGTAATTTCTACAATATCCGTTTTCGACCCCATAAAGCATATATATTCCATATATATATTGTTCCATATCTTTTTTTTAACTTTTCTGCATGTGGTTGTGTTACAACTTATTCAATTCTTACTACGATTACTTCTTTACTACAATTATACTATGATCTGATACAGAAACATTCTCATACTCAGCTGGGACACAATCCTAAGCAAAACTTACAACTTTTTGAACAGAAAAACAATAGAATTTCTTATGCCGATTTATATGTACATGCGTTTATATATCGGTTGAAGGGTATATAAGATTCGGCATAGCCAAATAATATCACTCCTACTTGTTATTCTGTAATATTTTCTAAAACAACTGAACAGATAAAGAATTTGTTACGATGCACTGGGACTTTCTTTATTTCATGCAAAATAGTATTAGAATTTTTGCATCAAAAAAAAAATGTGAAATAAAATACTTTTTAAGGAAATCACTTAATTGTCGTTCCCTAAAGAAAAAAAATAATTGTATGAAATAAGAACACAAAAAATACACAACAATGAATACACTCGGACAGAGTACAAACACAAGTAGTAAATTATAAGACTACAAAAGTTTCTTTTTGTGGAAATAAACGTTTAAATGAAAATTTGTACGTAAACAAATTTTGCATTATTTTATACTTTTGTTTCCATTTCTTTTCTACTTTTTCTTTGTTGTACTTGTGTATGTACTTGTAGTTATAAAAGCCAAACTTGAAGCTGGTGACTTCTGAACGCATGACATATAAATCCTTTGATACTTCCACATTTATAAACACATTATTGTACACAAGAGGTTAGTTGTATCCTTCTTTCTTCATTTTTTTTTTTTTTTTTTTTTTGGTTTTTGTATTTCACTTTTAACAACTATTAAAAGTCCATAAATAAAACGTGAGTAAAAGAATTTGGAATGCAGAGGAAGCAAATTATAATAGTAGATGTCACAACCATAATGTTTTAAAATGGAAGAGTTCATAGGCAAACGTAACAATCGAAACATTAAAGACCCCAAGAAAATTTAAATTTGTAAATATCCAAGTGCTGACACCATTTATCAAACGCACAAACATACAAATAAACACGCTCAAACACTCTCAATTTTAAACTTAATATTTTACTACTGCCTTCTTCACAATTGGACCAATAAACCACAACTTAATATTAATATGAAGCTGGAAACATGCCAAATGAGAAATATATAAACTTAACCCTTTCGGGACTACTGGGATAATACGTCCCAGCAATTTTCAAACTGTCTTTTTTCTTTATTTTCAACGCAATCGCCAGGGAGGTAGAACTCCCAAACGTCCAAAAACGGATAGCATTAACATTGGAGACCACTTGCCAGTAGAGTAAGAGCAGCGTTGTCGCTGTGTCCGCTGTTCTTCACTTGGCATTAAAAAGCGAAAAAAGATGATATGCTCAGGTTGTAACAACGCCTTATGTTACAAGTGTTTTGGGCCATTCCACAAATAAATACCTAATTGCATTCCTTAAGTGTTAAAAATAAATGTAAACTTTTATCTAAATCTAAAAATATTTATATTTTAGTTATCTTTTTGATTTCGAATCGCTCTTCGAGAACACTGATTGGGATTTTATGCCCCATGAAAATACTTGTTGGGATTATATGTCCCAGGATAAAAGGACGATTTTAAAATGTTTAAGTATGGAGAACATAATACTTTTATCATACCTTTTAGAATATGAAAAAAATTTTACCATACATAAATTGGTTTGCAAAATAAAACTCCGTCCCGAAAGGGTTAAATTAAAAAAAAAAAACATTACTTAAATAAAATAAACAACGGTTTTTTTTTATTAAATTAAGTAATTTTCAAAGCAATCTTTTGTTCGTGCTATTTTTATCCCTATTTAATTTAATAATTAAATCACCGATAAATTATCGTAGTTTTTTGTGAATTTTTATTCAACTGTATAAAAGAGCCGAATAATCAGCCGTATACAGTGGAGAAAGAATAAGTAAGAGTGCTATATTCGGCTATGCGGAATCTTATATTCCCTTCATAAATTATGTAAATCTAGTTTAGTGAAGCCACTCCAAAAAAAATTTGGTACTGCATATATATAATTTTACATTAAATGAAATCGGCGCTTAAGCATTTTGAAACAATTTTAGTATTTCTTTAAAGATCTCTTTAAAAGTGTTAGAATTATAACTTGTTGTATAATAAATGATAAATGGTTGGGTTGCTTGTTGTTGAAAGGATTGCCGGAAATGTACAGACCAATGATAATGTCGCTAGGAAGCTGTAGTACAAAAATAACAGCGGATTCTATAAAAATGAAACTTCTTCAAGATGTTCGAATTCAAAGTTCAAGCCATGCCTTAGTAAGTAAAAAAACAATTCAGAAAAAAAATAAAATGTAATGGATTTGAACGCAGATGTTTTGGATGCAATGGTTTAGGACATTTTAAAGTTGAATGTCCAAATATGAAGAAAAAAAAAAGAATTATAACAAAAACACAACTTTCTATGCACTGAGCGGTAGGTATATTAAAAAAAAAATGGTATATTGATAGTGGTGCTTCGGAACATATGAAAAAGAAAGAAACATTTTTAACAAACTTGAACCGTACGAAGATGAAATAAAGACAGCTGGTAATAATTCGTTTAAAGTTAAATCGAAGAGTGATGTAGAAATTAATATATGTAGTGAATTTTGTTATAATGTGCTTACAGTTAAAAAACACGTCTTATATGTTCCAGATATTAATAAAAATTTATTATCTGTAAGTCAGTTCTGCAGTGCTGGTAATCGCGTAGTATTCGGCGAAATGGGTGGAAAAATTTTTAATTCAAATGGAGCAATGATTGCAAAAACCATATGTGAAAATGGTATGTACAGTTTAAATATTCCAGAGTCTCAGAAAGCATTTAATGTTGAATCGAAAAATTCGGTAGAATTATGGCATACAAGTTTTGCACATCTCTATTACGATGGATTAAAATTTTAAGAAAAGGAATGGTAAATGACTTAGATTTTAATATAAATTCATAAATAATGAAATAAATTCAGGAATTTAAAGTAGTGGATGAAAATTAAACCGGTAGCAGGATACAGATATTAAGAAGCAACAATGTAACGGAATAAATCAACAAATTATTCGAAAATGCCTTAAAGAAATGGGGTATACAGCATCAAACATCAGTTCATTACAATCTAGAGCAAAATATCTTTGCTGAACGAGTTAATAGAACATTAACGGAAAAGGCCAGATCAATGATGTGTAATGCAGAACTTCCTAAGGCTTTTTGTGCTGAAGATGTGCAAACTGCTGCATATATTGTAAATAGATCACCTCATATATTATTAAAATGCACACTTCAAGAATTATCGTCAAGAAGAAAAGCAAACATTAGTCATTTTAAAACAATTATTTGTTTAGCATTTTCACTCAAACCAAAGGAAACGCGAAAAGAAATGGGACGTAAGGGTATTTTTGATAGAAATGGTATTAGCACCAAAGGATATCGAGGCTTTTATTTATTGGAATCACAAAGCAAAGGAAAAAAAGTATCTTAGAAGAATGTAGGCCTATAAATTCGAGCATCATCAATTAAAATAACGAATCTTATGGAAGCTCATTGACATTTAATTCCATTAATGCAAATGAAGTGGGGAAACTCCACATAGTCTTCAAACGAAAGTAAGTGGGGAATACAGCAATATACATAGAAGAAAATCAGGAAATAATTTCAAAGAGTACAAGCCAAAATGTCGAAACTGAAACTTCTAATGAAGGTGCAGCAGTTGTAAATGTTCCTAGAAGAAGTGAAAGAATAGCCAATAAAGGAAATCAAAGATGGAATTGGCTAAGTTATTGTTCGGAATTTACTGAAGATGAACCCATTAGCATTAAGGAAGCTCCTTCATCAAATGAAAGTGATAAATGTCAGGAAGCTTTTAAAAGTTCGCTTTATCAAAAGAGGTAAATAAGACATGGATAGTAGTTCCCAAGCCTGATAACTACAATGTTACAAAGACAAAATGGGTTTTTAAGAAGAAAGTGGAATTAGATGATTTAATTCGTTACAAGGCCAGATTTGTTGTCAAAGGATGCTCTCAACGAAAGGAAAATGACTATGAGAAGCCATATTCCCCGGTTGTTCGTTATACGTCTATACGCTACTTATTGGCTTTAGCTGTAAAATACCATTTGAAAATAGAACAAATGGACGCAGTTACTGCCTTTCTTCAAGCTGATTTGATAGAAAATATATATGTCGAACCTCCGCTAGTTGTAAAAGTATCCATTCGTCATGTTTTAAAACAACAAAAGACATTATACGGATTTAACCAAGCAAGTCATGTTTGGAACAATTAATTAAATGACGCTCTACGAAAATATGGATTTACTGACAACTTAAGCATAGTTTGTCAGTGGAGTAGGGTACCCTATTCTCACCGGTAAATCGAGTAGTTGATTGAAGTATGTTTTGTTCACGTTAATCTGAGGTAGTTGAATGCTTCCTTTAAGACTCCTTACTTGCTTCTCTTTCTTGCTTCTTTTTAAAAATACATATTAACAATATTATGAATTCTTAAAAAATCCAAATCCTGGAATACTAGTCAATACTATGTTCGTTTTATTTGGGAAGAATTAAGATACATTTGATTGCCACAGCATTTATAATAATTTTACAATAGGTACTTGGCCGAAACCAGAACTACACAAAAAACCCATTTTATGAAACCGCAAGTGAAATAAAACAAAATTAATAATTAATTTAAACAATGTAAATCATTTAGTAGTTATTATAACCTCTTTAATTTTATTCTTTATGGAAACCCTAATTATATTTTCCAAAGTGAATCTGTGAAAATGAAACAAGCTTTCGAAAATGTGGAAAATTTTTAAAGGTGACTTAATGCAAAATAATCATAATTATTAAAAATATTGTTTGAAGAATTTTGATTTGAAAAAAAAAAAACTATTGCATGTTGTATTGTCGCATTGGATCACAATCGAGTGTTAAGGAAATTGTGTTACTGATTCAGTGCGTTGTTAAGAACATTTAATTCGCCATTTCGATAAAGTTCTTTGCAGACATTCACCAGAACAGAAAGTCAATTTAATAAATGTTACCACGCAAACGGCTGGCTATAGAACTATTCACATTACAAATTTGAAAAGAAAACGTTTATGCGAATGAAACGTAAAAACTTATTTTATAGGTCTTCGATATGGTGCTATGCGGAGCGCTTATACTTGATGGAAAGAAGACTCAACTCAATTTAATAAAGTATTGAACATAAACATAATCAATATATACTCGTACACATACATAAAAGAAAAATATATATAATTTTTTATATATATTTTTTGTATTTATAATCGTATTAAAGGTAATAAAATTACTTTTATTGAAAAAAATTAAAAAGGTGTGAAATGGATAATTGCAATCCCATGTCTAAACCGATGGACATGAACAAAAAGTTTTTAAAAACTAAATGTGATGACGAAACCATGAAAACTGTTTCCTATCAGCAAGCTATTGGAAGTTTATTGTTCGCCGCTTAATGCACACGACTAGATATAACGCAAGCCGTAAATTTTTTAAGTAAATTCAATAGTTCTCCATCTCAAATTCATTAGATAGCTGTTAAACGCACTTTTGGTTATTTAAAAGGAACTATCAAAATGGTAATAACGAAATTATTTCTTACACAGATTCTGATTGGGGCAACGATTTAGAAGATCCGTAACTGGTTATGTGAATTTGCTACAAAACGATGCCATACCTTGGAATAGTAAACGGTAGCCAACTATTGCGTTATCTACAATCGAAGCCGAATATATAGCGTTATCTGCAGTAATTCAAGAAGTTATGTGGCTACGAATGCTATATAAAGAGGTGAACTACGAATTTAATGAAAAGATACCCACTAAAATTTATTGCGACAATCAAGGCGCAATACAATTAGCCTCGAATGATGTTTATCGTACAAGAACCAAACATATTGATGTTCGACATCAGTATATAAGAGAAAAACGTCAATTAAATCAAGTTTCTTTTAATGGAATATCAACAAATGATCAACTTGCCGATTTTTTAACTAAGCCTGTTTGTAAAGAGAAACAAATGGAATTTTGCAAACTTTTGGGTTTATATTAGTCGATTTCGAGTGGGGGTGTTAGAATTATAACTTGTTTTATAATTACTTGTTTAAAATGATAATATCGAAATTATACTTAACATTGTATATAAACTTAATTAATTTACCCTATTCGTGCTTGATTCCTCCAAATATAAATATTTCATGATATTCTCATGAAATATTTATTATTTTAAACTAAACTACAAAATGAAATGTATTACTGCGGGGAAAGCATATCCATATGGTGATTTCTCTACTGCTCAAATAGCTCATCAGTGGATTTTATCCAAATTTTGTATAGAAAAACAGAAAGTCATATATCAAAAACCAAATTGATTAAATGAAAACTCAATTGAATCAATAAGACAGAAGACAATAACAACTCAAAAATGTTCTACACAAAAACACAGCAAACATTTAGTAACTATACACTACACTAATACATTTCATTTTGTAGTTTAGTTTAAAATAATAAATATTTTATGAGAATATCATGAAATATTTATATTTGAAGGAATCAAGCACGAATAAAGTAAATTAATTAAATTTTAAAAGATTCCGAATAATAAATTTTCATTTTGATATATTTGCATGTGCACATTGCTTATTAATTAAAATTGTTTTTCAATTTTTATTTTTTCATTGAATCTTTCAAATACATATGAATGGTTCCCAATGAAAAATGAAAGAAAAAATAAAAATAGTTACTAAATGTTTGCTGTGTTTTTGTGTAGAACATTTTTGAGTTGTTATTGTCTTCTGTCTTATTGCTTCAATGGAGTTCTCGTTTAATCAATTTGGCTTTTGATATAAGACTTTCTGTTTTTCTATACAAAATTTGGGTAAAATCCACTGATGAGCTATTTGAGCAGTAGTGAAATTGCCATATGGATATGCTTTCCCCGCAGTAATACATTTCATGTTGTAGTTTAGTTTAAAATAATAAATATTTCATGAGAATATCATGAAATATTTATATTTGAAGGAATCAAGCACGAATAAAGTAAATTAATTAAATTTTAAAAGATTCCGAATAATAAGTTTTCATTTTGATTGTATATAAACGTAATATCTGTGGTTTTCATGAATAACAGCGCATGTCTCAAAATCAAACTTTTCAGTAGAACAAAAACTAGTTATCTTTGAAGCTGCGGTCTTGGTATCAAAACTTTTCAACTTTTTTGTTATACAGTAATGTAAGTGTAGGTTTAAGTAATATTCAAACTAATTTTTAGGAAACATTTCCTTATGGATTAGATCACAGAGCAATTTGAAAATAACAAACCATTTTAAACATCGAAATTGTATTCTGACAAAGAGTATGTCTATGTAAATGATTTTCGCTGAACAAAAAGAGTGCGACCACACAAGCAAGTAACGAACTTAAAGACTAGGTACCTCATATGATAAAATAACATACAAATGTACATATATTAAAAACTTTTAATACAATTAAAAAAAAGTTGGAATAGAAATGTTATAAAATGCAAATTTTTTACATTTTTTTCAATAGCACAGCTAAGACCAAAAACAAACACTCACGTGATTATGATTTGTTTTTAACTAAAGAAAATACAAAAAATTATTTTGAAATGCGTTCAGATGAAACAGCGTATCTGGCGCAGTGTTTTTTTATAAGAAAGAAATTTAAAAAAAGCCAGTGTATGTCAACATGCTATGTTATTGTTGAAATTAATTTTAAAAAATGTAGAAGTTGTATTGTTGTATAAAGAAAAAAGGGGGATATAGGTCCATATTTTTAATTTTTTTGTTGGTATCATTAACTCGAATCATGAAAACGACAGATATGAAATGGCTAACGAGACATTCTTTCACCTTCAATAATCAATATCGGTGATTTAATTATTAAATCGGGATAAAAATAGCACGAAAAAAATATTTTTTTGAAAATTAATCAATATTTTTCATAAAAATTTTAAATTTTGTGCGTACTCAAAATGTTATGTTCGTAAAATTAACTGAAAATGACATTCATAATAAATCAATATGTACTTAAAAACCGATGTACTCATTATTCATTTAAATAAAATAAAAAGATTCTATTTTTAACCGACTAAAAACCAAAGGAAGTTATCAGTTCGCCTGAATGTTGCTTTTTTATGTTTTTTTTTCTTTTTTGAAAGGTGATGCCTACAGATTAAAAATTATTAGTTAAAGGATGTCCCAAAAGTTCATTTAATTTGATCTATAAAGCCATACTGTTTTACAGTTGAAGACAGACGCTTGAAATTTACAAAGAACCTGTATTGTTAATTCCTATATGCTATAACAACAAGTATAAAAATGGGATTTCCAAATTAAATGCTGTCCCAATAGTTGATAGAACTCGATGTATGTGGCCAAACTTGTGACAGCTGAAGCTTACATTGTGCCTGTAATATGGTAACAAGTATTAATATCCGAAAATACGAATGAAAGGGTGCCCCAATACTTCATTTAATTTGATGTATACAACCAAACTTTTGAACAGTTGTAGACAGACGCTTGTAATGTGCAAAGAACCTGTATTGCTAACTCCGCTATAACTAAAAGTATAAACTTTGGATTTATAAATTAAAAGGTGTCCCAATAATTGATATAGTATAATGAATGTGCAAAACTTTTGAACCGACTGAAATTAACAAGATACCTGTACTGCAAGTCCGCTATAACAACAAATTTATAATTTGAATTTAGATATAAAGGGTGTTTCCAAAATTAATGTAGTTGTACATAAAAGCCCGTATCTTTTGAACTGTTATGTACAAACACTTGCAAATTAGACGGAATGTCCACTACTTTGTTTGGCATAGCCCTTTTAGAACTGACGCAAAACTACAGTGATTAGGTTTTATCATTTTTAAAACCTTCAAGGATTTCAGGACACGCACGCCTGTACGCATACTAGATGCACTCATTAATATATTTAACTAACACATATTGGTTTTGCATGAAACGATTTCAATTATTTTTAAATATTAAAATGTATAATTTTTTTAGTTAAAATAAGTGCACCTCATTATTTGTAAACGATTAATACTTTTGTAATTAAAGACACAACTTTCTTCTACGGCTCATTTTGCTAAAACTGAACTGAAAAATTACGCAATAATTCATGTAACGATAAATCAAACAGAAGAGAAACATGAGAAGCAAATATAAAAAACAATCAGCTCAATCGATGCATGCCAGTCTATTTCACATTGGTTAATCAGAAGTAAAAATAATGAGACCGAAACCCACCCGCACAATCAATGCATCACGGTCTGAAAGGGATAGAAAGGGTATGACAATAATTGATGTAATTTATAATTTTAAACTTTTGAACCATTATAGACAGACGTTAAAAATTACAAAGAACCTGATTACTAAGTCTACTAGAATAGCGTGTATAAAATTTGAATTTGAAAATAAAAGGGTGCCCCTCTAGCTTATGCAATGTATTTTGAGGTCGGTTTTTTAAGAATTATAAATGATAAAAATTAACTGGTTAAAATCCGTAAAACAAAGGTTTTTTTTGTTATTTTAAATGACAAAAATGAAACTACAATTTTCGTGAAAACAAGTAATTTTGCTTTCGTTTAGTGAGGTTTAACTATCAAGAAAACTAACTAAACGTAAAAAAAATTACAAACTTGTAACAAATAAGCTACTTTTATTTATTTCTGCTTTCATTATCTAAAAAGTTTCCATTTTTTAAGGTATATTAAATTGTATAATGCAATTTCTTTACGATAATAAATACGTGTGCTTATTTTACTGATTAATTTATTGTATTGTATTGTTTCTGTGATACAGCCGGTCAACACGTCTGAATCGTTTGTTTTAAAAACACTCAGTTTTTTAAGTAATGTTTTTCCAGACGAGTTTATCGCATATAAAACTGACCTATTAATTCCTAAGTTTTTAAACGACTAAAATTCAATATTTATTTCAGTATCTAACTTTAACTGTTTTTTATAAGTTTAAATACAGAATCTCTAATACAATAAATAATGTAATATTATAACGTTGTTTTCATTTTGTTTTATTTGGCATAAATTATTTGTAGAATAAACCGCTTTATAAATTTGACAGTGTTGACAATTTAATTCTATCCTTAAAAAATAAGTGACTATTCTATTACAATTTAGGTAAGTTAAACACAAATAAATTGTGCTTATATTGTAAATATATGTGTTCCGAGGTACCCTGAAGATAATGTGACTAGTCCATACACGCATGTAATTTATATTCCACAAAGGACAAGGACTAGTCCAAAGGTAACGCAAGTGTATAGGGAAAACATGATCCATTTAACATTACGATGTCCTAGGGCTGGACCATATAACCCAGCTTTGCATTACTTGGGAGTAGTCTTAAAACTGCTCTATGTCACTACACGATGGAACACTCTAGAGGGTGTAAAACAACTCCATATCACTCTATGAAACACCCCGAAGGGCTAGTTTCCAAGCTACTGCTCCATTTAACACCAAAATAGAATTTTACATGAAAGTTTTTTATTTTTTGATTTATTCAAAACATTTATCAACTTAAATATTTTTCACTTGAAAAGTGTAATAAAAAACAGGAAGTAAATTACATTTACATGTGTTTGTACTTGGAAAAGCTTTCATTTTCTATTGTAACAAAAAAAAAAAGAGAACAAGGAACATATTCACATTATGATGCGTTTTAAATTACCTACGCCATTTTCATCAAATTTTGGTTAATACAGAAATGCGTACATTGACGGGACTGCACAGTCACTATGTTTGGTGGTGCTTCAATATTTTTGACAAGCATCAGTGGAGATAGAGGCACATCTACGCCATGAGTTCTTAGTATAGCCAAAAATTCTCTCATGTTCTTTCTTGAAGTTCTGCTTCTTAACTGCCATTGCCCTAATTCACTAGCTAATTGCCGTATCCCTCCTCTAAATCCTGTTGACGGAACTTTCGGTATCCGAGGATTTCGTGTCGGCAATCTAAAACGTTATTTATGCACACAATTGCTTCACTTGCACTTCTTATATAATCTTTTTAAATAATTTTATTTTTCTGTCTTTACAAGTCGCTGTTTATATCGCGCACTACAGTTCATATTTCTTTTTATTCATAAAAACCCCTATTACAAAATTATTGGGAGTTCTCATTCACCAAGGGAATGTGAGTTCCTATTCCCAAAAATGTATTGTATGGGAATTCCCATTCCCAAAAATTTGCTATTATGAAATAATGGAAACACTGCAATCAGATCACATTTTCGAACGTCGAACTTAAGTGTTTTTGAGAGTAAATTTTATATGACCGATTTGCTGAAAATTGTGAAATTCTTGTGTTAACAAATACAAAACTCAAAATTTTAAAAAAATTTATTTCCAATAAGTGCCTCTTTGCATTTTCTTCTCCAAAATGATGAAGACTTCAACAGAGGGAATGAAAAATTTAACCGAAAGAAGTTGCAATCCGTTTGAACTTCCAGATTGACAGTAAGTAAAAATTTTTTTTATATAAAATAATTTATATAATATAATTGTTTTTGTAGAGTTAAAATGCATTATCGCATAAATAAGGATTGCATCTGTCCAAAACGGGTCACTTTCTTCCTTGGTAATATTGGAATAACCACTAGCAATACTTCGGCAACTTTCCATTTTCTCAACTAATATCTGCAACTAAATTTTATTTACCGCCCTAGAAATGCAAAAATGTCTATTCAAATTGCTAATTTTTTTTTATTTTTTAAGAAATACTTACATTTTGCTCACATCAAAATTCAAAGGGAACGAATGTTTAATAAATATCAAAAAAATTCCCATGAAATTGAATTTTATAATAAGGAAATTCACATTCGAAGATGCCAGATTGGGGAAAAAGAGTTTCGTAATACCAACAGTGGGAACAAAATTGTTGGGAAACGGTTTTCTTAATAAGGTGAATATGTACTTTTATATTAATTACATACTTTTATAATAATTTTAATTTTACCACTTTATATTGTACAATGTACATACACAAAATTGTTAGCGAAAAAAAACAATGGATGGCATCAGAGTTACCAACATGTAATCTTTCAACAAATATTATACTACGAAGTTCTAACTGCACGAACTGTACAGCTCTTGGCAACACTTTATGCAATCGTCAAAACGCAAACACTTGTCGTTTAACAACAAAATCTTGTTGAAAAATAACATGGTCCATGACTGCATTACATAGGACCATGATATAGCTAGTCCATTTCAGTTACAATGGAACACGTTGCCTAATATTATCTGCAGGGTAGTTGTACATGTAATTTTTTCCGTACACATACACATATGCTCTTTTGCCGAACACTTGTTCGTGTACGAGACCAAATATTGAAAAAAAAAAACACACAAATGAATGTGTTCGGAAACATACAAATTTTAGAGACACACATAATCGATATGTAAAAAAATGTGTGTTTGTTTAAACTTATGTACGAGACTTGCGTTCAGACTGTGTTATTTTCTTAAATCTGGTTTTAAAATCAAGTAATAAAAGTAAAATAGTTTTCCAAAAAAAAAACTGTGGATTTAAGTAATAACGCGTTTTCTTTCAAACCGCTACTTGCAGACACGTAAAAATTATACAGGACAGCTATTGAAATTTATTGACAGCTATAAAAATGGGATTAATTACACTGGTAAACCAATGTGGAACCCAAACAAAAAGTCTGATCGAGATAAACGGCACACCGTTAGAAAGGTAATTAAATGCTTTTACCTTCGATATGCTGCAACTTTTATTCTTTTACCAAATAGTTTATTTTATTACCAATACTTTAAGCGTAATTTGAAAAAATACGGCTGAAAAATAAAATTTTTATTAAGGATTTTGTGGAACGACAATATTTTGATGTTCATTGCTCACACACTAAATTCGGTGTAAATTAAAAAAATTAAAATTAAAATGACGAGCGACTTGAAGTTTTTTTCGGATAGATCTTCGCGAATGAGATACCAACAAAAGTCCGCCATCATTTTTTCATCTCACCAGCCTTTGTAACGTCTCTCGATTTCTTCTATTTCCTGGTGAAATCAGTCACCTTGTTCATCCCTTTCGGAGCCCAAGTTCGTGGGAAAAATATCCAAACGACTGAATAATTTAGGTGACATATTTGAAGAATAAATTTTCAAATGATAACGGCCTTTTTGATTTACATGCTTTCACTCAACGCTTACCAATAGCATTGAATTTTTGCAGTAATGTATCGATCTTCACAGCGTAATTAGGACTTCTGTAGTTTCCCAAAAAGTTGTGAACGATATCCTGGAATACTGCCCATGCCTCCAAATTAGCTGGACCTAAACACTCATTAATAGCTTGGTCAATATACAGAGCCCGAATTTGAGGTCCACCAAATATACCAGCTTCAATTTTGCCCGCTATTGGTCTCGGAAATTTTCTTTTAAGGTAGTTCATGGCAAAACTGTCTTTTGGCAATATTTGTAAATAACCCAAGTTTAATATGTAATGGAATGAGGAATGAGTTGGTCATTTTTGATATTGTACTCTCCGTGCGTATATACAGTAGTGAAAGGGACAAATATAGTCATGAAGAATATTTTAGAAACTAAAAATAGTAACCCTACCTACTAAAACAACCCCGAATATAGTATGTGAGCAATGAAAATTAAAATATTGTCGTTCCGCGAAATCCTTAAAAAAACTTTAATTTTCATCCTTTTTTTGGAAATTACCTTTAAAGTATTGTTAATACATATTTTTACTCTAAAGTAGAAAAAAAAAACAAATGAAAATAAAAAATTTTGAAAAAAACTTAAAAAATAGGCAAATTTTGAAACTTAAGGTGCTATAACTCAGCCGTTTCTTGGCAGATATAAAGTTGCGTTATATCGACGGAAAAGGCCTTCAAATACTTTTCCAACGGTGTGCCACTTATCTCGATCGGACTTTTTGGTTGGGCTCCACAAGGGTTTGAGTGGGACCATACACCGAAAAACACAAAAGTACCGTTATCTAAAAAACGGTACTTAGAAAAAAATAATTATAGCGTTTTTCGTATTCAGGAGGTCCCACTTAACTTATCTAGCCATGGTATGGTATTTTTCCAAATTAAAAATTTGTAAAGCTGTGTTATTAAAAGGTGTCACCATGAAATAGTTGATTTTCTGATAAATATGCTCATTTTTAAACCGATATACGCAGACACTTAAACTTTACACTGAGGGTGTCCTACATAACAAGTATAATAAATAATTAAAAATTATAGGATGTCCCCATAGAAAAATGTGTTGTACCATTTGTTATTTTGAAACTCATAGATTACTCTTTTACAACTATTGCATGGGCCTTGTTGAAGTGTCCATTTTTGAATTTTTATAACTTTCAATACTTCCTGTTTATTTTTGTATGGGTTGTGAATTGAAAAATAAAAAAATAAAATTTCACTGAAATTTTAAGTGCTTTGTTTACAAAAAGTACATGCATTCTTACATGCAAAAACACAAGCATTTCTTTCATAATGTATCAAGTCAATTAAAAATGTTCAACTAAAAAAAGTTGTGAAGCCTCCTGCATGTACTTGCCTCTTGTTGGTCTTATATTTTTAAGAATGATGATGTATTTGAAAAATTTTTTCCTTAGCATACCAGAAATACTAGATATGAAAAAAAATTAAGCGTAAGTAAAAATAAAAGTAGGAAAATTGATCTAACATTGTCCATCTGTTACAGTAGATACAAAAATGGGTTTCCGAACGAGTTCTGATGACTTGGGCAATGTTTTAACACACTTACCTGTTAACATCATCAAATTCGGTCTGGGGGATATGTGCAAATAACGAAGAATGTCGTTTTTTAGCTCACATTTTTTACGTACTATTTTTAGTTTTCTCTTTCTTTGTTCTTTTTATTTCTTATATTGATGACTGAAATTTCACAAAAGATCTTAAATATATAAACACAAATCGAACTTTGGTATTGATAAAAAGTCGTTTGGTACTCTTTTCAGATAGTTTGAAAGAACAGTGATTTAAATAAAACAACGCCTCAATTTAAAACACAAATTTGGAATAACGCAAACCCTTTTATATGTTTATGTTACAGGCCGGATTAAAATAAAATAAAGCTTTTATAAATTTATTTTTACTAAAATCACGCCAACTTCTGGTTCCGCCTCAAATCTAGTTGTATCGATGACTTGACTGAAATACAAAAGTTTATTAATTTTGAAAGATCATTTATTGAACTTTAAACTCTTTACCCATCTATGTATTTAGATTGCATCGAGGAACAAATAACTTCAGCTTCTCTGCCAATATTAAAGTAGTCATTAATATTAAAGGTTTGATTGTTTTTGCTTAAATTCAAAACAATTACATACATGTCACTACCGCTTGCATATCTAAGCAGAAAAGATAAAACGTACATAAATAATTATCAAGTGTTTTGTTTTTGATTTGTTATTTGGATGGTATGAATCATTTTTAACCACTGCCGGCTTACCTTGAGTAGATAAGAATATTATCTAGTATTGCTTGAATATTGAGTAAACCTTCTCGCATTGAGGGCTCTTGACGTAATTTAATTAATTTTTTAAAAAGTAGCAAATGGCTGCGGGGAGCTCGCAACTGACTGAGTGCATTATTGTGTAAATAGTTGGAAGCAACAGGTAGCCATGTGTGATCACCGCGAGTAAATCCTGCATGGTTTGAAGCATCCCATTGATATGGTGTTCGTTCAGGATCTCGTGAATAACTTTGGTAGGTTTCTGGACTAGAATTACAACCCTGGGTATCAACAGTTTCCTCCCAAGTTACGTCGCCATTAATCATACCGATTTCTTCTCCCTTTAAAAGGCATTATTGTATCTTGTTCTTATTTTATACATTTTTTTTATTAATTATACTTACGTAATAAGTGACCGCATTTCCAGGTAGCGATTGTACAAGAATTGTAAATAAATCCATACGACCTTCTCCCAAACGTGTTGAATAACGAGGATTATCATGATTTCCCAATAGCCAATTGGCCAAAACATCCTTAGGCATGGTATTTAACCACCTGTTGATAATATCTCTTATTTCTGCTGCCGTTGTTGTGTTGAAAATATTTTGCATAAAATAGAAATTAAAGGGAATCATTGACCCGTTGCGTACTCCATTGCCATAGTATAGCATTAAGTTCTCAAATGTTGTGTATGCCTCGGTAAGAAGTAAACGAGTTTCACCACCATGATCTTTCTTATATTGTGTTGTTAGTTCACGCCACTGATAGACCATTTCAATGGACTCTGGCTGGTTTTGAGTATAAGTATGATTTAAATGACACCAATCCTCCGGGTCAGGGCAAACGCTGACGTCATCAATTATCGGTTCATCAAGAAAATTGCCATTTTCATCAGGACCCTTCTCAAACATAAAAGGCAAGGCATCAATACGAAAACCTGAAATTCCCAAATCCAACCAGTAGTGCATCACCTCTTTCATTTTTGCCACCACTAAGGGGTTGCGAAAGTTCAAATCAGCTTGTTTAACAGAAAATTGATGAAAGTAATATTGTTGTCTTTTTTCGTTCCACTCCCAAGCACTGTACCGAAATGCACTTTTCCAATTGCTGGGAGGTTGCCTGTTACCGTTAGAGTCTATAGTGCCATTGTGCCAAATATAAAAGTCTTCATAACCTTCTTCCCGATTTACGGACTTTTGGAACCATTCACATTCGTCACTTGTATGGTTTGGCACAAAGTCTAAAATTACCCGAATACCTATTTTCTTCGCTTTTTTAAGTAAATTTTTAAAATCATCTATTGTTCCATATTCGGGATGTATTGCATAAAAGTCGGAAATATCATACCCAAAGTCCGCCATGGGCGATTTAAAAATTGGAGACAGCCAAATAGCTGTGAAACCAATATCCTTCAAGTACTGTAGTTTCTCTGTAACTCCATTCAGATCGCCAATACCATCACCATCACTGTCACGAAACGATCGAGGATAAACTTGATAAAAGTTTCCATAGTCATACCACTCAATAGCAAACGACAGTGTCGACCATGAAAGTGTAAAAAAAACCGCCTATTTCATTATTTCCATCAACGACTACTAACAGCGAATGAACTGCTTTAGAAGTTTGACTGAGATTTTATAGCAGTTCAGTCATCCTAATCAACAAACCTAGATATGAACACTTAAGATTTTAATTTACTTTTAAGAGTGCAAATAACGATAACTTCAACCGTTTTAGTCACTTCATCAAGCAGAGAATTTATTTATTTTTTTAATTAAATTATTCTTGAAACAAAGATAAGTGACATAATATTTTAGAAAAGTGAAAAGTGTAGTGCACATCGCATTTGAAAATTTTCTAAAATGTGCCAAATGGCTGACTTAATATTAATATTTTAATTTAGTTTATTATACTCGTTAAATTTAATAAGCAGCATCTTAAGTTTCTGTTTGTTTCTTTATAGCCTTCACCACAAAATGTGAAAAGGGTATATCATGTTCATACATTTCCATTTCCGACCCCATAAAGTATATGTATATACTCCGACTTCATATGCATAGCGAAGTTAGTTGAGCGATGTCTGTCCGTGTTAGGGTTGAAATCAGGTTAGCCGAGGCAACAAAAATAAATATATTGCTCGATCACATATAGTGTCGAAAGAGGTGCTACTGGAAATCAGCATGATCGGTATATGTCCTTCGAGACATCAAGCAAAACACCACGCCTACCTTTAATTTTTTTATGTCATTTGGAATAATAAAGTAACTCCAATCGCAAAAATAAACATACGAAGCGATACAGAAATAAGAAAACAATATCAAATAAAACAAATCAGCGCACGCCCATATTTTCCGAGTTACGGGGCTCAGAAATTTTCAAAGTTTTTAAAATATCAACACGGGTATCATTTATAAGCTTTTGAAGAGATCTTTAAGGAAATACTAAACTTTAAAAAAATGCTTAACCTATTAAGAGCCTATGTTACTTTTATGTAAAATTATATATGTATATGCAGTACCAAATTTTTTATTTTTGAATTCTCTGTCACCCCAATATTTGCTTTTTTGATTAAAGTTACTTCACTAAACTAGATTTACATAGATAGTGAAGGGTATATAAGACTTGGCATAGCCGAGTACAGCACTTGTACTTGGTTTTATTTGACTTTGTTAACATACAAGAATTTCACAACTGCAGCCGAGAGTAGAATAATTTCTTTAAGTGTTTTTAACGCAAAATTAATTTGTAAAACAATTTTTGTTAATTATTTTTTTATAATATTAGGAATGCATTTAATTTAACTTTTTGTTTCATTTATTCGAATTTGTCCAGTAGTGTTTAATTTTAGTCAGGTTTTTTTCCATTTGACGCTTATTAAAGATTTTATTCTTTTACTTACTAAAACATATTATCCTGAAATCGGGCTTACTTCGAATTTCCTGCCAAAATAACCAAATTTCGCCTTACATAAGTTGTCGATAACATGAATTTAAAATTTTGAAGTTATCGAAAATAAGGAAAATCTTTCTGATTATTATACAAATCTAAAAATCCATTTTACCATAATTCAGATCATTGTATAGTCGGATATAGGTATCTCCCTTTACTTATGAAGTAGATTCTTGTTTGTCTTCAGTTGAGAGTAATAATTTAGTTAAAGAAAGATTTATTTAAAAATTATTTTGACATGTTTACTGAATTACAAATTTTGGATAAATTTTAAAAGGTGTTTGTTCACTCAGCAGAGAAGATTATAAGCCACTTGAAATATTATTTGTTATTAGTTGACGTTGTTTCAATTGCAAAAAGTTTTTGTTTTTTGCCAACGAAATGAAAGCAACTGTAGGACCAAATTTCGGTAAGCCTTAAAAAGTTCGTTACCTTTAAATAGAAGCACACGCAAGTAAGGTTTGTGATAAAATCACCGCCGAATATAGCAGAAAGGTAAACTTTTCAGAGTGGGCATGGAACGCTAATTATTGCAACAGTAAATTTTTATATGAAAATCTTCTTTGATGATATATGTACTTACTAGATTTTGTAAGAAATTTTTGTAAATTAGTAAGAAGCTTAGGGGGCAACAATCCAAGAATACTTTTGTAACTTCCTCCCTATAATTTCTATAAGGCATATCATGCTCTAAAAATCAAGTACTTGTTAAAGAACTTCAGTTGTTTTTATTAAGCTTTAAGCTCAGGATACTCGTGAGAGACAAAACAGATAATATTAGAATATAAAGGCCTGTGAATTTTATAAAAATATTAAAGAAATGTGATTATCAGTACGAATTACTGCTCTTTCATCGTGTATATTGTTTCTAGTTATTTGGAAAAGAAAGATACTTTACAAATTTACTGATTATTAAAATTGATAAATATACATTAAAAAAAATTCCTTAACAAGCAGTGGAAAACCGATCAATAACCAACATCTTCAATTACTCTTGGCATATTAACATATGCCAATAACACAGGTATGGGTTCTCTGTTGTCGCACCGTTATTCTTGTTGAATAGTACGACAACTAACGTTCGAGAGTAGGCTGAAAAGTGTACCCAAAATTTAGAAAACACCGAATCAGAGTATAAGAACTTATAAAAAACTTAAATTGCGTGAAAAGAATGTCAAGTTGTACTGCAGATATTTACATATCAATTAAACGAACTGAGTAGATGATAAGAATAATTTCTTAATATAAAACAAATGAATTTTTAACCTAGTGTCGAAATGATGTTTTTTACTCGTATATATAAATGTTAAAATTGTTAAAATATCGTGCGAAAGAGTAATCTATTATATGAGGTTATTTTTAAGCCCGATAGAACTTTAAATTATAAAAAAAAAACACTGAGAATTAAATTTTAAAGAAAAATTTTTTCTTATTGTTTTCAGTAAACTCTGGCAAATCATTATAAATAGAATCACGCTTGAGCAACGCTATCAAATCATCCAAGTTTACTTTAAAGATCAGTAATCAATTCGAGTAACTTTACGACTTTGTGATTTTTATGCTGCACATAATCGTAGGTCTAAGTAAGCTAGCTGGTTAACTGTGGATAGATTTCGTACAGCATACTCTCTAGAGAATGCAATAACACCAACACGTCGAAGGAATGCGCATACTGAACAGAATATTGCTGCTGTAAATAAAAGTGTGGAAGAAGATCCAAATGTATTGATTCTTCGCCGGTCCCAAGAATTGGGGCTCTGTCCGTCCACCCGTATACTTGTGCAGGAATAAAAGCCACATTATATGAATCGTTTGCGCTCTGAAGCAGTTAGAAATTGAGTGAAACCAATCCACAACATAAGTTGGACCAAAATCCAAAACTTGCTACATACATATTGATATTAGCCTTTGAAGTCAGCAGGCGCTGGACCCTTGTAGTCGTTAAATGTTGCTGTCGTTGTTAAATGTTAAAGAGTTTGATCTTGATTATGTGTTCGGAACATTAATTATAACATTCAATAAATTCAATGCGTCTCTATTAATTATTGTATGCATATGGATAAAGTTACTGTATCAGAATAAACATTATGAGCACTAAAGTATTATAGAAATTTTGGGCGACCATTTTAAATATTTAAATCTTAAATATTAATTTTATTCTTTATTCATAAGTTGTTTTAAACTATAAGCTTTGTATTTAGCAATCCCCATTTCTAATACCTCTTAAAAAAAGTTTATTAGTTGAAGAAGCCTTGCAATGGAGTTTTGCATTTCAGACAACTATTCAACCATTAGTGAAATGCAATTTTATACTAGCAATTATCAGATAAAATCACTCTTTTGCCATTAATCTGGCAAAAACTAAATGTTGAAAATACACAAAGTTTTTAAATGAAAATGTATTCAAGGATTTTAAAATATTACATTATTTTCTTTTTTTACTCTCTTTACCAACTTACAACTTCTTCCTTACTTAAAAACACGCCGTCTTGATGAGAATGTGGGTTCATTAAAACTGCTCGTATTGTACCTTGTTATCGATGTTAGCTTTGTCAGAATATTTGGTTATACAACGATGTCTGCCATAAAAGTTCACTTCCTCTTTGAATATTTATTTATTTATTTATTTGTATAGTTGTAACCTAGCACAACAAGATATATATCTTATAAATGAAAGTACTAGCGATAAGATCAAAGAAGCAGTTAGAGTATAAATATAAAACATAAATAACAAGTATTTTAAAAACAAGTATTTAAAAAATAGTTGTAAAAAATAAGTATATAAAAAAACTAGCATGAAGATAAAAAACCAAAAAAACTACAAAAAATTGTGAAAAAGTTAGTTAAAATTAAAATTATCAATAAAAACACTATGAAAATATTTTATATAACTCCTTTTTAAACGCATTTGCATTGCCTAGATTTTGGACATTGTTTGGCAAGGAATTCCAGAGACTTGTGGTGTATATAAAAAACTGTCGTTGTGACAAGAGGCTCTTAAATCTTAGTTGGATAATTTTCTTTCCTCGATTTGATCTGGCAAATTGGATCCTACTAAACAAATATACTGGTTGCCTAGATGTAATAATTTTATACAAAAACATAAGACACTTAAGTTTTAAAAGATTTTCAAAATTAAGTTGAAATATCTGGTAGGAGTATAACGATATGCGGTCGCGACGGCTTTTTAAGAATACATATCTGGCTATATTATTATAAGAGACGTTGAGTTTTCGTTGATCACTGCTGTCACAGTTGGCAAAAATTTCACACCCATATAAAAGTATAGGAATCAAATAAGTCTTTGCAAGTTGCATACGTATGACAAAAGGTGTTGAATCTATGACAGCCCACAAGTTTCGAAGCCTACTGTAGACTTTACCAACAACATAATTAATGTGATTAGACCAAGACAAACTAGAATTAAAGACAACACCAAGGTTCAATGCTGAATTTACAAAGTCTATTCTGTTTCCTTTAATATTAAGTTCAGGCACGTTTAATTCTCTTTTAGATTTTGAAAGTATAATGCATTTAGACTTAAAAGGGTTAATACATAACCCGTTTGCATTAGCCCAACAATCAATCCAGTCCAAATCATTATTGATTTCTGTTAAAGCTGAACTGATATTTTGAACACTGGTACTCATGTAGAGTTGTCATCAGCGTACATATGAACTTTGCAGTTACTTACAAAATCAGGTAAATCATTAATGTATAAACAGAATAACAGAGGTCCAAGTATTGAACCTTGGGGTACCCCTCTATTAACATTAAGTGCATCTGAAATCTTGTTATTTAAATGGACACGTTGAGATCTATCTAACAGATAAGAATGTATAAGATTACAAGCAGATTTTGAAAAGTGAAATATCTTTTGAAGCTTGAGTTTTAGAGTTTTATGATCTACAGTGTCAAATGCCTTACTGTGGTCTAGAAGTACTAAAAAAGATACCATATTTAAATCTAAGCTTGCTCTAAGATCTTCAACCACATTCACAAGAGCTGTAGTACAACTGCTAGATTTAATGTAACCAGATTGAATTTCAGACAAAAGATTGTTGTTCTCTAAGTAGGTTTCCATTTGCTTTGCAATTAGGGTTTCCATAACTTTAGATAAGTAAGGTAGAATAGAAATAGGCCTGAATTCACCATTAGTTTTGGAAATAGGTATTATTTTTGATACTTTCCATACATCAGGAAAGGTAGACTTAAGAAGAACTGTATTGAACAGATGAGTGTAGTACGGTAAAAAGTAAGGTATTAAAGCTTTTAAGAACTTAGGCTCTAAGGCATCCGAGCTAATTGCATTAGATTTTATTGATAATAAACAATCTAGAACTTCAGACTGATTAACACAACGAAAACTGAAAGGGTTCTGTATAGAAACAAAACAAAGATCATCATAGATGTTGCTAGTTTGTGATGGAACATTAATATTCACAAAGTTGCTGTTCAATATATTAACGTCAGCATCCAGATTAGGGCTTTTATAGCATTTCCGGCCTAAACCAATTTTACTAATTTCATTCCATTTCGATTTGTTGTCCATTGCAGAAGCAAACTTACTATAGTAAAACAGAATCTTTGCGCTTCGAATACGTTTTTTAACTTCCCTACGCGCAGATTTATGAATAGCTCTAAGATCTTCTGTTCTAAATCTCTTCCATCGGCTATAAGCAATGTCTCGCTTTTCTATTAATAGTTTTATTTCACCAGTAAACCATGGTGGCTGATTTGCTTTAATAAATTTGGTCCTAAGAGGAACGCACATATCATACAGTAATCGAATATTTTCCTGAATAAAAGAAATTTGATCATTGACATTGCACAAAAAGTACATTTGGTCCCAAAAAATATTATTTATGTTGAGATTTAATATTGTGTAATCTAATTTATGAAAATCGCGAAATGTAGTATATCTGTCATCAGCTGCAAAGAATAAGTCATAACTTAAAAAGATAATGTCATGATTAGAAAAAACTGAAGCAGAAATTTGATCATATAGAAGAACTTTAGATTTATGGTTAACAAATACTAAATCAATCAAACTGTTAGATGCATTGCTAAAATGTGTTGGTGTAGAAACATTGACAGGATAAAGATGAAGACAATGCATAGGTTCAGTTAGTGGGTTATCAACTAAAAGGTTATTATTAAAGTCGTCTATGATAACAACGTCATCATATTCTATAGAGATTTCTTCAAGAACAGAAATGAAAGTATATACATTAATGCTACTGTTTGGCCTGTACACACACCCTAACAGAAGTTTTCTATTATCAAGTGTTGAAATATCAAGAAACAAATATTCTATTTCACTGCCCATTCTGGTTAAGAGCTTAACTTTACAAGAAATACCGCTTCGTACATATATTGCTACTCCACCACCTCTGGCTTTTGTTTCAACACCGTTAACTAAGATACGTCTGTATGATCTGTAAAGTCTAAAACCCTGTAAGTCATACACTGAATCTTGAACATCCAACGGGAACCATGTTTCGGAAACGCAAATAATATCAATACCCGATGACACAAATAAATATCTAAATTCATTAATTTTCGTTTTAGACTTTGAGCATTTAAGTGCACGATATTTAGACCAGATTTTTGTTTAGCAAGAACTCTGAGCATATTGTTCACACAGTCTCTAGAATTGGAACTACTAGTGGCATATAAAACTGTAAAATCAGCAATGCAAAAAAAGGTTAAACATGTAATAATATGAAAAAAGGAGTTGAACATGAAAATTAGGATATAATTTTTTATTAATACTATGAAAACAAATCTAAGAAAAAATTGAAAAGCAAAAAATAAATAAATGCTTAAAACAAAATAGTGACAAAAACAAAACTTAACACTAAAATTCTTAAGAATCATTGTGGTTGTGTCCATTTCTTTCATTATTAACCTGCAGCCCTGAATCAGGAAATAACTGATGCAACTGTTTGATTTCATCAACTTGCAAAATACTATCATCGACTGTCCTTTTGATGTAGACGAAGCCACGCATAGTAAAAGCACTGTGAATACGATTTTTCTTTTTAAGTCGAACAGCAGCACGGTATATTTGAAAATTATTCTTAGTAAGATTTTCGTTGATATAAAATTTATTTTCGGAATTGATACCAATATGACACAGACGAAAAAAAAAAACTCCTTGTTATTTTTTTTGACATTAGCGAGTGATTTTAAGAAGAAATTCCTATCATAAGGGGACCTCATTTTTACAATAATAACCGCATCCTTAGAAAATACCTTCTGTCTGTTATTCAAGTTTTGCTGGCGATAAATAGATTTAATAGCTGGGACTGTAGTCGTCATAACATCACATATGGAGCGAAAAATTTCCGTAAGATTCTCATCCTCATAGAACGGTATTCCATTTAGGCGTAACTCACACGCAACAGTATTATTTTCTTGGTGTTTAATTTTATTTTTTAGTAACGCAATTTCCTCCTGCATACCTTTAGTTTCGACCGCCACTGTTTCTAGGTTTATTACTCTTTCAGTGACAGCTTGTAACTCATTTTTTAGTGAATTAAATCTCTTATCTAGTTCTAATAAGAGTTCATCTTTGTATTGGCATAACCTATCTACCACAACTTTCTCAATACGTTCTGAGAATTTTTCAAAGCGTTTTTCAATGACTGTTACAAGTTTAAAAGGCGAGTCAGAAGTGGATTGATTACATTGTAAACCTTCTCTCACTATTCTATTAACAGGAGTGTTCAATGCTGTAGTTGCAGTGGTTTTACTTACAGAGGCTTCCATATTGTGTGTTTGTTGTATGTAAAATTTATTATTTCTCGCTTTTGAATTCTTTTCTTTTAAATTTTTAGCTGGTTTATTGATTATTTTATTTTTCCTGAGATTATACATTTATCAATTCAAAACAAATAAAAACACATTTATTAATATAAGCATAGGCGAGCATTCAATATTGTTTTTAATTAGTGAGAGAACAATTGATCTTGTTGCACTCCTAGTTTGTATGACAAAGAGTAATTTTTTTTTTTTGATTTAGGTTGAAGTTTCTTATTGTGTTTGTATTTTTTTATGTTTTTTGCTTTGTGTAGAAGTTTTTTTTTTTTTTGTACAAGAAAAAGTTTTACAGTATTTATACTTTATTTTCGATTTTATTGCAAAGTCTCATATATTGCTATATTAAAAATATTATATTTAAAATAAAGTATTTTAAACAAATATAAACACCAAATATTAAGTTCTTTTTTAAGATTTTAGTAAATATTTTGTATATATTGCTAAGCTATTTTTCGTTTTTCTCTTTTCACTCTTCACTTTTGGCTTTGTTCTTCTATTATTTATTTATAACTTTGGTTTTGTTATATATACTTCACACATTTTATCAATTCAATAATATTTTCTTTCTCTGAAAGATCTTTTGTATATGTAGATTAAATTCGAATTGAAAGTCCATCCGAAAAATTGTTAAATGATTACAATATTCTTGCATCTGCAATTTTCTTAAATTTTGATGATTTGACAAAGTACGCTGATTATAAATGAGAAGTATATGATATATGCTACAAGAGATGGCAGAGGCGATATCTAAATCAAGTGTCTTTATTTTTCTGATATATACTGTTATATAACGACAAAGCTTAAAAAGTAGCTTCACTATTTATTTGCGCCATGGGCCATTCTATAAGTCAATCGAACTAATCAATTGCTTTTCCTTCTTGCATTCTTAAAGATCGACTAATATAGAAAGAAAAAAATTTTGATGAGAAGGCAAGATAAGATTTGCATCGAAAAAAGTAAGCAGCAGAAAATGTTTTTTGCATGCCAGATGAGGTTCAGGCAAAATATTGTAAGAGAACAGGTGAAAATCAATCGAACAATTTTTTAAAGTTAACGATATGATGAATACAAGCAAAGGTAGCGAAGTCATAGACGACCAACACAAATACCTAAATCACGATAGCTAACAAAGCAAAAAACTATCAAATATAATTTTAAATCGTTCGCGCAGCCAAGGTAACCAATAAATCCTAAATCCACCATCTGTCGATAAATATTGACAAAGAAGTTGTCTGGGTTGCTCGACAACGATAGTGGCGAGATTCAAATACTACCGCTTTCGGTGATGATCCAAGACTCTGGTGATACAAAATGAAGGAGTCCATCTAGAGGAAGAAATTAGCTGGCAGTCCGAATAATATAAATATAAACTTGAAGATATTCGGCAGTCCCCTGTTTGCTTTAACGATACAAAATTATCAGTCAAGACCTTCGTCATCTTTTAACTGGGAAAACTTAAATTTTCCACTTGCCAACACCTCTTTGACTAACGTTAATATTCTTCTGCTTTGTCATAGAAACAGAAACATTTACCGCCAGCTTATTAAGGGCCGGGGTTACAAAAGCAGCTGAAGTTTGCCAGCAGTGCCAGTCAAATCAGAAACCACTCATTAAGTCGGGCAGATAAGCCAAAAAATTAAAACCGATTTGTAGTAATAGAGATAATACAGAATGGCGGTCTAAGATACGAGGCGCTTAAGATACGCATTTATCTAATAGGTATACTCGCTGTTATCTAAGAGGTCGAATAAGATTATAACTTAAAAGTCCTGTTGGAGCATCCAAGGATCATAATCGGTTCTATATTTTACAAGGAAAAATTCCTTTTGGGCTTCATAGACTTTAACTAACAAACAGTTTTATCATTTTTACGAATAGTGCCCCTAGAGAAGTGTTGCCTAAATAAAAACAATATAAGTCCGGGTGCGTTTTTCTAGGTTAAGAAATTCCCGCTCGTATTTAAAAAAGCAATTAATGTTGAACCTCAAATATTGATGGTCCGACATAAACATATCGTCAGTTTCGATGAAATTCTAAATGACGTGCGTCATATTGGTGCTAGACAAAGATAGGGCATAAATACCAAAATAATATTATTCTGGCAGAAAAATTGTAGTATATAAAGCGGTAACTGTTATTTGCTTTTCACGTTTACTGGAAAGCTAAAACAATTTAAAGGTTTACTGCCATTAATAGGATGATAGCTCGTATCGCCATAAAATCACTTCTCATTTTGAAAGTGCAAAATAGGTTAAATTTTCTGATACTAAATTTTCTGATACTAATACCTTTGGCAATTGTCACTATAAAAGTCAAACGAAATGACGAAATGGAGTCTGCTTTCGAAACTTCTTGACCACAACACAAAAACAACTAACACAGGACAAAAAGTGAATAAAAGATACATAGCCAAGCAAATCTGCCTTACTAGATAACTAAGTAATAATGACTACTACAGCATGTATAAAAAATGCAAACAGTTAATGGAAATTTCCACAAGTAGATGGACGTAGAGTTTCCAGCATATTTAGGAATCCTTTAAACATTAACCATATAAAACCAATTGCCATACCGACTCATTCATTCTGATTGTGAACGTTATCGAGTTAAGATCTTGTGGTACAGTAGTTTATACTCATTACTAAAGGGGGTAAAGTTACCATTGTGTATTTTTGTGTATTAAACACGAATAAGTTCATAATTGTCTAAACAAATTGTGCAATGTAAATTAAAATTTTAAAAGGTGTGTGTCATTATTTTGCAATAAAATATATTACGTTATAGGCGTAGGTACACCTGAAGCCATTTCCAACTTTTAACGTTTTTTTTTTGCTTAGTAGTTTCATTTGCAAACATTATTTTTCCCAGTGTGCCATCATGACGTGATGGATTGGCATAATGCCGTAGGCTTTTTTTATCCAGACGTAATTCCTTTTACCATAGTGAAAGGTTTAAGCATCTTTTAGTAGAGACTCCTTTTACCTGGCTTGGCCTGTTATCAATTCTAGAACAGCATGGTTTTTCATCTAAATTATTAGGATTTAATTCATCCTTCTTATCATACTTTGCCGGACCCGTCTTTTCAACTGCTTTCTACTTTAGAAGTGTGTCTTCACTAGGCCTTTTTATGTCATTCTATCAAACATAGTGTCGAAAGAGGTGCTGTTGGAAATCAGCATGTTCGGACCATGACCTTCAAAGCAGAAGGTAAAACAAAACCCCTACCACTAATTTTTTCATGTCATTTGGAACAATAAAGTAACTCCAGTCATAAAAATAAATATACGGGGCGTTAGAGAATAAAAAAATAAAAAAAAACATTAAACTATGTGTGATCGATTGGCGTATTAAAATTTTCTTTAGCCCATCTAGTGCATTGGCAAAGTTGATTTCAATACGGATATTGCTCAATCGACTTTGCTTTGCATAAGAACTCAGAATATATATGTACATATGCATACTTTATGAGGTCGTAAATGGATGTTGTAGAAATTACAAATGGAATGACAAATTTAGGTATACCCTTTTCCATCCGTGGTGAGAGCTATAAGAGTAAATGCAATAAGATTAAACATAAGTACATATAACCACCATTTTAAATGAGCTTTTATATATCAAAATTTATTATTTGAAATCTTTCTTATGTCAATTTACTTCATTGTGCTTGATTCCTTCAAATATAAATATGTCATGATATTCTTATGAAATATTTATTTTTTAAAATTAAAAAAGTTAAATGTATATCTGCGGGGTAGGCATTTCTACATGACCATTTCGCTACTGTTCTTATATCTATCAGTTGATTCTACCCAAATTTTGTATAAAAAATTCTAGAGCCTTAAATTTATGTCATTCTAACTTGCGCATTCAGAGCCCCTTCAGTATACACTACTAGTCATTCTGTTGCCAACAATCTAACTAAAGGTAGATTAAAATCAAACAGTTTTATTTTATGAAAATAATACATATGTATATATTTTCAAATGTTGTTATGTACTTCATTAATTTTGAGTCAATTAATTAAAATCCTGAAATAAATGGTAAATATTTTCTAGTCTAAAATAAGTTTAAAATTAGTAATGTATATAATGTTTGTTAATGTTATTGTTTTATGGTGGTAACATGTAATTTTTAACGAATATTTCGCGTTTAAACTTCTTATTCAATTCATTATATGCACGCCACTCATAATCCTATGTTAGACTTTGGCTTGAATGTGATTTTCTCTCAACCTACGCCTTCTCCGCCCTCTCCTTGTTTCGTTAGTCAGACAGCTCAGTTCACTCTCGACAAAAAAGAAAATCTGATTGTATACGTTTAGAAAATAAGTAAAAAAGCATTTACATTTTCACTGCAGTGAATGAGTACTTAGAAAATAATGAAAATTATATTGTTCAGATTTTTTCTGTTTTCGTTTTCAATAGTAGCGACCATTTCCGTTGTGTAGTATTTTGAAAATCCGCACACAGCAACAATCATGTTTAAAACGGAAGTACTACTATGACAGCTATGGTTTCCTTTATTGTACTTCTTCTAGTGTTAAAATTACTTTTACATTTTTGCTTCAGCATTTGTTGTCATCGTAGTAGTCGTCATCATTATTTATTGCTATTCTTGGAAAAGTACAAGTAGTTAACGTTGCTGTTTTGTTACAATTTTTATATTTTAAGAACATATAATTTATTTCTAGCTGGCTGTGCATAACGGTTCAAAAGTTCGGCCACATACAGCAAATTGCATCAACTATTGGGACACCCGTTTTTTTCTAGATCCAAATTTTATACTTGCTGTTATAGCGGAGTTAGTAATACAGGTTATTTGTAAATTTCGATCTTATATTTACAACTATTTAAAATTATGCTAATATGCATAATCAAATGAACTATTGGGGCACCCATTAATTTATAATTTTAAATATTAATACTCGTCTTTATAACGACCATACTAATCAACATTATGTAAAATTTGCAAACGTTTGTCTATAACGGTTCAAAAGATAGGCCCATATAAGTAAATTTACGTCAATTATGGGAAACTCTTTAATTTCTAAATTCAAATTATAAACTCGTTGATATAGCGGGCTTAAAAATACACGTCCCTTTTAAGTTTCAGCATTCTGTCTATAACGGATCAAAAGTTTGGTTACTTACTTGAAATTTCATCAACTATTGGGACACACTTTAGTTTCCAAATGCAAGTTTTTGACTTAGCAGTACAGGTTCGTTGTAAATTTCAAGCGTCTGTCTACAACTGTTCAAAAGTATGGCCATATACATCAAATTAAATGAACTATTGGCACATCCTCGCAAGCGTTTGTCTATAATGGTTTAAAAGATAGGCCCATATGAGTAAATTTACATCAACTATGGGGACACCCTTTAATTTTTAAGATTATGAACTGTTTTTTAAACAGGACCAGTCTGTAAACATCGGTTCAGAAATGATGTGAGTATATTTGCATACAACAATGTATGTGGAAACATCCAAACGCGAAAGGCAATTGATGCAAGGAACAACAGTATGTATGTAGTAGAGATCTGCATGGATGTATTTAAAACGCCTTTAGAATCATTTGTTTTTTTTAATGTCATTATTTGTTTTGTGCCGAAGTTTTCGAAACGAATAAAGCAAATCACGCATTACAAAAAAGAGTTACAAATCAAATCAAAACATAACAATTATAAATTGCGTAGAATCAGTTTTACACTAAAAAAATGACGGATCATTTTTAATTCTATGAGTTGATTTTAATCAGCTTAAAAAGAACAATGCAATATTGCTATTTTTATTTATATGCTATTGCGTTTTCGGTAAAAAAATTATGTGTAATTTTACATTGCTTTTATTTTGCATTAAAAAAAATACTCTTTGATTTTTATTTATGTACATAAATATAGGTACATAAATACATAGTACGTACATTCATATGTTTCTGCAGATAGTATTTATATTTAAAATATTTTTATTAAAAAAATCCTAGGCCTTTGTTGAACCAGTACATTATTGTTAATAATAATAATAAATAATAATAATAAATGAATTTAATAAAACTTAAATAAATAATACTAATACTTATAATACTTACCTTACTTTTAAGTTTTTGTTGATTTGCTGAAAATGTAAAAAGTAACTGTTATACTGAAAGATAATGAAGCATCAGTATACATAATAAATATATTTACTTGCAAAGTAATCTCAAATAAAAACGGTTGTGTTCTTTATTAACGTGTTTTCCCGTAAAGTTTAGTTTTTTCACCATAGTGCCCTAATTTTCGTTTAAATTAAAATTTAATTAATTTAAACAAAATCTTAAAAAATATTAAGATTAATCAGCCTTATCGCATAACATCCAATAGAAATTTCACATACCGATTATTAGACTGGATTCGAGGGCAGTTGCATAAGTTACTTTTCAACTACTCTTGATTGATCAAAGAATGAGTGCTTACACATCTGTTGAGTTTCTGTCATACTAAGAAGTAATCTATTTAATAGTCGACGAGGTCAGATGTGTAAGGCCTTTTTCTTATATATAAGCGATTCTTGCGAAACTTTGTACATGTGTTGTGTTTCCATAACGCTTTACGATATTTTCACTAAATACGATGGCAGTTGCATTAGTTACTCTTCAACTACTTTTGGTTGATCTAAAACAGCATTTTGTTATTAAAAACGCAAACATACATGCATATATTACATAAAAAATTTACATATTCCAAATAATTAGTAAGTTTCCCTCATTACCATGACGAATGAATCACAACTGTGATTCCTGTCTTTTTTGTTGACATAATAACAATGTTAACAATCAACCGTTATTTGTTTCGATTTAATTTGGTATGAGAAAAACAAATCAAGTAATGTTTTGATTTTCTTTAAAACAGGCAATGTTTTGATTCATTCAACATGTTTATATTTCTCATTCGATTCTCTTTGTTTCACATTTCAACACGAGAGTAATTGGTCTGAAAATTGTTCAGTAACCAGTATAGTTTTACTGAAAAAAATTACAGCAACCAGTAAAATTTTTCTGGTTAAAAAAATTTTTTTCTAGTAACCAGTAAACTTTTACTGGTTACTGCTGTACATAATGCATTAAAAATATACTGCAGCACGATTTTAATAATATTTTCTTCGTATGGTTTGAATATGAGTTTTCTATCGTTAATAAAATTGGGGCAATTTACTAGTAAATTTAATGGGTTATGTGTTGGCGACAGGCAGTTATAAATTTAAGGTGCAGGTGTGTTTATCAGATGTTAATTGGTTGAGTAACAGTGTCTGAGTCTTACACGCATAAGTTTGATAAATTCTCTTCTCTCCCAAACTGATACAGAGAGTTTTTGATAGTTTTGTGTATCTGTGTTTAAATGGTATCAATTTTTACACCACGTTGATGCAGAAGTCAAAAGATTACACATATGTTTCCGAACCAGACTGTTTACAATATATTTACTCCAGTCTTTGTAGCTTAGATTATGTAATGTGATTAGTGGAGAAGTAAATTCTTTTTCTGCTGTAAGGTCCGTGGACTCGTTTCTTGTTATTCTGGTATGTCCAGGTACCCATATTAATTTTATCGCAGGATGAAAGCTGAAGCTTAAAAAAACCTTTAATATATAGCACAAATTAAAATTAGCACTTTGCAACCTTTATGTAGCCTGCGGTCTTGTACATAAAAACAATCAATAATATATTAAAAAATCTCAAATCATTAAAACTAATTAAAAAATGTTAATGAAATAAACACGACAAAAGGGTTTGTCATGACAAAGATATGCGTTTCATGGTAGAATTAATTATAGTTAAAATTGGTTACATCCTTGAGAGTAAAATGGAAACAATAAAAAGGAAAAAATACAAAAATTTTAAATAACAGTGAGGAGTGCTATATTCGGCTATGCCGAACCTTTTTTACCCTTCACCACATGTACCACACGGAAGTTTTCCGTTTGAATAGTTTAAGTCAAAATCGGCATAAGAAATCCTTTTCCACCATAAAACTTTTCTTTTGAAAGTTGAAACTAGGTTCGTAAAGCTGAAAGTCCATACAACGCGTTCTATGCGTACACGCTTTATACGCGTCTGTCAAAAAAGCAGAATTAATGTAAATATAAGTTACACAGCACAAAGTCTAGAAAGCATGAACGCGTAGAACGCAAGAAGTTTGTTTACTTCCTACTTTTCTACTCTTCGCAAGCGTCATAAAAAGTTTCAGCTGTTTTTGATATCTAAGGATGGTAAATTATATTTTATTATCAATGGTATCGATAAATATTGGTGTGTTAATGATTACTTTTTTTCTATTTTTTTTTAAAGCCTTTTTAATAAAAAAAAACTATTTTTTAGTATAGTTTAATAATAAATTCAGAAAAAAACGTTAATATTAATAATTTACAACAACTCTTTCATCAACAAAACTAACGGTTGCTATCGATTACTTTTATATACTTAGTTTCATCCCTAATACACATATTTAATTTAAAAAGTTTTTAATACAAATGCATTGACATTTTTATGAACATTTTCATAGGTCCTTGTTACACAAAATATTATATGCATAAACTCAATATATGCCATAAATTCTTTAAACATTACACTTTCCATTTTACCAAAAATGATTTCTTTAGATAAAAATATTTACACTACAGCTGATCAAAACAAAAACTTGGCACATAAAAAGCGTTGCATGTAACTTGACGTTTAAGAAGTGTAGAAAGCATAAAAAGTATGAAAAGCGTAAAAAGCGAGTACGCATAGAACGCGTTGTATGGACTTTCAGCTTAAGTGCCACCAATTTTTCTTGTCTTTTATCATAAAAAACATCTGTAGAAATACAAACGAAAGTTAAAAAAATATATGAAAAAATTAGTGGCAGACGTGGTGTTTAGCCCGCTGCTTTGAAGAACATAGACCCGTCTTACAGATTTTTGATATCAAAATTTTTTAAACTAAGTTTGATTGTAAATAAATTTCATTTAGCTCAACTGGTGCCTTGGAAAAGTTGATTTTAACACGAACACAGAAGAACTGACGAATATCGTTCAATCGACTTCAATATGCATAAGAACTCAGGATATACATATTGTTACGAATAATAAAATCTGGTAACCCCTGTTGTTATTTCCGTATGAGCGTGGTGAATAATAATTCTATACACACAACTAATGGTGTGTGTATAGAATAATACCACAATTAGCCAATAAAAGCTGAGCAACCTCGATGGTTGCATTGGTGGAGGTGCGTGCTGTAAAACAGAAGATTATGGGTTCGATCCCCACGGTCGGACATGCGCACAACGAAAATTAAAAATTGTTATAATGCAAATCATATTAATAAACAGCCGTACAAACCTTTCGATAGGCAAAAGACAATTATTGTGTGAAGCCATGGCAGATAATTTAGTAGAGACGTCCAATTTAATATAAGAGTAACAGATAATTGTCAAGAAGCCCTTTATAAAAAAACGTAAGAACGGTAGCGGTTGCGCAGGGAAGTGTAACAGCATAACAGTGTATGGCAGACGTGTGTTGTGGCTATTGGATTAAAGGGGATGACTGGCGTGGATAAAAGGAGTAGTGGAGAGTCTGTGGGTGGTTAAGGTTACTAAACAAGGCATCGAGTAGTTCATGTCTCGCCGATATAACACAGTAGTGTAGCGTAGATGGCTGCATTTGTAAAAATAACGTAAGTTTACTAAATACGAGACCATGGGATTCACAAGACCGGTAGGATCAAGAAGTATAGCCAGAGAAAGCCATAATATGAGAATACAGAATTTAAAAATAGCCACAGTGGTATTTGCAATCAAAAGAGTCCTTACGTTTGTGTTAAAAAGAGAAAAACGTAACAATATTTTATGGCGTCGAAAATGGATATTGTAGAAATTACAAATGGAATTACAAACTGAAATATACCCTTTCCCACTTCAACTAAAGAGCATAAAAACTGTATTTGGACGTGCAGAATCTTTAAATTCTCTTACCAGAGGCAAAGTATCTTTTTTTTTAATATAGACTTTTTAGTAGAGATAATGGCCCATCTTCCGCTGCCTGCTGCCGGTTTTCTTGTCCTGATTATTCATACATATAAAACTATGCACAAAAGAAAAACAAAAAACAAAATTAGTCACATAAAGGGACTGTTAATCCTACAGACCAAGTGGGAATCTCTTGAAGGTCAGTGCAACATCAGAGCTCATTGACCAACACTTTTTACTTTATTGTTCGCCACTCTTCTATTCATTATCAGCACCCTTCCGGATATATAAAATAATGGAAACCACAGTAAATTGGCCGTTACGTGTAGTTCACTGGATGACTACTAGGGTTAAATGCCTCCTTCAGTGGTATTTCACAGTTCTCGAAAATAAAGCATACAAATCTGATAATAGTAAACTTACGATTAGTCATCCAAGACGACATCAACAAATTGGCGTCATTTATCCTCCTTTTCATCAACCAGAGGACCCTATAGTTCATTGCTTTCACAGTAAGTTAGTTAAAAGCAATAGAAAAAATAATTACCTATAAAACATTGGTTACAAGGATATTTTTATCTTTCATGGATTCTACACCTATGGGATCATTGTCTTCCTATGGATTTATTTATTGGCTAGGCTCCCTAAAAATATTATTGGCGGTCCGGTCTGTGGAATGCATTGACCCCTTATGGGATTCTTTTGTCGTTCCCTTAATTTTAATTGCCATCCATTATCCGTGTTCTAGGAGCCGTTGATTGTTCCATGGGCCAATACGACGACATATTATGCATATCAAAGCAACAATCATGAATAAAAACTTAAAATATAATTTCCAATAGGAATCATCGTAAAAGTATGACTGAAAATATCAAGAAAACTCTGGGGCCTTTTTGAAACTTATTAAACACTAAGATGGACAGATGAACATCATTAAATCTATTTCCATTTTTTAAAGATCTATAATATGCACATTTTGTAGAAACCACAAATTAAAACCATGACATTATAAAAACAGAAATCTAAAGTATAGAATTACGAAGACTTAGATTTCTAAAAAGTCAATTTTTACTGTGTTTTACTGATTAAGATAATGTACATCATTAAACGCTGAAATATAAGCACATACAAAGTTCTTAATGCATTCATTTTGATGAAATTCTTACTTGAAGAGAATTTCTGATGGGTATTAAAGCAATTGTAGGGTAATTGATGTTTAATACGTGCTAGTATTTTAATTTGCATATAAATAAATTTATTTTTATTAATTTATTGGAAAACGCGGATTTTTTTTCGTGCCAGTTAAGATTATCTCCATAACTACTATAAAAATATTTTGGATTAAAAATACCTTTAAAAGCAAAATTTTCATACAAAATTTATTTTTTAAAATGATTTAAAATCTACATTGTTTTTCATAATTTTTGCAGTAAGTGATTATTCTAAAATATTTCTACTGAAAAAAAAGTTGAAAAACTCTTCTTCAAATAACTGTTCTAGTTGCCAATTATTAAAAATTTTAATACCTCAGACTAATTAATGAAAATTTTTCGAAAGAAATAACTTTGCGTGAATAAATATAGAAACATCGTTTAATAGCCCCCGTTCAGGCTACCACGAAATTAACTATTTTCAAGCTGAAATTACGAACGAAATCTATTGGCAATTGAGGTAATTTTGAAAACACCTGTTCGTTTTTGTTTCTATTCTACATGAAAAAAAGAAGAAACACTCAATATTAACCAAACTGGTAGCTATAAGTAATAAAATATCAAAATATAAATTAATGCCGCAGCGCCAGAAATTAAATAAAGACGTCTTGCAATTTTTATAATGCACTATAAATGTTATTATATGTACATACTTATATGTTTGCAATACATGTACCTACGTGTATTCTTAAAAATATGTTCATGGTTGCACACAAAGATTAGAACACGGAATTAATATTTAAAAATCATTTCGCTCATTCTGGACGTCCAATTTTGGTGCACGAGCAATTTTGGCCTCCACAGCGTCAATTGTTGCTGGTATATCAGCAAAAGCCTGTGACTTCACGTGGCCCACAGAAAATAATCGAGAGGGGTCAGATCGTACGGCCAATTGACAGGTCTATTTCTTGAAATCAATTTATCTCCAAATTTTGATTTCAATAACTCGATGGTTGCATTTCATCCGCATCAATCTCATCCATCTTTTCAAACAAAAAATTATTAATCATAGTGCGGTAACGATCTTCATTGACCGTAAGATGAGATCAGGCCTAATTTTTGAAGAAATAAGGTCCGATGATGCCACCAGCGTGTAAACCACACAAAACGGTGAATTTTTCTCGATGCATTGAAGACTGAGCGTCATCGTTGAACACAATTTGACGCATGTAATGGTCTCGTGGCTTTAATTCCAGCAGTAATTTGATCTTATGCGGGTGTAGGCCAAGATCTTTGCGCAAAATTTTCCACGTTGTAGATGGACAGAGCCTTCATTCCTGTGACCGACGACGAATCGATAAATTTGGATCTTCTTCCACACACACACTTACAGCAGCGCAATTATCTTCAGTACGCACATTCCTTCGAAGTGTTGGTATTATTCCGTCTTCTAGAGAGTATGTGGTACGAAATCTATCCACAGTTTTACGGTTGCCTTGCTCAGACGGATGATTATCTGCACCATAAAAATCATAAAATCGTCTATAAGTTGCTCGAATTAATGACTGATTTCCTTTGACAGCGTTGTTGAAGCGTGAGTCTATTCATAATGATTTGGCAGACATTACTGAAAATAAAAAGAAAAGATTATTATTATTAAATTATCATTATTATTAAGTTTTTATTGCAAAATTTAATTTTTAGTGTTTCTTTATAATTTAAAGTTCTATCCGATATGTATACAATATTCCCTTCATATGAACACTATTTAATTGCAAAGGTATCAAATCGTAAAAGAAACGACGAAAAATAGTATTCCACAGAAATAAAAAAAGTATTTTACCTTATTAATGCGCGCCATATTAAAAAAATCACTGCAGTAATGATTTAAATTTTATTTTTTTTTAATCTTTTAAAGATTTAAATAATTCATTGTTTTTAAAATATTTTACCTTTTCGATAACTATTTTCGGCTGCGAAGTCATTGCAAAAGCTTTTTGAAAAGTATAAATATTCAAATTGCATGAACGGAACTACTACCCAGCAAAAAATTAGACATTACCCTAAAAAGTAATTACTATATAATGACTTACTTTTGTGCTTGCAATATTTAGTTACTCGCTTACAAAACACATTACATTAGTTCTCAAGAAAGGAAGTAGTAGTCGAACTAGTTATTAAGGTTAAAAAAATAAATATCATAAAATATATACCAGCAATAATCAATGTAATCAATTCTCAATAATTGATTATAAAAGTCTCATGCCTTGTTAACTTTAATCTTTGACAACTGTTTGTTGCTTGTCGCTGTCAATAAATAAGTATCTAGATACTCGTTAAAATATGGACTTTTTAATGCAAAAGTGAATGTTTTAGTGCAATAAATTTAAAAGGAACTGAGGTATTTGTGTGTGAGAAAAATGCATGTGTTATCATTTCTGTATTTTCTTTTCTGGTGTTGATGTCGCCATCGTTAATATTGTTATAAGCCACTTGAGAGTCGCTGCAATACAAGTCAAATGGAGAGACATATACAAATAGTTGCACTGACATCGTATGTTTAAAGCAATGTGTTTTTCTGTGTGTTTTGAAAACATCTGTACGTACGTTTGTGTACGTCTGAAAAATCTTAATAACTTGTAGACTATGACTTTCCTAATTCTGTCATATGTATTTTTTTTTTAATTTTGGTATGTGCATGCAAATGTGTGCATGTACAAAAGCAAAAGAAAAGTTTATAAAATAAGATAAATGTCGTCAAATTGTTTACTAAACACTTGTTAATAAGTATATTGTAACAAATTACAAAACAGTTTATATGATGAATGCTTCTAGAGGTAATCTTACAACAACACAAGGTACGTCGCAACTTTGCAGTTACTTGAGAGGTCAACTTATCCATCCTATTTTCAAGTCAAAGCAATATTTAAGGCCTATACAACTAAAACATGTAAGTTTAAGAAGCCTGGTACTACCGCATAATGTATCAAATTTGCATTCATGCTTTATTGATAAAAAGTAAATTTATGTCTAGTTTACGCATTTTACATTTAGTTATAATTTTTTATAAGTACGAGTTGATTTGACAAAAATTAAAAAAAAAAAATTGAAATGATTTATTTTTTACTCTTAATTGGTATAACAACAAATGCATCTCGAAAACAGAAAGTCCGTATTTACACTATGCAATTTTTTGAGGCATTTTTTTCTCAATTTTCTATTTAAGTTATAGGGTTATGCGATATCTAAAAGTAAACACTAGCAACAGTAACATCCCCTCAAAATTCAAGCAATACCATATTGCTTACTCCTCCTGCATCACAAACAAACAAAAATTTCATGCTAGTTTCATGAAAAATTGCATAGTGTAAATGCTGCAGCTTTTAATAAATACCTAATAAATTAAAACTCATTTGCAGCCTCCACAAAACGTATACCCATTAGAAAGCTTCACTGAAGTTAAATATGTAAAATTTTATGTTTGTTTTAATCATTAATTAACCATATAAGTAATGTAATTTTGTCTTTTGATAGTACTGGAAAAACATCAATCAAACGTTCGTATGTACCCTATTTTCAAATAAAAATTATCTATAATTAATAAACTTACTGTTTATACGGAAAGAATAGCATATTATAATTATACCCGCCAAAATACTTTTCTCTCAATTTCTTATGTTCAAAAATTATTTATGAACAAATTTTTGTTTTTAAACAATAAGTTTTTTCCCTAAAATGTTACTTTTTTTACTTAAAGAGAAAAATTTGGCAGCATTTTATACCTTATTTGCAAATAGAGTAGTTAATCAAGAGTTATTATTGTGAGTAAGCTATTCCCAAATAAAAAATTAATTCACCGTTTAAACTGCTATATGCCTTCTTACTTGACTCCATTTTTTAAATGCTTTTAAAATCTGTACATAAAAATATTAGACATTTTATTTTTTAAAATACCTTTTTACCAAGTACGAGTAAAGTAGTAACATTAAATAAAACGATTTTTTAAACGTTTATTTAACAATAATTTTATACTTATAATTAAACTAAAAATAAACAAATAAACAAAAACAAAGTATATGACTTAACATACCCTGTCCTGTATTCGAAAACACCAGTACATTTACATTTGTTAAAATGAGTTCTATTTGAGAATATTTATAAATTGATTACGAGGGCTGCTATATATATTTCTGGCCTGGCAACACTGAGTGGTGCCAAGTGCAATCTGACATTTCCATTGGAAAGTTTGTCATTTTTAAGCATAATCGTACTCAAAACGTTTTGACTTACGACCATTTTTTGTGTTGTTTACAGTGACTTGAAAAAATTAATATAGAAGAAAATGGAATTAACTCGTGAACATTTTCGTGCCATCATTTTTCGCAACTTTCGACGTGGATTATCACGACAAGAGTGCATTGATGAACTTAAATCTTTGTGTGGCGATGAAGCACAATCCTATAGCACTGTGAAAAATTGGTATAATGAAAGACGAATTCCGTGAAGGTCGTCCAAAAACGGCTGTTGTGCCAGAGAACATTGATGCCGTGCGTGAACTCATAATGCAAGATCGACATGCGACATACCGAGAGATAGAGACATCCTTCGAAATTTCTTCCACCAGCATACATGCGATACTGCATGAACACCTGGCCGTAAAAAGGTTTGTTCTCGTTGAATCCCGCACAATGTGAAAGTCGCTCAAAAAAAGGCTCGTGTCGATTGGTGCAAAGAAATGTTGCAAAAATACGATTGCGGTGCTTCAAAAGGCGTTTATAAGATCGTCACAGGTGACGAATCATGGATCTATGCGTTTGAGCCCGAAACGAAACAACTATCGACCGTGTGGGTCTTCAAAGACGAGCAAAATCCAACGAAAGTTGTTCGTGGAAGAAGACTTCGAAGCAAATGGTCGCCTGTTTCTTCGGCAAAACTGGTCATGTGGTGACTGTTCCGCTTGAGTAACGTAGGACGGTCACTTCTGAGTGGTACACTACAATTTGTTTGCCTGAAGTCATCGGAGAAGTTCGAAAAATCAACAAGAGAAGACGAATCATTTTTCACCATGACAATGCGAGCTCTCACACATCGGCTCAAACCAGAGCGTTTTTGACCGGCCAAAACGTCGAATTAATGGGTCATCCGCCGTACAGCCTTGACTTGGCACCTAATGACATCTTCTTGTTTCCGCACATCAAGAAAAAATGCGTGGTCAACGATTTTCGTCGCCAGAAGAAGCTGTTGAAGTGTTCAAAAACTATGTTTTAGAGGTGTCTATATCGGAGTGAAAAAAGTGCTTCGACAACTGGTTTGAGCGCATGCAAAAGTGTATAAATCATGCTGGAGAATACTTTGAAAAACAATAAAACCATTTTTGATTATAAATATTCGCATTTTCACTATTAGGTCAGAAATATATAGAGCAGCCCTCGTATGAGTAACAAAAAAATAAGTATGTACATTGCTATTTTTATTTTTTAATGTAGGAAAAACAGTTGAAAGAAAAATACTACTTTAATATTGTATAGTGATGAAAAAAGAACGTAGTTAAAAGGTAAAAGAGAAAAAAATAGCTTTCCTACCTGTCTACGCACCAATATTTCTTACAGTTTATATTTGGCAAGATATTTTTATCCTTCATGTATAGGCTTGTATCATATCGTTAATTTTGCATTGTAATTTGCTTGCAGTCTTTTGATTTTATATTGGCTCTTCTAAATATGTGGTACAAAATAGGAATGCCTCTTTCATCTTGGATAATCCGTTGACTATCTAGGTATATAAATGCCTCGGGTGGTACATACCCACATAGTTGTTTGTCTTTAATGTATGGTTTCTAATCAAATGTATAATGAAATTATCAATTTTACTTACTTTTGTGGCATTATATAGCCTCTTGTTAGAAATGTATTTCTTGAAATTACTAGTAGAATATCTGTAAAGAGATGTGCATGCTCTAAGGCATTTCCGTTCGATATTGATTTTCTTCCTCCAATTGTTGGCATATTTTTCTACAGTATAAATCAAACTTTGAAAGTTTTCATAAATATTCATTATTTTGTCACCTGGTTGATATATTATAATGCCATCGGCAAATGCAACAATGTTATTAATTTGTTTTAAAAGATCTAAAATATATAATTTAAAAAGAATTGGAGAGTTTACTGTTCCTTTTCCTAGTTCCTTTACTATATTGAGTATTATGTTACTATTTTCATTCTTATTAGAAATAAGAAAAGTTTTGTTATTAAGCATGTTATGTATGAGAATAACCTGATGAAATGGCAGTCCATATTTTAGAAGCTTATATATTAATGCTGGAATCGATATATTATCTATGAGACAGGCAGCTGTACAAAGCAGTTTATTCCAATTCCAGGCTGCCTCCACCGTGGAGTGTTGAAATTTAAAGCCGAACTATCTCTCATCAACTAAATTATTATTTTAGCAAAATTTTGACAGATTGTTGTCTACGCACATTTTAAACATTTTGCTTATGTTTGGTAGCAAGCTTATTGCACGAAGATTCTTGGGATTACTGGTATCCTTATTTTTCTTGGAAAGAACTACTATTTTGGCTGTTTTCCATGTATGTGAAAAGTATGCATTATTTAACATCTTGTTAAAGAGTGTGCAGTTATCGAATATAATTTCTTTCGGTATGTTCTTTAATATAAGATTTTGGATGTTATCATTGCCAGAGGAACGTTTTTTTCGTAACTTATTAAAAATGTATAATGTTGAGTCTTTGGTTACAAAATAATGTCTAACTCATTGGCTTTTCTAGTTGTACTAAATGTAGAAACCGTTAAATTATTTTTTCTTTCAAACTCATTTTTTCTTTCCAAAAATGTGAAGAAACAGTTATCAACGTCGATGTGTACAGTATTATCAACTTCAATCTCTTTATAACAGTAAACTGATTCAAAGTAAGTTCCAATTGTATTAAGAATTTGATCCGGATTTCTAATAATAAATTTGTTGCTCTATGGATATTTTTCCAAAGAATCTATATAGATTTCCACATGTCTAAGCCAATATTCATCCTCGCGGCTAATTTTTGTAGTATCGACACCTATTGCTTTTGTCGTTCTAAATTGTTTTCTGGCCTGCTTTAACGTGGTTGAAGGATTTTGGCGGTCCATGCTAGCCGTCCTTTCCTGAAAATGCCTGTTGATGGATAATAAGCTTCCTGGTTAATTTTAATTTTGCTTTTAGTAAATTTATTTCTGCTTGAAATGCAAAACATTTCGATCTGTTGTATTGTTTTATTTTGCTTAAAATTTGGCTTTTTTGTAAATTCAATTTGTTTGTAATTGTGTTTGAAAATTTAGCAATGAAATCCGTATTTTTAAATTTTGGTACTGATTTTTCGATCGCCGTATTTATAAATTTGTGTAACCGTAACAAGTAGAACTCTATTTCCATATTTGAGAGGTTTCTGTCATTTGGAACACTAGTGCTGTTACTATGTTCGTGTAAAATGCTGTTTTCAAATTTCTTCCCGTTTGTCTTTTTAAAATTTAGTTTTAAATTCGGTGAATTTCTAAAAAGGGTAAGGGGATAGTCTTTTTCGTTATTTATAATCCTAATATGCAATGTTAAACAAGAGTTCTTAAACAATTAAGCGTGTTGTTTTCTTTACGTATATTCAAACGAGAATCCGAATGAAGGTTCTATAGAAATATAAAAACTGCACCTAAACTAAAGTTCATGACATGAAAGCCATTCTCTTAATATGGTTCCCTTTGTGTTACATTTTTTATTATTGCAGTCAGTATGCTTTCCACTTAGGACGCCTGCTAGTTTTAGCTCGCTTTTAAGATAACTATTATTATTGCCTGAGGAATAGTATGCCACTAACGGTATTTTAGCTATAAATGTTTCTGAATATATAAACGAAATAGACAAATTATTATAGTAATTCTTGTGTTTTATATCATTCTTGATTAATATTGCCGTTCCACCACCTCTTTGAGCGTTTATTCACTCGTTTCTGATAACATTATAGTTTTTAAAGCTTACTTTGTGTTTTGCGTTCAATTTTGTTTCATTTAGAAGAACTAAGTCAGGGTTGTGTAGATTTATAAATAAATTCAAATCATACCTCCTGCTAAGTCCTATTAAAGAATTCACATTAACTTCTGTTATACTTAAGTTTCTTTCAACTATTTCACCCATTTTTTTTAGAACATTAATTTTCTAGCATCGAGAATATGGAATCTATTCTTGATGCTTGTAAATTCAATTGTTTTTGTAAATTCAATATTTGGTTAGCAAGGTTTTGCATTGAGTTTTAAAATTCTTTTAACGCTACATTTATTGGGTTAGTGTTATTAACATTATCACTTCTTAGGACATGTGCATAAGTAGCATTTGTATTATATGTTTGTGAAGTGTTCCTTATTTTATTCTCTGATTCTCCTTAATTTTTTATTCTAAGCTACTGTTGTAGCTCCTTGTATGTACATGCTTATTGCAAAGCACGCAAAATATTTTTTCTCCCTCGGTTTCAGGTATTTCCTTTAGAGGGAATTTTCCAATCTCAAACTGTTCCTTGCATTTAACGCATCTTGAGGGTAAGAAGTAGTTTGGCACACTGTAGAAAAAGCCTTGGCAATTTCTACATTGAGGTATCTCTGGTTTCCTTAAAGCCTCCCAGCGAATACAACGGTAAAGTAGGCCCTTAATGTTTTTTAGGTTATTTACATTACTTTCAGCACTAATTTCTACTAAAAATATTGGTTGTGCTACACTATTATCCTTTGATTTTTTTTCGTCGTAAATTGACTCACTTTTACAAAATTTAAGTTTTCATTTTCGAACTTCTTTAGTTCACTTAGTATTATTAGCAGGATCTGTAGTACCACATAAACCTTTTAGTATATTAGTTTTTGGTTTAGTATTTTTAGGTGTAAAGGTGAAAAATTTTGTATTGATTTTTTGTACGTAAGCTTAAACAACGTTGTAGTCGACAATATTAGTCATGAACAGGGCTATTTTATTATTTTTAAATTCTTTGATTTTAAACAATTTAATCTTTAGTCCATGTGTAATAACGTCTAGAAGTTCGTTAGGGTCCACATGAAATATATTAAGCGGTGGAATTTTTTTTGCTTTTTGTTCTCATTATTTAAATTGTTTTGTTCATTTAAAGTATTATTTTATAAACCGCTACGCGATGTATTTGCATTGTTGCTTTTACTCACATGTTTTTCGAACTTTTTCAAGTATTCATCATTGCAATCTTTGCCATTATCAAGAATAGCATAGTAATTGTTGCGTGTTTGTTTAGTTGTTGATTCATTATTCATGTTGGTTTTTCTTTTAAGATTTTTTTTCTCACTATTTAATATTGCAATTTTGATTGAGTTTTGAACTAAAAGCTCACTCATTACTTAATTTCTTGATGTTTTATAAAGTTTTACGAAACGCCACATTGATCAGGTTACATTACAAACGTCTGTCTGTAACGGTTCAACAGTTTGTCCATATACATCAGATTATATCAACTATTTAATTTATTATATAACATTTTTATACTTCTTATTATACCAAATAAGGCGGTGGACATTCTGTCTAAAATTAAGGTGTTTGTACATAACGGTTCAAAAAATACGGCCATATAGAACAAATTACATTAATTTTGGGAACACCTTTTGTTTTCTAAATTCAAATTATATGCTTCTTGTTATAGCGGACTTAGCAAAACAAACGGTTTAAAAGTCCGACCACATACACCATATTATATCAACTATTGGGACACCCGTTTATTTCCAAATCCAAATTTTATACTTGTTGTTATAGAGAAGTTAGCAATACCTTTTTTTTAAATTTCAATCGTCTGTCTATAACTGTTTAAAAGTATAGGCATATACCAAATTAAATGAATTATTGGTGCACCCTTTAATTTATAATTCTAAATATTATCAGCTGTTACTATAACGGCCATAACAATCGACATTGGGTCAAATTTTAAATCGTTTGTAACGGTTCAAAAGATAGGCCTATATAAGTAAATCTACAGTAATTATGGGACACCCTTTAATTTCTAAATTCAAATTATAAACTCAATGATATAGCGGAATTAGAAATACAGATCCCTTTTACGTTTCAGCGTTCTGTCTATAAGGGTTCAAACGTAAATTACTTCAACTATTGAAACACCCTTTATCATCAAAATCTATATTTTATACTTATTGTTATAGCGGACTTACCAATTCAGGTAAATTCCAAGAGTCTGTCTATAACTGTTAAAAAGTATTGTAATATACATCAAATTAAATGAACTATTGGCGCACCCTTTAATTTATAATTTTTAATATTAATATTTGTTACTCTAAGGGCCATAGCCATCGACATTCTGTCCAATTCGCAAGCGTTTGTCTATAACGGTTCAAAAGATAGGCTCATATAAGTAAATCTTTATCAATTATGGGACACCCTTTAATTTCTAAATTCAAATTATAAGCTCGTTGATATAGCGGATTTAGCAATACAGGTCTCTTTTAAGTTTCAGTGTTCTATCTAAAACGGTTCAAGAGTTTGATCACATACACAAAATTACATTAACTATTGGAACACCCTTTAACTTCCAAATCCAAACTTTATACTTGTTGTTATAGCGGACTTAGCAATACAGCTTCGTTGTAAATTTCAAGGGTCTGTCTACAGCTGTTCTAAAGTATGGCCATATACATCAAATTTAATGAACTATTGGCACATCCTTTAATTTATAATTCTTAATATTAATACTTGTTGCTATAACGGCCATAACCATTGACATTTTGTCCAATTTGCAAGCGTTTGTCTATAACGGTTCAAAAGATAGGCCCATATAAGTAAATTTACATCAATTATGGGGGCACCCTTTAGTTTTTAGATTTATTTTTGTATAATTTTTTGTTTTTGGGATCTATAGTAATACGAAGTCATTTTAAATTTTACAGAAGTGCTATTTGCAATTCATAATACACGTAAAAATATGTATGTTGTACGGGGACACCCTTTAATTTTTAAGATTATGAGCTGTTTTTAAAACTAGACCGATCTGTAAGCATAATCTATCATATTACATAAAATTTTTAAAATCGGATCAGAACTGATTGAGTTCTGGAGGCACAAATATAAAAAAAGCAACATTCAGTTGAATTGTATAACCTCCCTCTTTTTTTGAAGTCGGTTAAAAATAAAAATAGTTACTGAATGTTTGCGGTGTTTTCGTAAAACACATTTTAGATTATTGTCTGTTTGTCTTATTGACTCAATGGAGTTCTCATTTAAGCAATTGGATTTTGGTATAAGACTGTCAAGTTGTTTATAAAAAATTTGGGTAAATTCCATATTATCAGTAGTATAATGGCCGTATGGATATGCTTTCCCCGCAGTAATACATTTTAATTTGTAGTTTTAAATAAAAAATATTTCATTTTTATTAAATTTCTATTTGAACTTTGAATATTATATAAATTAATAGAAATTATTTTGGCTTAAGTTCATTTATTTTTAATTTCTAAAAATCTTTTTTAGAAAGAAAATTTATTTTTACAAATGTATGCGAACGTTTCCCGAAGACAAAGAAGTGATTACGAAGATTTCACACAACCTGTTTTAAAATGTCAGTGTTGAAGGCAGACTGCAGTCACTGAGATCGAAGTTTATGGTATATACGTTAACTCAGATCTCCTTGTCAATGGGGCTTAAAGTATCTCTAAATCTGCAGATACCCCGGTCATATAGGTGCATTTTGTAGAATAGGGGAAAGATTTTCTATCAGGACATAAGGTCATAATGTATCTAAGATCTTCAATCTTGGTAGTGATAACTTAATTACAAAAGGTACTTTTATTCCGCCTAATATTTGGCCTTATCTATACAAAGTAAATACATATACAAATTAGGAAAGACAAAACTTCGGGAACTTGTTGGTTTTCTTCTACAACTAATTTTATATTTATATTAGTAATATGCGAACCTAGGAAAGTAAATGGACATAGGACCTTCCACACGGCAGTCAACACGGTTACATAAACATAAACCTCCTTAAGTATTATTCTGACGTGTAGTTATGAGATTCAAAATTTTTAAATATTTTCAGTTATCTGTTATAGCAACTAATAGACATAGTTGTTATTTAAAACACTTTTCTTGTTAAATATAAAGAAAATATATCGAATTATTTAAGCAAGTTCGTTGTGTAGCGTAAGTAACGATAAACATTTAGAAATACTTTTTCGCCTTTGCTGTTGTGAAAGGTAAAATGTTGTTTTCTTTTAATTTTTTTTTTTTTATAAAAAGAAGTAGCACTTCAGGCATTAATACCTACTTAGTTTGTAACCGTGCTACATTCTTTAGGAAAGAGATAGATGAGAGAGAAGACAGGGCAGCCGGTTTGTGCTTCGTGCTTACCACCTTGACTACAGCAGCATTAACCGTCTTCATTAGCGAACAATGAATTTGATTTTGGTGACATTGTCTTTAAAGTTTTATAACCTTAATATCCTTAATATGTAATATGGAACGAATACAAAATGAATAATTTTTTTAGAAACAAAAGAGTACTTTGCCGCAATTTCTTTTTTCATTGCAAACTGAAAACCTAACACAAATTATTTTCTTAAACAAAACATCCATTAGGTACCTAAAAAGCAAGGGGTATAAGTCAAATTAACAAAAATGCAGTTAAAAAAATTTAACATTTACTTAGATTTGTCCCTTTTTTGCTAAGCCCTTTTATATTTATTTTAGTTTAATTATTATAATTTCAACAACTATTGAATGAAATTTGAAACGCTGTGGTCTGTGATTACAACTTGTTTTAAAAATTTAACTAACAACAGTACTGACAACTTGTTGAAATATTAACTTTTTTGGTAGTTCCAAAATTTACAGTGCCTTCTGTTCTGAAGGCTTAGCACACTATGCGGAATTTATGTTCCCTAAAAAAGCACTTAAAATTATTTTAATTTTTTTGGTTAAAAAATAGCAAACCAATGTCACCAGAGTCAAATTAAACTCGCACATTAATGGTATAAACACAACTGGGAGAGACAACGAAATTTGCACAGCAATACGAATTCTTACTGTGTGCACCTTTGTATAAACAAAAATGTTTTTTTCTGACGATGAATACTGGTCGTTCTTTCCAAACGTTAACATAAAGGGGAAAAAGAAAACGTTATTTATAAACAACAGCGATATTACGTTAAAAGTATCAAATGAATAAGTGGAGTGACACGGAAATTTCGAATATAAAATTGCTTCATAAAGTACGAATAAAATAATAATAATAATAATTCTATTTTTTAAGTCTTTTGTATTAAAGCTATTCAAGGAAGAAAGGAAATAAAACAATTCGTATTGTTTAAATAACAAATAAGTAAAAAAAAAATTGTGAAATGAATTTAAGGTAAAAAAATTTAACTTATGGGCATTTCCACTAAGACCAAAACAATATAAGTTTATGAAAATAGTTTATTTTATTATAAGGAAACAATCAATTAACTAATGTAAGCAAATTTAACACTAAGTAAAATCCTATTTCGAGATATTGTGGCATAATTTGGAATTTTCACATTCAGATTCAATGCAAGTTCTATTTTGATATGACCGTTATAATAATATTGTATTCAAAATCATAAATATAGTAATAGTTCATTTGCTTTAATGTTTATGGTGTTGAGGTGTTTTTATTTTAAAACTATTGTGGTGCTTTTATATAAAGCTTTTCGAATTCCTTTCGTATTCTAGTAAATTTGGCAATTTCTTATTTACCGTTTCCGCCGTATATCCTCTGCTCATAGTTGTTCTTGCGTTCGACAATACGCTCCTAACTTTGTCCAAAATTCGAACCGTTTTTTCTTCTTCTGGTTCTTCCTGCCCCATCGGGCTTTTTGTGCTTATAATTTTCCCTTTACTGCGTTCCAATGCAGTTGGTGAGCTTGATCTAATTGCGATATCCAGTACTTCGTTGCTACATTCAGTGGTTTTCTTAACTTTACGTTAGCACTTCCACTTTCCGAAAGTATTCAAAAAAATTTGAAAACCGGCCGCGCCAAAAATGTTTAAGTGCTTCTATTTTGAAATTGTTGAGGTACTTTACTTAAAAAACTAAGGCTACAACTTTTTAAATTGTTAAAATGCTTTTATTCTAAACACTAAAACTATAATTAAGGTGTTGTTATTCTTCCTATAACGTCTCAAGTGTATGGCCACATAAATCAGGTTACATTAACTATTGGGACACACTTATATTTCCAAACTTTATACTTTTTCGACTGTTCAATAGTTTGGCAATATACATCAAATTGCAGCAACTATAGGGTCACTCTTTAATTTCCAAATTCAAATTATATACTTGCTGTTGCAGTAGATTTAACCATTAGGCTCAAACGTCTGTCTGTAACGGTTCAACAGTTTGTCCATATACATCAGATTATATCAACTATTTAACTTATTATATAACATTTTTATACTTCTTATTATACCAAATAAGGTGGTGCACATTCCGTCTAAAATTAAGGTGTTTGTACATAACGGTTCAAAAAATACGGCAAATTACATTAATTTTGGGAACACCCTTTAATTTCTAAATTCAAATTATAAGCTTGTTGTTATAGCGGACTTAGCAAAACATGTCTTTTGTAAATTTCAGCTGTCTGTATACAACGGTTCAAAAGTTCGGCTAATACACCATATTATATAAACTATTGGGACACCCGTTTATTTCCAAATCCAAATTTTATACTTGTTGTCATAGAGAAGTTAGCAATACTTTTTTTTTAAATTTCAATCGTCTGTCTATAACTGTTTAAAAGTATAGGCATATTCCAAATTAAATGAATTATTGGTGCACCCTTTAATTTATCATTCTAAATATTATCAGCTGTTACTATAACGGCCATAACATTCGACATTGCGTCAAATTTACAATCGTTTGTATGTAACGGTTCAAAAGACAGGCTTATATAAGTAAATCTACAGTAATTATGGGACACCCTTTAATTTCTAAATTCAAATTATAAACTCGTTGATATAGCGGAATTAGAAATACCTATCCCTTTTACAATCCAGCGTTCTGTCTATAACGGTTCAAAAGTACGGCCATACACTTGAAATTACTTCAACTATTGGAATACCCTTTATCTTCAAAATCCATATTTTATACTTGTTGTTATAGCGGACTTACCAATTCAGGTTCGTTGTAAATTCAAAAAGTCTGTCTATAACTCTTAAAAAGTATTGCAATATTCATCAAATTAAATGAACTATTGGCGCACCCTTTAATTTATAATTTTTAATATTAATATTTGTTACTATAACGGCCATAGTCATCGACATTCTATCCAATTCGCAAGCGTTTGTCTATAACGGTTCAAAAGATAGGCTCATATAAGTAAATCTTCATCAATTATGGGACACCCTTTAATTTCAAAATTCAAATTATAAAATCGTTGACATAACGGATTTAGCAATACAGGTCTCTTTTAAGTTTCAGTGTTCTATCTATAACGGTTCAAAAGTTCGGTCACATACACAAAATTTCATTAACAATTGGAACACCTTTTAACTTCCAAATCCAAACTTTATACTTGTTGTTATAGCGGGTGTGTCTACAACTGTTCAAAAGTATGGCCATATAGATCAAATTAAATGAACTATTGGCACATCCTTTAATTTATAATTCTTAATATTAATACTTGTTACTATAACGGCCATAACCATCGACATTCTGTCCAATTTGCAAGCGTTTGTCTATAACGGTTCAAAAGATAGGCCCATATAAGTAAATTTACATCAATTATGGGGGCACCCTTTAGTTTTTACATTTATTTTTGTTTAATTTTTGGTTTTTTTGGAGCTATAATAGTACGCAGTCATTTTAAATTTTGCAGAAGTGCCCTTTACAATTCATAATACACGTAAAAAATATGCATGTTTTATGGGGACATCCTTTAATTTTTAAAATTATGAGCTGTTTTTAAAACGGGACCAATCTGTAAGCATAATTTATTACATAACCAAAAATTTTTAAAATCGGATCAGAAATGACTGAGTTCTGGAGGCACAAATATAAAAAAAGCAACATTCAGCCGAATTGTATAACCTCCTTCTTATTTTGAAGTCGGTTAAAAATAGCCAATTTTAAGTTAACTTATATGTTCTAATGTTAAGCCAACTACTGCAAAATTTTCGCTAACTATAGTGTATGTTCTGGACAGTAAGTTAAGTCTTTTTTCACGTTGGTTTTTTAGTCAAAAATAATATACATTCATATATAAATACGCATGTACAAAACAGTGAATTTTTATATAATGTTTTGAAAAGAGTTCTTAAAATTTTTTTGAAAAAATGTTTAAAATAATTAAATTTTTATTATGTTATTATAATACCTATATTTAAATATTATAACAATATATTTTTATAAATATAAAAAAGTGAAGTTTTTAATAAATGTTACTTTTCAGAAATTACAACAATATAGTTAACAAATTTTTAATAAAGTATTTTATTTTGAAAAAGTTAGTTTCCAGCTAATGTTTACTGAAAGCTAACTTTTAGGAACTTAACTTTAAGTAAGTTGCAAAGTAATTCAGAGTCGGACAATTGAATACCGCATAGGACATCGCAATTTTAAAATAGTTAGTTGATAACATTGAAACGTAACCCAAGTGTCAGTCAGCACTAGTTGCGAAAAAATTAGCGTAAAGTTAATTTAGAGTTCTGTATATATACAGAACGAATACTACTGTTTCCACTGTAACAAGAACCCTTTTAGATTAAGAAACAAAATTTAAAATGTTAATATACATAGTTTGTCAACAATAAAACCTACATAAAAATAAAGGGTAATAGTTTTTCTTTTCTAATTTATTAAGCACTAGGTCAGTTTTATAAATAATAAAAATTTTTATTTATATTTTCAATATTTCGCCACACCGATGGGTGGCATCATCAGGAAACAGGAAACAAAAAATATTAATAATTAGATTTTCTTTTTTTGAATAACAAAATTTAAAAAAAAATCTAATTATTAATATTTTTTGTTTCCTGTTTCCTGATGATTGAAAATATAAATAAAAATTTTTATTATATATAAAACTGACCTAGTGCTTAATAAATTAGAAAAGAAAAACTATTTAAAAAGGTCAAAAAAACATTTATATAAAAGGTAATAGGTAATTTAGTTTGATGAATGTATCGTAATAGGTTATACTCGTATGTAATGGCGTTTTCTTTTCTTTGTGTTCTTTTCTAAAAAATGTTCGATAGGGTAAATTAAAAGTATGTTCTTTTGAAAATATGTTGCACGAAAATGTGTAAGATATGTTACATATTTTACCCTCAATTTTATGTAAGGGTAGTATGCTACACTTTTTTAGTAGTTTTTACTCTTGATAAGTGATGTTTGCTTTTGTTGCTAAACCCAGTGTTATATTACTTTATGTTTGAAAAGCTAATTAAACATTACTGACATGTGAAGGAAGTTAGAAAAATTCAATAACAGTTTTTGTTCTATTGTGCTATAAAATATGTAGCATATTTTCGGGGTTTAGGCAACATGCAAAACATTTTATGTGATTGTTGAGTAACATTTATTTTCAGAAAAGAAAACGCCATAAGTTTGCCATTCCGTTTATATTTGTACAATAAACTGTTCGACAACATAAAGTATATATATTCTGAGTTGTTATGCATATCGGGATTGAGCGGTGACTATCCATCTGTGTTCGTGTTGAAATCAAATTTGTCAAGGCTAATAACTTAGACATAGTATCGAAAATGTTGCTATTGAAAATTAGCAAGATCGGTCCACATCCTTCGAGGCAGGGGGCATAATACAACGCCTGCCTCTAAAATTTCCATTTTTTAAACTTTTGTTTGTATTCCTGCAGGTGGTTGAATACAAACGAAAGTTGATGGGACAACAAACTTAAGCAAAACTTACAATTCTTAACGGTTTTTTTAAACATACAAACTAAATGGTGGGAAAGAACTTATAATGCCAACTTATATGTACATGTGGTTATATGTATATATATGGTGAAGTATATATAAGATTTCGCCTAGCTGAATATAGCATTCTTACTTGTATTTATTTATTTTGTTTAGGTGGCAAATTACTGCATTCTACATCGATCGAAATTTGCATTTCATTCTGTTGAAATTTCAATCGATAATAAGTGCAATAATTTACCACAAATCTTTTTTGCTTTTATTTAAAGTTGCATTGAAACAATGATCTCCTTCTATGTTCAATTATCAAATCACATTGTATCACCATTGTGCGGTCAATTGTTAGTGATACAAAATATAAAAATTTGCTTTGGTTTATTTACTTTGAAATTGGTAGTTGCATTTTCGCTTTAAGTATTTTTTATATCCTGATTGTTTCTTTTCTGTTGAATTCGTTTTATTGAATGCAGAAAGGGGATTTCTTTTACTTTTTTTAATGTTTTTTGCTAGATTTGTTTCTCTTTACTTAGTTTGTGTGTATATGATTTTATTATTTTTTATTCTTTTTATTATTATTTTATTTGTACAGAAGTGGCTTCTTTTATTTTAACTGTTACTGCTTTAAAGCTGTAGTCGTTGCTGTTGGTATTATTTCCTTTATTAAAAAAATAAAAAAAAACAGCAACAAATACCAAAAGATTTGATTTAGGGTGTCTCTCAGTTTGTGTGTAAATAGTTCTTATCCAAAGCATGTTTACGTTACAAAGTGCTTTTGTTTTTTATTTTTACAATTTTCCTTGCTCCCCTTCACTCTATATTCTGTTTTGATTGGATTTGTTATTGTTGGGGATATTTGTTTCAACATTTTCGAGTTGTCTTGGTTCTGGTTTGATTTAAGAATTGCTTAAAGAAACATGTTGCTTGGTTGATTGATTTAACGACGTGTTAGAAAGTTTTTAAATATTTGGAAGCACTCTTATTTAGATTTATTTACTAAGTGCATTAAAGTTAAAGCATTTTAAAGATTTGACGAAGACTTTGTTTATTTATATAAAACATGATAAATTAATTTTAATCTGAATAAATATGTTTTAATGCAAAGAAATTAGAGTGATTTAATAAGAAGTAAAAAATACGCGAAAACAATTCACCTGAAATGAAAATATATATTTTAGAAGATAATTAATATTTCGTAGCAAAATGAGTGAACTATTGTTAATATCTATACATTTTAAAATAAAACGTTGAAAACTTCGAATGTTAATTATATTTCTTTTTCCTCAAATTGGTAATGTAATTTCTAGCTTCTGAGACACTGAATTTGTGTTTCTATGGTTTTCAAATAGTATATATTAAAAAAAATAAAAAAAAAAAACACTCAATATTATCAACTTCTAGAACTTCTGTTGGATTTTCAAACAGATTTACGTTTTACCTTGAGACTGTAACTGCAAACTTTCCAAATTCAAGAATTGTAGAGGTCTTAACCCGTTCCCACAAGTTTTAAAACGTAAAACGCTTGGGAGCCGCGAGATAAAAAAATTCGTGTTTTTTCAGCATTTCGAAGACATGATTCCATAATTAGTCGCAAAAATCACATCGTCAGCAATATTATTTGTAATTTTGAATCGTAAAGTTGTAACTTTTTGCTTAAAGCACTAATTTTATAATTTTAAACTAAAAAAAAAATGCAAATATAGACATGAATTATACTTATATTAGCAAAGTTAGGAAACGTAAATCACATTTACAAACGCTATTGACTTAACTAAAACATAAATAAAACAAACCAACACAAAAATTATTTAGATCTCTCTTTGCAACAAATGTATTGAAATTGTGCTGGTAGAAATGTCACCACATAAAAACCGCATGAGGTATGGGAAAAAAGGGAAACGACAAAAGTTCGAAAAAGCTAAAAAAAACTATTTTTTTAAATATTTTATTTTAGTTTAAATGCGTGCAAGAAACTTTTCATTTTCATTATTCGCAAAAATCAACTCATCAGCAATATTATTTGTAATTTCTCATGGATTAATTTTGAATCGTAAAGTTGTAAATTTTTGTTATTATAATATTCGGTAAAAACCGTCGTTACTGGCTGTGTACTTCGTACGTTCGGCGAGCGCTTTCGATGTGATAACCACAGATAATAACCAGATAAGACAAGGAAAATTCAGTGTGGCCAGATTCCAGCTTTCGTTAGAGAGGGATAGTAACAGTTCTTGCATTTTTTATATTACTACCTCTTTCTGATTATAGCTGGAATTTGACATTTTATTTGTTTATAAAAATTTGTAAAGAAAATTTGGCGCAGATATAAAATATAATTATCTTTGCGCCAAATATTGTGCCCACATAATAAATAATATTTATCTGTGATTGTGCCATTAAAGTAATAAATTGTATTAAGTGTGTGTTTTAATATCTTGTTTGATCTGTGCTTTTAAAATAATAATAAAAAATAAGGGTTGAAAAATCAACCACATCAAGAAAACAAAAAAAATCTAAAAAGAAAGATGTAAGTTGAATAAAGTTGTTTTTTTAGTTTCAGTTTTTAATGAAATTATTTGGTTTCTTTCAGGAGTCGCCGCTGCATAATGGGTTGTGCCGAAGGACAGAAGCTGCACCAGTTCCCGAAAAATCCGGCCAAGTAAGTTAGTGACATGCTTGCGCCAGGTTTTGTACATTAGAGGAACTGTGTTCCTTTTCAATGTACAAAATCTTATTTATTTTGTTTGATTCCTATATAATTGGAATTGTATGTTTGATGAGATTTTATCTTAGCAAACATACATATACATATGACAGTGTTTCTCCTAATTAGAAAAATTTAAGGGATTTCATATTAAAAAAGTGCGTGTGTTAATACTCGTAAGTGTTTTAAACAGATAAGAAAACAAGTGCATTTTAAATTGATTTTAAGAAATTTGTTTGGATAAAAAGTGGTATTGGGTTTAGTAGATAGAAGTAAATTCATACATCTTTATGTTTCATATGCGTTTTTCATTTTGTATGCATTTTTGTTTTATTATTAACAAATATCTTTGTATATATGTACTTTTTAGACAAATTATTTTACCTTTTTTTAATTCTGTAACATACCATAATTTTTGCTTACAAAGTGTTTTTTGTTTTAGACGTTCGGAGTGGCTTAGAATATTAGGTGTACAAACTTCGGTTAAAAATATATTTGCATGCAGTCGCCATTTTTCAAAAAACCACATTTTTGGGAGCAGAACTTCAAAATTTGCTGTCCAAAAAAACGAAAAAAATGAAAGTGCTGAACTAAATGCAAATCGCGAAAGTTATAATAAAATACCTAAGTCAAATTACTTTGAATCAGCTCAAGTTCCAATCATTGAAGATGGGCAGTTAGTTAGTGAGATTTTAAATACTGCAGACAACGAGAGTGACGATCAGATAATGGACTTAGGTTACTTAGATAATGTAGAAAATGACATAAACTGTGACAATATCAATGCGAAAAAAAGCAATTATTCTAAATTAAAATCTGTACAAGCCGCACTTGACCATTATCGGACACGTTATTTGGCAGAAAAACATATAAAAACTAAATTGAAAGCAGACAATGTTAGGTTATCAAATCAGTTAGAGAAATGTAAAAAAAAATAGAAATATTGGAATTTGAGCTGAAAAAGAAGACTGACTTGTCTTCAAAACTATCAAAATCATTATCGGTGTGCGTAGAAAATAGTTTAGTGAATCATTCTCGGGAAGGTAAACAACGCCGGTATAAAATTTTTAATTTTTTTAATTTTGTCTATATTCATTATTGTTTCATTTTTTCATATTCATTTTATATTCATTATTTCATATTGAATTTTTAATTTTTCCTATATTTATTATTGTTTCATTATTTGTTATTGTTTTATCATTCATATTGAATTTTTTACTTATTTTATTACTTGTTACTGTTTTGTTATTATTAATGGCTAGTATGTTGAATTCTTTACCTAGCTTTTTGTTTTATTTTTGTTAATGTTATTTAATTTTTATTTATTTAGTAGCACACAAGTGTATTTTAATTGTGTTGTTTAAAAGTTACATTTTAACATTGTTTGCTGGGATGGCATCTAGGATAGTTTGAAAAAGTCAAACAAAAATCCAGGAGTAAGTGTAGCGAACATTTAGAGCTTCCCCTTACTCAAGACCGTCATGCGTGGTGAAGAGCCACACCCTTCACGAGGTGATGCTGTTTTTAACAAAACATGACGGATCTAGACCAGATAAGGTCGAAAAAAAATCAACTGCTGAAATTCAGTAGTCTAAAACGGAAATAAGATCGTACTCTTCCAGTTTTCAAATGTTTTTGTTTTTAATTGCTGAAAACTGGAAGTAGATCGATGAAATTATGTTTATTAAAATAAAGGTATTTTAAAATCTTCCTTTTTATATTTTAACACAGATTGTAGCGATGCATTGCTAATTGCCCTGAGATGGAAATCAATAATTGGTGGAACTATTTTTAAACCGGTGAAATAAAACACAAAATTTTGCTAATTATAAATTTTTTCTTTTTTTATTATATACTTAAATAAAAGCCGTAAGTTATCATTAAAGTTAAAAAATATTATAACAAAGATTTTATGTTTTTTCTTTATATAAGATTTTTGAAATATAAAAGTAAGTATTATTATTATTGATTAAAACTTTCACTTTTATTCACATATTGCTTCATCTTTTAGTGGACTACAATTCAAAATTATCTTCATAATTATCTTTGAATAGTAAAAGATTTTCCAGAGCATCCACATAATCATCCTCTTCTAGGCCACTCGACTTAAAAAAAAATTTAAAAGGAAAATATTAAAAATAATAACAAAAAGTTTTTTTTTTTAATTTTCCGAGCAACTCTTAGTTTTGGAGCTACGACGCTTTAATGTTTTTACGTATAATATGGCATACCTACATTATATTTTCTGATTACTACAAATAAAAAAGTATTACACTTTTAATTTTCACCCTGACCAGGATTCGAACCATCGATTTTACAAATTAATGAAATTTTCGGCTTTTGGTTCTTTTTAATTAATTTTCTAAACATTTTTAGAAAGAAAAATTATTTACAAATGTATGCGGACGTTTTCCAAAGAAAACAAGAAAAATCAGACGCTAGCAGAATGAAATGCAGCATTTTCTGGACCGCCACATCCTTCATCAGCATTCTTTGCATCTATCTACCTTATGTTATGCACATCGTAAATATCATCTATTTAACCAACTAATCTTAATGTTAATTTGGTGAGACGAAGTTCACACACAACTTAAAGCTTTTTCTTTGTCATTCTCTTTGTAACTCGTCTTGTACATTTGTTGTTGCTTTTTTTGTACTAGCAATTTGATAGTCACAAATGCAACTTTGTTATTTTTAATTATTCATACTTGTTTGCTCACAACATTATAGACACTGTTTCAGTATCATATTGACTTTTATGAGTTAAGTATGAATGTAAATACGCGGTGCCTAGCGTTTGTTTTAATTTTTAATTTTCACCCTGACCAGGATTCGAACCATCGATTTTACAAATTAATGAAATTTTCGGCTTTTGGTTCTTTTTAATTAATTTTCTAAACATTTTTAGAAAGAAAAATTATTTACAAATGTATGCGGACGTTTTCCAAAGAAAACAAGAAAAATTAGACGCTAGCAGAATGAAATGCAGCATTTTCTGGACCGCCACATCCTTCATCAGCATTCTTTGCATCTATCTACCTTATGTTATGCACATCGTAAACATCATCTATTTAACCATCTAATCTTAATGTTAATTTGGTGAGACGAAGTTCACACACAACTTAAAGCTTTTTCTTTGTCATTCTCTTTGTAACTCGTCTTGTACATTTGTTGTTGCTTTTTTTGTACTAGCAATTTGATAGTCACAAATGCAACTTTGTTATTTTTAATTATTCATACTTGTTTGCTCACAACATTATAGACACTGTTTCAGTATCATATTGACTTTTATGAGTTAAGTATGAATGTAAATACGCGGTGCCTTCTTTCTAAAAATGTTTAGAAAATTAATTAAAAAGAACCAAAAGCCGAAAATTTCATTAATTTGTAAAATCGATGGTTCGAATCCTGGTCAGGGTGAAAATTAAAACAAACGCTAAGCACCGCGTATTTACATTCATACTTAACTCATAAAAGTCAATATGATACTGAAACAGTGTCTATAATGTTGTGAGCAAACAAGTATGAATAATTAAAAATAACAAAGTTGCATTTGTGACTATCAAATTGCTAGTACAAAAAAAGCAACAACAAATGTACAAGACGAGTTACAAAGAGAATGACAAAGAAAAAGCTTTAAGTTGTGTGTGAACTTCGTCTCACCAAATTAACATTAAGATTAGTTGGTTAAATAGATGATGTTTACGATGTGCATAACATAAGGTAGATAGATGCAAAGAATGCTGATGAAGGATGTGGCGGTCCAGAAAATGCTGCATTTCATTCTGCTAGCGTCTAATTTTTCTTGTTTTCTTTGGAAAACGTCCGCATACATTTGTAAATAATTTTTCTTTCTAAAAATGTTTAGAAAATTAATTAAAAAGAACCAAAAGCCGAAAATTTCATTAATTTGTAAAATCGATGGTTCGAATCCTGGTCAGGGTGAAAATTAAAAATTAAAACAAACGCTAGGCACCGCGTATTTACATTCATACTTAACTCATAAAAGTCAATATGATACTGAAACAGTGTCTATAATGTTGTGAGCAAACAAGTATGAATAATTAAAAATAACAAAGTTGCATTTGTGACTATCAAATTGCTAGTACAAAAAAAGCAACAACAAATGTACAAGACGAGTTACAAAGAGAATGACAAAGAAAAAGCTTTAAGTTGTGTGTGAACTTCGTCTCACCAAATTAACATTAAGATTAGTTGGTTAAATAGATGATGTTTACGATGTGCATAACATAAGGTAGATAGATGCAAAGAATGCTGATGAAGGATGTGGTGGTCCAGAAAATGCTGCATTTCATTCTGCTAGCGTCTAATTTTTCTTGTTTTCTTTGGAAAACGTCCGCATACATTTGTAAATAATTTTTCTTTCTAAAAATGTTTAGAAAATTAATTAAAAAGAACCAAAAGCCGAAAATTTCATTAATTTGTATTACACTTTTATTTAGGCTTAAATTGCTTTTGTAATAATTCTTCAAATGAAATTAAGTTAAAATTAAAAGCACAAAAACTAACTTTAATAAAAAAAAAAATAATAAATCTTTATTTCTTTAATATGTATCCTATAATTATATAAAAAATTAAGATATTATTAAAACAAGGAGCTTTTCCAACATCGGCCTTTAACTATAATCTTTTTTTTTTTAATTTAAAACTACTCAAGGAAAAAGAAAATTAAATAGGCAAAATACGATAGCACTGCGTTTCTTTCCACGGAATTTTATAATTAGAGGAATCTTTTTTCGACAATTTTTTGGGTTGAGAATATTCATGATTGGCTGTGACTTTTCGGCAAACAAAAGAATAAACAAATACTACTTTCTTGTTATTGTTTGTTAAAGATATCTTGCAAAATCTATATTAGAAAACTTTGCGATAAAATACTTTAATAGGTTATTTTTCGCAAGTGTTGAGATGTTTTCATTCTAAAGTTTAACTGAAAACAATCCGTTGCTTGCGCATAGTATGCTAGACATTAAAATTGTAAACAAAATAAAGAGAAACTTACTGTGTTTCCTGCTTTTAATAACCTTAAAGCAGCTTGTACAGCCCAGTACGCTGCAAGACTTACATCAGCTCGACGACCAGTCACCTTTTTGTCTGTGGACGCTCCAACAACGATTGTATGGGCGCCAACAGCAATAAAACCGTCAATATGTGCACCCATGTCACTAAGAAATAAACAATTTATCTTTTAAACATAATTAATAATAAATTAATATTATAGATACAATTTTCTTAAAAAAATCGTATATTTAACAACAAAATTGGGGTTAACTTACATTTTTACATGAGATGTAAAAGGCATCATACATATAGTAAATGAGATGTAAAAGGCATCATACATATAGTATTAAAATGTTTATTTTCTTCGCTTACTAAAGACATTTTACATAGCCGGCCTCTGGCCGGGCGCAAGGATTTACTCCTCTATTGTATGACCAACACCGGCTTCGCTTACTAAAGAATTTTTGCATAGCCGGCCTTCGGCCGGGCGCAAGGATTTTCTCCTCTATTGTATGACCAACACCGGCTTCGCTTACTAAAGACTTTGCGCATAGCGTGCTTTCGGCCGGGCGCAAGGATTTTCTCCTCTATGGAATGACCAACACCGGCTTCGCTTACTAACTCATTGCTTTAAGCGTTTTTGAATATTTTTTTATTCACTTAAACGAAAGCCAGAAGAAAATATGATAACCCACTTTTTTAAACGTCACTAGTGAGTAATCTGATTATAATCTGTGGTGATAACATCATTTAAAGCCACGTGTTTTCAAGCTACGTGTTTACTAAGTTTTTTATAAACACGTGGCTCGAAAATGATGCCAGTGACGACGGTTTTTACCGAAAATTATAACAACAGTTTAATATATACTGGCGGAATTAATCCAATAAATTTGTAAATTTTTGCTCAAAGCACTAATTTTATAATTTTAATTCGAAAAGAAATATAGTCGACATGAATTATACTTATAGTAGCAAAGTTAGGAAACGTAAATCACATGACATTTACAAACGCTATTGACTTAACTAAAAACATAATTAAAACAAACCAACACAAAAATTATTTATATCTCTCTTTGCAACAAATGTATTGAAATTGTGTTGGCAGATATGTCACCATATTAAAACCGCATGAGGAATGGAATTACCAAAAGAAAAAAAAGGGAAACGACAAAAGTTCGAAAAAGCTAACAAAACTATTTTTTTTAATATTTTAGTTTAAATGCATGCAAGAAACTTTTCATTTTAGGACCGAAAGAAGAAAGTAAAGAAAATGATTCCGGAAATAGGAAATTGAGAAATAATGAATGTAACTAATATCTAATTTGAAAAGTAACAATTTCATTGGAATGTGTATGACTTTTGTGTAAATAAAAAACTCAAACGTGTATTAAAATAAATCTTGGCTGCGAAATTTTTACAGCCAAAGAATCCAGAAGCACAACGTATAAACGAATCAAATAATTAGGAAATTAAGCACATGCGAGTAAAAACAATTATTTTCTCACACGAAGCGACAAACAAAATTGAAAAACAAAGTTCTAAGTTACATTTTTAAGGAAGAGTAAAGTAATGTAGAATTCCGGTGTTCTTGTTTTGATGTTTGAATAACTTTTACCAATCTTTAGATATCAATAAAAGAGAAGCTTTGTAAGTATTTCTCTTACACTACCCAACAAAACGTAAACATTTTTATTTGCTTAAAAAAATAAGTTTTATCGCAGGAACCGATGTTTTCTAATTCCTCTTTCTAATAGCAATTGAACAAACGCACATTTGTATTTTAAAGTTATTATTGCATAGGTAAAACCTAATTCGATTGATAATCTGTTGATGAATTTTATATTTTACATAACGTAAATGTTTTTTGAATCCCAATTAGCGTTTGGAAAATTGTTTTAACAAAAATCAGTATTTTAAAACTACCCAATATGACTTAAAACTGATTAATCAAATGTCCGTTTAAAAAGAGACTCGAATATAATTCCGACAAATGCAAAGATACCGATTTGTTTAAAAAACAAGTACGAAAACCAAATGCTCGAAATGTCACTGTTTTAAGAATTATTTTAGAGTTATATTTAGCGCAGCCTAACGATAAAAAATTTTTAAAAAATTTATTGCTTATTTTTATTTTTCAGAAAAATACGTAATTTCGTAGAGAAAATAGAGGTACAAATCCGAAAACCCCAATTTTACCGATATAATGATACTAAAATAGTTATCAACATGGATAGTAATATGATAAAAAAAGCTCAAAAAAGTTTCGTATTTGATTATAAAAACGGTTGAAAACTGTGAGCCAAAAACGGAAGTCAATCATTTTCGAGTCGAAAACGAGCCCATAAAAGATTATTATAATTGTAACGAAAAATCAAAAAAGACTCGAATAATATCACTAATTTAAAAAAAATGCTTACTGGGATGTTTGAATTTTTTTTTTGTCTTTTGGTTTTTTATTTTTAAGTTTATTACACACATTTTTTTCAATTTGCTTTTTATATTTAAAAAAAATTTAATGCAGATATTTTTGTTTCCCGTTTCCTGAAGATGCCACCCGACAGTGTGGCCAAATATTGACAAATAAAAACCAATAATTTCATTTTGAAAACTAGTGCTTAATAGATTAGAAAATAAAATTTAATTATAAAAGTCAAATAAACATTTATACATATTTATTTTAAATATGTTTTTCGAAGTTTCCTAGTCAAGAACAAAGATTACTAAAAAAAAAGTTACTTAGAAACACAAAAAGATTTCTTGAAATTAATAGCAGAAGTGAAAATACACCGTGTGAACTTTTTTTTTTGGGATTCTTTGGTTACCTTTTAACAAATTTGGGTTATAAGTAATTTCTTTTCTAGTAGTTGTCATTACAGCGAACATAGCGTTATCGATCCTTGTAAATTTCAATTTTCAGTTGCAGAAATAAAGGCCTGTAACTTACGGGACATAAAGTGTTACACTTTGGGTATGAAACAAAATATATATATTATTTGTATTGATAGCAAAATATCAGTTAAGCATTTCACATAAAGCGGACCTGTGTGAATATCAATTTGGTCAAATTAAAATTAATCATACGTACATTTGAATTACCTTTTGCACCTTTTGTTTTAAATATTTTAAAATTCATGCATTTTGCTTTATGCATTTTTCAAACTTATGTTCGAAAAACAAAAACATATGATTTTACAGTCCAAGGCATAAAAAACAAAAGAAAATAAAAACAAAATGCAACCAGCTTTCTTGCTTAGTTTAATTTCTGTAATATAACATGCAATTAAAACAATAACGATTAAAAAAGTGGAAGTTTAAATATTATTTAAATCCAATGAATATTATTTTTAAAAAATAACACAAATCTAGAATTATTTTGGCGAAAAATGGATTTTCTATTAGTGATACTTTTTGTATTTTTGTTTATTTTGTTAGTTATAACATGCACGTTTGAAACTCATATCATCTTAAAAGTAATTAAAATAAATCTATCAAGATACCGGTCGCTCATTTTTATAAGAATTTAAAACTAAAATAACCGCATATTTTATTTGATGGCCGAGTATGAGATCCACCGCACTAATACTAATATACTTTCGAATATCAACTGAAACAGCTGTTTTGTGAAATCGCCAGTATGTCGAATAAAGAATATATTTTATATTAATTATTTATGAGTTCATTTGTGCAAAAATAAACTAGTTTTTTGCTAAAAAATATAAGAGAACATATTAATTTTTAAAATTTTATTGTTGCTTTAAAGTTTATTTTAAGTAGAATTTATAACTTTACTGAACTGAACTACAGAACTCTCATCGCCAATTTTAAGCAATTTGGGTCTAATTTAGGGGCCTTTCTACGCATTATATAACCGTTTATAGCCTTGTTTACTGCTTCCCTCCGAATATATGGGAAACAACATTAAGAGATCGAAAGAGTAAATTCGAAGATAAAATATTAAGATCTTAGTATAGGTGCCAAGTATCAGGTCAAATATATAAATTATTCGGATTGGATTTGCATAATAAAATCACAATTTATTAATAATAAGGCAATTTTTTAAATTTCTATTTTAGTACGATCATAAAATCTGTATTTTTGCTTCGTCAAAAAATTTTTCGCTTTAATATTTGTATTGCTCGGTTGTTTCATTTCAACTCATTCATGTAGGAATTATATTATGTAACTTTGCGTATCAACATGACTTTATTACTCGTATTATGAATGAATTAATAAGTCACACAGTCACACTTAAGTTATATTTCCAGACAGGAATTTATTTCAGGTATCAAATATTAAATGAGCGAAAATCACACTGTTTAAAGTTTAAAATTACCGTTTTATTTGTTAACCAATTTGTTGACTATAGCTTTTGGTACAAAGTACCGAATTATTATGTAAAACAATATTGTTAGTGATAAATTCCATATATGAATGGCAGTTTATGTATTATTTAAAACCAATATGACTTGTTTCTTTCTAAAATAACTACAAATACAGCAGATCTGTAACCCTGCTGTTAGGTAGAAAAAAATTTCAAATCTTAGATATAGAACCATTTTGGTCCATACCATTTTTCAGACACAACAAATGCACTTAAATTTGTTTTTCGAATATTTATAAACTTTTTTTTAAGAATAATAATTCTTGCCAAAAAACCCGACTTTAAAACAGATTTCATACGTCTTCCTATAACAGCTCAAGTGTATGGCCACATAAATCAGGTTACATTAGCTATTGGGACACACTTATATCTCCAAACTTTATACTTTTTGGACTGTTCAATAATTTGGCAATATACATCAAATTGCAGCAACTATAGGGTCACTTTTTAATTTCCAAATTCAAATTATATACTTGCTATTGCAGTAGATTTAGCAATTAGGTTCAAACGTAACGGTTCAACAGTTTGTCCATATACATCAGATTATATCAACTATTTAATTTATTATATAACATTTTTATACTTCTTATTTAACCAAATAAAGTGGTGGACATTCTGTCTAAAATTAAGGTGTTTGTACATAACGGTTCAAAAAATACGGCCATAAAGAAGCATTTATAATAATTTCGGGAACACCCTTTAATTTCTAAATTCAAATTATAAGCTTCTTGTTATAGCGGACTTAGCAAAACATGTCCCTTGTAAATTTCAGCTGTCTGTCTATAACGGTTCAAAAGTCCGGCCACATACACCATATTATATCAACTATTGGGACACTCGTTTATTTCCAAATCCAAATTTTATACTTGTTGTTATAGAAAAGTTAGTAATACACGTTTTTTTAAATTTGAATCGTCTGTCTACAACTGTTTAAAAGTATAGGCATATACCGAATTAAATGACTATTGGTGCTCCCTTTAATTTATAATTTTAAATATTATCAGCTGTTACTATAACGGCCATAACAATCGACATTTCGTCAAATTTACGATTGTTTGTATATAGCGGTTCAAAAAATAGGCCTATATAAGTAAATCTACAGTAATTATGGCACACCCTTTAATACAAATTATAAACTCGTTGATATAGCGGAATTAGAAATACAGATCCCTTTTACGTTTCAGCGTTCTGTCTATAACGGTTCAAACGTACGGCCACACTCTTGAAATTACTTCAAATATTGGAACACCCTTTATCTTCAAAATCCATATTTTAAACTTGTTGTTATAGCGGACTTACCAATACAGGTTCGTTGTAAATGCCAAGAGTCTGTCTATAACTGTTAAAAAGTATTGCAATATAAATTAAATTAAATAAACTATTGGCTCACCCTTTAATTTATAATTTGTAATAATAATACTTGTAACTATAGCGGCCATAACAATCGACATTCTGTCCAATTTGCAAGCGGTTGTCTTTAACGGTTTAAAAGATAGGCCCATATAAGTAAATTTACATCAATTATGGGATCACCCTTAAATTTTTAGATTTAGTTTTGTATAATTTTTTGTTTTTGGGAGCCATAGTAATACGCAGTCATTTTAAATTTTATAGAATCGCCCTTTACAGTTCATAATACACGTAAAAAATATGTATGTTGTGTGCGGACACCCTTTAATTTTTAAGATTATGCACTGTTTTTAAAACGGGAACAATCAGTAAGCATAACCTATCATATTACCAAAAATGTTCAAAATCGGATCAGAAATGACTGAATTCTGGAGGCACAAATATAAAAAAAACAACATTCAGCCGAATTGTATAACCTCCTTTTTTAAGTCGGTTAACAAATTTTACCTGAGCTGGCGATTTAAATTAATATTTTTAATCGTAGTAAATTTAAAGGAAAAATAAAAAAAAATTTACCGAAATGGTCCAAACATCAAAAATAATATTTTAAAATAATTTGTGCCCAAATTTTTACTGATTTTAGTTTCGTACATATTGGTCTTTAATGGGATGAAAACCTAATTTAATATCTTTTATATGTTAGGAGAGATTCAAGGTAAAATTTCATTCGCAAAATTTCAATTTTCATATTTTTTTTGGTTTTTAGCGGTATTTTTTACAGCTTTTTTTTTTGTTTGAAAAATTATGACCTTTTGTATAAACCACAGTTTATTTCATGAAAATCTGACAAGTAGTTTAAAAGTTCCAGATTTTTTTTCCAATTTTTGGATTTCACGTCACTGTGTGTTGGCAGTTAATGGCTCTACTCAATACATTTTGCATTACGTTGCGCAAACGTTTCTGGCTGCAATTGAGCAATTTCTGTGAAAATATTCACTTTAGCTCCTGAATATTTTGTGGTTTGTTGACGTAAACTCGTTGCTTGTAGAAACACCACAAAAAAAATCTGGGGCCGTCAAATCTGGAGAACGAATGGGCCATACGAAATCTGCATTTTTAAAATTATTCGGTCTTCGAAAAGTTCTCGCAGAATTGCCATTATGGTTCTTGCGGTATGAGCTGTAGCTCCATCTTGCTGGAACCATATGTTACGATTGGATTCCACTACAAACAGTGCATCTGACAGGCGATATTGACCGAAAATGCTATTTTTTGAACCATAGATCTTATAAAGGAATGAAAATTTATTTATTTTCGGTTCATTTTTAATTAAATTTCTTAAGATTGTAAGAAAGAAAAAAAAATTGACTGGACCGCCACATCCTTCATCAGCATTCTTCGCATCTATCTACCTTATGTTATGTATGTTGTAAACATCGTCTATTTAACCGACTAATCATAATAATAGTAATTTGGTCAGACGAAGTCCACACACATTTGAAAATATTTCTTTGTCGTTCTCTCTGTAATTCGTCTTGTAATTTTTTTTTTGCTTCGTACTTCCCTACGGTATAGCCACAAAATTAATTTTTTTGTTTTTAATCGTTCATACTTATTTGCTCACAACATTATAGATGCTGTTTTATCACATTGACTGCTTGCTATGAGTTAAGTATGAATGTAAACACGCGGTGCATTCCGTTTGTTTTAATTTTTTCCCAACCAGGATTTGAACCATAGATTTTATCAATGAATGAAAATTGACTTATTTTCGGCTTTTTGGTTTATTTTTAATTTAGTTTCTAAACAGTTTTAGAAAGAAATATTATTTACAAATGTATGCGGAACTTTTTCAAAGAAAACAAGAAAAAATAGAATGAAATGCAGCATTTTCTGGACCGCCACATACTTCGTCAGCATTCTTTGCATCAATCTACCTTATGTTATGTACGTTGTAAACACCATTTTTACAAAATATTATTCTTCAGCTAGCTATGCAAGAAATCTTTAATAAATAAATGATAAAATCAAATTATTGCCATCGGTAGAAGGCCTCCTATGCGGAACATCTTTGGTAAGCGAAAACGGTTCTTTTAGTCCTTATTAATTTTTTTCACTTAATTTATATACAATTTAATATATCCTTAAATATCATTTCTACGATTCCTTTATAATTTTCTTCTACTATAAAATTTTTGATATTTGCCATATTATGCGTACATATTTTGGAGGTCCATAAGTCTGAAACTAAGGGTATACCCCACAATTTTCGCCTTAAAACGATGTGATTTCTTAACTTTCTACACTAGAATATTTAATATCCAAATTTTTTTCATTACTTCCTTTATCGCAATATAAATTTAGAAACCATCGGCAGAGTGGATAAAGTATGCTGAAGTTCTCTATGCTAAGTATCCTAGACACCTTACACATAGGGGTGTATAAATGACCCAACCTTTCATAAAAATATAGCAATAAAGCAAAACGAACATTACGAAAAGTCAAAAAGGTTACTTTACCCAGCAAAAGATTTTCGAAAAGGTAATCGAGTGTAGAATTAAGCATTTTTGGCAGAAGTACTTTCCAATTAGATTACCAATTTAATGATTTTAACAAGGCATGAGACTTTTATAATCAACTAGCGGATCCGGCGAACTTCGCCCTACCCCAATTTTAAGTCTTCAGACAAACTTTAGAGTAGTAACATAACACTAAGATTAAAATTTTCAATGTGATTTATTTCGTTACACTAAGAACTTTTAATTTTTTTCATTTGGGAAGGCATTAAAGAAATAATTGCACACAAAATTTCATAAAAAAAATCAATTTTCCAATTATCCGCATTTTTCATGATTAACACTAAGAACTTTCTATTTTCTGATATGGAAAGCCATTAAGGAATAATTTCACGCAAAATTTCATACAAAAACTCGATTTTCGATTTTTCCAATTTTCCGACTTTTCCATAGGGATTTTCCAAAATTTTCTTTCATAAAGACCTTTAAGTATTTCGAGTCACAGTGCTACAATAATATTTATTCCTAATTAACTATTAATTTTTTATACTTTTGCAACAACATACTACTTATTTTTGTTTTCCGCAACCATTATTGTGACCAACATCGATAGTTTACCCCAAATTTACCCACAATGTTCTCTCAGTATGAAAATTAAAAAATATACTTCAGTTTTAAGAATAAAACGGTTTTTCAGCAAATTTTCTTTACTCAGCACTGAGCCAACCAAACGGCTACACTGGTATTTTAACTCATAACTTGTGACGTTCTCCGTAACAAATAAACAGTAAACAGTAGTTTTCGCTTATCACATCCCTTAATTACACATAATGTTGTGACTATATCGTTTATATGACTATAAGCCTTATTTATTTATATGCCACAATGTTGCATATAAACAAAATCGGATATAAACAATTTATGTGATTATAAAAAATAAAACAAATTTATTTCATTTATGTGTGTTTAGTATAAGTATTGTATACGTTATACTTTGAATACTTTGTGTTAAAAGGTTAAATTTAATTAATTAAAAAATAACGTAAAAGAAAATATTCTGATAAAAAGAACTTAAAAATAATTATTGATTGCCTTCAAAACTTCATTAAATACATATTTTCTGATTCAAATAACGAAACTTTAAAAAGTTAGTAAAATATTTAATATAATAAAGATTATTTATATAATATAACAGTTTCTAATTAAAAAAAAATCTGTTATTTTTAGTTTGCCTTAATTTCAACAAATTTTTTAGAGCCATTATTCTACTTAAAACTATATCCTAAAAAATTTTCTTGTAAATAAGCTTTTCATGACTACACATAGGTAGTATATATATTTCAAATGTTATTATAACGCTAATGGACTATATCGTAAATATGTATGAATTTGAATAGAAAGCTGTAAGAACGTATATTTTGAACTATATCGCTAAATGGACTATAAGCGACGTGACTATGAGCGAAAACTACTGTAACAATTTACAAACTGCATGTGTTAAATCTTTATATAGTATAATACGCGTATAAGAAACTCGTTTATAACCCTGGAGTTAATGTCGACGTCGTTGACGGCGTCAAATGTCAAAAAAAAAGTTGAATCGTATGAAATTGTATGAGAGCAGTTAATCTCAACGCGTTGCAACGCCGTAAAAGTTCAATCTGTTTCAACTTTTTCGGCGTTGAAACGCCGTCAACGACGTCGACATTAACTTCAGGGTAAGAAAAACTCTGCTGTAAGAAACAAATTTTTATGAAAAATTATATTCCTTCCATAGAAAATTGTACGTGTATAAGAAAGTATTCTCACAATGAAATTTTTTTTAATTTGGGTAAAAATATAAATTCTTTAATTATATTTTACACTATACATCTGTGAATACTACTCTAAACGTCAAATGAAGTCATTGATTTTTGTGAAATCAGCCGGCTTCGTTGTTATTTATTTTGTGTAAAATGTTGGCGATCAAAAGAAATGTTTTGTCAATTAAAACCAAAATTAAAATATTAGATTCTTATAAATGTGGAAAAAACCGAAAAGATTTTTGTAAGGAGTTTAAAATGGCGAAAAGTACTTTGTCGAAAATGATAAACAAAAAATATTCGGGAAAAATTTTAAACATTAAAAAGAACAGAAAATCGCAATATGAAATTTTGAAAAAAACAATGTTCAAATGGGTTGCGCAAATGACTGAAAAAAAATATTACTAGACTAATAATTCTCAAAAAAGCAGAACAATTTATAGTTCAGTTGGGCATTGATTTTAAACCAAATTCGGGATGGTTATATCGCTGGAAAAGGTAGGAAAAAAATTAGGTTCAGAACGTTCACGGAGAGGTCAGTTCCGCGGACGTTGAAGCTGCCGTTGTTTTTAATAAAAAGGTCCTTTCAGATAAGTTAGCTGAATATGAGCTTGACGAAATCTACAATACCGATGAGTCTGCATAAATGTACAAGGCTATTTCTAATAAAACATATGCACCAGCTAATACAAACGTTCGCGGACAATACCAAGGCCTGGATGATCAGCATTATTTTGTGCGAGATAATAAGGAAGCTGGATGAAATCTTTGCAAAAAAGAATAAAAAAATTTTGTTATTGATTGATAATGCATCTGTCATAAATTAAACTTTAACCAGCAAACATTGAAGTATTGTTCGTGCCACCCAACGCCACAAGCCTTATTCAGCCATTTAACGAGGGTAAAATGATTTTATTTTCAATTATATTAACTCCAAAAGCTAATTTGTAATTGTTTTCTTTTAACAGGCATCATCCATTCGTTAAAGCGCAGTATAGGAAGTGTTTAACTCGCAAGCAAGTACTAGAGATTGAAAGTGGTCGTATGGATACTTTTCTAAAAAAAGTTTAGCATTTTAGATGCTTTGTAAATTGTGAAACGGTCTTGGTGGCTTGTAACACAACAAACCATAAAAAATTGGTTCATAAAATCGGGAATTTCGAGGAAATGGTATCCGAGGAAGTACAGCAAGATGAAGAATATGATGAAGAGTACTTTAGTAATGATTTTGATGGCGAAGAGAACGACTGCTATGGAGAAATTAATGAAGAAGAACTAATTAATGAAATCCTCTGTGAGGAGGTTGAAGAGGTTGAAAATGAACATGAAGCACATGAAAATCCAATAATTCTTGCGAAAAAAACCGACTTCAAAACAGATTTTAAGTGTATGGCCACATAAATTAGGTTACATTAACTATTGGGACACACTTATATCTCCAAACTTTATACTATTTTAACTGTTTAATAGTTTGGCAATATACATCAAATTGCAGCAACTATAGGGTCGCTATGTAATTTCCAAATTCAAATTATATGCTTGCTGTTGTAGTAGATTTAGCAATCAGGTTCTGTATAAATTTCAACCGTTTGTCTGTAACGGTTCAACAGTTTGCCCATATACATCAGATTATATCAACTATTAATTTATAATATAACATTTTTATACTTCTTATCATACCAAATAAAGAAGTGGACATTCTGTCTAAAATTAAGGTGTTTGTAAACAACGGTTCAAAAAATACGGCCACATAGAACAAATTACATTAGTTTTGGGAACACCTTTTAACTTCTAAATTCAAATTATAAGCTTCTTACTATAGCGGACTTAGCAAAACATGTGTCTTGTAAATTGCAGCTGTCTATAACGGTTCAAAAGTCCGGCCACATACACCATATTATATCAACTATTAGGACACCTGTTTATTTCCAAATCCAAATTTTATACTTGTTGTTATAGAGGAGTTAGTAATATAGGTTCTTTGTAACTTTTGAACGTCTGCCTACAACTGTTTAAAAGTATGCCCATATACCAAATTAAATGAACTATTGGTGCACCCTTTAATTTATTATTTGAAATATTATCAGCTGTTACTCTAATGGCCATAGCAATTGACATTGCGTCAAATTTACAATCGTTTGTATATAACGGTTCAAAAGATACGCCTATATAAGTAAATCTACAGTAATTATGGGACACCCTTTAATTTGTAAATTCAAATTACAAACTCGATATAGCGGACTTAGAAATACAGGTCGCTTTTAAGTTTTAGCGTTTTGTCTATAACGGTTCAAAAGTACGGCCACACACTTGAAATTACATCAACTATTGAAACAGCCTTTAACTTCCAAATCCATATATTATACATGTCTTTATAGCGCACTTACCAATACAGGTTCGTTTTAAAATGCAAGCGTCTGTCTAAAAATTATGGTAAAATACATCAAATTAAATGAATTATTGGCGTACCCTTTAATTTATAATTATTAATATTACTACTTGTTACTATAACGGCCATAGCAATCGACATTCTGTCCAATTTGCAAGCGTTTGTCTATAACGGTTCAAAAGACAGGCTCATATAAGTAAATCTTCATTAATTATGCGACACCCTTTAATTTCTAAATTCAAAACAAAAACTCGTTGATACAGCGGACAAGCAATACAGGTCCCTTTTAAGTTTCACCGTTCTGTCTATAACGGGTCAAAAGTTTGGTCACATACACAAAATAACATTAACTATTGGAACACCCTTTAACTTCCAAATCTAAATTTTATACTTGTTGTTATGATGGACTTAGCAATACAGATTCGTTGTAAATTTCAAGCGTCTGTCTACAACTGTTCAAAAGTATGGCCATATAAACCAAATTTAATGAACTTCTGGCGCACCCTTTAATTTATAATTTGTAATATTAATATTTGTTACTATAATGGCCCTAGCAATCGACATTCTGTCCAATTTGCAAGCGTTTGTCTATAACGGTTCAAAAGATAGGACCATATAAGTATATTTACATCAATTATGGGGACACCCTTTGATTTTTAGATTTATTTTTGTATAATTTTTTGTTTTTGGGAGCTATAGTAATACGCAGTCATTTTAAATTTTACAGAATCGCCCTTTACAGTCCATAATACACGCAAAAAATATGTATGTTGTATGGGGACACCCTTTAATTTTAAAGATTATGAACTGTTTTTAAAACGGGAGCAATCTGTAACATAATCTATCATATTACCAAAAATTTTCAAAAGCGGATCAGAAATGACTGAGTCTGGAGGCACAAGTACAAAAAAAATCAACATTCTGCCGAATTGTATAACCTCCTTCTTTTTGAAAGTCGGCTAAAAAGAGAGGATGTTATTAAAGGCTTCTTCATTCTCAAAGAGTATTCAGACCTTGACGAAGGCCGCGATTCTATTTGTAAATTAGAAGATATTCTTCTCAGAACTAGTGAAAAGGAGCTCGTCCAAAAGAAAATTCAAGATAATTTTCCGTGCTAATAGTAGTTTTAAGTAAACAAAATTTTTTTATTTATTCTACAGATTTACTTCTACAGATTTCTCAGCAACTGTTATTTTTAAACTATGGATTAATATTTTTTTACCAAATTTAAATATTATTTACCAAATGTAATTTTAAATGAAGTGCAATCACCGGTTTTGTTAGTTTTTATTTATACATTTATACAATGTATACTTGTTGGACAAATAAACGATATGTCGTACAAAATAATTAGTGTTAATTTTATTTCAAATTGATATCTGCATACTCCAGCGGAAATTTTTTAAATTTTGTTTTTGACGCATGTAAGAAATTATCTTTCCTATGTTACATATATAAGAAAATATCTTTCTTATATGTGTGATCTCTTTATAAGAAAGTTCGCATATAAGAAACAAAATCTGTACGTTTGCAGACTTTCTTATATGCGTATAGTAGTGTACGAACCGAAATATTTTGATGGAACGTATTGCATAAAACAAAAAAAAAATATATTATTATAAATATGATTTCAAATTTTAAAAATAAATAATTCAAAGTAGATCGTTAGATGGGTTTGAGTAAAATAAATAATTAAACAAAAAAAAAAAAAAAATAAATAAATTATTTCTTATTTTCAACTGAAACAAAGTTGTCATTATCACACATTACCAGAAGTAAAAATATGAAAGTAAGTTGATTTATAGCATAAATCGATGTTGTGTTAAGGCGAAATAAATGAAATTACAGGAAACTCTAAGAAAGTGATACAAACGTTGACTGTTGATTCTTCAAAAATTCTAAACTAAATACACGGAAATATTAGTGTGTCTATTGGAAACAAAACTGTGATTAAGGATAATTTTTTTTTTTCATTTACACTCGTCCTTATATCTCAAATGTTTTTTTAGTGTACGTATAACTTCATTATTATACTTGTGCAAATTGTGTCGTTTGTGGTGGTGGATAAAAGCAATGCTAAGACTGAAAAAACAACACTTAAATTAAAGCACATTTCTTTTCTCTTCCACATCCTTTGAAAATGTTAGAATCAACATAAACTGAGTTAGGAGAATTTCATTGAAAAACGAATAAAAAAAATAAGAAATAAATCTTCTTTCGTACGTGCATTCAAGCGTAAAATTTTTTATGGTTTGTTGTCGCATGTTTGTAATAATAAAGATGGAGACCTATGACAACCTTTGTTGAAATACTGAATATAAAAATCTACCCATCGGTGTAACACTCATACATATAAAAAATTGTTTTTTAATTTCATAATTTTTCAGGCTCATAATTAATAACAATGCTATATTGGCAATAAAACAGGCAAGTGGGAGAAATTCCAATTGCACTGTAAGAAAGGACATATTGGAGAATTTAAGCCGAATTCTTGATTTCTTTTGATCCATGAGAGTTGATTTTTCACAAAAAATGGGTCTTTTTCAGAATTTGAAATTATTTCTTTAAAATATTTCGTATAAAAATACCTTTAAGCCCATGCAAACATGGAGCGGTGAGTTGTGGTGAGGTTCTGCTGGAAGAAATTATTCATCAGGCATTAAGTAAAGATTTGCGAACGAAAAATTCTTAAACTGATGTGCACTATAAGTCCTTCAACAAATAAAGGTAATTTTAACTTAAACTGACAAAAAAAGTCACTAATTCCAGAAAATCTTACTTCACTGTAACTTACTTATTACATTCAGTTTTGAGTAAGTTGAAGTATTGAATAAAAAATATAATCGTTATTTAAATTACACTCTCTATTAGATGATTAATACCACTTAAAACTCTACTTTACTAGGCCATATATTTGAAAAATAAAATTTTTTTAGTAGCATTTTAAGACATTTTTCCACAAAAAGAAAACACAAATTTTTTTTTCGTTCATATGATTAAAACCACTTTCACTTAAACATTTTTGGCAAGAATTCTAATTAAGTTTATATATAAAACTAGAAACAAGTGTTATTTTCTGATAAAGTTTAGTGAAAAATAGGAAAGAAAATTTTATAAATATGGTGGAAAGATTGATAGTCGAGGATTATCATTTGCTGTGCTTAAAAGATCCAATAAAGAGAAGGACTCCCACCGCTTGAACTTAAAAAAGAATATAATTAATTTACTTTATTCGTGCTTGATTCCTTCAAATATAAATATTTCATGATATTCTCATGAAATATTTATTATTTTAAACTAAACTACAAAATGAAATGTATTACTGCGGGGAAAGCATATCCATATGGCCATTTCACTACTGCTCAAATAGCTCATCAGTGGATTTTACCCAAATTTTGTATAGAAAAACAGAAAGTCTTATATCAAAAGCCAAATTGATTAAATGAGAACTCCATTGAATCAATAAGACAAAAGACAATAACAACTCAAAAAAGTTCTATACAAAAACACAGCACACAGGGATATGCTTTCCCCGCAGTAATACATTTCATTTTGTAGTTTAGTTTAAAATAATAAATATTTCATGAGAATATCATGAAATATTTATATTTGAAGGAATCAAGCACGAATAAAGTAAATTAATTAAATTTTAAAAGATTCCGAATAATAAATTTTCACTTTGATATATTTGCATGTGCACATTGCTTATTAATAAAAAATTGTTTTTCAATTTTTATTTTTATTTTTTCATTGAATCTTTCAAATACATATGAATGGTTCCCAATGGGATCCCTTATGTAGAAAAATGAAAGAAAAAATAAAAATAGTTACTGAATGTTTGCTGTGTTTTTGTATAGAACTTTTTTGAGTTGTTATTGTCTTTTGTCTTATTGATTCAATGGAGTTATCATTTAATCAATTTGGCTTTTGATATAAGACTTTCTGTTTTTCTGTACAAAATTTGGGTAAAATCCACTGATGAGCTATTTGAGCAGTAGTGAAATGGCCATATGGATATGCTTTCCCCGCAGTAATACATTTCTTTTTGTAGTTTAGTTTAAAATAATAAATATTTCATGAGAATATCATGAAATATTTATATTTGAAGGAATCAAGCACGAATAAAGTAAATTAATTAAATTTTAAAAGATTCCGAATAATAAATTTTCACTTTAAAAAAGAATAAATATAAAAATTTCGTTAATCTCTTTTCCTTCAGCAACAAAAATCAGGGGAAAAATTACGGCACTCGATATCGACCGAAATTCCAATGGAAACTACATGTAAATTTTGTTCGACAACGAATGCCGTAATTTGCCTCCAGGCTATACCGAGCTATGAATACTAGAAATTAAAAAAGTTGAAAAAAGAAGGGCCTCTGAAGAATTATGTGCACAAGAAATTTCGTCTACAGTTTTCTTGGTAAATCTTGTTCCTTGTTTTAGAAAACTATGGTTTGAAATATCTAAACTGTCACATAATTTCACAATTTGTAAATACTGTTATTATTGGCAACCAATGAAAAAATCCAATATTTTTTAATTATATCCTTGTATGACTTTTGATACATACTGCAGTTTCTTTGTTTCCGTGCTGTTCCGAATATAACGCAAACAAGTGTTTTTGATATTTGTAGAGCAAAATTTATCTGTATTTGGGCACAAGGATACATCTGGAATTGCGGATCAAAATGACTTAGTGGATCGGCTAAGAGAGCATGGTGTTACAATGGATTATTATTTTTTCGCATAGCCATCAGCAAACATTTCTGCAATGAAATATATCAATATCAATAAAGCTGTCACAACGCTTAACTGTTATAGTGAATAAATAATGTAAATACAATCGCTGGACGATGGCTGAGTTTTCCAACTCTATTAAATTTTTGTTAATGCCTGCGTAATAAAAAAAGAATTAATAAATACATAAAAAACGTAAGAGTTTTCTTTGTAAGCTGCCAATAGCACTTACTCCGGAGATTTCGTCAAATATCTCAGCCGAGAATACCGACGATAATTTTGCAAAATAGATCGCAAAATGTTATCTAAATTTGTGATGAAAACTAAAGGATTCGTTTTTCTCCTTCTCATTACCATGCTCAAAAATGTCTGTAGATTGCATTAATAGTTAAAAATTTTTTTTTTATTTCAATAAAAAATATTTATTTATTTTGTTAGGCTTGTAAGGCCCCAGCACAATAATGTTATATATGTAGGCATTTTGTATAACAAAACACATTTTAAGGTTACAAATAATATTTTTTCATACATTAAGTTTATACAAGATTACGTATGTACATATAAATTTTTGACTAACAACATTTAAATCGTATCATATAATTTTATTTCTATAGGAAATTTTTAGTTTTTTTTTTTTTAATTCACCTCCATCTGCAAGAATTTCAAGGTTATTTATTTTATATTTAAATTGTTTTTTATACAATAATCAGTAAAATAGTAAATATGGGCTGCACTTAACATTTCTCCACAAATGTATGACGGAGAGAGCTTTAATAAAAAAATAAACAGTGCCCTATTTGTACCGAATACAAAATAGAAGAAGGTTTATCAATTCCTTTGAATGTTGCTTTTTTAGTTTCGTGCTTCATTTCAGTCATTTCTAGATCTATTTTGAATTTTTGTACTACAATAAGTGGAAAAATGTTATAACTAAGTTTTTCGTTCTGTGTTTAATTTCTACAATATCCATTTCCGACCCTATAAAGTAAATATGTTCTAACATCTTATGCATAGCGAGGTCGATTGAGCGATGTCCGTCTGTCCGTCCGTGTTAGTATTGAAATCAAGTTTGCCGAGGCAAATTCGCCTATGCCGAATCTTATACACCCTTCACCATCTATGTAAATCTAGTCGAGTGTAGTAACTCCAATCCACAAAATAAACATATAGGGCGATAGAGAATTAAAAAATAAGAAAAATAATAATAAGATGCTAAGAGCCGATGCCATTTTTATATAAAATTACTAGCGGACCCGGCGAACTTCGCCTCACCCCAATTCAACACAAATATTAAAATTTTCAATGTGATTTATATGATGGAATCAGTATAGTGCGATTTGATGCACAAAATTTTATACAAAAAATCAATTTTTGTTTTTTCCAATTTTCTGCATTTTCCGCAGTTTTCCATGATTTACACTAAGAACTTCCTATTTTCTGATTTGGAAAGCCATTAAGGAATAATTTCACGCAAAATTTCATACAAAAACTCGATTTTCGATTTATCCAATTTTACGACTTTTCCGGAGGGATTTTCCAAAATTTTCTTCCCTAAAGACCTTTTCCTCGAAAATAGGAATAACTGACAACAAACTTTACAGAAATCGGCGTAGCCGTTCCCATTTTATGAATTACTATACATTTTTTACACCATTTTTATATATATATGTATATAGATAGATACATATGTATATACATATATACAGTACCACGGTGAAGAGTGTATAAGATTCGGCGTAGCCGAATATAGGATTTTTACTTGCTATGTATATTTTTAAGGTCTGATTAAATTTAAAACATGTTAGTATTTAAGTTAATAATAAACTTTTAATACGTTATGTCTAATGCCTTGTTAAAATGATCAGGCTGGTAATATAGTTCGGAAGTCCTTCTTCAAAAATGATTAGAGCCACACTTAATTTCCTTTTCTAAAATTTTTTGCTGAGTACTCGTACATAATAAAGGAGCAATTGCGCTGTAAAAAATTTTGAGAAAAAAATTATTTAAAAACCTGAACTACCCTTTTATCACTAAGACGGTGAGAACGCTTGTGACTGTCGTGCAGTAAAGTACGTGTTTACGGATAGTTAAAAAATAAAGTGATAAAAAAAACAAAAACAGAAAAAAATTGTGTGCTTGCATTTATACCTGTCAAACAGGCAAAGTGTTGGTACCTGCGTAGCAGAAACTGGATCACTACTACGCGCTTAATAAAATGGAGGATGATGAGAGCCTTAATCCACACAAGAGGGCGAGGACTGCAATTGCAATTGCCGAATTGCAAAAAGAACTTATTGCAATAAAGGAGGAAAATAAACTTCTTAATATGAATATAATAAAAATCGCCGAAGAAAATAAGGCGCTAAAGAAAAAACTTGACGAAGTTTCACCGACCGACGATGAAACTGATGATAGCGAAACATCCAGTGAAGAGGAGATGTCAGTGGTGGAAGAAGAAATTGTACCATCCGCGGTTACAGTAAGCGAAATGGAATGTCGAGCCGAACCGGCAGCAGAAAAAAAAGAAGTTCAGCCTAAAGCAGCGGAAACTTGTGGCTCAAAAAAGAAGGACGAAGCTATCACCAGCCGAATAATTAAAAAAAGTAAGTCTGTACCGATAGTTACTACTTATAATATTGATGTTAAAATTATTAGTAATAAGTTAGATAAAGTGTTAGGGCACAAGGATTATAATATGAAAATGTTAGGTAAAAATGTGACAAACATAGGGGTCTGCACCTTGGAGGACTTTTCTAAATTGAAGGACTTCTTAAAGCAAGAGGGGGTTAATTATTATACCCATACACCAAAAGCTGAAAGACCTTTTTCTGTTGTAATTAAGGGTCTATCTAATACTTTTGATTCAAGTGATGTACTTGAGTATATGCAGGGCATAAAGGTTAACGTGAAGATTATGGGGCTTCACAAGATAGGAGGAAATAGATGGCTTTTCCAATTATCTAAAGAATCTGATTTGAGAAGTTTTAGGAATATAAACTACATTCTTCACTGTAGGGTGCACATAGAAAAGCACAATCGAAGAGATTTAGTACAATGCTATAATTGCCAACGCTTTGGACATGTCGCAATTAATTGCAACATGCCCTTCAGATGCGTTAAGTGTGGGGCTTCTCATGGCCCGAAAAATTGTCAGGTTCCTTCAAAAGGAGAAAACAATATCGAGACACGTATGACTGATCCAGTCACAGGTCAAGCAGTAGTAAAGGTCGGCTTACCCGTAAAATGCGTAAATTGTGGAACAGAGGGACATGTTGCCAGTTCAAAGGAGTGTCCAAAACGTTTACAAATTCTTCAAAGAAAGACTGCGGAAAAGGGTGTACGGGCTCCGGTGAGACGTCCCACCCTAATAGTCCCTTCTACAACAATAAGTGGTGTATCATATGCCGCTGCTGCTAAAACAGCAGTGACAAAGAACACCCAACCAAAAGTCGCCAGCACTCAGAGAGCTGGCATATCTGTCAAGTCTGCAATGGCTGGTTTTGATATTCTTGATAAAGATTGCAAGCGATTTTTCGGCGGCGATCTACTAAGCTGTCTAGAAAAGATGAAAGGTTTTGCTCGTGAATACAGGGCGCTTAACAATGATGGTGAAAAATCTCGGGCACTACTAGGGATGTTAATATCTTTACAGCACGATGACTAATTCGATAAAGTGCATATTTATTAATGTAAATTCTATTGTCTCTAGGCACAAGAGGCATTACTTGAATTTATTTCTTAGCGAACATCGGCCGGATGTTCTTTTAGTAGTAGAGCATAAACTTTCACCAAGACATGTTTTGGATTTTAGGGGTTATAAGATCTTTAGGCAGGATCGGCTAAATGGGCGTGGCGGCGGAACTGCCATTTTTGTAAAGGATAGTATGTGTTGTAACAGGGTTACTGTCGACTTAGGCCCTATTGAGAATACAGCTGTCAGGATAAACAAGACTGATGGCAGTAGGATGATTGTGGTTTCGATGTACTCACCCCCACAGAGTACATTCACACTTGCAAATTTAGATCCATTAATGGACTTATCTAATGGGGAGGAGCTTTTAATAGGCGCTGATTTAAATGCTAAGCATTCATACTGGGGGGGAAACGTATGTAACCCTAAAGGTAACACCCTTCGTGAGTTTCTGCTGACGTGCCCTGATATAACTATACACCCCACCAGTGGTCCGACACGAGTTTCTGGAACTACATCTTCATACATAGACATAGTTATGTCATCAACTGATATCCTACCGGTAGCAGTTGGGGGGCTAAAAACACTGGATTTCCAATCTGATCATCTTGCGGTAGAAATTGTTGTTGAGATAGGAAACGTGCGAAGAACAATACTGCCTGAATCTTTTGACTTTAGTCGTTTGAATATGAATAGCCTTAATAGACTATTGGCCCAGGACCTTCCGAGTAGTCAACTTCCAGTTGACCGCAATGTGTCATCCCATGAAATAGATGACTGTATAGAATCTATGAGCATAGCATTTTCAAATGCTATGAATGGAGCGATACCAAAAATCCCTGCGAGTAATAGGGGACTACTAAGACTTCCGGATAATATCCTACATTTTATCTCTGAGAAAAAGAGACTGAGAAGGATTCTGTGGCGTACTGTTGATCCTAGCAGGTGCTCAATTTTAAAAGCCGATATTAGAAACTTAGATAGAATTATTCAAGGGGCCATCGCAAAATTTGAGGAACTTTATTGGACCGATTTTCTGCAAAATATTCGCCTTAATAGTAGGACATTCCAGAAAGTAAAAAGTGGTGCCGGTCTTAAGAGACGGATGCCTATTTCTAGTTTGAAGGCTGCTGGGGACTCTTTTATTACAGAAGATTGTGATAAAGCCAATATCTTGGCTAATCACTTCTGTGAAGTTCACAGAGGAGGCGATAACTTACGATCGCCTTCTTTTGAGAGTATGGTGTCAGAGGAAGTATCCGCATTAACAGATTACTTGCCATCCCTGACTTTCGGGCAGGAAATCATGGCTGATGGCAGGTTAATGGATGGCGGTTTTCAAACAAGGCCTAATTTAATTACATCTTACGATGTAGGATGTGCTTTAAAATTAAGATCAAATAAGAAATCTAGCAGTGATGATGGAGTTCCTGACTTTATCCTGAGAAAGACGGATGTTACGACATGGCGTTACTTGGCAATAATCTTCAACCATTGCCTCAACATTGGTTATTTTCCTAGAAAATGGAAAGAAGCAGTAGTAGTTCCCATTCCAAAGTCCGGCTTGGACCCTAGGGAAGCTAGCAGTTATAGACCTATCTCTCTACTATCCTCTTTTGGGAAACTGATGGAATGGTTTTTGTTATCTAGGATACGAAATGAAATTACAGATGGTGGTGTACTTAATGACTGTCAGTTTGGCTTTAAGGGAGGCCATTCAACATCACACGCCCTAATGGTCTTCACAGACTTCGTGACCAGGGGCTTGAACAAAAGGTACCCAACTCTTGCGGTAAGTCTTGATTTCTCAAAGGCTTTTGACACCGCTTGGCAACAGGGGATTGTTTTCAAAATGATGGGCTTAGGCTTTGAACGCTCTACATGTAGGATGGTAGCTGATTTTCTTAAGGATCGTTCTTTTAAAGTAAAAGTAGGAACTGAATTATCAGATATCAGGAGAGTGGTGGCAGGTGTTCCTCAAGGCTCCTTATTGGGGCCGATTTTGTACAATATTTTTGTTTCTGATATTCCGCAGCCACCTACGGGGGATCTTTTGCTCATGTATGCTGATGATATATTGATTGCTGCTAATGGTCCTAGGGCGAAAAATTTGAATAACAGGGTCAACAATTACCTGAACATTCTTCATGAATACTTCATGAAATGGGGCCTGAAATTAAATATTCAAAAGACCGATGGGGTAATGATTAAGGGTAGGCGTGGTAATCTCTACCCAAATGCAAGAAGTTTTGTGCCAAGCCTAAGTATTGCTGGCGAACGTATCATTGCCTCTGATAGGATGAAGTATTTAGGGGTAGTATTCCATGAGAACTTTGAATTCTATAGACATCTAGATTTCATAATAGAACGTGCTAAAAAGGTTTATTTCTTATACCATAGGATTTTACGCCGCAGGGGTGGTCTAAGTACCAAAGTAAGGCTTCTTATTTACCGTCAGATTATAAGACCTATTATTTCTTACGCTTTTCCAGTCTGGTTTGGAATATCTTCCCACCAGATGGAAAGGCTTAGGATATGGGAGAGACGTGTTCTCTGCTCCTGCCTACGGCTACACCCCAGGGTAGGCCCTGATGGCATTTTTCGAAAACCGTCCTGTAGAAAAATCTATAGTAGTATAAATTTTGAGAGGATTGATGTTTTTCTCATGAGATCTGCACTCAGGTTTCTTGACAAATCATCCTCATTAAATAATAGTTTAGTAGGCGAATGCTTTCACCGGGCCCCTGATCTGGAGAATTTGCTTAGAAATAAGTACCATTCCCCAGTTAGCCTTTTGGCTTTGAATACTGGAGGTCTTCTCTTTGGGGATGCAGGCCTCTTATTTTATCACAGAAGGGTGAATACCCTTGACATAACTGACTTGGTGTACAACACCGCACAGTAGTTTTTAGGAGGACTTTGTGATAGATATTATATATCGCTTATTTTACTTGTTTTAAATATTAAGTGTTATTTAGTTTGTAGGATAGTTTAAGTTATTAGTTTTAAGTAAAATTTTAAAAAACAAACGAGTGTGTTCCTTTTTATCCTTTTTTTTTGGAAATGTAAACAAATGTAACAATTAATAAATGACTGTATACAGCATATCTGTAATGTAATTAATTAAGTGCAAATTAGTCTTAGAAAAGTTGTAATACGTTAAGAAATTTATATAAGAAATGTAGTTTAAGAAACATATGTATAATGAATTTTTGGAATAATAAAGTATATATATTTTATCACTAAGGCTAGTTTGCAACCACTTAATATAGAGCGTGTTTTTAATATCGAAAGATAGATGTAGAACTAAAAAATATTAAAAAAATTCCTGTCAAGAGAAACAAAAATACTTCAAATGCTAAAGACCCAAACTCAAATCAAAGTTTAAGAAAACTTTATAACAAATTATAATTAAAAGAGACATTTTCATCATCGAAAGCAATTAAAGATGGGCCAAAATTATGCGTCACAACCCGAACTGCACGCAAAAGGCTAATAACTCAAAGGAGACAATTGTTAAATCCTGTAAATATCTACAAAATTATTGGAAAGTCTTATTATAAGTTAATAAAGGTTTACCAGTTTAAATTGACTCAGAAATTACTGAATAACACTGCAAAGACTATTTTTAATAAAAAAAAATGCCAATTGAAACAAGCATCAACATTCCACCGAATGAGGGAATTACATTTTCAATTTTAGATTCGAAAGAAAGAAAAATGGATTTTTAATTATAATTTCAAAATTTAATAAATTACAACTAAAATGATTTTAGCCCGTGGTTAACATGTCTTAAGAAATAAGTGTCTAGATATGTTTGATATATATGTATGTATTAGGTTTATTGAAGTTCTCAAAAACTTTTGTGACATAGTACATCAATTGAAATGTCGATCTTGGTGCTTTTTTTAAGTAAATTTTTAATATGATAGATTTCTGATCCCTTAATTTTTTTCATCTTTCGTTAGATATAATTCATAAATTAATCCTTTTTACCATTTATAACTCCTTATCCAATGTTTCAGTTAATTTACACTTTAACAAAAAAATTAAAATAACAATAAAAGTAATTGAGAGTGAAATTCAACACTGTATCAATTCCAAGCATTGCAGGCAGATGACGAAAAATAAATATAATTTTAATATTATAAATGTAATAGGAATGTAAATTAGAAAAGTGAGCAGATAATGAGGTCAAAAAGAAGCAAAAGTTCAAAAAAGTTTTCCAAAATTCTCTTAACGCGTTAACAAGAGTAAATGCGGTTACGACAAAAGATAAATCAAACTTGCCATTTAATAGTCGGTTTACGATTGAAACATAAACAACACAGCAAATAAAAAGTATTACAAATTCCAAATTGGAATTAAAGATTAATGCGCATGAATTAAGAGAACAGCTGTGGTAAAAATTTTACAATTTAGAATGCGTTGTTGCTAAACTACAACTAAAAGTTTAATGTAGACTCTCTATAGTTCAATTTTTCTCGCTTCACTTTCATGTAAACTTTTTACAATATACCGAATTAAAATCCGAAAGCTTTTTCTATGGAGATTTTGAGCAATTCAGATCAGAATCTTTAGAAGTCGTGCATAACTGTAATGAAATTTGTTTAAAGGAATATTGGGTTACGTTCGCTATTTTTTAAATGTCTATTACTTTAAACAAGGATTGTAGACTTTTGAGACTGTCAACATTCCTTAACTTACACCTTGCTCGGGCGTGCATCAACAGGGCTACTTCATTTAGTCTACGGTGAATATTCGATAAAAGCTACTCGCAAAAATTACGCACACAACAACGTGTGAGTGTATGAAACACGTCCAAAGCAATATGTAAATTGGCAAGCCGGTCGTTTACGAGTGTAATTATAAAGAATAAAAATATAAAAAAAGTAATTTATTGTCTTCAAGGTTTTTTTTTTGTGCGAAATATGTGCAAGTCGTTTAATTTATTAAAAATAACAAAATAGGAAAAAAATTGTGTTTTTTTTCTTGTTATCCTCGAAAATAAAGGCATGAAGAAAGCAAAATAAAAAAGAATAAACAATTGTTGTGTTGGAATAATAAATATAAATTAATAAAAAAATGGATAAAATCTGAAGTGCATAAAGTTTCCAGTTATGTTTAATGGAATAAACAGCATATTATTTATAATAGTACAATATTTTTAATTTAATTAAATGATGATGTAGATCGGGTAATGATAGAAAATTTGTAACCTAAATCTACATTAAATAATATCTGTGTCGTACCTCTAACCATTTCGTTGAAAAGTTGGAAAAGTTCAAAGGGTGAAAGTTAAAGTGTAAATAAAAGTCCTTAACAAATATTATCATTTCATAATTCGTTTGTATCTAGCAAAGCAAAAATAATCTGTAAGTTTGTTTTACACTTGTGTTTCCGACATTAAGTGTTAAAGTACATGTATGAAAAAAACTAATAACAATAGGAAAAACATTAAAACACAACATAAAAAAATCTAGATACTCACATTTATGTTTTAAAACAACCAACATAAGGATTTGTGAGTGTGGCTTATACGAAATGACAGCATTGTCATAATAAAAATGAACTTCCACTTTCCATGCGGACATATAAAGAACCTTCGTTTGTGTTATTTTATCCTTGCTGACTTCATCCTTTGGCAATAAGCAAATATTTGTTTGGATTTTAAAGACATTGTTAAGTTGTGTCCCTCTTTTTAATCATATATTTTTTGAGCATTCATTTTCATTTTTTTGTTGTTGGCGGTTAGGTATTTACCACTGCATATGCTAAATTTAACTATACAAGCATATAAGTGTCAGAATAGACTCGGTAAACAATTGTCTAAATATTAAATGTGAAGTGTGTGTAAAAGTATTTTAAGCATGCCGTCATTGTGTTAAATGGCAGGCTAAAACACAACCATTGACATTATTTAAAGATTGTCAGAAAAATCTACAACAATCTGAATAAAAAACAATGGAATATTAAAAGAAATCGCTCCAAAATGTGAGTATAATCGTGTGTAATTTATTGATGCAACCTGAGTTTTAAATATTTTAAAAGTCTTTTTTAAACGAAAAGTAAAGGTAGCATGAAATTTTAAATATTACAAACGAAATAGTTAAGGGTATAAAAATTAATTATTGCTGGTACATCAAGAAATATCTATGAAAATTTGAGCGTTTTAAGGTCAATAAAAACACCAATGAAATTAAGTTAAATATTCTTTTTGATCAATATGAAAATTTATTATTCGGAATCTTTTAAAACTTAATTTACTTTATTCGTGCTTGATTCCTTCAAATATAAATATTTCATGATATTCTAAACTAAAAAATGAATTGTATTACTGCGGGGAAAGCATTTTTTAGTTTAGTTTAAAATAATAAATATTTCATGAGAATATCATGAAATATTTATATTTGAAGGAAACAAGACGAATAAAGTAAATTAAATATTCTTTTTGATGTTAACGGTGTAATTTTCTTGTGCTTAAATCTAACGGCAGCTAACGTTATATTCTGGTTTCTGCTGGTTAGTGCATAACAGAACAGAATATTACTACACAAACTGCAAGCGTACTTTCTACTAAACAAAATAACACCGGCTGATTCATCACAGAACGGAAAGTGCACTCTAATTCTGCCAGGCCGTAAGCAGGATAAGTAATAATAATAATAATAAAGAAACGTCATTTCTTGCCCATGCTGCAGATCTTTCATACCACCTTTCCAATAACAACCAGTACTTGTTTAGAGAAAAGGTAAAAATATACTTTCTAGCCATATTCAATGTTACTGTATATTTTTTCTTTTAATATTCATGTTGACCCTAATGAATCTTTTTTTATACACTTCACCACAAAAAGCGGAAAAGGGGTATAACTGAGTTTGTTATATATACAATTATTATTTGGCAACCCTATTAAAGTATCAGTTACATGTAATTTTTATAATAAATAAATAAAGAGTGAATCAGTTGTTAACTGAGTGACAAAAGAATAACACATGTCGCAGTCGGTATAAATGGTTAATGCTAGAGCAACAGCTAAAAAAATAGGTAGTGAGAAAATTGAAATAAAAATCGAAAAGTCTGATAAAACAGCAGAAAACACCGGAGCGGTAATGGATACTAATAGCGCAGTATTGAGTCCAACTGATGCCCGCTGACCTGATCCATTAGTTTTCGAAGGAAATATTGCTGAAAATTGGAGAGTGTTTAAGCAGAATTTTGATGTCTATTCCATAGCTACAGGAGCGCAAAGAATCTCAAAAAATTGGAATTTTTCTTAATGCATGTGGTCCAGAGGCAATCGAAATTTTTAATACATTAGGTTTAACTGATGAGCAGAAGAAAAAATATGATGCAGTAGTAGAAGCTTTTGAAAACTATTGTACGCCAAAGAAAAATGAGGTACTCGTATATGAACTATTTAAATTTAACTCGAGAAAGCAGCAAGAAGGTGAGTCTTTTGATACATATTTGTTGGATTTGAGAAAATTAGTAAAAAGTTGTGGGTACGTTGACGTAGACCGTATGATCAGAGACAATATTGTTGCAGGAACATGTTGTAAACGTTAAATAAAGCAATTGAAATCGCTCGAGCATCGGAACTAGCAGAGAAGCATGCAAACGATATGCAAAAACAACATAATATTTCTTTTAAAACAGTGGATGCGGATGAATATACAACAAATAAAGTAGAAATATTTCTGTCAATAACAAGTTTAACACAAAATTGTTAAATAACATTCCAAATACAAAAATAAAAACCAACAACGATTGCAAATTTTGTAAAGGCATACATGAGTACAAAAAATGCCCTGCGTTTGGAAAAAATGTAATAATTGCGGACGACTTAATCACTTTAGAGTGGCTTGTTACTCTCAAAGAATTCGTGAAATTAGAGAAGAAAGTTTAGAATATACAGAGAATTTATACAGTTGGGCAAACGGAAAAAGAAATGTTTATAAAATCCAATTTAGATGTTTTTAAAGGTTTGGGTTGCTTTGTTAGAAATTTAGATATTAAAGTTAAGCCAAATTCTATTCAAGTTGTTAAAACTGCTAGACGCATTCCAATGTCACTATGCTCTCGAGTAAAAGAAGAATTACAAAAAATGACTGAAAAGGGTATTATTGAACAAATCGATAGTCCAATAAAAAGAGCTTTAAATCTGGTGATAGTCGAGAAAAAATCCTTCCACTATGTATTGATCCCCAAGATTTGAACGCCGATATACTACAAAAAAATTATACAATACCCTCGTTTGAATCAATAAAACCTCGTATTGTAAATAAAAAGTATTTTACAGTTTTAGACCTTAAAGAAGGGTTTTGGCAAGTTGCGCTGAGCTCAAAAGCAAGCGAACTTTGTGGTTTCAGTAATCCATTTGGATGTTATCGGTTTAAGCGGTTTCCGTATGGAATTGAAATAGGACCTGAAGTATTCCAGAAATGTAATGAACGAAGAAGAATGAATGAAGACATTCCAAATGTAGTAGTATATATTGACGACATATTAAATCTATAATTGCAAATACACCAACTTTGGCAATTTTTATGGAACACAAGAAATCACTGTAGAAACAGATGCTTTTAAATTTGGAATAGGGTGTTGTTTGATGAAAATGGAAAACCTATCGCCTTTGCATCCAGAAGCCTTCCCGATGCCGAAATAAATTACGCCCAAATAGAAAAAGATTTTATATATGGACGATTGGTAACAGTAAGAACAGATCATAAGCCATTAATAGAGATTATGAAAAAACAATTTTTTAATATACGAGGGCTGCTATATATATTTCTGGCCTGGCAACACTGAGTGCTGCCAAGTGCAATCTGACATTTCCATTGGAAAGTTTGTCATTATTAAGCATAATCGTACTCAAAAAGTTTTGACGTACGACCATTATTTGAGTTGTTTACAGTGAATTGAAAAAATTAATATAGAAAAAAATAGAATTAACTCGTGAACATTTTCGTGCTATCATTTTTCACAACTTTTGACGTGGATTATCACGACAAGAGTGCATTGATGAACTTAAATCTTTGTATGGCGATGAAGCACCATCCTATAGCACTGTGAAAAGTTGGTATAATGAATTTAATCGTGGCCGAAGCTCGCTCAAAGACGCATTCCGTGAAGGTCGTCCAAAAACGGCTGTTGTGCGAATATCGACATGCGACATACCGAGAGATAGAGACATCCTTGGACATTTCTTCCACCAGCATACATTCGATACTGCATGAACACCTGGCCGTAAAAAAGGTTTGTTCTCGTTGGATCCCGTACAATTTGAAAGTCGCTCGAAAAAAGGCTCGTGTCGATTGGTGCAAAGAAATGTTGCAAAAATACGATTGCGGTGCTTCAAAAGACTTTTATGAGATCGTCACAGGTGAATAATCATGGATCTATGCGTAGGAGCCCGAAACGAAACAACAATCGACCGTGTGGGTCTTCAAAGACGAGCAAAATCCAACGAAAGTTGATCGTGGAAGAAGCACTTCGAAGCAAATGGTCGCCTGTTTCTTCGGCAAAACTGGTCATGTGGCGACTGTTCCGCTTGAGCAACGTAGCACGGTCACTTCTGAGTGGTACACTACAATTTGTTTGCCTGAAGTCATCAGAGAAATTCGAAAAACCAGCAAGAGAAGACGAATCATTGTTCACCATGACAATGCGAGCTCTCACACATCGGCTCAAACCAGAGCGTTTTTGACCGGCCAAAACGTCGAATTAATGGGTCATCCGCCGTACAACCCTGACTTGGCACCTAATGACTTCTTCTTGTTTCCGCACATCAAAAAATAAATGCGTGGTCAACGATTTTCGTCGCCAGAAGAAGCTGTTGAAGTGTTCAAAAACCATGTTTTAGAGGTGTCTCAATCGGAGTGGAAAAAGTGCTTCGACAACTGGTTTGAGCGCATGCAAAAGTGTATAAATTATGCTGGAGAATACTTTGAAAAACAATAAAACCATTTTTGATTATAAATATTCGCATTTTCACTATTAGGCCAGAAATATATAGAGCAGCCCTCGTACCATCTGCTAGACTACAACGAATGAAAATTTCATTATTAATATATAACTTAAAATTAATTTACGTTCCAGGTAGATATTTATATGTTGCAGATTTACTTTCTCGCTTTTTTGATGAACATGATAAATCAGAGGAAATAGAAGACCTTAATGAATTTGTTCACACTATAAACATAGCTGATGATAGACTTGAAAATATTAAAATAGCAATAGAAACAGATGAATCATGAAACCAACAATAACGTCAAAAGTGATTTAAAATTCTACTGGAAAAATAGAAACAATATTTTTATAGACAATGATTTATTATATTTCAATGACAGAATTATTGTGCCACGGACTCTGCGGAAAGAAATTTTAACTCAGCTGCATTCGTCACACTTTGGGATCGAAAAAAAAGAGAACACGCAGTTTGATATACTCGTACTCGCCCTATATTGATATGGACATTGAAAACGTAATTTCTAAATGCTTAGTATGTCAGAAATACCACTGTTCAAATACAAAAGAACCAATGATTTCTCATAAAGTTCCATCGTTACCATTCTTTAAAATTGGAATGGATATTTGTGAGTATGCTTCGAAAAACTATCTTGTGGTTGCAGATTATTATTCAAGATTTTTAGCTTTATTTCCGATTGCATCTAAAACGGCGAGAGAATGTATAAAGCACTTAAAAATATGTTTTTCTAATCATGGAATCCCGGCAATAATTATCTCTGATAACATGCCTTTTAACTCCAGAGAATTTCGAGATTTTTGTAATCAAATTGGTTCAAGGCTCACAACTACTAGTCCCAGATATTCCAAAGCAAACGGTTTCGCAGAAAAATTTGTTGGAATTGCTAAAAATCTGATTAAATAAACTACAGAAACTAAGGGAGACTTATGGCTTGCGCTTCTTGAGTATAGAAACACACCGCTTAAAGAAATAAATGCTTCACCTGTAGAGCATTTAATGGGCAGAAAAACACGCACTTTACTACCAATAAAAAATGATTTGCTTCAACCAAATACTGTACGAAATGTTTCGAACAACATCAAGAAAAAGCAGCTAAAATCAAAAAATTATTACGACAAAACAGCTAAGTTTAAAGGAAATTTCAAAAAAGGGGAGAAAATATGGTGTCAAGACGGAAACATATGGACGAAAGGAGTCATAGCCAACGTTCATGGAAGCCCAAGATCGTGCTGGGTTGAACTAAAAGATGGAACTGTTCTACGTAGAAAATCTTAATGGATTCGTGTAAGAGTAGATTAAATTATTAATACAGCTTTATTAATTTTGTACATTAAATTTGTTTTATACACATTCAATGAATTTTACTTTAGTTTACTGAATTAAATATTAAAATTAAAATATGTACATATATCACCTTATTTATGTTATAAAATACTTGAAGGGGAGATGTTATATATACAATTATTATTTGGCAACCCTATTAAAATATTAGTTACATGCAATTCTTATAACAAATAAATAAACAGTGAATCAGTTGTTAACTGAGTGACAAAAGAATAACAGAGAGTTTGTCATTCCGTTTAAAATTTCTACACTATACATTTCCGATCCCATAAAGTATATATATTCTGACTTTACATGCATAGGGAAGTTGATTGAGCGATGTTCGTCTGTCCGTCCCTGTTTGTGTTGAAATCACTACATCAGCTAGAGTAAATTATGATAATCGATCAGATATAGTGTGGAAAGAGATGCTATATGAAATCAACAAGATCGGCCCATGTCCTTCAAGGCACCGAGCAAAACACCACGCCTACCCCCTAATTTATATCATTTGGAACAATAAAGAAACTCCAATAAAAAACGGAATATGTGGGGCGATAGAAAGTAAGAAAAAAACACGAAGTGGAAAAGTTTGCGCTCGCCCATATTTTCCGAGCTACGGGCCTCTGAACTTTTTGGGTATCATTTTAAAGCTTTTGAAGAGATCTTTAAGGAAATATAAAATTTGTTTTAAAAATGCTTAACCTATTAGAGCCGATGGCATTTCTCTGTAAAATTATATACGAGTATACTCAGGAAACTATTTTTTGGCAAGGGTTGCATTTACTAATTGCTCAATTTATTATATAACTTCTCATATGGTAAACTGAGCTCAATTAAGGCCTTTGTTGCGTAAATTCGTTTATTGCGCAATTAAAGTGTATGTCTGAACAGGGAACGAAGCCGATATCAAATTGCCACCGGCGGCGGCTAAGCAAAATATTTACGGCGGCGGCTAAAAGTCGACTAAGTCGACAAATTTTCGGCGGCGGCGGCTGGGATAAAATAAGTTCAAGACTAAGCCGGCAATTGTTAATAATAATATTCGAATATATTTTTTTATTCATTGTATACTCAAGGCCAGGTTTCACTATCATATACAATCGTACGCTTTCATCACTTTAAAAATCGTTTCAAGATGGCGTTTATTATTTTAAAAGATTATAAAATCGCACAGATAGGTCAAAAAGTCTGTCACACGCATACACTTTTATTCCCCACTATAATACTTTTTGAGCACACATGCAATTTTTGACAGATCGTACGTCTGAGCATGATAGTGAATCGTGGCCCTTATAAGTATCATCAACAGGGATTTATAATAAAAATTATTTTTATTGATTTTTACAAGGAAAAAAGTAACCACAAGAAAATATCTGAGAGCCAAGTGAAGCACACCGTTTTGATCGTATTCAACTATAATTTCATAAGATCGTACGCTTTTTAAATTTTTGTTTTTAATTATTTTAAATTATTATTTATTTAATATTTCATGATTTTTATTATTTTTGGCAGGAAAGATTCTTATGTAATGGTTATTATTTTTTTTATTGATTTTTAATTATTTTTTCAGAAATAAATCTCATTTTCTGATTTTAAACTTATTTTTTGTTTTACAAAAATTATTATTATCTAATTTATTTTGGCCAAAATTACTGTTAGATTTTTAATTTTTATATTTTTGCGGAAGTTATTGTAATTTTTTGGATTTTTATATTCCGCGAAATTTCTAAAACTACAAACTTTTCTTACACAAAGGTACTGATAAATCTAATTACTCGTTGATTTTATTCATTTGAGAATAAGAATTACAATAATTTTTGGAAAAAAAACAATAAATAAATAAAATATCACGTATTTTAGTCAATGAAGTTTTAGTCGAAAATAAAAAGTAAAAATCTTTATCTTAGGGGCTAAGCCGTCGCAGTCGGCTAACATTTTTAGTTGATGTAAGCCGCTTATTTCGGCGGCGGCTCACTGACTTAAGTATATATCGGCGGCGGCTATTAGTCGACTATGAGCCGATCGGCTTCGTTGTCTGTGTCTGAACTGACTTCTAAAAGTCTAAAACAATGCCTCAAACTGATTTGGTTTATTTTTTTACGTATTTATTTTACATATATAAATATTTACTTTAATTGCCAGCCGAAGGTAAGCTGTATGTAAATAATTCGTTGTCAACCAACACTCTGTGGTGATACAAATATTTCAAATACAATAATAAAAGAAATAAAATTTATCATATTCTTTTTGTTGTTAGTATAATTGGTATGAACTTTGTAGAAAGATACGAAGAAAGCTGACGAAGGTTGAAGCGAACCAAAAAATGCATTTAACTTTTCTGATATCTAACTTTTAGTATTTCCTTTACAACTAATCACAGTTAATAATGAACTTAACGAACGAAATAACAATTTATTGTTTTTAGATAAAAAACAAACTACAGAAATTATATGCTTCGTTAATTGGTCTAGAATCCGAAAAGTCATTTAAAAAACCAATATAAAAAATTTATAGCTTTGCCTACTTTTTCAATTTTTAGGATTTAATGTTCTCGTCATCATAATAACATGACAGCACGCAGTGGAAGAAAATAGTGAATTTGTAATTGCTTTTACCTGTTAGTTAATTGTACAACAACATTTAAACATTTATTTTACTCGTTTTTAATACAAACAAAATAAGATAAACACTTAATTAGGTATTTTAGTAAAATTATAATAATAATTTTGTAATTATAATAATTTTGTAGACACTGCTAAAGGCATCGCGTTTCACGAAATGTCATTTAATAAAAATATCACGTTATAATTATGTTGCAATAACAATGTCATATCTTTTGTTTTTTTTAGCAATTCACTAAATTAAATTTCAATTGTAAGATTATTCTAAATTAGATATCTTTTATAACTTCACAATTCAATAAAATTATGTTTAAATGACATTCGTTTATTGAATTAAATTTAGAGTTTGATTATTAATTTTTAACACATCTTTATTTTATTTTGTGTGTTTTCAAAAGGAAAATAAGTTTCGAAACACCTACAAAAGTATAAATAAAATCACAAAAATCAACATAGAGAAAAGTAATTTTTTTACAATCCTTTCTTACAACTATTTTCACTAATTTAACAATAAATTCATAATAGAAATAATTATTTCCAATGGCATTAGATATCTAAAAGTCTGGGTATTAGAAAAATCTTAAAAATTCGGTAAAATATTGAATTATATTTTTTATCAGAGTTATTATTTATAACTAATTCGTGGGTATTTTATTAAAGTAACAATTTACCAAATGTAGTATATTTTATAGTTGTAAATAAATTTTTTATGACCTACGCGTAAAATTTTTTTATAAATACCATTATTACCATATATAGTTTATAGATTCAAATAAAGAAAGAGGTTATCAACAAGTACCATAAAAATGATGACAAAAGTTTTTTATGTTCGTTGACAACTAAAAATAATACGCCAACACATACTGAAAATGAGGGAATGTTTATAGATATTAAGAGATTACATAATAAATAGCATGGGTTATTCAATGTTAATGTTGTATCTTTACCAAGATATATTAAGATAAAGATATTACGCTTGGTAACCCCTTAAAATGGTTATTTTTTGACATTAATTATTTAAACTTGGCAGGAAAAGTACACTAAAAATCCAGGATAAGTTTTCGAAATTGATTGCTTAGTTCAGTTTAGGCTGGAACTGAACTCCTAAACCCACGATAAATTTTAAGGGAATTTGTGTAAAAAGTTTAGATATATAAATAGTAAACTAAAGAAAACGAAAACGGATTTAATGTCCCACACAGCGAACTGGGTTGTGGCAACCATAACCTGAGAGAAGCTTATTACTCTTTGAAGTCTGTAATAAGCTTAGTTGCTATAGAAAAAAAATTTTCTAACAAAATATAATAATAATAATAATATAAATAACAATAATAATAATAATAATAATAATAATAATAATAATAATAATAATAATAATAATAATAATAATAATAATAATAATAAAAATAATAATAACAATAATAATAACAATAATAACAATAATAATAATAATAATGTAAAACATAACCATAATTATTAAACAGAAAAAATTATTATCAAATAAAAAACTAAAGGAAAATAAATAAAAGATAAAAAATAACGTTCTAAATAGAAACGTATACATAAAACAGGTGTGCAATGCCTGCATGATATAACTTGAGCTACTTAAGCCCAATGAACTTAACATTTGACACGTCTCTTAGGCCCATCTTCTTATAATTTCAAGTATTTAGTACTTGGCAATTTATGTTTATGTTTTTTATGTTTTGTACTCACTTAGTTAAAGTTACACATGATGTTTGCAAGCAGTAAAAATATCCATTTGGAATGGTATCTAAGACGAAAGAAATAAACACACACACACACCCACATATATATATTGTTCGGAAAATGGACATCTGCTTTTAAATAAGCAAAACATGCCGGAAATGTTATAAAATTGTCCTAGAACTTTTGAATTTCTGTTTATACACTAGAATAAGAAATTATTTATTTTAATATCACTTGTAGCACTTTATACATTTAAGAGTATTTAATAAACCATGGGTATATGTGTGTGAGTGTTTTATTCATTTTGAAAAAATGGATATAGACATGTCAACACATCTTTTCTTTATATTCCTCACTACACAACACATATACAAAAGTGTGAGTGAATGAAAACTCTGGGGTTGTTCTTGCTAAAATGCCATTGACTCTGTTCTTTCATCGTTTATAATCTTTTAGGAAACAAAAATAAAAGATATAAAGAAATTTAATCTGCAAAATATTTTTGTTCTCGCTGAGGTTGTCATTTTGTTAAAAATGTTTCTTGCAATTTTATTGCATTTGTCATAAAATATGTGTTAAGAAAATAATAACTGGAATAAACTCTTTCTACAGTATGTCCTGGATTTGTTTAATTCTCCGGACAAAGCTTCTACATTATTATATCTAAATCTAAATATTACATTAGATTTGCATTTCTCTGAAGTAAGAAAGGCTGAGTGATGTAAAGACATTCATTTTGTTCCGCTTAACTGGTAAAATAGGAAAATAAACATATAAATATTCATAAGACAAAAATAGTAAGGAAATAATTGTTAATTAAAATAATTATGAAAATAGTTGTTTTTGTATTTTATATAAGATTATACGGTCTTTAAAAAATAATATTTGTCCAAACATAATAATTTTGTAAGGCATTAACCGTGAGCTTGTAATATTTAATTTTATTATCTTTTGATTGAAATAAATACCGTTGTGCAGATTTATCATGTTTCCACACCTGTGTACCAGTCGTAGAGGGCACAGCGGCTTCAACAGCTCCAAAATATAAAAAATAAAAATGTCTGTTTTTTATTATTCGTTTTTAAAGCGTGAAGCAAAAAGGATTCGAAACGTACAGTTTTATAAAGCACTTACAAAAAATTATAATTTCACTTTGAGAGCTTATTCGCTTGTTTTACGAGTAATGCTCAATTAAAAAAAATTAATACGAAATTTTGCAACGTAAAAAGAATTCACAAATGAGTTAAAATGAATTGCGGCTTAGGCAAATTTTTATATTAATTTCTAATAAATTTTACGTAAGAAAAATTTATTGATGAATGCGGACTGTTTAATACTGCATTTTCTAAATCACTACATCCGTCATCAGCATTCTGTTCTACCTTAGGTTGTGTACGTTATAAACATTTATTTACCCAACTAATTTTGTAAATAAAAAAAGAATCAGTCAAATCGGCAGTAAATTAAAAAAATAAGAAATGTATATGGCGTTTTGGATAGAGAACAACGAAGAAAATGAGTTGGGTTATGTATGAGGTTTTTACAAATTTAGTTGACAAATTTAATTGACACAATAGATGAATTTCACAATGTACAATAATGTGTATTTCCAGTTTTGTAAATTTTTAGAAGTATAAGTTTATATCAAAATGAATATTTATTATTCGGAATCATTTAAAATTTAATTAATTTACTTTATTCGTGCTTGATTCCTTCAAATATAAATATTTCATGAGAATATCATGAAATATTTATTTTTTTAAACTAAACTACAAAATGAAATGTTTTATTGCGGGGAAAGCATATCCATATGGCCATTTCACTACTGCTCAAATAGCTCATCAGTGGATTTTACCCAAATTTTGTATAGAAAAACAGAAAGTCTTATATCAAAAACAAATTGATTAAATGAGAACTCCATTGAACCAATAAGACAGAAGTAATAAATTTTCATTTTGATATATTTGCATGTGCACTTTGCTTATTAATAAAAATTGTGAAGGAATCAAGCACGAATAAAGTAAATTAAGTATAAGTTTTTATTTAAGTACTTTGTCTTAGCTGAACCGATTCTTAACTTGCCATTTATAAGCATATTATAAGTGTTCATAATTTTATTGTACATATAGAAGCACGAGAAGCGGCCAATGACTCGCCTACCGCCTAAATAATTTTTCTATTTGTTTAATTAATTAATATTAAATATTCTATATTTATAATATTTGATGTATCCATCATTAAAGCTTTATCTCTCTGCGAAAACCATTTAATTAGTCCAATAATATTAGTGCCTTATAAAATTCTACTCTCGTCTTACAACTTTGAAATTCAAAATTTATTGTGTAGCAATATATTATTAGTGCACCCCAGACTAAAAGACCAAGCTATCTGCTGTGATTGCTCCTTTATCCTCGTATCGTTAAAATGATAAGTAAACTTTTCGTCTTAAAAAAATTCACTACTCTAATCAAAACTATGACTTCTTTCTTTTTTTATGCTCCCTAGCAATGGTGATCGAATTTATTTACGTAAATTCTTCAATGGCGTTTTTTTCTTCCGATCTTTTTTTTTAATTTAATGTATTCATAGCTTGCAATGACTCTCCGTTAGGTACTTACAGGGACACCAGCTTGAGAACTGATTTTTTCCCTGCAACGGAATATCCATGCAAACGATAAACATCGAGTTTGGTTCTTACCGTTTTGTTTAAAATATTGTTGTTGCCAAATTTACTAAAGTTCATTAGAAAGTAACCTAAAGCTCAGTCTACGCGATATGTTGAATCAGCATATGTATGGTGAAAATTTTGATAACAGTAACAACATAACGTTTAGATTCATTATGTTAATTTATTTATTAGATGTTTACTTGAAGTTATGTATTTATTTTTAAGTAAAGTTTTATGTTGTGTGAGAACTATTTGTAAATACACAGTTATTTGTAAAAAGTTCTCATGCCTGATGCAATTTTATATTTTCTTGTTTTTGTCGACAGCTAATAAAAAAAAGTTGATTGTTTACAACCATATGCACCAAAAGTTTATTTTCTAGAAAAAGGTTTTAATCTCTAAAAATCTTGCATGTAAAGCACTTAGTTTTTTTTTATTTCTACACAAATTTTTCAGACGAGTTGATTGCTTGTATTACAATAACAGCACTTAAATCGAACTATCATAGCTTAACTTATCCACTCCAGTTTTACAGTGAGTGGTGTAGCCAATTTGATATTTATAACTGCTTTAAATAAATATTGTTGTATTTGTTTATGCACAGAAATTGATTAAACTTTTAAAAACTATTACACAGTTCTGTTATTTAAGTAAATGGGGACACACAAACAAGCAAATTGGTTAAGTGGTAAATATTTATTCATACAGAATGCCTGTATTGTTTCTATTCAAATTCCCTGTACAACTTTATACAAAAGCCGTCTTCCTCTTGTCGTTCAACCTAATTCTTTTCCCAAATTTTTATTCTTTTTTGGTCTTACTTCTACATCAGCAATAAAAAACAAAAGTAGTCATTACAAATCAAAGTGTATGATTTTTTTCGCATAGTTTAATCCCACCTTCCATATAGTTTAAGGATGACCTTATAATGTTTGTGTCGCATCATAAAATTATAGAAATATACCTTGATTGCAAACTTAAATTTTTTTATCAAGTCAACAACATGGTATCAAGAGTTTCCTACGTCTTAGACGACTATACAACGTGGGCATTTTCCTTCCTTTAAATGTGAAAAAAAGGTCAGCAATATCGTTCTGTCTTCAATTTTTTAAATAGAATTGAGGTTTTTTCAGCAATGTCAGAAAATATCTCAAAATTTTGTTTTTGCTTTAATGGAGTATTGAGATTTATTTATGGTCTTAACCTTATGTAATTCGTACATCGGGTTCAGGATTTTAAACTTTTAAAAATCTAGAAATATTTATAGTTTTATAAAATAATGAAAATTGGTAAACCATCTTATATTTTTTAGAGATTAAGTCTTGGTCGCTCTTCTAGAAGCAATATTTTGATATGTCCAATTCAGTCTACTTTATACATGGGCAGATCATTCCTGGTAAAAGTAGCAAGAATATGGAATAGTATAATTCCACATGAAGTTCCAGGGTTTGTTAAAAATGTTGGTCAATTTATAAGTATGGTCAAAAGATACTTATAAGCAAGTTGTTATGATGCCAATTAAAATATTATCAGACTATTTGAATTTAATTTGAATTTAACTTTTTGTCGCTATTTGTGCAAAAACATTGGGTAACCCATTAAAACAAAATGGTTTATTATTTAATTTATTTAAAATTATTTAGTATATTAAGTTTAAATTTTAATTGTTAAATTGTAGTTGCCATGTAAAATACTGGATTCATTTGGCCCTTAAGCTTTTAATTCTTTGAATAAATGCAACTATTAAAATAAAAAAACAAAATTTTGCAATAAATATGAATAAAAATTAATAAAGTATTGCCAAAATTTATTTCACACTTATCAACATATGTACATATTTCAATGCGATTCTGCAGATTTGTATAAGAAACAGCTTTTTCTGATGGCAGTAAGATTTTAGCTGCCGACAAAAATTTAAAAAGCTATGGGCTACTAAAAAAGGAAATTTATTTGGTCCTAATCATTTGATCGAGAGTGCATAAAACTGTACCAACTTAATAAGATGTTAATAGAGGAGTTCAATGTTTGCTGTAAATGATCTTTCAAAGTTGCAAATGCAATATATCGCAGCGTTTTTGCAATTAAGAAGACAAATATTCAGGTTCATACTATATTATTGTGGTTTTTCTGGCATATTTAAGCTTTGTTTAGCTAGGTTTTTTGCTAGGTGTATTGCGATTTTAGTATTGACTTTAAATTGCTGACATTTGTAAACAAAATTAAATTATATTTTACGCACAAACCATAAAAACCCGGGAAAAGGCTTGGAAAATTCCATACATTTGTTTATAAATATGCCTGCTAAAGTAGTGTTTCAAAAACTAAAGTAAGAGTGCTATATTCGGCTATGCCGAATTTTATATCCCCTCACCATATATGTAAATATAGTTTAGTGAAGTAACTCTAATCAAAAAAGCAAAAAATTAAAAAATAAGAAATAAATGAAGTCTACATATAGATAATATTACATAAAAATGTCATCTGCTCTTAATGGGTTAAGCATTTACAAAAAAAAAAAAAAAAAAATTAGTATTTCTTTAAATGAATGATACCTATATTGATATTTTAAAAAATTTGAAAATTTCAGAGGCCCGTAACTCGGAAAATATGAGTGAGATCCAAATTTTTCACTTGTTGTTGTTTCTTTTTTTTTAATTCTCTATCATCCCATATATCTGTTTTTGTGATTGGAGTTACTTCACTATTCCAAATAAATGGAAAAATTAGAGGTAGGCGTGGTGTTTTTCCCGCTGCTTCTGAGGACATGGACCGATCTTGTTGATTTCCAATAGCACCTCTTTCGACACTGTGTCTGATTGATTGGCGCATTTAAATTTTTGTTAAAATCAATTTTTCCTTTGCACGAACGGACAGAAAACCCCTTTTTACACTTTTTGAGTTGAAGGGTATAAAAAATGGATTCCACGCGTATTCAAATAATGTTTCGATGTATGTTTTATTATACTGAGTTTGAGGTCAAGAATGGGTAGTATAGTTGTTTTGCGTATTTTAGGTTCGATTCGACCTTCGAAAGTTGGTTAACATATTTTCTTCTAATGGCTTATCAAACTATTTCTTTTGTAAACCTAAGTGTTGTGGATAACTTTTTGTAATCTTTGTAGAATAGTTGACCATTTGCTGCAAAATGAGGCAACTTATAAAACGCCGATTCTCTAAAATACTTGAGTCTGGAAATAGCTTTTTCTAACGTTCGAAATTTTCATATGGGAAATGCCACACCAATAAAATTCTTTTTTATTTTCTTTGAAAATAATCATGCTCAAAAATTTTTCCGTTCAGGAGTCCTTATGTCATGATGTTTCCAACGAGCTTCATTTCTTTTTTGTTTCATTAGATGCTATAATATTTTTGCCTTACTTCTTTTTCAACAGCTTAACATAACTTTTATATTCTGCTACCAATTAATTAAATAATTTCATAATTTTTTTATGAAAGAGATTGTTCCGCTTTTAGAATGTTGAGTTGCGGTGTTATTAAGCTACAATAAGTCTGTACGACACTTTTTAAGCTGTTCGCCAGGTTCAGTACATAATAAAAAAAAAAATAATTTAAAAATAACGTAATTCCTTAATTCCGGCTTGACAGTATGTCCCACTCTTCTCGACGTGTTAACCACAGTTCTGATAGAAGTAGCACTTCCGTCAATACAATGGCTATCTCGTCCTCTGATTTGCGCGTCGTTACGTCGGCTTTCGTGCGATACCACTTAGATGGTTTTATTAGTAATTAGTAATTTCTCCACAAAAGCAGCCAGATTCTTTGCCCACACAGAGCGTCGTTAGATCTTAAAGGAAATACTTAAAAAACGACACAGTACAATTTTACATACAACAGAACAAAACAATTTTTTTTCAAATAGCAAAAGGGAAAAACATTCCAAGAACTGTATGTACCTTTTTATATGTTAAATGTTTCTTCTCTCTCAATGAGTATTTGTTTTATAAATGGCGCAAATTTGAATTTATGTTTAGGAGAAAAGTATTGGTTTATTCATTATAAATGTATTCAATATCATTTAATAATGGTGATGACGAGAATAACGGCAGGAAAGTTTCAACTCATTTAATTTTTCTTATGAACTGAATGCATTCAGCAATTTTTTATTCAATAAAAATGCACTTCGATTTTAATTAATTTTTTGATGAAATGAATGCAGTAAAATGTTTTGAATACATTATGAATACATTCACATTTTAATTCCATTCATAATTTCTTCACATTAATGAATTACATTTTATAGTTAATAGGTAAATAATTAAAACCCAAATGTTAATCTTATATATATATATATATATATATATATATATATATATATATATATATATATATATATATATATATATATATATATAAGTTAACACAACTAAGAACAGTCATTCACCTTAAATAATTTGTATATCAAAATAAATATAGTGTAAAATAAGGAAAACGATAAACTAATAGAAACCACTGGTATAATTTATTATTTTAATAATTAACGTCAATTAAGCAAAACCATAAGAAACAAAACTGCAACCCTTTTTATAAATAATGCTAAATAAACAAAAGAATAGGAAGTAAGTTGTAAATTTATTATTTCACAATAATAAGCAAAAGAATAAAAAACAAAATTGTTCTACTTTTTACAATTAGTGCTAAATAAGCAAAAGAAAAACCTCAATTTTTATAATTAATATTTTTTTATTGAGTTTTAATATAAAAAAAGGAAATAAGTTTAAGTATATAATACGGAATATGATATAAAGAAACCACACTTGGTAAATGAAACTGACACGAAACGCGTGCTGATTAACTGGCGCCCGAGCAAAAGTGGTAGTGTAAAAATTTTTTTAATTTCTTAAAACAAAAGTACCGTTTGAAGAAAGTATAAAAAAGCGGGAAAAGGACAGAAATACATTAAAAATTTAAAAAACCAGGAAAAAGGATAAAAAAAATCAGTGAAAAATCCCGAGCAGAAGTGGTAGTGTAAAAAAGTTTTAATTGTTAAAAATACCGTTTGAAGAGTGTATAAAAAAGCGGGAAAAAGACATAAAACAATAAAAGTTAAAGCTACCAGGAAAACAAGATAAAAAATCCGTGCAAAATCCCAAACAAAATCCCAAACAAAATCCCGAGCAAAAGTAGTTCTTATTGGAAAATTTTTTCAAAACAAGGTACCATCTTAAAAAGCGTAAAGAAGCGGGAAAACGACATAATTTTTTTTTTTCACAAAAACAATTATTAAAAAAACTACCAGTAAAAGAGGGAGATAAAAAGCCTATACAAAACCCTCGAGTGAAAGTTTAAGCAAGGAAACTAAGAGGCATATAAAATCCACAAAGGATTAGAAGTTCTGAAGCTAAACGAACCGGGAAACTAGAGTTTAAGTGAACCAGTAGTCGGTGGACAAGAAGTACCCCAGTAGAGCGAAAAGGAAAAATACTATTGCCCCAGAAGAAATGCTGATAATATTGTAAGTCATTAAAATTAAAAAATTTTGTTATGTATTCCAAGACGAGTAAGTGAAAATTATGTAAAATATTTTTTTATTCTTTATGAAATTTAGAATAAAAAAGTAATGGAAAAATAATTATTTACAAATCAATTGATTCAAGAATAAAAAATTGAAAATAATTTAAAAAAAAGGTAATCTACAAATCAATTATAAAAATATATTAATAAAAGAATAAAACTGAATCAAAAAGTAATCAAAAAATCATTAGTTTCAAGAAAAAGATATAAATTAAGTAAGAATATTTCCAAAAGTAACATTATTTTAAGCACACAACACAAACACACAACAAGGATGGACCAAATACAAAACGCTATCACTCAACTTACTGGTGCACTCAATGCCCAGATTGAGTTAACCAAAACTCTTGCTACTCGAATAGCTAGTTTAGAAGCAAATTCCCCAAACCCCTAACAGCAGGAAGTTTCACTATCAGTTCCAAGATCTGAAGAAGATATTAAAACAATAAACAAACTCCTAGACAGTGTCCGGGACTTGCAGGTAATCCTGTCCAATACATATCATGGGTCCACAGTGTGAAGCCCATTCTTAAGGATTATGAAATTGTCAGGACAAAACCAATTTACAGGGCAATACTCCAACATATCAGGTACAAGGTTAGGTGTGCTGCAGACACAGCACTAATATCATACAACATTTTTGATGAAAATTGGGAGAAAATTAAAAACTGCCTCTCCTTACAATACGCGGACAAAAGAGATATCCATACAGTAGACGAATATGACGTTAAAGTAAACCACCAACTTTCCTTAATAATTATTCAGACGAAACAGTTGAAGTACTAATATCTAGTTGTCGGAATAGGATGCTCGCAATCCAGAAGCCAAAAACTCTACCCGAAGCATACACTTCATGCCTCGAGTTTCAGAAATAATTCTACTCACCCTCGTTATCCCAATTAAATAACTACTCCAATGAACCAAATGTACAAAACAGGAAATTCAAACAGACCACAATTACCCCCAAGGAAACTCAGTGCAAACGAAAAGATACGCCGTGCCAATGGAAGTTGACCCCACTATTAAATCACATCGTGTGAACTACATGAACAGAGCGAAAAAATCACCTTTATCCAAGTCGGCATACTCGACCAATGTACCTAGGAAACAACAGCGAATGTTCCACACCAACATAATGGAAGAGGCAGAAGAAACAACAGGTTACGATGAAAACAATAACGAACAGTACGAAGACAACACTGAAGACGAAGAATTACAAGAACACGAAGAAAACGAGCTAAATTTTATGACGGTAGCCTATCTAGCCTTCCTTACCTAGAACTTACCTCTAAGGAAGGACGAATTTTAGAATTCTTAATAGATACTGGTGCAAATAAGAATTTTGTCTCAGAAAAAATTGCATACAATTCCAACCCCGTAGAGTCTAGATTAAAAAAAAAAAAAATCAGCGACAGGCCAAGCTCTAATCACTCATAAAGTAGTCGGTCAATTTTTTAAGAGTTTTGGCATAAATAAAGATATCACATTTTTTGTCCTACCAGGCCTTCAATCATTTGACGGAATTATAGGTGAGGTCTAAGGTTGTCCCTTAGACAACTGAAGGCAATAACTGACAGGAAAAATAATACACTTAGATAAGGCAACGGCGCGACTATTCCACCTAAATCCAGTGAATCAATACAGGTAAACCATTCCCAAACCATAGTCCTTAGCGATGACTCAATTCAAGCACTTATAAACGAGTACAAGGAACTATTTGGTCCAGTTTTCAATAGCGGTACCATCGAAACTAATGTACAGGCAGAAATCAGGACTTCGACAGCAGAACCCATTTATACAAAGTTATACCCTTACCCAAGCAATCTCAGAGGGGAAGTAGAAAAACAGATAAAAATAATGCTCAATGGTAGGATAATAAGATGTTCAAAAAGCCCATACAACTCACCGCACTGGGTAGTTGCCAAAAAAAAACCCAAGCATAATGGGGAAAAACAATATAGGGTCGTGATAGATTTTAAAGGACTTAACGATAAACGACGTTACGATATCCGACACTTGCCCTATCCCGGACATTAACAATACACTTTCTAATTTGGGTCAAAATTAATACTTTACAATTCTCGATTTAACCTCTGGGTTCCACCAAATTAGGTTGAAAAAGTGCGATATTGTAAAAACCGCATTCTCCACTAATAATGGAAAATTCGAGTTTTTACGATTACCATTTGGGCTCAAGAACGCACCGTCAATATTCAAGCGCATGATGAATGACGTACTTTTGCCATTGCTTGGAAAGGCATGCTATGTCTATATCGACGATATCATTTTGTTCGGTAAAAATAAGAATGATCATATTGGCAACATACGCAAAAAGTAAATTTTGAAAAATCTAAGTTTCTAAAAAAAAGTGTAGAGTTTCTAGGACATACAGTATCCCAAGAAGGCATTAGACCAGATCCTGGTAAAGTAACCGCAATTCAACAAATTCCGATTCGAATGACTTTAAAGGAACTTAAAAGTTTTCTTGGGTTAGCATCGTACTATCGAAGATTTATTAAAGACTACGCAGCCGTAGCGAAACCACTTCCGAACCTCACCAGAGGCCTCAATGCACAAATCGAGGCGAATAGGTCAAAAATATATATGGATGTAAAAGTAGTCAAGCTTTTAGAGATATAAAAGGACTAATAACGTCATCAGAGATTCTAGCTTATCCAGATTACGAAAAACCGTTTATCGTAACGACACACGCGCCTAACTTTGCGCTAGGAGCTGTTCTGTCACAGGAAGAAATTGGTAAAGATCGTCCAATTGTGTATCTAACGAGATCTCTAAAAAAACAGAGGAAAATTACTCCACTATATAAAAAGAAACGCTTTCTATAGTATGGTCGCCCGATAAGCTCCGCAATTAGTTATATGGTGCTAGGGAGATAAAAATGTTTACAGATCACCAACCACTAACATTTGCATTAAGCAACGCGAACAGTAATGCTAAGCTAATACGCTAGAAGTCCATAATAGAATAGTAAAACTACAAATTAATTTATAAACCATGCAAAACCAACACCGTCGCCGACGCACTTTCACGAATACCGACTCACGTTAACGTACTAACTATATCAGACTGTTCTCAACATAGTGCCAAAGAAGACAGTACAGACTAAGTACACCATTGTGAAGCCCCAATAAATGTTTTTAGAAACCAAATAATATTTTCAGCAGATTTAAAATCCAATTACTTTGAAGAACCCTCCCCCATCAGAATTTTCAGCGACACTATGTAAAAACAAGCAGACTAAACGAGAATATCTTAGTTAAAATATTAAAAGATAAATTAAACCCTAACGTAATCAATGGTATTAAAATACCGGAGGGTAAAATCGCGCTACTACAACAAGTCTTTAGGAAATATTTTTCAAAATTTAAATTACGAATTACACAAAAATTAGTTGAAAATATTACGGGAGCATGTAAAGTATGCAGTAGAAACAAATATGATAGACACCCACTTAAACCAGAATTACAATCTACCCCAATTCCATCTTATCCAACTGAAATTATTCACATTGATATAATGAAAATAAAAAAGGAAAAATTAATAGAGTATCCAGAGTACTCGCTTAAAGAGTAAATAAACAAATAAAGGGAAATGACAAACCTTTATATACCAAACAGACTATCGCAAAAAATAATAATGTAACGGTGACTACAGGCGATAAAAAAAAAATTCATAAATTACATCTAGAAAGTAAGATAGTCCTATAGTAACCTTTAAACAGAGCATAGGGAAAATTAGCAATGGAAATTAAAAAATCATACTTACAATAGATTTAAAACAATATGAACAAGCAACAGATAAAGTAAAAATGGTTATACGTGATCGGACAAATAATATCGGAACACTAAAACCACAAATACAACATTAACTTGACAAAATAGACGATATGCTACACCAGCTTCATGTCCGAAGTCCAAAACCGAAAAAGTCTATAGACTGGATCGGGTCCGCCTGGTAGTGGATAGCTGGAAATCCGGACGCTACTGACTGGGATCATATACTAAGCAGAACAAACAAACTAGAGGACAATAACAATAAACAATACAGAATTAACGAATTCCTAATAAACACGACTAGCAACATACTAGAAGAATACAACCAAATTATTACGGAAAAGAACGCAAATAATATTGCACAAGTTCTTTTTAATAAATTAGGGTTAATAAAAGACGAATTAACACAAAGTGTAATGTCATGTCAACTAGCAAAAAGGGGTATAGTTCATTCTCAAATTTTGAATAAAGGAGATATAGAAAACGTAATTGCCCAAACTGAGACACTACCATACAAAAATCAACTTCAAGCACTTCAATATTCAGAACCTTCAGTAGTGATAAAAGGCAGCCTTCTTCTATACATTATCTTTTTACCACTGACAGATCAAACCACATTCAACAACGTCATTGTACGTTCAACGATTACGGACAACAAAAAAATATACGTTAATTTTACAAATTTATTTATATCACAAACAGGAAACTATGGAGTAAAATGTAAGTGTATTGACATCGAAGATATCACAATTTGTAAATCTAATTGCTTAGAAAAACTAAACTCAGACTACTGCATTACTAATATCCTTGCCGGTAGGAAGACAGCCTGCGAATACCAGATATACGAACAAGCAGTAATTGAGGAGATATCCTCAGGTACTGTTTTCTTGACAAACTATCAGCGAAACATTACACACACTAACACCTTTATAGTAAATTTTTTTAACGAAACAATCATTATAAACAACACTACCTACTCAAATTGGCAAACGAATTCAGTGCAAGCGATGCCACCAATATTTCAGATTGATTTATCACAAAAGAATATTAAGCTATACTTGCAACACCTCCTCCTCCTACTCCTTTGTGTTTTTCTCACAAAAATACTTACTCAATTACACCCTAAATGTAGGAATGAGCGTCATACATTGAACATTCTACCAATGACAAACTTCCCTGAAATAAAAATTAATTACCCATGAATGTATATCAACGGGACGACGATGCTTAAGAAGGGGGCAGTTAACACAACTAAGAAACACAACTAAGAAATATAGTGTAAAATAAGGAAAAAGATAAACTAATAAAAACCTCTGATACATTTTATTATTTTAATAATTAACGTCAATTAAGCAAAACATAAGAAACAAAACTGTAACACTTTTTATAATTAATGCTAAATAAACAAAAGAATATTAAGTAAGTTGTAAATTTATTATTTCGCAATAATAAGCAAAAGAATAAAAAACAAAATTATTCTACTTTTTACAATTAGCGCTACATAAGCAAAAGAAAAACCTAAATTTTTTTAATTAATATTTTGTTTTATTGATTATTAATATAAAATAAGCTAATAAGTTTAAGTATGTAATACGGAATATGAGATAAAGAAACCACTCTTGGTAAATGTAACTGACACGAAACACGTGCATATTAACTTATATATAAGTTCAAAGTTATTTTATTTATATTTTTATTAAAATGTTTATAATTTGCTTACTACTTGTTATAATGAAATTGAATATACATTTAATAATTCAAATATTTAAAAATAGTTTCCACTTCAGTTTCCACTATGGAGTGGTTACCATTCACATTATTCAGTCACATTTTCTGTTTTGTTACGATACTAAAAAATATTGCCTCTTCCCAGCAAAAAATTGGACATTACCTTAAAAAGTACTTGCCATATAATGACTTACTTTTGAGATTGCCATAGTTTGTTATTCGCTTACAAAACAAGTTAACTTAGTCTCCAAAAAAGAACTATTCTTTATGGTAAAAGAGACTAACGTACTAATAGTACTCATTATTTCCTACAATAATTATTGTATTCGAATCTCAGTAATTGGTTATAAAAGTCTTATGCCTTGTTAAATCATTAAGTTGGCAACCTAGTTGGGAAGTACTTCTGCCAAAAATATTAATTGCGCACTCGATTACCTTTTCAAAAATTTTTTGCTGGGTAGTACCTGGTCCTATGGTGAGGTACATAAGTGCTGATATGCAAACCCTTCAGCGGTAGGTTGAAACCTTGCAAATAAATGCAATTGTTTAGTGTTCATAGAGCCCTGAAAGCTACAAAAAAATACATTTTCCGAAGAGAAAATTTAAGATGTAACAGAAGAAGTAAGAGTGCTATATTCGGCTATGCTGAATCTTATATATCCTTCCATCTATGTGAATCTAGATAAGTGAAGTAACTCTTATCAAAAAAGCAAATATGAGGGTGGCAGAGGATTAAAAAATAAAAAGATTTTGGTATAAAAATGACATCGGCTCTTAATGGTTTAATCGTTATAAAAAATATTAATAAAGTTTTTATTTGACCTTTTTAATAATTAATATATTAATTTAATTTTTAAGCACTATGTCTTTTTTATTTTTATATATATTTTCGATATTTCGCTACTCCGTTGTTTTCCTGATGATGCTACACAACGGAGTAGCGAAATATCGAGAATATATATAAAAACAAAAAAGACCTAGTGCTTAAAAATTAAATAAATATATTCATTATAAAAATTTTTTAGTATTTCCTTAAAGATCTCTTCAAAAGTTTTAAAATGTTATCCAATTGATATTTTGAAAAATTTAAAATTTCTGATCTCCGTAACTCGGAAAATATGGGCGAGCGCCAATTTTTTCACCCGATGTTTTTTTATTTTTTAATTCTCTATCGCCCCAAACGACATGAAAAAATTACAGGTAGGCGTGGTGTTTTTCCTGCTTCCTCGAAGGACTTGGACCGATCATGCTGATTTCCAATAGCACCTCTTTCAACACTATATCTGATGGATTGATATATTTATACACTCAAAATATTATTTAGGTAAATTTAAATGAAAAAGCACTTTTAACAACTACATTTTCAATTAAAAAACATTAGTAATTACTGTTTCTGTATATATTTTATTTTATAAAATTTAACCTACTAAAACAGTAAAATTAATTGCTTTTTTCTTTTATTCCAACTCTATTAAAATAACCTACCAAAACAATAAAAACTACAGCTTTCTTATTTATTATAAACATCAAAAGGTCTTAATTTATTTATTGATTATTAATTCTATTTTGATACACAAATTCTTCTTATTTTTTATTTGCTTTGTATTTTTATCCGTTCTTGAAAGTCAACGGATTTCAAGATAATTCGATGCTAAAAAAGTAATGTACTTTTAAAAAATTGTTTATATTTTTGCAATCAACAATTAAAGTACATATCGCCATTTAGAAATAAAACGCCTTAACTCAAAAAAATCATATCAAGATAATTACAGTTTAAGTTTTTGAATTGTAAAATCATTCAGAAATAAAAAATAAATTTAAACTTGCATCCAATTTATATTAAAGAGACATCCTCTTTGGACAAACAAAGTAGAATGTTTGAATTATAACCTTATTGCTGTAAAAATACATCCATTACTGTGTCATAAACAAAAATGTGTCGTTATTTATTAAAAGAAAAACCGAGTTTTACTTTATTTGTAAAAGGTTGATAAACTTTAAAAAAATCGCTTTTTCATATGTATATACAGTCACAAAACGATGACGATATGACGATGTTTTAGAAAGCGATATGATCTTCACGTTATGAAAAATTTTAAATTTCTGGTTATGACGTTGTATTACTAAATGAGTGATATATCTGTAATTAAAAAATTTAAATAACTTACCTTGTTTTGGGACCAATCAATGGACCCGAGTGGACTGTGGCAACACGGCTGCCTGCCTAAAGGCTACATGATTTAGAAGAGATTAACGCAAATTTTAAATACTGTGTAAAAAACTTACTAATATTTTTTGATGTTTTTCTTCCATAAATTATTTTGTTCTAAATATATTTTTTATAACTGACATATTTTCAAACAATTTATATTTTTTTATTTTTTTATTTTAAAGCTATTGTAAAATACCGCTTTTCTACTGACGAAGTTTTTTTTTAACTAAGTATTTCGTTTTTACTGAAACAGTTGATAAGTTTGATTGCACCGAAAATCAGTATTTTTTTGTCGTTTAATTCTCTAACAACAGTCAAAAAAAGGTGAATAAAAATTTTCTTCCTAAAACAGCCACATTTTCATTTATTTTTAACTTTACTGAAAACTTCCTAAATAAACGGCAAACAGTTAATATGTTAATATTTTTGAGTGTAGTAATATATAATAATTTAAAAATATATACGTACATATGTATATAATAACAAAAAAAAGTGTAACAAAATCCAAATAAACAAAAAAAAAATTTAATACAACAAAAATAAAAACTCAGGTGCGTTACAAGTCTCAATAAGACTTTCTTTTTAGCTAATGGAAACGGTCATTTCAGATTACCAGAAAATCGGGAGATTTTAGAAAAAATCTAATATATTTTTAGTAAATAACGTATTTAGAAAAAAAAGTAAATGCCTGTCAATATTTGGAAATAATCAAAATAATTTTAAATCAGCTTATTACGAGGGCTGCTCTATGTATTTCTGGCCTAAAAGTGAAAATGCGAATATTTATAATCAAAAATGGTTTTATTGTTTTTCAAAGTATTCTTCAGCATGATTTACACACTTTTGCATGCGCTCAAACTAGTTGTCGAAGTACTTTTTCCACTCCGATTGAGACACCTCTAAAACGTGGTTTTTGAACAATTCAACAGCTTTTTCTGGCGACGAAAATCGTTGACCACGAATTTTTTTCTTGATGTGCGGAAACAAGAAGAAGTCATTAGGTGCCAAGTCAGGGTTGTACGGCGGATGACCCATTGATTCGACGTTTTCGCCGGTCAAAAACGCTCTGGTTTGAGCCGATGTATGAGAGCTCGCATGGTGAACAATGATTCGTCTTCTCTTGTTGGTTTTTCGAATTTCTCCGATGACTTCAGGCAAACAAATTGTAGTGTACCACTCAGAAGTGACCGTCCTACGTTGCTCAAGCGGAACAGTCGCCACATGACCAGTTTTGCCGAAGAAACAGGCGACCATTTGCTTCGAAGTGCTTCTTCCACGAACAACTTTCGTTGGATTTTGCTCATCTTTGAAGACCCACACGGTCGATTGTTGTTTCGTTTCGGGCTCATACGCATAGATCCATGATTCGTCACCTATGACGATCTTATTAACATCTTTTCAAGCACCGCAATCGTATTTTTGCAACATTTCTTTGCGCCAATCGACACGAGCCTTTTTTGAGCGACTTTCAAATTGTGCGGGATCCAACGAGAACAAACCTTTTTTACGGCCAGGTGTTCATGCAGTATCGAATGTATGCTGGTGGAAGGAATGTCCAAGGATGTCTCTATCTCTCGGTATGTCGCATGTCGATCTTGCATTATGAGTTCACGCACGGCATCAATGTTCTCTGGCACAACAGCTGTTTTTGGACGACCTTCACGGAATTCGTCTTTAAGCTAGCTTCGGCCACGATTAAATTCATTTTGCCAATTTTTCACAGTGCTATAGGATGGTGCTTCATCGCCATACAAAGATTTAAGTTCATCGTGCATTGATGTGATAATCCACGTCGAAAGTTGTGAAAAATGATGGCACGAAAATGGTCACGAGTTAATTCCATTTTTTTCTATATTAATTTTTTCAAGTCACTGTAAAGAACACAAATAATGGTCGTACGTCAAAACGTTTTGAGTACAATTATGCTTAAAAATGACAAACTTTCCAATGGAAATGTCAGATTGCACTTGGCAGCACTCAGTGTTGCCAGGCCAGAAATATATATAGCAGCCCTCGTAATATAAATACTATAAAATGGAATAATCTAACTTTTGGTTCGAAATTTTTTAATATCAAGTTTCGGTTGGAAATAAAATTTTTCATTACACCTAGCTGCATGCCGTGGTCTAATGCAGAAATGGCATTAGTTTTAAGTCAACTTAATATAGCTAAATCCAAGCTCAGAAATCGATTGCAAACCAATATGGTAAATGCTATTAGAAGCGTTTAGGATGTCAATTCCTCAATTTTTATACCCTTAACCACAAAAAGTGGAAAGATTGTATAACTAAGTTTGTCATCTCGTTTGTAATTTCTACAATATCCATTTCCGGCCCGATATTTTGACTTCTTATGCATAGCGAAGTCGATTGAGCGATGGGACAGACGCCTCCGTGTTAGTGCTGAAATCAAATTTGCCTTTGCGCAATCTATCAGACATAGTGTCGTAAGAGATGCTATTGAAATCAGAAAAAGCTAAATACGCCAATCCATCAGACATTGTTTCGAAACGTTCGTTGTTAAGAATCAGCAAGATCGGCCCAGGTGCTTTGAGGCTGCGGGCAACTACTTTTTCCATATCATTTGGAACAAATCTAGTTTAGTGAAGCAACTCCACTCGAAAAAAAATTGGGCCAATAGAGAATTAAAAAACAAGAAATATCATCAAGTGAATAAAGTGCCGCTCTTCCATATTTTCCGAGTTACGGGCCTCTAAACTTTTCAAAGAAAAGTACGATTGTGCACCATATTGTTTAAGATATAAACGTGGGTATCATTAAATGGCTTTTTGGATAGATCATTCAAGAAAAACTTAAATTTTTTAAAAATGCCTTTCCCATTAAGATCCAATGACATGTTTATGTAAAATTATATAAATTACTTAATTTTTTTTTTTAATTCTCTGTCACCCCAAATTTTGCTTTTTGGATTGGATTTACTTCAATAAACTAGATTTACACACATTCTTTTAATTTTGGCTTAAAATGGGTGGTAAACTATACTAATTTTGGAACATTAAGTTTAATTTTTCGTAATATAAATAATTAATTTACCCTATATGCATCGGTGCTTCATGTTTTTTAATTGCTGAACTCATAAAAATCACTACCATTTTCTGCGGCAATTTTTACATCAATATTTATACAAATGCTTATGTCAGTGGACTTGCAACATAACTTGGGTTAAATAACTTTGTCGTTGATCTTGGCGTCGATAAGTTGTCGGCTACTACTATATCCAGTATTTATGGGCAAAGGATCATAAGCTGTAAACAGCAAATAGAGGACACAAATGTCACGGTAGTCGCAAATCCTGATGATGCAGCATTAATGTATCTGAAATCCATTTAAAAAAATATTTTAGGTACTTTTTGCCTTGATTAACTGATCAGTAGCACTCCTTTTGAGAACAAGCATTAAAGAACGATATTAGACTGCACGCGAATGGCGCATGAAACTACAGATCGTAGAAATATGATAATACTAACAGTTTTCATATCGGAACCCATTAAATACTGCTTTCCGGGGCCTCTTATTTTTCAAGGGTATTTCGAGCCGCGAGCAACACACATACCTCGTATATACATAACTCACCTCCTAGACGGAAGCAACTTGTGTTGACACAGCTGGCTTAATAAGGAGGGGTGGTATAGCCGTTGGAGTCTCAATAAAAGAAGGTATAAATATGAGCTGAGACACAGCAGGTCGATGTCTTCTGTATGGCTCTTCTTTTTTTCTGCAGACTGAAAATTGGCAATGCCTTATGCAGCCTAACTGTGACATAAACTTTGGCCTAGGCTGGACAGTACAAAGACGGCATAGTTGCAAGGAATGTCCAGGACACGTACGTATGTTTCGCAGAAGCCGCGAATATGAAATAGTAAATAGCGATTATATTTACTTTTGTCGATGCTACCGCGATGAGAAGAAGTAGTATTTTAAGAAATTTTAAAATATGGGCGAGCGCCAATTATTTGTTTTTAATTCTCCATCGCGCCAAATATTTGTCTTTTTATCGAAGTTACTTATTTTTTGTTGAAATCAAGTTTGCAAACGCAAATGGACGGAAAGACGGACATAGCTCAATCGGCTTGGAAAATGGATATTGTAGAAATTCTAAACGGAATGACAAACTTAGTTGAAGGATATAAGAATAAATTGTATATGAAATTTTTTAGCGGTTTAAATCAGCGTTTTCTCGACTAGTTATAGGTTTCCAGCGTTTTTTAAGGTAATAGCTAGCGGGAATTGGTTCAATAATTTTTACGACACTGATCAAACCATTATATGCAAGTGTTTATTTATCGAAAAGCTATAGCTGGGTATACATACCATTTGGCCGATTTTCCTGGAATTTTCAGTGTTGGTTATTAAATATGCGGTTAGTAAAATATGGTATTTATTTTTTTAATATTTAACGAGGGCGTGGCAGTTCCCATACAAAGTAAATATCTATCAACGTGTTCCTTGGTAACTATTGTAATTAGCATATTGAAGTTTTACACAAGTTGCCCTCATATCAATGTACATAGTTTAGCAAAATACAGATTAAATTGAAACAGTGGGCACAAAGAAAAAATTATTTATTATTATTTATAAGGTATAGTCATAAAAATTTTGAACAAGTAATTTAGATATTAATTTTTGTTGTCTGGCAAATAACATAATAAATTGGAGCAGTGTGCGTGATACCTCCAATACAATGTGTACGATTATTATCATATACCTAATAGATTATTGATTATGATAAATAATCTATTAAAAAGATGGCTTAATAGGAAGAGTAGATGTGGTATGATTTTTTCTATTGGTGTAACACATCATTTTTTTCATATGGTAAATAAATAAGAAACCAACACGCATATTGGACTGCAGGTAGTTCTAAGCCAGCTTTACCAGTACTAGTTGATTGTAAAAGTAAGAAAGTGCATTAAACATATGTATCTAAGATATATTTGGAAATTTTACTCGTATTCACCAAAAATATAAATGTAATAAGTTAATAGAAAAATCCATCAAAGTTGAAAGAAAAACCAAACAAACTCTTGACCAAAAATAAAGGTTTGTCCTGAGGTAGAAATATATAAAATGACAAAATCATTGGGGACCCATATTCAAAGTTACGTATCGTTAAAGCGTTCGTAAAGATTTTGCGACATCTCAAACACTTTATTGTTAAATTGGACAACATGGATATCGTAGAAGATCTTATCAAAATTCCTATCAAGATCTATAAATATCGCGAACAAATTGTTAACTCATTATGAACCAATAAGATTCTTAAGCATTAAGAATGAAAACAAGCCTTTTAGGAAGTACGCCCGAATATGTACATGTAGTACTTTTACTACAAAAAGTGGTAAATTCGGTCAAGGAATATGAAAATATTGGCAAAATTAAGAATAAAAGTTCAACAATATTAAATTGATTTCTAATAAGCTAATAATTATTTTACACATATTTTTGTGAGAATCCTGGTGATTTATTTTAAGGGCATTCCTATGATACCCATATTGGCTCCTTTCTTCAAAGAATGTTTGAAATGTTTAATATTTTTTTAAAACTTTAGGGTTCCGTAACTTCACATATATAAGGTTTTGCAGAATTCATCATATAATATCTGCATAAAATTACTTTCTTGGAACCCCGGAAAACTTTTTATTTCTTTTGAAGCTTGTGGGCTAAACTAGATTTATTCAATTAAATAAAAATAAATTAAAACAAATTGATATGAACAGTGATGTATATAAAACAATAATAGCTCGTTATAGATTTCTATATTCGAATATTTTTTATTTTAACTTAAAACTCAACATATTTATTTATAATTTTTTTGTTAAATTTCTTATTCGTGTATTTTGCAGTAACCAAGAGTCTTTCTTTGCACTAAAGAAGTTCCTTTTTTTACAAAACCGGTTTTTAAAAGCACTAAGTAATAAATAATATAAGAAGTTGCCAGGTAAAAAGTAAAATTGTTTAAAGTGTATATTAGCTATTGAACTGCTATTGTATATTTTTGTATAAAAATTTTAACAAATTATTTATTAAACAAAAAGTGTTTAACAAAAATTGTAATCTTTGAAATATAAATTTTTTATGAATAAGACCAAGAGTATTGGATTCGAATTGTTCTGCTTGATTATATTGTTACGAAAATAAGATGTGGATGAGTTGAATAAGTTACTTCGACTAATGGTGTGTGCAGAATAATACCACATTTAGCTAAGAAAAATTAACCAACTTTTGTGGCTGCATTGGTAGAGATGCTTGCTGTAAAAAAGGAGATCGTGAATTCGGGTCCACCTTTGGACATGCGTACAACGGAAAAAAATAATTGTTATAATGTAATTAAGTGTGTGTTCTCTCATTTGTCCCGTCCGCATGGCTAAAAAATATAGTGTAAATTGTTAATTAAGTGTGCAAAAAAAAAAAATAAAACAAAGAAAAAATTTAATAATAATTGTAAAGACAATTACATAAAGAGAAATTATTTAGACTAAAAAACCAAAAATATTAACATACAAGCAAACAAACAAAAAAAAAATTCATAAACAGTTACAAAAAAGAAAAACAACTTTAAAACAATATTTACAACAACAATACAATAATAACATCAGTTTTTATAGGGATGCTAGTACTATAAAATAGACAAAAGGTTTGAAAAGGTGGGTTGAAAGCGAATTATTTCTCTGTGTATGCATGCAGTTGTCTTCATCGGCTTAAAAATTTCAACTTTTGTGAGGTACAGGTATCTTAGGATGATGATCCACAGGATTTTTATTTGCTTGGGTACTCCTTCTACCCTCACATCAACACAATACTCTCGACCTCTTTCTTGCCTCACATCCTGATAAGTATGAAGTAAGCATTCTTGCGCCTCTCGGTAATTCGGATTACTGCACCATTTCCGCCACCTTTTAGGTCGCTGAACTTTACAACGTTTAAAAAATGACCACGAAACGTGTAAGATATATATACGAAAAGGCTCGTTGGGCTGAGCTAAACGATTGTTTTCGGCATTTTAATTGGAAACTTTGCTTTCGGGACAATAGAGTCGATGCTATGGCGAAAATGGTTGTGAACATTATTTTGCTTAGAATGAAAGCTTTCATTCCATTTAAAGAAATCATTAAAAAAAAGAAAGAATTCTTGTTTTAATCAGATGTGCAAAAACGCAGTCATATCCAGAGAGGAAGCATTTAGTGAAATATCTGGAGTCCAACAGCTAACTTAGTGACAGTAGCGTATGCTACTCATTTTCGTTTCGCAATAGACCAATCCTTCGGAAAATTGGGGCTTAATCGCGACCTTTTAGTAATCTCCGAATGGGGCCTTGTAAATAGGGTTCGATTTAAAGCTCACGAAACCCAGTGCTGTATGCTTTCACACAGGCGTACGGATGAATATGCTACCTGTAATCATGGGTGATATATATATATTAAGGAATTAAAAGCTCTCGCTGTTCTTGCCATGAAAATTCAATGTAATATTCGTTTGAACCAGCATATTTTTCATGTCGCAAAAGAAGCATTCAAGTGCCTAGGTTTTATGAAACGGTGTAAGAAATACTTCACTCCATCTGATCTCCTTAATGTGTATGTCACCTTTATCAGACCGAAAATGGAATTCAACTCTCAGTGTGGGCCGGTGCTTCAAAGTCTATTTTGGAGTTACTCGACCGCGTGCAGAAGAGAGCGAAGAAGTTCATCGGTGATAGTAGGGTATCCAGCTCTATTGACTCACTGGAGCATCGATGCAATGTGGGGTGTGTTTCACTGTTTTATCGTTACTACAACGGAATGTACTCTTATAAAATCAGGGGACTTGTTCCTGAAAACCATAATTTCGTATGCGCAACGCGCTCTGCATCTAGATCGCATTCTTTTGTGATCGATTGGCCAGTGAGTCGCACTACGCATTATAGAGATAATTTGCTTTTTAGCCGAACAGTTTGTATGTGGAATAAACTTCCTGCAGATGTCTTTCCTGACACTTTCAAAGATTTACATCAAATGTCCACAAGCACCACTCCCTCTATCTTCGTTCATACAACCTAATTTCCTAGTTCTGGTACAATGCATGGTAAAGGTAGGGGTCATCAAAAAAAACAAAATAAGAAATTAAGAAGCTGCAGAACAAACCTCCCGAGCAGCAAAACACAATTATTGCGTGAAGCCATGGCGGATAATTAAGTGGAGACGTCTAATTTAATATAAGAATAACAGATAATTTCGAAGACGCCCAGACAGTGTATGGCAGACAATGAATATGCTTTCCGCGTAGTAATACATTTTATTTTGTAATTTTAAATTATTAATGTTTCATGAGAATATCATTAAATATATATATATTTGAAGGAATCAAGCACGATTAAAGAAAATTAACATTCGGAAAAATAATTATTCACTTATGGTACCAAAGTTACAATTTCTCTAAAATACCAAGAAAATAGATTTTACAGGCTGCTACCTGTTTCATCTTATTTCTGATATACAACATTATTTTATAGCAAATATAATTTTATTAAAAGCTTTTGTTCTCTTTTCAGCAAATTCGTTTAATTAACGGAGACATGTCATAACGTCCAAGTGCATAGAATGTTATAAAATATACCTATAATATCCATTGGTCGTCAACTACAAGGCCCAATATTTATATCTGTTTCCACAGTATTTACGGCTATAACAATTTTAATAAGACATAGCTAGATATATATGTACAATGTAAATTCTTCACATAATAAAACACTCAGTACTTTTTCTAAGAATATAGACTTTATAGCTGCGGTCAACATATACAATTGGTCAACAAATGCAACCGTTATTTCAAAGCCTTATTAAACATAATATCCTATGTTCATTCAATACCTGTGTAGTGTGTTGGAGTGTTATGTAAACTTTCCCTATAGCCCTTGTATTTATTTCAAAACAGCTGAAAGGGTTCCAGCTAAAACTTAGGCGGTTGAAAGAACTGCCGAAACAAGTGAGGCTAATGAAATAAAACTAGGCAGTTGTTTCGGATTTATGCTTACAATCAAAAGTCTAATTTTATTTAAATTTGTATCAAATTATATACTACTTATGAGAATTAATCTTAGCCTTTCTAACTTACTTTAATATATTTCCGTCTCATTTGGTATTACAAGGTTTTTTATTTAAATTAATATTTGGTCAATCAGAATGAGTCAGGTTTGCATTGCACTCAACGTTTCACTGAAATATTGCATCGCTAGCATTTTACAATGCATAAAACAAAATGTAATTTGATTCTTCATCATTTATAAATTCTATGCATAGTGCATGCACTGTAGGCTTGTGTGGTACACTACACCTGATACCTGAAGTAAAATTCATTCTTCATATATGATTTATGTTGGTGACAGTAATTTATGTGTCTTCCAGTAACATTTAAAATAAACTCATGACAAAATGCGGAGTCTCAAAATGAAATTTCTTTCAAATTTTGCTAAATAGAAAGAAATTATAAAATTAATGATAAAACTTAAATATATGTTAAAAAAAATATGATGCTATTTTTGAACACGGCCTATGAAGGTCCTAAAATTAAATACAAGCATCGCCGGGCTATTTTTCTAAAGCTTGATGCACGAAGCAAAATTCACCATCCAGTCAAATGAGAAAAGCGCTTTTGAAAATATTCATTCTACTCAATAAAATTTTATGTAACATATGTAATACATATTTTATTCATGGTGTGTATCTATACACATACACAAAAGAATACTCTGTTCTCATCCGTAATATACAGTTTCTTTCATACAAGGTTATTGTGAGTTGGTTGAAAAAGGGATACTTTTAAAAAGCTTATTTACTGTTATAAAAATCTTTTTGTTGTTTTATATTAGAACTTGAAGAAGAAATCATAATATTTGTATAATAATAAAAAAATAGGAATAAAAATTGTTCATATCATTGTTAATACATGCGAAGGTTGAACAATATTTAAACAAATATAATATAAAAGTTAACGAACAGATAAAAAAGATAAGTTGAAAAACACAATATAGAAGAAAATTTTAAAACAACTTATAAATCGAGCTGGATATCTTTTATTACAACATTACTTTAATAGATACCTGATTTCTATGAAAGAAGTTAAATTTGCTAAAATATTTTACAGAGCTATTGAATTTGTTTTAAGGACAAAAAATTTTTCAAATATTGTTGTCAAATATTCTTTAAAAAACTAACTTTGAAAAGTATAGACTAATATAATATTTTAAATGGGACTAGTCTAACATATCTAATGCAGAAACAGATAAATAAATATAACAGTAATAACCATAAAGTTATGCTTTTTACGGTCATTTTCATAATATACGATTTAAAGTTAACATGAACTTTAACCAAAAGTTAGAACACTTTGCATTTCACAATTAAAGATTAGCTTTTAACTGACACCATTTAACGGCAAACTGACTGTTATATATAATCGAAAAAAATTTACCAATTAAAATAATAACCGGAACCCAAAGCAATAATAAACTAATAAAATGGATAGATATGTAAACCAGCATTTGTACTTTTGCAATATTTTTAATGTAACAAGGGCACGTATTAAAAGTAATATATTCGTAATCGTCGAAATGACTTTTCCTTATCTGATGAAGAATTTAGAAAAAGATACAGATTATCAAAATCTGCAACACAATATGTAGTAAATCTCGTAAGTAACGAAATAAAGTCTGCAACAACTAGATAAGATCCTACATATATGTACATAGATGAATGTAGTTCATATTTATAATTACGTTTTAATTAATTTAAAGAAATCACGCTTTGGGGTTTTGAAGCGACGGTTTCCCGCATTGTCCCTAGGTCTAAGGGTTTCCCTTCCCACAACAATGGCAATAATAGTGTCGTGTGCAGTTTTGCACAACTTATGCAGATTTGTAAAAGATAACAAAGACTTTGATGACTTTATTGTTTCAAGTGTTCATCAGGAGGAATTTACGCCAGAAAGGTTTTCGAGAACGCGAAGTAACCTGATTGATAATTATTTTTCGAGATTATAATATTAATGAAATTTTCGTATTTAGCAATTAGATTAATAAATATTGATCAAAATAAAAATTTTTGAACCCTCAATATTCTTGTTTCAATTCTTTAATGTACTAAAAGACTAATATCCACATTGTATTTTTTAAATAATAACATTTTTTTTAATTCATGTTTTTATTCATATATTTAATGCACAGATACCAAGTCACTGTGTTTGTTTTTTTATTTTCCACTATATGGGAGTATTTCTCCACCAAGGACATCAGAACATCTTCCTTTTGGGAGGTAAAGTTTGAAGATCTAAGAAGAGCTATTTATTTTTACCCATATTGTTTTTATTTATAAATACTTGCCTAGATCTCTTTTCTTTTGGTGCATCAACACCATCTACACAAAATACGTCGTCTTGCATTGGGGAGCTCTGTAATATAATAATATACCAGTAATTATGGATAAATAATATCTTAACATTGTATTATATATTTTATTACTTATCTCTATTTGTACGAAGATATTTAAAAAATTAAATTTCACAAATTAAAAAATTTTTTATTTGAATTTTTTGAATATTTTTGAAACAACTGATAGTATTACCATATTTACTACCAAAACCTTTTGTTAACTAACCGAATGATGCAGAAACTTAAAACGATAACCGTTGATTAAATTGTTATCGTTAAGGAAACCGCCGTTAAGGAAATGGCCGTTAATTGAACAATTTCTCAATTGACGCGCACATCAACATTAAAGTTTTAATTCTAAGTCTTGATTATTTGCTATAACGGCTTATTCTGTTAGGATAAACCTAAAAATGGCATTTTTAGTTAAATATAATTTTGAAAATAACTCTTATATACGTTGTACCGACCAACCTAATGCATAATTGATGAATGTTTCAGTTGTATCCAAAGATACGCTTACCGCACCGGTTAATGTAGATATACATACATATAATTAAATAATTTCAATTCTTCACCAATAAATATTAAGAAAGGCTAATTAATTGAGATAAATTTTAATTTTCTATATAATAATATAACACTATTTATACCCTTCATCATAGGTGGAAAAAGGGATTTATCGAAGTTTCTCATAAAGTATGTATATATATTCTACGTGCTTATGAATAGCGAAGTCGATTAAGAGATGTCCGACCATTTTAGTATTGAAATCAACTTTGCCAAGCAACTAAATGAGCTAGAAAAAATTTACATATGCTAATCGATCAGATATAGTTTCAAAATGTTGCTTTTGAAAATCAGCAAAATTGGTCCATGTTTTTTGAGGCAGCGGACAAAAAACCACACCTGCCTCTAATTTTTCCATAGCATTTGGAATACTCTAGTTCAGTGAAGTAGTAGAAATATATGGGGTGATAGAGAAGTAAAAAATATAAAAAAAACAAAACAAAGTGAAACAAGTCAGGGTGCTATATTCGGCTATGCCGTTTTTTATATATCCTTCACCATCTATGTTAATCCAGTTTAGTTAAGTAACTCCAAAAAAAGTAAATATTGGGGTGACAAATTATTAAAAAATAAAAAAATTTTGATATAATTTTACATAAAAGTGAGATCGGCTCTTAAAGGGTTAAGCATTTTTGAAAAATTTTGGTATTTCCTTTAAAATCTCTTCAAAAGCTTTAAGATAATACCCGTATTGATATTTTAAAAAACTTTAAAATTCACAGCTTCGTAACTCGGAAAAATTATCGAGCGCTAATTTATTCACTGGATGATTTTTTCTTATTTTTTAATTCTCTATCGCTCCATTTATTTATTTTTTTTTTTTTGATTGGAGTTACTTTATTGTTCCAAATGACATGAAAAAATTAGAGGTAGGAGTGGTGTTTTGCCTGCTGCCTTGAAGGACGTGGATCGATTATGCTGATTTCCAATAGCACCTCTTTTACACTATATCTGATCGACTGACATATTAATTTTTATTTTTCAACACTAACAGAGACAGAGGCGCATCGCTCAATAGAAGTCAGAAACATTTCTTTGTCGTTCTCTTTATAACTCGACTTGTACATTTGTTGTTTTTTTTTTTTTGCTTTTCGTACTAAACTTCGGTATAGCCACCAAATTAATATTAACATTAGTTGGTAAGATAGATGATGTTTACGACGTACATAACCTTAGGCAGATAGATACGAAGAATGCTAATGAAAGATGTAGCGGTACAGAAAATGTTGGATTTCATTCTGCCCAGCGTTTAATTTTTCTTGTTTTCTTTGGAAAACGTCCGCATGCATTTGTAAATAATTTTTCTATCTAAAAATGTTTAAAAATTAAATTAAAAATGAACCAAAAAGCCTTACAAAAATTGATATTTAATAACGTAATTTTGCCTTGTTCTTGCACAAAAGTATTCAGACTTTTTCTTTGGGTAGATTAAGTAAACTGTAAACCAATCAGCTTATCTCCAAGTAAACAAATGCAAAACTTCCAAAAATGTAGTATTTAAAAGTTCTACCGCAAAAAATTAATTAATTAAACTTCAATTCAGTTTAACAACATACAAAATACTTGTGGTTTTTATTCTTACTATAAAAAACTGCAAACATACTTTAGTTTAGCGTTCCTTTAATTTCTAACATATTTGTATATAATTTAAATGTATAAAAGAGTCGAAAAAACCGTTGATTATTGTTGTTATTTGCTTAAACTTTGATCTTTGTCTTTACTTTATTGTTTGGACAAAACTCTTTAGTTTCCTTAATATATTTGTGAGAAGTTTCCTGAAGAGTTAAGTAAGCACTAGCGAAATGGCCACCGAGACGTGCTTTCACCTTCAATTCTCAATATCGTTGTTTTCATAATTAAATTTTTTTTTAAATTAATTAGATTTATTTTTGTATACTCTCATTTTACCAAATTCATACCAAAAAAAGAACATTTTCAAATTTGGGGTGACAGAAAATTAACAAACAAAAAAAAATTAATGTGGTACGTACATACATAGTTTTACGCAAAAATGTTGTCGGCTCTTAATGCGTTAAGCATTTTTAAAAATTTTTAAATTGTAATGACAAACTTATGGCGTTTTCTTTTCTGAAAATATATGTTACCCAAAAATCACATAAAATATTTTGCATGTAGCCTTAACCCCGAAAATATGGTATACATTTATAGCCACAATAGAACAAAAATTTTTATTGAAGTTTTCTAACTACCTTTACTAGTCAGTAATGTTTAATTAACGTTTCAAACATAAAATAATATAACACAGGGTTTACCAACAAAAGCAAACATCACTTATCAAGAGTAAGAACTATTAAAAAAAGTGTAGCAAAATTACCCTTACATAAAATTGAGAGCAAAATATGTAACATATCTTGCACTTTTTCGTGCAACATATTTTCAAAAGAACATACTTTTATTTCACACTATCGAACAGTTTTTAGAAAAGAACACAAAAGTGTTAAACATATGCAACATTTTTGTCAGAAAAAAAAACGCCATTAGTTATACCTTTTTTCAACTATTGTGTTGAAGGGTATAAAAATAAATAGGGAAGAATGAATTGTGAATGAGTAATACCAGTAAATTTAGCAGGTACTTCATTAAATGAATAAGCTTCATTAAATGAATAAGCATTTCCATTCTCTCCAGTTGGAACACATAGCAGTTAATATACGAACCGCTATCCTGCTCAATTCTGAAGTCTTTCTGTTTTCCTCCATACAAAATAATTGGTGCAATATTCCTCTAGAAGTTCTTCAACATCACAATTAATCGCACACACAATTTAGCTCCAGTTCATTCCAGCCTTATACAGTATAATTTCAATTTAATATCTACATCTGATATTTTGTTTTCATCGGCAATAAGTGATAGCTAATTATATACTGCGTTTTAATATTTTTTTTAAAGTACCTAAATAAATTCCAAAAAAGGAATTTACCCAGTTTATACTTGGTGTATAATAGTAAATAGTTGGCTTCTAATAGTAAAGGTCCTTCCTTCACACGATTTACGCAAGGCACAAATTATTGTTATATTTTATCTATATGCCAATCATGTGATTTCTCAATTTATTGTCCTATACGAAAATCGAGAACAAAATTGAGCTAATTTATCGCAATCAAATGCAATCATGTAAACACTTGATAGGTAACCATACTTCAATAAGTGTTAAAAATGCATCGATATTTATTGCATTTTCGTGGATCAATTAAAGAAAACTTGTCATGCCAAAAGTTAGCTTTTTTATAATTAAAACAATGAAATCGAAGTGTCACTACAGCTAAGCGTTCTTGTTCTGGAATATCCTTCCGCATACTTGTACCTTCTTTCTTAATATGTGGTGACACTAGTTGCAACAATTCCTTACATGTATCATTGTTCAACAAAATGTTGAAGCTCCATACAAGTCTTGCTTATTGTACACGCAAAATAATAATATGAATGCAAATATTATTTATAAGATGTAAAAGAGACAAAGATTTTAAAAATGTACATCGAATAAAAAATTGTTGTAAGCAAATTCGTATTTGTCGTATTTTTCAACATTTCGCTATCTGTAAGGGGCACACACGCCTTTATCTTAAAAAAAACCTTAGCACGCTGGAAAAAGTTAAACTCAAACTCATATTTGTTAAAAACTCATAAAAACTCATTATTTCTACAAAAATGTTCTTTCTGCTATTTGTTATAAATTTCTACATTAGAACTGCCACCATTATTATTTTTTTCTTTTACATATATATGTATGTACATACGAAAACTTAAACTAATTTTCATACAAAAAAAACGTGGACCTGATTTTGGAGTACATTTCCACTAAGAAAAATTATAGTTATTAGGTAGTAAAAAAGGAAATAAGTAAAATTCCTATTCATTTTTTAGCATAAAATAATTGGTGCTGAATTTAATTTTAAAAATACAATAAGCGGTAACAATCTTCAAATACTAAATTTTAATATTTCTTTTGTATCATTACCTTTTCTAATATTTCAAGCACTTGGTCAGTTTTTAAATAAAAATATTAATAATCATCTTTTACTTTTTCAATATTCGCCACACCGTTGGGAACCATCCTCAGGAATCAGAAAACAAAAATATTAGTAATTAGTTAATACAAACATATTAAAAAAAGGTTCAAGGCTTTCTGTTTTTTTTCTGTCGTGGTTTACAAGTTTATGGAAATGCCCAAAAAAATTTTATAAGCCTACGATCAATTTATATATATTCTCTATAAAAGTTCAAAATATATTTTAATTTATTTTCAGAAATCTAACTTTAATCGTAAAAATATTTTGAGCGGAAATTTTAAAAGTGGAAGTTAGGAAAATATTATATCGCACACATAGTTCAATAGTGACTGAACTCAAAATTTAATTAAATTGTTCATTATCTAGTGTATACATATTAAACAAATAAAAAGAACTTTTTATATTATAATCGGTATGGATTTTCTACTAAATAGTCCAAAGTTTTTGTTTTTAACCATTTTTATTTAGGTAAAAAACAGTTTTTTTTTCGATTTCTGAAAAGTTAAAATTTTGAGTTGAGTCACTTTTGAACTAGGTGTGCGATATGTTATATTTTATGAGGTTTTCACGGTGTGTATTGGTTTACATATGGAAAATCTAACATTCCATATGACTTGGACACGCCATCTAAACGCAGCATTAATCATGAGATGTGCTTTCACTTCAATATTCAAAACCGGTGGTTTTTATAATTTAGTCGGGATATTAGCACGATATTTTTATAGTTAAGTAGAACTTTATAATTTAGTTGCACTTGGTTCCTTAAAAAATAAATTTTTAAAGTGTCGTTTCACTGTTTGAAAAGTGTGGTTTCACTGTTTTAAAAGGGACACATTTGACAAGATTGTTTACATGTATTATTTATTAATATAAATATTTGGCAAGGTAACTGCTATCAGGTTGTCAAATAAATTTATTGATTGCTTTATTCTACCTTTTATTACATTAAGCTTTTTATTTTTATTTGGGCTCGAGGTCCATATATATTTCAATAAAACCCTTATTGTTGTTTTATTAAATACCTAGTAAAGTAAAGTATTCAAATTTTAAAATTGTATGAAAATTGGCATTTGGAAATTTTACAATTGAAAATTTTGCAAAGAAAATTGTTTAAACACAACTTATGCAAGGAAAGTTACAATAAACATTTTACTGATAAATTTATGTCAAAAAACTTCTATACATTAATTCAAAATGTAAGTTGTGCATATTTCTTAGTTTTTGATGAAAAATTAGTTAAAAAATAGATGGATTTCTCCTAGCTATAAAAATTCTCATTTAGTAAAAAAACGACATAATTTTTGCCGCTTATATATTGCAAATACCCCCATGTGCATTGTGTACAAGCTTTGCAGCTTTTTTAACTAAACATATGTAGATATATATCTCTACATGATTATAAAGCCACAAATATTTAAAATAACTAGTGTCTGTCAAAAAACAAATTTATTCGTGTTTAACCGGCTTTTATCTGAGCCCAGCAACTTGAGCGCATTAACTCCCCTATGTAGTAAAAATTTATTTTTAAACATTTCACTGTTTTGTTTTTTATATATCCTTTGCTTTAAATAAATCTTTTATATTTATTCCGTTACACATATCTCTATTCGAGTATGTGTGTGTGTGGTTTTTTGATGATAAGTTTTTAATTTTGTGTTTGGTTATGCATATTCGACTAAACATTAGTTAGTCAGCTTTCTTCTCAAATATTTTCATTAATAAATAAGTACGTAAATTGTTGGCTGCAGCTTTAATACAAAATGTTTGGCTTCAAGCTTTTTTTAATGAGTTTGTGTAAATGTGGCAAACCTAGCATACGTTAATTATAATAAACCCTAGGACATATTTACATTTATAAGTATTAATGGCTGTTTGTACACACGCGCCCGTTTGCAAACATAATATGTATTTTGTTGTTCGTAAATTTCGTAACAATGTTATGGAATGTGCGAATATAAAATTGGAAAAGGTACATAAAATAGATTAAATAAATTTATACACAAAGCTAAAAATTCCAGATCCTTCGTCTCCTCCGTTTTTTATCCGATTTTGTTTACTCTTTGCTCTCTTTGCAAATTTTGTGCTATATATATAAATGCGAAAAATATACATAAGTATATACAAAACATACATAAGGTAAAGATATTAAAAAGTTTTCAATAATAAATTTGGTCGACTTTCGGCTACAAGGCAAAATCGTGTATAAATAAGTAGAAAAAAAAACTATGCTTTATGAGTATAAATGCACGGTTATTCGGTAAGTTATGCTTTTTGATCAATAACATCAATGAATGAGGAGCTTTTCGATTAGTCCTTAGTTATCAAAAAAATGTACTCTGATTCAAGACAAGAAACAGGATCAAGTTCATATTTTCATTTGTAATTTGCTTAGAAAAACAGTACTTCCCAGCAAAAAATTAGACATTACCTTAAAAAGTACTTGGTTTGTTACTCGCTTACAAAACACATTACATTAGTTTCCAAAAAAGGAAGTAGTAATGTTCTAGTTCGTTATATTAAAAAAGACTACCATACTAATGGTACTCATTACTCGTATTTCCTACAATAATTAATGTAATCGATTCTCAGTAATTGATTATAAAAGTCTCAAGCCTTGTTAAAATAATTAAGTTGGTAATCTAGTTGGAATGTACTTCCGCCAAAAATGCTTAATTCCACACTCGATTACCTTTTCAAAAAGTTTTTGCTGGGTTCTTATTTTGATTCAAATGAAACAAACTTGATATGTGTGTATAAATTATTTATAATTCCACATAAGAATTGTACTTGTCTTATTATTTTTACATTTCTACCGAAAAAAGTACATCATCGCTGGTTTTTTTACTTTTCATTAGCGAAACTTTCGTAACTTTTGGTGCAGACATGAATATAACTGAAAACTTTCTTTTTCATTATTTAAGGTAAAAACCTCTCTGACACCTGTTTCTGTTAACAATTAGTGAGAAATCGTTTCTTGCTTCATGTCTTACAACAGCAAAATGTTTCTGGCAACAATTTTTCCCAACTGTGAAATAATGTTAGCTCCACTTATTTTGTTAGAAAAACACTTTTGCAAATTGTAAGCAAATTTCGTTATTCCGCTTGAAAAATTTGACAACTAGCTAATGGTAGCGTAATAATATCTCGATTTAAAAGGAAGATGTCTTTTAATTGCCTTGAGGAAGTGCCGTGTTATACGGGGTTTCTCTGGGAGGATATACTACGTTGTTTTGCCGCCATTTTGGTAAACATTAGTCTTGACAGTTCATATTTGACGGTCGTGAAGTAGACACGTGACAATTTTATTATGGAAAAATATTCGATAAACCAACGTGTTTTTAATTGTTAAAACATTTAACCAAATTCATACATCGATTACTGTGACGATGAGAAATTTACGTGAAATTCTTAGGAGAAACAATATGCCAACTAAACACACTATTATTCGTGTAGTGAATGATTTCGAAGAAAGAGGGTCTGTAGGTGATAGGCCCAAGCATGGACCACAACGAACTGCAAGATCGGCTAAAAGTGGTGAAAGAAATCGATCAACCTCAATTCAACGCCGTGCTGAGGAGCCTGGTCTTCAAAGAACAACTTTGGCCACAATTTTGCACAATTATTTACATCTGTTTTCATTTAAGATTCAGTTAACAAACAAGCATTTTCCACAAGACCATTAACGCGCGCCCATGACAACCACATTTTTATTTGGATGTATATGTGAATAAACAGAATAGTCTGTTCCGGGCTATGGAGACACTCAAATTATTCATCAGTCACTTTTTCGTCCTTTAAAATTGACAATCTGGTGTGCATTTTAGTCAGGAGGAATCATTGGACCTTTGAAAACGAAAACGTCGTAACGATAACTTTGAATGTCAAGCGACACCGTGATAAGATAGACAACATTTTGACCCCACAGCTGCATGCTTTGGGCTTAATTAACATGTCATATCGAAAAGGCGGTGCCACATCGCATACAGCCAGGATTACAATGGAAACAAACAGAGCAGCATACCCTTCCGATGGGCACCCTGTTTTACGGAAAAATTTTCATTAATTTTGTGTTGAAGTTTTGGGCAAATAAGAACCAAATTTATCTTTAATAACCGTATTTTTTAACGGTTCTGTTGAAAACGACAGGGAAATCTTTTATGAACTAATTTCAATATATATAGCTCTTAAATGTAATATGTTCCCCAAAATTAATTGTAAGGACTAATAGTTAGATTTTTGCACTGAAAACATTGTTGCGGCATCAAATTAATGTGGTAAACGGTTTCTTCAAGACATATTGTGTATAGATAAGCAAAACATTAAATAATCGTCAGAAGGAATGCTTGCAGATTTTCGTTGGTGATTCGACGAGAAACGAAAATGGCAACATTGAAAGAGAGAATTTAAAATAATTCTCTTGACTACAGCAAATATTTATTATGAATCTCACTTCTTTCTTTTAAATTCTTTTGAAAACAAAAAATATTACATAATTTGCTACCACAAATCTCATTCTATTATAAACAATAAATGTTGGTTTAAAATAGACGTTCGTGTCTTCACTTAACTGTGAATTAATCTAGATTTGTGAATCGATTTTGATGTGTAAAGTATAAGAGATGGCCATATTAAATATCGGGTATAGTCTTGTAAAGTAATCAATAAATATATATCGTATATCATAAATCAATCAGGACTTTTTCACAAAACATTTAAGTCAATAGACGTTATTTACGTTTTTAGTAAAAAAGTCTAACTTTATATTTTTTGTAGCAGTAAACATTATAGTTTTTTACAGGCATACCTAAATGAAGGCGGAAAGCGGAACTATTCCGAATCTTATATACCCTTCACCATCTATGTAAATCAAGTTTAGTGAAGTAACTCCAATTAAAAAAGCAAATATTGGGATGATAAAGAATATTAATATAGTTTTTTATTTGACCTTTAATTTAATTTTATTTTAATTTATTTTTTAAGCACAAGGTCTTTTTATTTTTTCAATATTTCGCCGCTCCTTTGTGTAGAATCATCAGGAAAAACAAACATTTATTTGAACATAAAATAAAACAACAACAAAAAGTAATTAAACAATTTTTTCAAACTAACATTAAACAAAAACAAAAAATTATTTTGTCATATAAAAAATTTTTGAAACAAATATAAAGTACAATATTATTTCTTATTTATCAAGTGTCTATAAATTTGAGCTACATTATCTGTGTCTGCCTTAAAATTAATTCTGTGTTCTATACATATAACGCCGTTTATAATTGTTTTCTGTGTTTATTACTGAAACATTTTTAAAATTAGGATAGTGATTTAATCTAGCACAATGAGATGGTAATGCAGTTTTTTGTGAATTAATATGTCTATATCTTTGATCAGATCTATGACCAGCAATTCCAGTTTTTAGTTTATTTTTTGTTGTCCCTATATATACTTTGTTACAAACCTCGTTGTCTTTTCCTCTACAAGGAAATTTGTTAATTCCAGATTCGGTATTTTATCTTTAGTTTTACTAAATAGTCTTTTTAATGTATAGTGTGTTTTGTATGCCATTCTATACTTATTGCAGTCAAAAATTTTTGATTTCTCTAACCGTTCTGATATTTCAGGTACATAAATCAAAAACTTATAAATTTTTGGTTCAATCATATTTTCTGTATTTAAATTATTCTTATTTATACATTGCCTAATTAATATAATTGTAAGTTGAATGGAAAAATTACTATTATTCAATATATTTCTAATATTTTCCTTATTCTTTTTATCAAACTCTATATCACTTATCGTAAGTATCCTTTCTATCAAATTTTTAGCTGCATTATATGTAATTCGTTTACTGTGTTTAGAATAGTAATTAATGATTCTGCCAGAGGCCGTAAGTTTTTGATACCAACCTATTAATAAATTATTTCCACTCCTAATAAATAAAGTATCTAAATATAGAAGTTTTGAATTACATTCTATCTCTATTGTAAACTTAATACTAGGATGAAATTCATTAAAAGTTTTAAGTAAAGTATCAATGGCATTTTCAGATATTATACAAAACAAATCATCAACATATTTGGTAAATATTATTGGTTTAATACTAAGCTTTTCATTACATGTGTCTAGTAACTTCTCCATAACAATATCAGCCACAACTGGAGGGGCAGGAGATCCCATCGGTAATCCTTTCTGTTGTTTATAAATTTTACTATTATATTGAAAATAACTATTATCTTCTATACAAAATTTTACAATACAATACAATTTTCTATATTTTCTATTCCATTCCATAGTATTCCATTTTACTTCTATTGTGCTTATTGCTAAATCAACAGGTACGATTGGAAATAAAGACACTACATCATCATCTTTTTCTTTAAGGTTCCTAATTTTATTTTTAAATTCTACAAAATTTTTTATGTTGTACTTAGAACGTTCAGTTATCTTTTTTAGAATATCAGTTATATATTTACATAGTTCATAAGATGGGGAATTTACACATGAACAAATTGGTCTTAATGGAAAGCTATGTTTGTGAATTTTAGGTAGACCGTACATTCTAGGTGCATTAGAGACATTAGTTTTTAGGGTATTTTTTTTTTTTCTAAAAAAGTTATAATCTTTAATCTAAAAAGTTCCTCAACGAAATCGTTATTAATTTTTTGTAATTTATTTGTAGGATCTTTATTCAGTAATTTATAATTTATACTATCTTCAACAATATTGTAATACGTGTGTCATAATCCTGCTTAGTTATAGCTACAGTTGCGTTACCTTTATCTGCCCTTAGTATTTCTTTTAAAAAATCTTTAAGCTTCTTCTACTTTGTCGAATACAAATTTATCTCTTTTTCTTAGCCTCATTTTATTCAAGTGATTATCAATTATTTATGTTAGTTTTATTATTGCTTCTTCCTGTTCTTGCATGTTTTTCCCCTAGTGAAAGAATCCATTCTACATCTTCCGGAATATCTATGTATGTTAGTCTTATTAACAAACCATTTTTTGTTAAACTTAAAACCTTATTCTTTCTTCTGTATATTACTAAGGCAATCGAACTTCTTCTTATGAATCCTTATTACCTTCACTTTTATGGAAGCTGACATTTTATCTTCATACCTTAAAAATTTATCCATTTCTTCTAGTGTTCATAATTCACCAAAATTTCTTTTTACTATTTCTATCAGCGTTTAAAAAGCTACTCTAAAAGTAGCCGTAGCGACAAAAAAAGGCCTACTTTTTAAGACACAAATTTGTTAAAAATAGTAGCCAATATCCAGCTACTTCTACTGCTGAAGTCACATTTAAAGAGCAAACCATAACATACAGCTACAGCTCCAACTTTTTCAAGTAGAAGTAGCGGTAGACGCTGTTTTTTTCCGAAGCATTAAAATTTTTGAGCTACAGCTACTTTTCAAAATAATAAAGCGGTAAGTAGAAGTAGCCTCTTTGCTACTTCAGTTAAAGTATTGGTAGGAGTACAAAAAGCTATTATTTGAAAAAAAAGCTGCTATTTGAAAAGTAGCCAAAAACGAAAACATTATTTCTGGCTACTTTGTGTTGATAATGAACATACTTTTTGGCTACTTTATATGAATACTTTATGCTTGGAGCTACGCAATACAAATATTTGCTTCTGGCTACTTACCGACAATAAGAAGAACGAAGAAAGAACGTGTGTTATTTTGTTTGGTTTTTTTCTTTTGGAATTGGTTTCACACTCTCGACAATGGGGCAAAATAAAGTAAATTCGTAAACAATTAAAATAACATGTAATACTATAACAGTTTTTTTTAATTTAAAATAAAAAAATTTTTTAATTTAAAACCGAATTCAAAATAGATTTTATCTGTCTGCCTATAACAGTTCAAGTGTATGGCCACATAAATTAGTTTACATTAACTATTGGGACACCCTTATATCTGCAAACTTTATACTAGTTTAACTGTTCAATAGATTGGCAATAAACATCAAATTCCAACAATTTCAAATTATATACTTGCTGTTGTAGTAGATTTAGCAATCATGTTCTGTGTAAATTTCAACCGTCCATCTGTAACGGTTCAACACTTTGCCCATATACATCAGATTATATCAACTATTTAATTTATAATATAACGTTTTTATAGTTTTTATTATACCAAATAAAGTAGTAGACATTCTATCTTAAATTAAGGTGTTTGTATACAACGATTCAAAAAATACGGCCACACAGAACAATTTACATTAACTTTGGAAACACCCCTTAAATTTCTCAATTCAAATTATAAGCTTCTTGTTATAGCGGACTTAGCAAAACATGTCCCTTTTAAGTTTCAGCGTTTTGTCTATAACGGTACAAAAGTTTGGTCACATACACAAAATTACATTAACTATTGGAACACCCTTTAACTTCCAAATCCAAATTTTTGTTGTTATAGCAGATTAGCAATACAGGTTCGTTGTAAATTTTAAGCGTCTGTCTTCAACTGTTCAAAAGTATGGCCATACACATCAAATTTAATGAACTATTGACGCACCCTTTAATTTTTAATTTGTAACAGTGATGGAAAAGTTGTTACGATCGTACTTTTTTTATACTATTTGATTTAAAAAAATACTGTGTTACTCCTCTGTAACAGTTGATACTCTCAGTGATACGTATACAATTTAAAACCATTGATTTTCTTAAATTAATCTGTTTTAGCATTTCCCTTTCATCACTTATAGTTAACGAATATTGCAACTCTAGTTCTTATCGTGTCTTATTATTTGGTTTTACATATTCGTTTTGTTTTTTCACAATGTACATAGGGTAGCTACAAAAAAACAACTGTTACGTTTTTTGTATATCTTTTGATAGAATTGTCAATCTTAATACAAACAAGTAAGAGTGCTAATTCGGCTATGCCGAATCTTATACTTACTTCACCATCTATGTTAATTTAGTTTAGTGAAGTAACTCCAATCAAAGAAGCAAACATTAGGGTGACAGGGAATTAAAAAATAATAAAATTTCGTGCTGCATTTCAGTGATGGGAAAAGATATTTTCATTTGGTGTAGATTTGGGCTTATTTGACTTTAATGTGATGAAGAAAGTTTTTTATTGGAAATGTTCTTAAAATGTAAGAGAAAATTGCTTTTGAAATAAGCCCAAATCCATTCTATTGGCGCTATTCATCTAGGGGCTATTTCAGTTTAAAGTGATATACCTTAAAAAGTACAAAATAAATTAAAAACATTTGTTGTTTATAGGTAAAAAACAATTTTCAAAAGAAAAATCCAAAAAAAAAATAACACACGTTCTTTCTTCGTTCTTCTTATTGTCGGTAAGTAGCCAGAAGCAAATATTTGTATTGCGTAGCTCCAAGCATAAAGTATTCATATAAAGTAGCCAAAAAGTATGTTCATTATCAACACAAAGTAGCCAGAAATAATGTTTTCGTTTTTGGGTACTTTTCAAATAGCAGCAAAAAATGAAGTAGAATATTTTTGCTTTTTGTACTCCTACCAATACTTTAACTGAAGTAGCAAAGAGGCTACTTCTACATACCGCTTTATTTTTTTGAAAAGTAGCTGTAGCTCATAAACTTTAATGCTTCGGAAAAAAGCAGTGTCTACTGCTACTCCTACTTGTCGCTTTATTTTTATGAAAAGTAGCTGTAGCTCAAAAATTTTAATGCTTTGGAAAAAAACAGCGTCTACCGCTACTTCTACTTGAAAAAGTTGGAGCTGTAGCCGTAGCTGTATTTAAAAAAAAGGTAGGTAAAGTAGGAATTCAAACACTGATTTCTATCTCATTTTGAAATTGTTTCTGCAAATTGTGTTTATTTTTTAATATTAATTTCAAAATTTCGCTGTGTATGTCTTGTATATACTTAGAAATACTAATTGAATTGCTGACACATTTTGGTACTACTCCAGCATTTCTGCAACGAATCAGGAAAGTTATGGTTGATTTTGCTTTGATGATTTTATCCCTTATTGTCTTAAAACGGTTTATGTATCTTCTAATATCACTGTTCTTCTTTAAATACTTCTAATCAATATTAGTAGAAAAGTCTCGTGCTCACTTTAAAATATTAATATAGTTTTGCTTGGTAATAAAGAATTTAAAAATAAGAAAAAAAATTAAGTAAATATACATACATAATTTTACCTAAAAATATCATCAACTCTTAATGGCTTAGGCATTTTAAAAAATCATTAGTATTTTCTTAAAGGCCTTATCAAAAGTTTTTAAATGATTTTTCACTTGATGCTTTTTTCTTATTTTTTAATCCTCTATCGCCCCATATATTCGTTTTTTTTTATTGGAATAACTTCATTGTTTCAAATAATATGGAAAAATTAGAGGTAGGCGTGGTCTTTTGTCCGCTGCGTCTAAGGACATGGACCGATCATGGTGGTTTCCAATAACTACTTTATCAACACTATGTCATATCTGTTGGCATATTTAAATTTTAATTGAAATCAAGTTCGCCCTTGCCTAACACGGACGAACAGACGGAAATCGCTCAATCAACTTCGCTATGCATAAGAAGTCAGAATCAGAGAACTGCAAGAGTGTCTATTTTAATACTCTTAGTATACACCCAAAATGTTTTAAAAGTTCTATTTTCTAGTGTACACTACTTCCAAACTCAGAATTTCGTTGTAAATACAAATATCAAAACAAGCATAACAAAACATGGCTCTCACTAAAACAAAACAATCTACATTTAAAAAGTTTCTCTTCACAGCTTTATTAGTGCTTGTGTTTTAAAAAAAAAAGTATGAAGTAAAAAACGGTAAATCATAGTAGAAATATCGGGTGCACTAGACCATATACAAAAATGTTCACGAAAATAAAGCAGTGTTGTTAAATAATGGGATTTAAGGTTGTTGCTGAACTCTTTTAAAAACTTTTCTATAGAACTTATGAAAAAAAATATTATTTATTCTGGTCGAATACAGGCAAATTTGTTTTTATTTATTTTTGTTAAGGTTTATTACTATTCGTTTTTCTGAACACCCTGAAATGTCAAAGACAACTTTAGGTATATTTAATATAAAAATATTAAAATTTTTGGGAAAAAATAATTCAATTAACATTTTAAATAAAACGGAAATTATAATGCTTTTGCCCCTATTTTGTGCGTTATCAAATTTTAAAATTGACAACACTGAAGCTAGTACGTTAAAAAATATTAAAATTTCTCTTTAGCCAAATTCTGCTATCAAAAACTTCAAGCATGTTTTGAATGTTCTACTTTAGTTTTGATATTCTGTATCACTTTTGTTCTAGTTCTGTTTCAATGTTGTTCTAAAACACTTTTGTTTTCTAATTCTCTATTTTGGTGGCAAAGCAAAACATTTTTGTTTGAAAGTATGTGCTTGAAAATGAGAGTTTCCTATACACACACTACTTGAAATTTACGTGATTGCTTATAAGACGTTTTTCTTATGCTTGTGCAGCCCTTTAGTATTTACTATACCCATTCCATTTGAGTATTGATGAGTTTAAAGGCCCAACTATAATGTGCAAGTCCACTTTGCTGCCATTTCAAGAAATATATTTTTATATTTTCTTTAAACCAAACTGTAATTTTATTTAGGAATTATTTAAACAAATAATGCATTAAAAATGCTGTTTGTTGATTTGCAACAGCGATTTTACGTGCAATTTACTTTAACTTATCGCCTTAATCAAGGGTGGCCTTCATGATCACCCTGATCAGCAAGTATTCAAATATAGACTGCGAGGGTATTTATTAGGCAGCAACAAAGGGATTTTGGCAACGTGTAGAAACGTTAAAGAAGACAATACTCCTGATTTAGGAAAATCCATTAACTAATTAATAGGTGAGATCATCTTTTTCAAATACCAACTTTTATACCAAACACTAAAACATAAAGAGACACAACTCATATTTTTCGACTAGAAATAGTAATTTTAGCGGACGATGTACAACCGACCTATCTCGGAAGCAGTAATACAAAGGCAAACAAAACGGTGGACTTTCCTATTAAAGAATACATTGAAGCAAGTAAAATTTTTTGGGAACGTTACAGATTTAAATTGTGAACTGGCTTAGGAAGAATGGAACGATTTTGATAATTTTTTCAGTTGTGACTCTTTACGTTACAGTGCGCGATATTAACATTTATTTATACACATTTCAGATCAAAATGAAGATAAAGAATATGATGTCTGCCTGGAGCTAGATTCCTTACAATACGACGGTTTAGAAAATTTAGCCGGAAATATCTGCTATAAACTTAAAAATCAATTGCCAGATATTGCTGTTGACCCTTCTTATGACAAGACGTATACGTGGGGAACCATTTAAGTGAAGGTAGCTTGTCGAAGTCCACTGAAAAATTTGTAGGTGAATTAAAAAATCTGGAAAATATATTTAAATCTTTGAATGGGGAAAATTTTATGATATCTACTAATTACATAAAAAACATTTAGACGAGTCAAATTTAATAAATGTAGACGTTAAGGCAAAATAACTTTTCTTCCGTGCACGAATATTTTTCGAAATAAGAAAACTTAACCAAATAATAGCAGATTACAAATCCAAGCGAAAACGTAAATATTCCAAAATAATTGTATAATATAAATATGCATATTCACAATTCTTTTTTTTTAATTACTTATTTACAAATTAAAATTAAATTGAAAAAAAAGATATTTCTTTGTTTTACTAAAAGCACCAATTAGAATTCGTAAAAGCATCACTTTAGTGATTTTTCTTTAGCATTAAAGAGCACTTAAAACAGTGCTGAATGCACTAAGTTGACATCACTGGATTTTTACACAAAGACTTATTTTTATTACGTCACGAACAGAGAAAGAGATAGTCTTTGCGTAATCTTATTATTTGATTCATGAGTAAAATGTTTGCGATGTTGGCTTTACTTCAGTGATGCGCAAAATATAAAATGTTTTTGTATTGGTGAGAAATATAAAGTTACACTATGAGAAAAGTTGTTTAATAAGAAAAACGGTGTTAGTTAGTAATATTAAAAAATATTGCACATAAGCAACTAATATAAATTTAAAGTATTTTAAATTTAAGTCAAAAAATTTTAGTTTAAACAAAATTTAGTAGAATTATGTTATAAAATAATTTTCATATCTTAAACGTAAAAAAATTGATTAATGAAAAAAATGCTGTTACTTGGTAACATTATAAAATAGCGCACATAAGCAATTAAATTAAAGTTTAATTTAAATTCAAGTAAAAATTCTAATTCTTAAATGTAAGAAAAGTTGCTTAGTGAAAAAAATATGTTACTTGGTAACAGAAAAAAACTAAAATATTTTAAATACAAGTAAAAATTCTTATTAAAGAAAAGTTATAATAAAAAAATCTCATAAAAATTATATATGAACTATTCTATTTTCATGTTTTTTTCAATTTCGAATGAGCATAATATTTTTTAAGTTAACCGAGTAAACTCTGTTCCTTCGTTCTTTCGTACTTTGAAGTTCTAAATTCAATTTATTTTAAATAGCGGCTAAATCAGCTAAAATTGCAAGATCTAAGATAAATTCTTTTTTAATTCTTTAATATTAAATGTATTATGAAAAGTTCAAAAATGCCTTTTTAAAGTATCCTATCTCTTTTTTTTAATGTTTTTTAAACATAAAAGGCATTGCATACCGCCAAAAGCATTTTTTGCTGTAAAAAATTAAAAATTTTTTCTTTCAGTGTGTCAAAAGAAAAATTTTATACATCCACGCACATGTGCATTCGTCGATATTAAATCCACCGAGTATACAGAGGCGACACGAGAATATAGTCATCTCGTTTTTTCTATGCATCTCTTTCTTGACATCCTATCGACTACTACAAAACAAAATTGAAGTCGATAGGATGTCAAGAAAGAGATGCATAGAAAAAAAGAGATGACTATATTCTCGTGTCGCCTCTGTATGCTTAGTGATTAAATCGACGACTAAACAAAAGAGCATAAGAATGTGTGTAAATTATTTTTCCACAATTGTGGTATGGCTTGCGCATCACTGCTTTACTTTAAGTCCATGAATCAAGAAAACAAGATTGCGCATTCAGCCGTTCAAAAAATATTTCTACTGCGCATCTACGTCACAATAGACTTATAACGTGTGTTTGTTGTAAAAATATAAGAGATTTTTGGCTCTCTTACTTTAACTTTCCATACAAATAGTCTATTTCTACGTCACACAAAAGAGACAACAAACTAACGGACCTGCGCAATGCGCAATCTTGTTTTCTTGATTCATGATAAACACCTAGGACGATAAGAACAACACCAATGCGAGTTACAATATAGTTTTAGTATAATAGAAGATATTGTGATGTAAACAAAAGTTGCCTGTGATATTTTATTCCATAGTTTATATTATACAATTTATGAAGTTTGTGTTTTGTGTCTTGTCTTATACACTAAATTAATTTTAAATAACAAAAAGATTATATGTAAGTTAAATTGTTTTCACACCTTATATTCTCGCTCTATCCAAATCATATTTGTAAAAACAAAAAAAAAATGTTTTTTAATTTTTTATATGTATTTGGTTGCCAGATTTTTAATAAATTATCCCTGAGGAAGTTGGAAAATACCAACGAAACGTCGGATCAATATTAAATAAATAATCTTTTATTTACTTGAAAGGAAGGAAATAAGAGACCTTGAAAGCCCAAGTATAATTTATATACAATAAATTATAAAAAAAAAATATTAGTAGTATATATAAAAAAGGTCGGAAAAGTAATAAAACAACAACAATTAACGTTAATATTTATATGCGGTTTCTGTAATACTCGTCTGAATTATTGTACGAAAAAACACAGTTTTTTACTTTTTTCTACACAAATTTTTTTGACGAGTGTATCGCTTGTAATGCAAAAACAGCACATTAATGTACGAATGGTGCTGTAAAATTTAAAAATGAATTTATTACGTTTAAACGAATAAAAAGGCTCTTAATAAAAACATAATAACAACATAAATAAAAATAAAATCAAAAGAAAAAAATATAAATACTATCGATAAAAGACATTTTCTACAGGTCATTAGTTATTGAGACACACTCTATTTAACACCCCATTGTAATGTTCTTGTTTGGCATTGAAGGATATAAATACTACAAAATACATAAAAGTATTGTAGCTCTTAATTTAGGAAATATTAATATAATTCACATCTGTGCACACCTGGGTGATTTACTTGATTCTTACGCTGTGTGAAAATTCGTGTTAAAAACGATTTATAACTCATCGCTTTCCCAGTAGTTTTATTACATATATGTATCACACCAGTCGAACAAGTTGTGTTTGTTGTAAATTAAATGATTTAATTTTTCAGTTAAGGGAGATAAATTAAATGCATGTTGCTTTTGCCGTCGTGTTAGAACTTATAAAATTTCTACACTGCTTTATTTTGTTCATGAGTTTTAAAACGAACACTTTATATGCCTCATAAAAATAAAAGCGATCTCCTTAATATTTTACCTACTTTATTCAAGTAATAATCTAATACAGCTGCCATCTGGGGATTGGATTCTGAAAAGAAAGTTTGCTAGGCATGGAAAAAGAGGTGATCGTAAAGTATCCAGCTGTATTAACTCACATTGGATCTCATTTTACTACCGTTCACAACGAATTGCAGAAATAATAATTCGTTACTTAGCCGTTATGTAGTTTGCATGTGAGCTAAACTTTCCAAGAACGGTCTTTTCTGCTGCTTTCAAAATCAAAAAGCTCAAACGGACTACCCATAGGCACTACTACATCCATTCTCCTTTCATGTCAATAAAAATGCAGTTTTTTTTTATTAAATGTCTCTCTAACGTTTCGTGAATTTTTTGTTCATTTCTTCAGGGGATTCGTAATATTATGTATGTTAACAAAACAAAATTATTTCATTTATTAACTATTGCACATTTCTTAAATTTTAAAACTATTTTAAATGGTGCTTTTTTTAATGATGACACTGTAAAAAAAAATTATTAAAAAGTGAGTTTTAACCAAAATTGTTCTCTTGTTTAAATTGACTTTAAATATTGTATTGTTGTATTTGTATTGTTTTTATTGCACAATAATATAGTACGGCCGAGTATACATAATAATAAACTGTAATTGTCATAAACGGGGGAGTTAAACAAATTGTTTGCAAGTAAACGATTTTTTATGGTCTTTCAAAGGTTAAAGTGTTTTTAGAATCAGATTCTAAAAGATGTATGGAATATCCGATTTTATTAACGCAAAAGTGGTAATTGAAGGATCGCAGTTTGTTATCGACGCGGTTGAAAGAGTTTTCGAACCAACAGAGAAGTGTTATTCACTTCTGATAAAAGATGAAGATCAGAAGCACTACCTACTATAATGTGTGAAGACCCAAATATGAAGTAAATTTGGGCCATACATAATTAGAAATTTAAGAATGTGTTTCTTTTTATCAATAAATCAAACCGCAATAGAATGGGCGTGAATTTTGCTTCGGAAACGATGGATTACATCCAACAACTTGGAGGCGGAGAACATTTGCCCAGTTTTTATATTTCTTTGCAGATGAACCGGTGGTCGAAGGTGTAAAGGAAGAGCAATAGAAAGACAAGGGGATACAGGAGTTGGTGAACAAATTACTAAGTAGGCAGGTGGAGGGTTAGACTGGCTAAGAGGGCAAATACATAGTAAACAGAAGGACTGGTGGTCCGAACAGAAGTAAGCGTGTGAGCAGAAAATTTGTGTGAGCAGAGAACATGAGTGAACAGATGCAGCCGAGAGTATTAACAAGCAGATCGAATATAATAAATAGTATCATACCAAGAGGGGCCGTGGTAATCAATACCGCTATCGGTTCAAAAGTAGCTGAAGTAGTAGCTACAAAAAAATAATTTTGTAGTTAGCAATAGCTATAAAACGAAGAACAATTAGAAGTTTGGGAAGGGGTTTTAATTTGATGCGCAAACATTAAGTTTTTTGACAAAGGCTGGAAAAAAAGTGGAAAAATTAAAAAATATTGAAACACAAAAAAACACAACTCGAGCAGTGCTAGATTAAATGTTATATTGGAAACAATCCTAGCAAAACAATGAAATAGAGGGTGCTGGTTTATAATCAGTGTAGCAAGTTGGATAACATCCAACCGTATCTCAACCAAGGTGGTAACGCGTTTAGAGCTCCGGCTCAAGGCTAAATGTAACAATGATTTCGCATCACACCCTCGAAAACAAAGGGACCAAGTTAGTCTTCGAATTAAAGCAAAGAGTAGAAAGAGAGAGGCAGAAGTGGGTAGGGACCCGGCTTGAGTTACCGTACAACATACCAAGTGAAACTAAAGTCAATAAAGAAGTCAGCATCAACAGTGTTTTATTTATTTATGTAAACAGACCTCGCACTGCACTGAGCTTACCCTAGCTTAAAGCCCAAAGAAATCAAAGGTACCTTACAAATGGATAAGTATTCTGCATCCAGAATCGAAAAATGCATAAACTTATATAAAAACCCAATGGCTGGTGATGTATAACATGTCTTATATTTATTATTTCTGTCTGATTTTTAAATTCTCAGTCACCCCAATATCTTTTTTTTTTTTCATTGGAGTTACTTTATATTTTGAAGGGTATATAAGACTCGTGTACTGCTCTTACTTGTTTTAAATAAATTTGGTTAAAGCAATTGTCGTGTTTATTTGCAGCATTTTAATAAATAACAGACATTTTGAGGCCCGTAGAAAGGTATTTTAGAGAGCTCCAAAATAATAGCCGAGTCAATTGTTTCTGTAATTTATTCTAAAAATTAAAGCCAATAAAAAATTATGTTTGACAGCCGTAACTTCAGCACTTTTTTTACTTTAATTTCTTTTTCATTTTGGTAATTTTTCATTTTGCATTTTGGTATTTTTGAGATTTTAGAAAATTTTAAGAGTTTGCTTTTCACGGTTTCTAAAAAACAGCAAACGCAAAATTTTATACATAAACTGATAGAATTTCCTTAAAATTTTAACTGATGTTTGTATAATAATGTGTTTATATGTTACATTATGGCTAAGAAAATATAGTAAAATTTCAAAAATACATAACCTGATAAAATATCCTTTAATTTTTTGTTGTTTTTTTTAGCATTCCCTACTGTTACCTTTAAAATACTGCATTATATAAAAAATTTCAAGAGTGTTTTACTTACGGTTTCCAAGATACGCTTAGGTTTCAATATTTAATAATTAATACTACATTAACTGATAGAATACACTTCAGTTTTTATTTTGTATAAATAACAGTCTGCATAACAGTATTGTCATCTATTTGTTGTTGTAGCGCAAAAAGTTTTAATTTTATATACAATCAGTCCTGTGTATCGTAGGAAGCATTTTCTATCTATAGCAACAACTGATAATCAATCTGAAAAAAATTGTATTAAAGCATTCAAGGTTAAAAATAATTTAGACTTTGCTGTTAATTATGTGTAGCATATCCAATGTATAACGTTTATTATATTGATTCTTTGTTTGTAAATTTGACTTATTCTTTCTCTCAAATTCAACTAAAAAGCTATGTATGTATTCAAAACCCTATTTAGGTGAGGAACTGCGGGAATAAAAAGCATAGTGCACGAATAAACGAAGAAAACATTAGTAACTGTCGGTTTATGCTCAGCTAATCATTGTTATGCAATTTTTTCTTTTATCTTTACAACTGCCGAGAAAAGTTTTTAAAATGAAATGATTCTACAATTTATTCTATAAATAGAGTTACAACCTAGATAAAAATAATTAAAAAATTATTGTCATAAACAATAAAATAAATTGTTTAATTAATGATAAACAGCACGTACGCGCAAATAAACTGTAGCATTATTTACGAATGTCCCTAATTAATTTCCACTTAATCACAAGATGTAATTTTACCCATATAAAAAAATAACAAAGCGTATGCGGTGTTGGACTCGTTTTACAAACAGTTCTTAATGTTAAACATTAGAGGGTGTCCCCATACAACATACCTATTTTTTACGTGAATTATGAACTGTAAGGGCACTTCTGTAAAATTTAAAATGACTACGTATTACTGTAGCTCCCAATTATAAAAAGTTATAGAAAAATAAATCTAAAAATTAAAGGGTGCCCCATATTTGATGTAAATTTACTTATATGAGTCTATCTTTGGAACCGTTATAGACAAACAATTGCAAATTGGATAGAATGTCGATTGCTCTGGTTGTTATAGTAACTAGTATTGATATTAAAATTTACAAATTAAAGTGTACGCCTAAAGTTCATATAATTTGTTATATGTGGCCATACATTTGAATACTTGTAGACAGACGCTTGAAATTTACAACGAACCTGTTTTCGTAAGTCCGCTTTAACAAAAAGTATAAAACTCGGATTTTGAAGTTAAAGGAAACTTAAAAGGGACCTGAAACTTAAAAGGGACCTGGATGTATTGCTAAGCCCGCTCTATCAACGAGCTTATAACTTGAATTTTTAAATTAAAAGGTGTCCCATAATTGATTTAGATTTACTTATATGAGTCTATCTTTTGAACCGTTATAGACAAACGATTGCAAATTGGACAGAACGTCGAGTGGTGTGGCCGTTATAGTAACAAGTATTAATATTAAAAGTTATATATTAAAGGGTGCGCCAATAGTTCATTTAATTGGATGTATATGGCCATACTTTTAAACAATAGTAGACAGATGGTTTAATTTTACAAAGAACCTGTATTACTACCTCCTTTATAACTTGAAGCTTATAATATTAATTCATAAATTGAAGGGTGTTCCCAAAATTAATGTAATTTGGTATTAAATTAATTGGGTTGATTCCGCCAGTATATAATAAAGACAGATATCAAGGAATCTACCTGCATAATACTATTTAAATGGACAAAAAATTACCTAAACCCACCACCTTTTATTCTTAACACTATCTATTTTTAACACTATCTCTTCAGTTTTTATAAAAACGCGGCTTGAAAATGATGTTATCACATCGAAAGCGCTCGCCGAACATTCAAAGTACACAGCCAGTGACGACGGTTATTACCGAAAATTATAACAACAGTTTAATGTAATTTGTCCTATATGGCCGTATTTTTTGAACCGTTCTTTGCAAATACCTAAATTTTAGACAGAATTTCTACTACTTTGTTTGGAGGATGCATTTTGCCTCGAATAAAATGTTGATCAAAAGCAACACTCAACAAAGTCCTTCGGCGTATTCTACAAAAATAAAAAACCATTTGAAAATGTTTACCCAACCTTAATAGAAATTGAAGCAAGAACGAAGCTGACTATTTCTGGTGCCAAAACTTCTGCCATTAACCTGCCAGTAAAGGGAGTGTGTACATTTGGATACGAGCATATTAAAGAACCTACTTGCAACCACATAAACACAAAAAATAAAAATCTCCTTAAAAGGTACAGCCACGTGTATTCATGTGTTCTGCTTTTCAACTACTAATTGCGGCAACAAACAACCAATCCATATTCATGGTTTTTCGGAGTATCTATAGAAAAGTGAAGTAGCTTAATGCTTGTTGTACATTTTAAAAAAGTCATCGCAATTTTTTTGTGTTACTCGTATGTTCAGCGAGACCTGGGTACATGTTATACAATGCAACTGGTAAAAAGTTTTGTAAATATTTAACAAACTGTTAAGAAGCAAAAACAAAATAAAAAACTAACAACCAAACTGAATCAACTAAAAACCATACATATAGCAAAAATAAAAAATTAATATTTATAAAAAAATATTTCCACATACGATGCCAAGAACAACTTGTAACGAAAAAATAAAGTATGTGATAGATCTCCAAAACAGATACGGTGAAAGATTTTTTTCAGTTGTACAAAATTTTGCTTTTTTCTGCTTAATTTAGCAAAAACTTTTGGTGTAAATTAAAATAGTTATTCACAGTTAAGAAAACACAAGGGATAATTTTGTCTAAAGTTTTATTACAAAATTAAAATTAAACAAAGTTAATTTAAACAAGTTCTTTCAAGAATAATTTCAATAGCGAATTGAAATATTAAGTAAAAAATTGATAGACAACGCTTTTATGAACTTCATAGTTTTCCTAAAAATTCCGTTGCGTTTGGCAGCAAATGACGATGAGCTAAAGCTCTCATTAGGGGTTTATTTATGATGCCATTGGAGACAGTTGTAAGAACTTAGTTCTTTATTTTTCCAAGCCAGCTTTCATCCAACTTCTTATCATAGCGTATTTTTCCTTAGCCATCCGAATCTTCACTCCAGATGTTTCTAATATTTTGCTAATAGGCAAAAATACAGCCAAGTGGGACCAGCTTCGTACTTCTAACACACATGAGAACTTAACCGAAAACTAAGCATTTGCAACAATCGGAAGTTGCGATATTTATGTAAAAACATCGAGAAGGGAAAAAATAACAAAAGCTTTGAGCATAACAAAGGTTAAAATAAATATCTACAATATAGTACTGAAAGTTCGGTAAGTATACTTGGCTGTACTTTTCAGATGATAATTGTACCAAAAAAATTAATATTGTGTCAAATAACCCATCCCCGTTTCAAGTTTAAAAATGAGTGAAAACAGACTAATATAGTAAAAAACAGACTAATAAGTAACTTTGCAGAAAAGAAAAAAAAAATTATGAGCGCAATCGAAGTCTATTCCAACTATTTGAACTACTAAACAGATGAATCCAATGGCTGAAAAAACGTATTTTTTCGATATTATGTGCTACGTTGCATAGTTTAAAACAAGTAATATAAAATATACAATTTTATTTATTTATTTATTTAATTGTCTACGGAAATTTTAACCCTTGCAGACATTTTAATTTAAATACAACATGAAATTAGCTTAAATTAAACATACATACAATATTAAAAAACTTTAAATAACATAATCAATTGGCTTAAATTAAACATGCATGTAGCAATAAAAAATGTAACAAATAAAAGAAAAAAAACTGTACATAAATAAAAAATTAGTTGTTAAGATACATTAATATATTATTTCTAATTAAGCTTAGTGACAGATTTAAATCAATAAACTTATAATATTTATTAAAATCTGCACAAATTCTCCTAAAAGGGTCTGCGTTAGCATAATTAGCCCGAAAAAATTCTACCGCTAAAGGGATAAAATTACGTGTAGGGCGTTGTGGTACATTTAAAGTAATTCTGTTTATAAGTAAATGAGTGGATAAATCGCCACTAATCACGCCAAAAATGAAGGAAATATTTAGTACTGTTCTGCGACTCTTTAGAGTTGGTAGCTTAATAAGACAAAGTCTGGCTGAATAGGCAGGTAACTCGAGCAGGTTAGAGTTTAATCCACGGAGGCAAAAAAGCAGGAACTGTTTTTGAACAGATTCGAGAACATCTGAATATTTTTTATACATAGGGTCCCAAATTATGGATCCGTACTCCAGAATAGGCCTGACAAGCGACATATAAAGGCTTTTAGTAACGTATGGATCATTAAACTCTTTAGCCCAACGTTTTACAAATCCCAGTACACCTCTTGCTTTGTTTGCTGTCAAATTTATATGTGAGATAAAATTAAGTTTGGGGTCAAGTAACAATCCAAGATCTAATATTTTATCTACTTCTTCCAAATGATAGTCATCGATAAAATAGCGTGCAGGTATCGGTTTTTTCTAGAGAAGCACATATATTTACATTTCTTCAGATTTAGCTCCATAAGATTTATTTTACAACAATTGTGAAGCAAGTTAAGGTCAGCTTGCAGATGTTGCTGGTCTGTTACTTGACTGTAATTACGAAAAACTTTTACATCGTCGGCATACATCAAAATATTGGATGATTGAATGACATCAGGCAAGTCATTAATAAATAACGAAAATAGAAGCGGCCCAAGGTGGCTTCCCTGTGGAACCCCAGATACAACATCTATGCTTCTAGAGCAGGAGTTATTAAAGCGAACCATTTGTTTTCTGCTTGTTAGATAAGAGTATATCCATTTGACACTTAAATTAATTCCAATTTTTTCTTAAGAAGCATATGATTAACTTTATCAAATGCCTTGCTGAAATCGGTGTATATCACGTCAGTTTGTTGTTTCTGCAGAAACCCATGATGTATAATTGTTGAAAAATGTAAAAGATTTGTTATACTAGAGCATCTCTTTCGAAATCCATGCTGATGATGTGTTATTAAATTTGATGTATGAAAGCATAAATGTTCGGTGATAATTTTTTCAAATAATTTAGGTATAGTACTTAATTTTGCAATACCACGGTAATTTGAAACATCGGACTTGTTTCCTGATTTAAAAAAAGGGATGATAAAGGAATCCTTCCAGATTTCGGGAAAATTACCATATTTTATTGATGTATTAAACAAAATTTCTAAAGGGATAGCAATACTATCAGCGCAATTTATCAGAATATTGCTAGGAATTTTATCAGGTCCACTGTTATATGAGAATTTAAGAATTTTTAATTCCATGAAGATTGTTGATTTATTAATAAATGGTATATTAATTGATTGAGTTTTAGCGATGTTGAATAGATACTTGAAAGATTCATCGTATTTTGCATTTGAGTAAATTGTTGAAAAGAAATCGGCGAATAAATTGCTTATAATGATATCATCACTGGATTCCGTTAGATGAAACTTTAAAGCGGAAGGGAATCCATTCGTTTTCTTTTTGTGATTTACAAATTTGAAAAATGCCTTTGGATTACGTTTTAAGTTAATTCTCAATTTTTGTATATAAATATTATAAAATATTTTGTTAAGCGAGGAATATGTAGCGCGGCTAATGGAATACCTTACATAATCAGCAGAATCACCAGACAGTTTGAATTTTTTGTATAGTTTGTTCTTTCTATTTTTAGCGTACGATAATTGTTTATTATTCCAAGGAGGACCAACGTTTTGCTTGGTTATTGTTTTCGGAATACACAAGTCCATAAAAGAATAAATCTTATGGTAAAAGGCTTTAGTCATCTTACCTATATCGGTGCAATATAGAATGTTATTCCAGTTAGTATTCTTTAGGAGTTCATTTAATAAACAGTAATTAGTGTTCTTGAAAGAGTATGACTTTATACATAAAGGCACCACAGATTTATATGGAGTTGAAGCTAATAATTCGATAGTAGGATGGTAGATATCTTCAGGTGTTGATTAAAGTTTAGTTAAACAATATTTCGATTATATTACACAGAAAACAAATCTCTAGACTATAAGAAAACTACAAATGTGTCACATCAAAATTAGCATAAATTATCTGAAATGCGAGTACAACTTCTTTTACATTTCAACTAAACAAAACAAAAATATAAGTTTTATAGATTGAAATAAAAATTAATTTACTTATTCAATGTAATATTGTACATTGCATCTTGACTAACCATAGCTAGTGGTATTCTGCAAAATTCTTTTATGAGTCTTTTTTCTTTTAAAGTGTTTGTTTACTTAGGGATGAAACGATACGAGTAAATACAAGTAAATATCCTACTTTCCTCTCGATACCAAGTACTTTTAGCATTGATACTTTACCACCGAGTACCAAGTAGGTATCAGTAAAAAAGTACTCGTATCGGTCAAAAATACTCGCTGCATATTGACTTGAAGTTAATATTAAACGTGACTCCATACAGTCTTTATGAACTTGTATAGAGTTTTAGGTACTTTTTAATGGAGACCCAAGAGGGTCTCTAAATCTTTAAAAAACTTCTTCAACTGCAGAAATATTTAATTTTAAGTTCAGAGTTATGTCATTTTGAAATTCAAAATTTACAATAAACTTCGAAAATATACATGTTTTCTGGAAGTCGATCAATCCTTTCTATTAAAAATTTTTTTAAATATAGAAAACAACTTTCTTGTAAAATAACGTATCAGTTATATTTAAGATAGTCTTGTTTAGTTCAGTTTCAAATTTTGTGCAAAAATCTAGGCTGCCTATATTCAAAAACCAATTTTGTAAATATTTTTCCTCTTTAAATTTTTAATTTATTCATCAATATTTTTTATTAAAACTTTTGCTGTTGCCAAAGCCATATCTCATTTAATTTTAACAATTTTAATTTTTTGTCTTATTGTCTTTTCTTAAGGCGCCGTTACCCTCTGATTGTTAACTCCAAAATTAATATATACTTATATAAACTAGGCAAAAAATGTGGGTCGTACCATGGCGAAATTATGTACCAGATAGTGGCAATGGCGAATTTATTCATTTTCGCCGTTTCAGCAAACGTCAAACTTCATATAAAAATTGGACGCTGAGTTTTTGTGTATGGAGTTTGACATTTCCTGCAACGACAGCAATGAATAAATTCGCCACTGTCACTGCCTGGTAAGTATATCTTAATTTTAGTCTTTATAATTTTTGCAAAAAAAACCGACTTCAAAACAGATTTCATCTGTCTGCTTATAACGGTTCAAGAGTATGGCCACATAAATTAGATTACATTAACTATTGGGACACCCTCATATCTCCAAACTTTATACTTGTTCATTAGTTTGGCAATATACATCAAATTACAGCAACTATAGGCTCACCTATTATTTTCAAAATTCAAATTATATACTTGCTGTTGTAGTAGATTTAGCAATCAGGTTCTGTGTAAATTTCAACCGTCTGTCTAACGGTTCAACGGTTTGGCCATATACACCAGATTATATCAACTATTGTAAAACCCTTTAATTTATAATTTAAAGTTTTTATACTTCTTATTATATGACACAAAGTAGTGGCCATTTTGCCTAAAATTAAGGTGTTTGTATACAACGGTTCACAAAATACGGCAATATACAACAAATTACATTAATTTTTGGGAACACCCTTTATTTTCTAAATTCAAATTATAAGCTTCTTGTTATAGCGGACTTAGCAAAACATGTCTCTTGTAAATTTCAGCTGTTTGTCTATAACGGTTCATAGTTTCTAAATCCAAATTTTATACTTGTTGTAATAGCAATATCTGTGCTGTATTGTTATAAATTTCAATCGTCTGTCTACAATTGTTTAAAAGTATGGCCATATACATCAAATTTAATGAACTATTGGCGCACCCTTTAATTTATAATTTGTAATATTAATACTTGTTACTATAACGGCCATAGCAATCGACATTCTGTTCAATTTGCAGTTCAGCGGTTCAAAAGATAGGCCCATATAAGTAAATTTACATCAATTATGGGGGCACCCTTTAATCTTTAGATTTATTTTTGTATAATTATTTGTTTTTGGGAGCTATAGTCACAGTCATTTTGAATTTTACATAAGTGCGCTTAACACTTTACAATACACGTAAAAAATATGTATGTTGTATGGGGACACCCTTTAATTTTTTAAGATTATGAGCTGTTTTTAAAACGGGACCAATCTGTAAGCATAAGCTATCATATTACAAAAATATCGGTTTAGAAATGACTGAGTTTTAGAGGCACAAATATATAAAAAAGCAACATTCAGCCGAATTTATAACCTCCTTCTTTTTTTTGAAGTCGGTTAAAAACCAGAAATACGATTTTATGCTCAATAATTGAATAAAATATCGTAAAACATGTTAAAAGAAAATTTTATAAATTAAATGAAAAAATCCTTTTTATAAAAAGTTCAATGTGTCCATTAATTATTTACTCTTCTGTAGGAATAGCATGCAACATTCTCAAATCTCCCAGTTATTGGGAGCCATAGTAATATTATGAACTGTTTTTTAAACGGCATAATCTATCATATTACCAAAAATTTTCAAAATCGGTTCAGAAATGACTAAGTTTTGCAGGCACAAACATAAAAAAAGCAACATTCAGTCGAATTGCATAACCTTCTTCTTTTTTTGAAGTGGGTTAAAAATCAAAATTGTTAAAGTTAAATGAGATATGGCATCGACAGCAAAAAAAATTCTTAGCGGTTTAAAACGATTTGCGGTATTATTCGTAATACTGATATATTATTAGTGGTAATAGATCAGAGGAAATGTTTATAGCTCCAATAAGCATGCTGAATTGCTTAGATAAAGTTTTCGAAAAAATCGTGTTACAGAGAATAAATGAATACACCGAAACTAATAGTATAATACAAAAAGAGCAATTTGGTTTTCGAAAAGAACATTCAACTGTGCACCAAGGAAAGAGAATTGTAAACTTTATCTCAAATAACAAAAGTAACCGAAAAAATACTGAAATAGTGCTGTTAGATTTAGGAAAAGCCTTTGATTCTATATGGCACAATGGCTTAATTTTTAAACTCCATAAGTTTGGTTATCCAATTTATATACAAAAGATGGTACAAAATTTTCTGAATGAGAGATCCTTTGTAGTGAATATTGATGCTGAATACTCCACCCAGCGCAATATCCCTGCGGGAGTTCCCCAGGGCTCGGTGTTATCACCTGTTTTGTACTCAATATATACATCGGATTTTAAAATACTCAAAGATCAATCAGTTGCACTATATGCAGACGACACTGCCATCATAATAACAGGTAAAGTTTCAACGCTATAGTCAAAAGAATGAAAAAAGGTCTTTTACATGCTCAAAAATATTAAAAAAAATTGAAATTAAAATAAATGAAAACAAAACTCGAACAATAATATGCCCCTTCAATAAATCACCTAAAAGAACATCCTCAATACCACTATCTATAAAAGGAGTTGAAATTCCTCTCCTTGATACCATTAAATATTTTGGAATTGAATTAGATAAAAAACTGACCTTCAAACATCATGTTCTAAGAACCTGTGAAAAGGAAGAGCCCCTTTCCCATTATTAAGCCTAAGAAAACCTGAAGGAAAGAAAATACATTTGTATCCTATTTTTATTATCATAATCATCATCTTAAGTACACTAAAAAAGGTGAGCAAAATTGTTCCTAATCCTCGTATGCATTGAAATCACCTTTTATTAATATCTTATTTCTTTGCATGCCAATTAACAATTTGAAAAGCAATCAAAGAGATGTCTATTATACTTAACTTAGCTGCTGTATTGTATCAACCTTAAAGAGAATTTATAATACAAACCTAATGTATTCAAACGGTAAATAATTACCAAAAATATGATTTAAATGATGATTATAAAAAAACTCCAAAACCGAATAAAATATTTACGTACACTACGGCGAAAGCAGAACTTATGTAAAAATTGTAAAGTCTTAATTATTTATATATTATTTTTTTTATTACTTACTTTTTATATTTTTATACTTTTTGGTGGATGTATTAAAAACTTGTGCATGTTCACACCGTCCACAATTTTTGTAAACGGAAGCAAAAACACATGCAAATCAGTTATAGTCCTTTAAAATTATTTTCATTAACAATAGGAAGTTTTTTAGTTTTTTTATAATTTTATTTCATTTAAATTTTGCTTTTTCGAATCGAAATAAAATCATAAAACCTCAGATTTAAAATAAAATTTAAGTTTCTGGTCGGGGGAAAATATATGGATCTAAATTGTTTATGTGTTGTGTTTATAAGGAATTTTGACACAATCGAAACTAAATACTTCTATTTATAATTTGTTGCAATTTGTTGCTTTTTTAACCGAAGTCCAAACAAGAAAGAGGTTATCAGCTCGACTGAATGTAGCATTTTTTACATTTGTGCCTCAATTACTTAGTCATTTCTGGTCCGATTTTGAAAACTTCTTTTTTGATTTTGAAAACTCCTTTTTCTTAAAAATTAAAGGATGTCCCAATACAACATAAATGTTTTTTACGTACAGTTAGGAGCAAAAATGTAACATGAGTTATTATGTTCTGAAATAAAGCTTGATAGTTTTAAAATAAGAAGACGCACAACTAAATTATTTTAACTTATTTTATTTATTAAACTTTCTGCAAAATATAACACAAACATAATTTTTTATATTACAAATTTGTAAAACAAAATGCGTATGTAACCAGTACCTCGTTTCTGTATTTCTCGAATCGTAAAAGTTTTCACATGAAACAACTAAATTTTTAGAAAAACGATGTAAATTGAAACAAAAAATGGGTTTTCTCACACAAATGTTTCTGTATCTTTAAAATGCGAGAACTATATGTCATTTAAGTTATTTTCCAACAGTTATTGGAAGTATGCGAGAAAAAGTGTTTCTGTACCAATATTTTGTGAAAAGTTTTACGCAAGAACTGTCAAAACAACTCACATTTAAAAACAGTGCGAAAACAAGTAAGATTAAAAATATATTTTTAAATTTGTGTAAACATGGAGTCTAATTCAGACGAAAAGGTAAAAAGCAATTTAACTCAAAAATAAAAAAGTATTATCAATAAGTATTCATGCGTTTATTTATGTTTTATATCTTTTTATTTACAAAATTGAAAATTTAATATTATTTCGCCGATCATTCTGTTCAGCTATTAATAAGGTCGCACTATACATTTTTTTCGCTATATTATTTAAAACTTATTTTATTTATTAACTTTTATATTGTTTGATAATTTATTTCTTTATTTTGACGTTTTGTTTTTATTTGACACTAGTACTGGAATTATTCCAGTAAAAACAGAATCAATGTTGTCTGTTTTCGCATTAAGAACTAGAAACACTTTTTACTCGCAAATCGAGAAACGATGAAATTTTTTGTTTCACACTTGATGTGAAAACTTTTACGATGCGAGAAATACAGAAACGAGGTACAGATTTATTCAAAAGTTACACTTTTGCACCCAGCAATATTTGTATGGTAATTAAAGCGCGACGTTTTAGTTTTTAATATTTTGTCCACAAACCTTTTGCTTTTTCAAGCTCTTTTAGTCGGTTGGGCATACTATTGCAAAAATTTGCCACCATCTCGTTCGGAATAGACTCCCAACAGTCTTTCACACGGCTCCATAACTCGTTAACACCATTTGAAGGTTCCGGATACTTGGCTAACTTTGTTTTGATGTAACTCCAAAAGTTTTCAATCGGATTCATATCCGGTGACTGCGGGGCCATTTTAAAACAGAAAATGGTTGACTTTGTAGCCAAGTTTTTACTATTTTAGCCGTGTGCTTTGGGTCGTTATCTTGCTGAAACACAACGTTTTTAGGAGAAAGACCCGTTTTTTCAATAGCAGCTGGTAAATTATTTTGCAAAATTGAAAGATATTGTTCCTTTTTAATATAATACCATCAATTTTAACAAGAGGACCCACTCCATTTTTCGTGATACAACCCCAAACCATTATTGAACCACCACCGTGTTTCATTGTTTGTCGGACCTGATTATAGGTTATGGTGTTTGGGTCCTTAGTCCAGTACCACGAGCGCCCATCTGACTCAAAACGGTTAATTTTCGTTTCATCAGACCAAATCACCTGAAAAATAAAAAAAATAAAAAAAAATTTAATTTTGTTGTTGATGTATATGGTAATCGATATGGAATACAAAACACCTATTTTTGTCTGTATGTCTGTCTTTCTTTCTGTCCGTCTGTCTGTGTTCGCATAACATCAAAAATGTTGGATTTTAATAAAAAATTTTGAGGAGGTCGATTCGAAACTTGGTCCAAAAACAATGTTTTGTTCCCAAAAATAAGCCACTTCGTAGAGAAAATAAAGATAAAAATATGAAAGCTCCCAACTTTACTGGTATAATGGTACCAAAACCGTTATCAAAACATTTTATTTTTGTAGATGAAAAATTTTTAACACTGTTTACAAAGCTCTACAATAAATATTTAAAAAATTCTAAATTTTAAAAAATATTTAAGGAAATTAGAACAAAAGTCGTGGGTAGAGTTGTGTCGTTTGCGAGTCGTGTTTGTGCTTTCATACTGAAAGGTTGTGTTTTAAAATAAAATAAAAATTGTATAAATATTAAAACAAGTGCGTATAGACACTTTGAAAATTTTATTGAATATTTCATTCGAAAAATCAATTACTTGAGAAGCCTATAGAAGGCAAACAAGTACTTTTTACAACAAGTTGAAAAAATAAACATTTTTATTAAAAAAAATTTTTTTTAATTATTTGAGCCCCTCGGGCACATAACAATTAAAATGGATTCGTCACCTATAGACGAAGAAGAAGCTTCCACCTCTGGGAAAAAGAGGAAAATTCCGGGTGGGGAAGCAGCAACAGCTGATGGAAATTCAGATTTTGAGGCATTAGTCAAGCTTAATGCGAAGCTAATGGAAAAATTGGATGATGCAGGGCGAAAAATTGGTCTTCTCGTTCATGAGAATGAATCATTGAAGAAGAGAATAGAGTGTGTCATCAAGCGTCAAGAAAATTTTGCTGAGGACGTTAGTATTTCTTCGCTAGAGGAGGCGGAAGAAGTGCGTGCCACAGTGACAAAAAAGGCAACAACAAGCAGCAGGGTGGTAATGGGGCCATGTCCAGTAAAAGGTGTAAAATCCAATGTGATGAAATCAAGAGATGGGGATACTTTCAAAGGGCAAGCTGTATCATCAAATAAACCTGGAAGTAAGTTTGTTCCGGTTAATACTACTTATGACTTGGACGTTAAAAAGATGATTGGTGTTATAGATAGTAGTTTGGGTCACAAAAATTTTAATGTTAAAATTTTAGGTAGGAATGTTACCAATATAGAGGTCTGCACTCTGGAGGATTTCCAGAAAGTTAAGGCTTTGCTAGAGGTTGAGAAGGTAAATTTTTATACCTTTACCCCCAAGAGTCTTCGGCCTTTCACACTTGTAGTGGAAGGCCTTCCAGATTCTTTTGAGTCTGAGGAGATTGCGGCTTATTTGAACGGTCTTCAGATGGACATCAATATTGTTGGTCTGATTAGGTTGGGCGGTGATAAATGGATTGTCAGGTTAGACAGAAAATCTGATATTGGAAAATTTTATGACATTAGGTACATTTTACGTTGTAAGGTGAGCATTAGGAAGTTTAGGCGTACTGGCATAACGCAGTGCTTTAACTGTCAGCGCTATGGCCACGTAAGTACGAATTGTCGGATGCCGTATAGGTGTGTGAAATGCGGAGGGTCTCATGGCCCGGGCAAATGCCAAGTGCCACCTAAGGGGGAAAATAATCAGGAGACATTGATTACCGATCCTGTTACTGGTCAGGTCTCCCGTATAGTGGGTATGCCAGTAAAATGTGTTGTCTGTGGTACTGAAGGCCATGTGGCCTGCTCAAAGTTGTGTCCGAGGAGGGTTGATCTCATCCGTAAGATGGAATTAAAAAAAGCCTCCAGGGGCGGAAATCGTCCAATAAGTCAATCTTTTGAGCAAAGTCAGGTTAAGGCGGGGCTTTCTTATGCTGCAGCAGTTGCAGCCAATGATCGGTCAATTCGGGAGGCGCCTCAGGCTACACCTAACAGAGTTTCGGGCAAAACCGAAGTCACGCTGACTACTGCTATGGCACAGTACGACAAAATTGACAAAGACTGCCAACGTTTCTTCGGTGGAGGGCTGCTGAAATGTTTAGGTAAGATTGGTGGTTTCGCTACTCAGTACAGTAAACTTGATTGTGACGAGGACAGATCACGTGCTTTACTTGGACTGTTAATGACTTTACGACAGGATGGATAATTTTTTCAAAATTATTTTTATAAACGTTAATTCAATTGTATCAAGACACAAGAGACACTACTTAAGTTTGTTCTTAGGTAGACATAAACCGGACGTACTATTGGTGGCTGAGACCTGTCTGAGTTCTCGTCACATACTGGACATCACTGGGTACAAAAATTTTAGACGTGACCGTCAGGCTGGACGTGGGGGTGGAGTGGCTGTCCTCATTAGGGATGCCTTGCGTTGTGAAGAGATAATTCTCAATACAGGGTGTATTGAGAACGCAGCTGTGCGTATTCAGAGGGCAAATGCTGATGACTTAATTGTTATTTCGATGTACCTCAGGCCGCAATCCCCTTTCACTTCTTCAGATTTTGAAGCAGTGCAGGGGCTTTCACGACACTGCAGCGTTGTAATTGGTGCAGATCTCAATGCAAGGCATCCGTATTGGGGAGATCCTCATACAAATGTTAGTGGACGAAATCTGCGTGAGTTTTTGCTTTCCAGTCCGGACTTAGACATTTGGCAAACTGACGGACCAAGTAGGATAAATACTCATGTATCATCCTACATTGACTTTTTTCTGGCGACTGTGGACATAAATACTGCCGGCCGACTCAGGACGCTGGATTATGAATCCGACCACAAAGCTGTGGAGATTGTGTTTCTTACGGATCCCTGCTTAACGGTCCAATGGCCTACAAGATATGACTTGGACAAATTAAACAGACGGGCTTTTTTGCGAAGACTATCCGCCAATCTTGCCACATGTTGTCTTCCACTTGACAGGAATGTGACTCAGACGGAAATTGACATCTGCGTGGATGAAATGGGGCGGGCGTTTAAGGATGCTATGGAGCATTCAATCCCCAAAGTTTCCGCAGGAAGAAGAGGCTTGTTGAAGCTTCCGCCAAGAATACTCCATTGCCGAAAAGAAACGACTGAGACGAACATTGTATAGATGTGAAGACCCAGGTAGACGTAACATTTTGAAAGCGGACTTACGGAACATTGACCGAATAATACAGGGTGCCATAGCTGTTTTTGAACGCGAGCATTGGGCGGACTTTTTAAAAAGCGTACGACTTATTAACCAGACATTTAGAAAAGTAAAGGCGGCTGCAGGTTTGAATTCTCGACCCTAAGTTCGAAGTTTAGTTGATAGTGATGGCGTAATCATTTCCGATAACACTGGTATGTCCAATCTGCTCGCGGGCCGTTTCTTCCAGGTAAGTCCTGGTCAAGCGGCGCGTGCAGATCCATTCAGTGTGAGGGTTCGAGAATTAGTGTCCACTTTAGACAGGACGACGCCTTTGACTGTTTTCGGAAGGACTTTGACAGCTGATGCACGATTTATTGACTCTAGTAGGAACTTTACCAGACTTGGTTTTACTGATGAAGTCGCAGTAGGTAATGCTCTAAAGCGGAGGGCTAACAAGAGGTCTAGTGGTATAGATGGTATATCTGATTTTGTATTGAAGAAGACGTACATTGTGGCTTGGCGGTTTCTTGCAATCGTATTTAATCACTGCTTTAATATAGGGTATTTCCCAAAAGCATGGAAGGCTGCCCTGGTGGTTCCTATACTAAAACCGAAAGCGAATCCTCATGAGAGTGGAAGCTATAGACCCATATCCCTATTATCGGCCTTTGGAAAGCTATTTGAATATTTTCTCCTGGCAAAAATTAATGACGTTATTACTGACAATGACATTTTAAAAGATTATCAATTTGGGTTTAGGAGCGGACTTTCGACGACACACGCACTTGTTGTACTTACGGACTATATTGCCAGGGGTCTGAATAGGAGATGCCCTACTATTGCTGTAAGTTTGGATTTTGCCAAGGCCTTTGATACCGTTTGGCATGATGGCCTCATTTATAAATTGATGAGTATGGGCTTTGGCATGGGCATCTCCCGTATGATTGATAGCTTTCTAAGGGAGCGCTCTTTTAGGGTTCGTATTGGAGATGTCCTCTCTCATGAGGGTTCGATTTGTGCAGGAGTGCCACAGGGATCATTGCTGGGCCCAGTTTTGTACAATATCTTCATATCAGATATACCTCCACCCCCCCATGGAGATCTCTTGTTGGTCTATGCTGACGACATCCTTATTGCTTTTTCAGGAGCAAGGGCAAGAACTGTTAACGAGCGAGTCAATCAATATTTGACAGCACTGACGGACTATTTCAATAGGTGGAGCCTCAACTTGAACATTCATAAGACTGACGCTATGATGTTCAAAGGAAGGCGGAAATACATATACCCGAATTGCCGATCCTTCAGACCGTGTTTGCGAATTGGTAGTGAGATAATCAGGACTTCGGATAGGTTAAAGTACCTTGGTGTCACCTTCCATGAAAACTTTGAGTTTTATCGGCATATCGATAACGTGCTTGAGCGCACCAAGAGGGCTTACTGCGCGTATCAGGGCGTGCTAAAGCGCAGAGGTGGACTCGATACAAGAGTACGCCTTTTGGTGTACCGCCAGATCATACGTCCTCTCATCTCTTACGCATTTCCAGCTTGGTTTAGAATTTCTTCTGCCCAGATGGAGAGACTTAGGAGATGGGAGAGGCGGATCTTAGTTGCGTGCCTGGGTTTGAGACCGTATATAGGGCGTAACGGAGAGTTCCGTAGGCCCTCTTGTAGCTCTATATACAGTGCGGTGGATTTTAGTCGAATAGACTCGTTTATGGTCGAGAAAGCTTTGAAGTTCATGGAAGGTGCACGTTCCATAGACAACAGTTTGGTGAGAGAATGTTTTTCTCGAGCCTCGAGTCTGTAGACCGTTCAGGCAGCAAAGTATCTCTCTCCTGTGGACTTGCTGACCCTTGGGGGAGCTGGTCTTCTGTACGAGGGTGCAGACCTTCTATTTTACCATAGAAGACTAAATACATTAAACATTGTTAACAAGGTGTATAACACTGCACAGTAACTTATTTTTTATTTTTGTTTTGTTTTGTTCCATTAGTGTGTAAGTAGTTTTAAGTTTATTATCTTTTTTAAAAAATTTTAATTGTGTCCCCTTTTCTTCCTTTTTTGGGGAATTTCCTTAACATTTATTTAATTTTTTCTTGATGGCTGTATTGAAATGTACATTTTTGTTTAGTTATTGTAACAATCCTTGAAAAATACTGTAGTATGTAAGGAATTTTTTGAATCTATTGTTAGTTTAAGTTTCTTTTTTATAATGAATTTTTTGGAAAATAAATAATCAATCAATCAATCAATCAATTGTGTCGTTTGCGAACGCACGGGTTAAATTGAACGAATCAATCAAAAGAACGGAATGATCCGGTCATTTAACTGAGGTCTTTTCGTTCAATAGTGTACGGGTTAAATTGAACGAATGACTTACGTGAACGAAATGAGCCAGATATTTAACCGGCTCCTTTCGTTCAATAGTGTACGGTATATAAAATGGTGTACGAATCACTTTCGTTCAGTTGTTTCTTCTCTTCTTTTTTAAGCCACGTTCTTTTATTTCAGGTTATTTTATGTGTATTAAAAGGAGTTTCTTTATATGTACATATACATACGTGTGTAACTTCATATATCCTTTCTGTTTCAACTAACAGTCTTTTAAAAAACATTTTTTTTTAATATAGTCTTTCTGTTTTAATGGAAAATTGGTAATATTTAAAAAAACTAAAGAAATAGCAAAGCTACAGCCCATAACATTTTTAAGCAATTTAGTTTTATTTGTTTTTACGAATAATAATTATTTTTTTCTTTTTTTTTTGTGAAAAAGAAACTTTTTGACCTTTCTTTTTTGTTGTTAAATATCTAGTTTTTTTTAATTTTGTTTTTTCTTCATAAAAAATCAATATATATGTCTCCTGAGAACCTATAGAAAATTTTATTATAGTGTTATCTATGTGCCAAGGTAGGAAACTGGAAAAAAAATTATTAATAATAAGTTTGGGGTTAGAAATGAATATTGGAGAAATTACAAACGGAATAACAAACTTAGATGTACCTTTTTTCCACTGTTTGTGGTGAACGGTATAAAAATACATATACACAAATCTTTGGAGTGATGATTGTGGTTATAAAATTTTATTTAATGGATATTTTATTTTTTACAGAAAACCTAAAGTTTTAAACGTCTTATTTTGGAGCTTCAATAGAATGTGATAGTGTGAGAGTGCTTTATAAATTTTTCCAGCATTTGTAAAAACAAAGTATTTCAGGAGAAGGTTTTCCACATCATATAATTTGAGCGATTTTACAAAAACGCCTCTATTGATCAAAGCAGGTGCAATATGTTCATATAATTTTCATCTTGTGCAAAAATTGCAGATGTTATTCACTTTTCTATCACTTCATTCTTTCTGTTTCTATTTTTTCGCAAGAAGAATCCTTTCTCTTTTTGAAAAATAAAGGTGCAAAAAATGAATGCCATACAACGGATAAAATTATTTTTTATGTCTTGTTAGGAGCGAGCATTTCTAATACTATCGTAAAATAATTTAAGATGACATAACACGTTTGTTTAAACAAATATTAGACATTAAAAAATTATTAAGAAATTTTATAAGTTTCAAATCAATGCCATGAAATGTAACATAACTAATCATAAGTACAAAGCAAAATCAATGTTGAGTAGCACACACTGCAAATTTAGTACTTTCCAATTGTCAAATAAAAACATCTTCGTTTTGTCTTTAAAAAAGAGAAACCGAGGGTTCCTGAAAACAAAATGAATTCACTTCTTTTTTACTACTTGCCTTTTCAACAACTCGTGTAGCAACTAAACATTGGTTCTGCTTACATATTTTATTCCTGAAAAATTTAACATTTATACATATTTTATAAAAATCTACACATTTATTATTGAAAAATTGCACTTAGCTTGGTAAGCAACCAAATTTCTGAATTGTACAATAAATTTACATAATTACACATGTACATACATATATTGAAAAGAAACTAATTGCCTTTATATTTTATCTTTACTCAACCTATAATAATTATTCAACATTGAATAATTATTGTTCTACTTTTCAACCCTAATTATTGAGAAATTTTTCTAAGAACTTTCAAACAACCATCGGATTTGCAAGAAAGAGTCTCTGGTGTCCACCATATACCAGCCCTAATACAAATCTCTCAATAATTCCCAATTTTATACATGGTCCTTCGAGCCGGAATTTGAGCAAAAGAAGTACATACTACCTAAACTAGAGAAAAAGGAAAAACAAGTGAAAAAACCAATTAATACGTTTTATTATGAATATAAAATAAGTGAGTTGTTTTTACATAAATTTTATTGTTTAACACAACAGCAAACCTTACAAATTGTTATTATATGAAATACTAACAAATGAAAAGCAAAAACAAAGCTAATACAACATACCAAGCTAGAGAAAAAGGAAAAATATAGATAAAGGTTAAAAACAAACAAAAACCAATAAAATTTCTAGTGATAGAGTTAAATAAAAAATTAATAAAACCACCACTTCAAAATTAAATACATACTCATAATTAAAATTTTATATTTAAAAGAATATAATACAGAAAATACAAAAAAACCTAACGGGAAAAAGTTAGACCAAAAAAAAGAAGCGGGACATTTTTAATATTATCATACGAGTATACACATAACTAAAATCTGGAAAAATTGCATACAAAATAACAAAAACAACTTGTAAAAAAAAAAGCGGGACATTTTTAAATTGTACATACAATCTGTATACACAACAAAAAGCTTAAAAAACATTGCACACAAAATAACACAAACCACTTGTTAACAAAAAAAAAAACAATAATCAGTTACATATACACATTTTATCATAATAACAAAAAAGTGAATATCAGTTTACGTAGATTTGCAAAATCTTTCTGTTATTTTTTTTCATGGTACACAAAAAAAATCCTCTGTTTAGTGTTTCAATTTTAACAGAGTAATTCTCTTAAACTTAAAAAAAAATTACAGTCCACAATCGCCAAAGCAAAAGAGAATAAAGTTTAAAATTAAAGGCAAGCAAAGCAAAGAGTTTATTAATGAGAATCTACAAATAGTACGTAAATAAAAACCTAAAAACAAAAAAAAATCTTATTTAAAGCTTTTTTATTTTTACTTTATTCTACTTCATACAATCGCATATATACATAACAAAACAAGAGAATATTTTAAAGTTGAAAGCTGAAAGTTATACCAGAGCTGGAAAATTTAGTGCCATAGGAATTTGGTTCGTACATAAATTAAAATTTTTCTTATTTATTTTCTTTTTTTTAATTGAGTAATTATAAAAAAGGAAGGACAATTTAAATTTAATAAAATTTAAACATTAATTTAAAATATAAATACTTACCAACTATAAAAAACAAAAACTGAATTTATAAACTAAACAACAACAAAAAAAGGGAAAAAATAAATTTTTTATAATAACACATTTGTATGAAAATTCTTTCACCCACACAGTTTATTATAAATTTTTTAAAAATAATATTTGGTACAACAAATATACATCTACGCATGTTTCGTGTGTGCTTTACGGAGATTTAACGAGGTCAGTATTGCCATTGATCTTAAGTTTTCAAATACTTTACATAACATAATTTCTATAAAAAAAACTAAAAAATATAAACAGAAATAAATTTCTATTTCAAAATTCTTACTATTGCTCTGTTTATCTATTATACAATTTCAATTTCTCAAATTAGGGATACATTTTACGTTAGCTTCTACATTCACGTTTAAACTAGAAAACACATCTAGTGCTATACTCTTAGCCCCTTACTCTCATAATTGATTTTACTAGCTAATTTTACATGAATTATCCAATTGTTGGAAATTGAATAGCAAATCTCGTATATTAGATAAACAGTTTCTGAAAACCCTTAATTATCCCTAAATTTTAAAGATGCCAAATACATCTCCCTCTGATCATAATTCCTCTCCAAAAGATCACTTCAAGTTTGACTCTAAACGCTTAATTAAAATTTGTGAGGAATTTGACAGGACCCCAGTGGAAGATCAAAGCGAAACTATTCTCGAGTTCAAGTTAAAGGACTTGGATCAAAGATGGGCCAAAATAAACGCTTCATACGAGAAAGTTATGTTATCCAGGCGCACCGAGATAACACCCGAATTAAGACGGGAATCCACTGAACACTTTGAGGCTTGTACAGAAGCATATTACCTCTGCTCATCCCGGATTCAGGATTTGTTGAAAATATTGCGGTTGCATAACCAGGGTAACATTAGAATCAAAACAACTTCTCGTTACTCCACACATCAGCACTCTCCTGGCCAAAACTGTGTTCAAGAAAATTTAAGTTCCTTTTCGAAATTTTCTCCCGCCACAAAGTTATATCACCTCAAAAATAAAACAAGTGGTGAACAGGGATTACTCGTTATCCCCGTTTCCATGATAAAAGTGATCTTTCGTGCAATGCGTTCAAGTCTCGATATGGGGGAGAACGTATTTATCCTTTCGCTGAAAGTCCCGTTCCAATAAAAAATCCCCCTGAAAAGCAATTGAAAGGAAAGTCTGAGCTAAACTCATTAAATACAAACATACTTTCCTCGCGCTCCATAACAATTACAAGAGAGGATAGTGAAACCTCGTGCAATGTCTCAGCATACTCTAAGAACAAAAGTCCAGTTAACAACTGTATAGAAAGTCTTAAATTGCCTGATCATCCTTCAGATATTGTACACAACAAAAGTTTGTCGCCTACAATTCAGAATATCAACAATTCTTTATTCCAAAATGCTCCCATTAGAATAGTAGTAACTCCTCCCCTTAAAGCGTTAGGGCCGAATGACGGTTCGGTTCAAAGCAGCAGCAACTCTAAATTGCCTCCTTCTTCTTTTGCTGCGTCGCACAACATGCCGGGTTTAAAGATAGCTACAAACTGTGTCGCCACTAATTTGAATTTGTCAACGAAGAATCAGGGTGGTTATGATAGATCACCCGTGTTTATACCCACTGACGGATCTCTGTGCACCACCAATAAATCGATTCGGAATGTACGGCCGACGATACAAATCTCTAGTTCTGTTCATCAAACCCATGATGAAATGACAGTTGTTAAAGCGAGACTGATGGTTTTTACTCAAAATATCTTCTATTGTGGGGAATATAAGTGCTTAGTTGGCTCCCAAACTTTTTTTAGCAAAAGCTCGCTAAAAATTGTAGAACATTTTATGGATGAAAATCTAATATTAAATGTTAATATGCATTTACCGCAATCTGATCTCCCATACAATAATCGGTACCCCATAATACTGCACGGCATTACTGGATTATGCAAACCCAATCTAGCCCATCTTCGCAAACTTCTTTTTCATGCGGAATGTAGATTAATGTGTAAAATGGCCCAAACGGAATTTTATATGTTTAGACTCAAACCCCGAGTCAAGAATAATTTTCGCCACTATAAAACTATTATAATTTACAAGATAAAATTATTTATGCAGATAATGGCACCCCATCCACCTCAAATATGTAATTGGTGGTTACTCTTTCAGCTCAAAATACCACCCTTACGCAGATCCAGTTTCATTAAGGCATACGTTAGTGTCTTCATTTGCTTTGTCACAAAAGCGGTGCAATTAGAAGTTTGCTCAGACCCTTCCTCGGCTGCGTCTCAAGCGGCACTTGCTCGATTCCTTGGGAGGCGCGGCCTACCCCAAGGGGTAATATCTGATAATGCAGAAACTTGTTGCGCGCTAGTAAAATACTCGAATGTATTCCAAAGTCTCGTCCTATTTTTGCGTTTTCAGAAGATCCTGAAGATTTAACCCTAACACTCAGCCATTTTATAAAAGAATCTCCCTTATTGGCACTCAACTCAACTCTCATTAATAAGAAAACATTTTTTACACAACTCCAACATTTTAACTATTGTTAATTTATATTTTCTAGTTATAATTTTCCTATACCCAACTCTATATCTCATGATTACTAATATATACGCTTTGCCTTTTGTTTTCTTATTGTTTTTCTTTAGAGCCACCATGAAATCCCGTTTACGTCATCGCAATCCAAAAATTTTTATGTGCATGGTTTGTAAAGAATACCATGCAATACGATTTTGCAAGCAGTTTTTAAGAATGAATATCAAGAAGAGGCAAGAAACTGTCGAAAGACATCATTATTGTGTCAATTGTCTTGCCAGAAGCCATACCATCAGGTCTTGCTCCTCCATGGAAACTTGCAAAAAATGTGATCGTTTGCATCACACCTTGCTCCATCCAAGAGACCAAAACCGGAAAAATGTCCAATCCCGTATTACTAAGAAGATTAATTACCAGAAACCAAAACAGCAACAACCAACTGCCAAACAAAGTCCACAACAATCAACCAAACAACGTAGCTCCAATCTGTCTACAGGTCCTGACACCAAGATTCTGGCAGAAGCAATAAAATCCTTAGCGCAAGTTCTTTGTGCTACTGATACGTCACTAGTTGCCTAACGACGAGGCCGGCGGCATGTCTAAACAAATATTAGACATTAAAAAATTATTAAGAAATTTTATAAGTTTCAAATCAATGCCATGAAATGTAACATAACTAATCATAAGTACAAAGCAAAATCAATGTTGAGTAGCACACACTGCAAATTTAGCACTTTCCAATTGTCAAATAAAAACATCTTCGTTTTTTCTTTAAAAAAGAGAAACCGAGGGTTCCTGAAAACAAAATGAATTCACTTCCTTTTTACTACTTGCCTTTTCAACAACTCGTGTAGCAACTAAACATTGGTTCTGCTTACATATTTTATTCCTGAAAAATTTAACATTTATACATATTTTATAAAAATCTACACATTTATTATTGAAAAATTGCACTTAGCTTGGTAAGCAACCAAATTTCTGAATTGTACAATAAATTTACATAATTACACATGTACATACATATATTGAAAAGAAACTAATTGCCTTTATATTTTATCTTTACTCAACCTATAATAATTATTCAACATTGAATAATTATTGTTCTACTTTTCAACCCTAATTATTGAGAAATTTTTCTAAGAACTTTCAAACAACCATCGGATTTGCAAGAAAGAGTCTCTGGTGTCCACCATATACCAGCCCTAATACAAATCTCTCAATAATTCCCAATTTTATACAACGTTTATAAAGAATTGCTGAATATATCGAATGGAATCGTCCACAGGTCGCTTGTTGAAATGTTTTTGCGGACTTTTGCAAAGTTTTTTAATTCTATGAATAAACATGGCTAAATTATGCGTAATAGCGGGTATCACGGTGCGCAAAATCTATACTGCTATGACAACATTAATGACATCAAAGATGCAGTTATCCAAGTGATGAAGTATACTTAAAACTTATTCAAAGTATATCAAATCCAATTTTTGACCTTATGTCCCAAAATACCGCCCAACAACTAATGTTTAAAACTGTTTGGCTTTAGTCCTTTTCAAAAAAATTATAGATATTTGCAGCTGTCTTGTTTTCGCAGTTTGTAAAACACAAATAAAAATATGTTTATTACAATCCTAAATAATTTTTAACGCTTCTTAAGATGGCATTATAAAAAATCTCTAAGAAGATGTGCGAAATGCGTGTATTAATATATTGTCAACCGATTTAAAAATGTTCTATGTTTCGTAAAATCTTCAAAACAGCTAGGCTTGACTGAACGGCAAATGATTGCTTGCTTTGAAAAGCCTTCCCATTTCTAAGGATTTGAAGGATAATTGTGTGGAAAAACTTTAATTCATTCAAATTTGCTCTTAGTATTTCTTTCAATTAGGATGCATACTTTAGAGCATAAAATGTAAAATAAAATAAACATATTGCAACTAATTCATGCGCTATCACGAATACGAATTTTACTATTAAAAATCTGCTTGCGCACTGGCAGTGCTCACAGGCAAAGTTTGACCGTCTAATAGCCGCTTTACAGCAAGCACGCACCTCTACTAACGCAGCCGTTTAAGTTACTCAACTTCGATAATTGTCGTATTATTCTATACACACACCACTGCTGTTAGTTACTTATTTAACTGTGTTTTTTACCATGCGCATACGGACTACAACAGCACTGTTGTTTTTAAATATGTAGAAGTTGTCAGAACTTTTTTGTAAAAATGTTAATAATAAAGAGAAGTGAGAAAACCAAATATTAATACTTAATATATTCAGATATTATTATTTAATTTACTTGTCACATCTTTAAAAGTTTCCTAACTTAGCACTAGTCCGCAATCTCCTTTTTCCAAAACATTTTTAAAAATATTTTTGATTCTGAAAATATTTATTTACAATATTGTGCGCTCTTTATTCCTCCGAGGAGTTAGTGAACCACTTGATATTTTAAAAATATATGTAACTAAAAACTTTTCTTTTTGCTTTTCCATTCATGTTATTCACAACACTACACAGATATTCTGATATTTATTTTTATCTAAAATTTTTGCTTCAATTTTGTATAATGATTACTTTTTTACAACGTAATTAATACCTTAAATTAGTAATAGTTTTTTTTTACATTACTCAACTTTACTATTCTCACCAATACAACTATATCTTTATTTAAGGACATTACAGATATAGATGTTACTTCTGGAAGTTTTATCTGATTCTACACTTCATTCGGCATTAAGTCCTATAAAAAGCAAGTCATTATAGTTTGTTCATTTTGGTTATGTTTTTTATATACAAATAAATACACACAGATATTTTTTACGTTGTATGTTTGTTCGATTTAATACAGACGTGTTTTCTTTTCCTGGCTATGCCAATATATCACTGCCGTCAAATAAGATTATGAAGATGAGTCTTACATTAAGGATCGATTTTAGATGATTTTTTATTTAAAAATCATGAACAAACAAAATTTAGTGATGTGTACGAGTATATACTTTAAAATCAGGATCTTATGGTTGGGTTAACTGCATTTTAATACTTCAATTGGCTGTTTGGTGGGACACTGCAATTTAAAATTGCAAAATTATTTTTTTTTTAAGCAAAAATTTTACAATAATCATTTGATTCTGGTTGCTGCTTTTAGTTTCTATGAAGGGAATGATGATTATTTTTCTATATGCAAAGAGATGGTGTATATGGGCTTACTTTAGAAATGCTAACAGAAAGTTCGTACTGCAGACTTTAATAATTTAATGGCTAGTCGTTTAAATGCTAATAATCGTTTCGGAATGAAGTTTAACCAATATTTAACTAAATAAACATTTAAAGCTACGACTGTGTGAAATTATAATTTAACCTAAAAAATGCCAATGATGATTGATTATAATTGTAAGTTTGTTTGTGTTTATTTAGGTGCGTCAATCGCGGCTAAGTGGATAAACCGGAAATAATAAAATTTGAAACACGGGTAGATGTTTGTATGCATAGTGCAATAGGGTGTTTAAATTTTCGAATAGAGGAGCATGAGGGGAGAAAAGGAAAGCGGGCATTATTGTGTCTGAATCGATTTTAATGAAGTTTCCCCTAATCGATTATAAAGAAAATTCCATAGGAATTAGATAAAAGAAAAAGGGAAAAACGGAAAATCGCGGCTGTACTGATTTAAATAAAATTAAAAATATAGTTGCTTATGTAGGGGCACACTATTACCTATTTATTTTGAGAAAAAGAAAGGAATAGGAAGGAGACAAGCCGCAGTTTTATGCATCTCATTCGATGTAAAAGAAATTTGAAATATGTATGAAAGTATATTTTATCACTTTCAGAAAATAAATTTTTAGTAAAATTCTCATTAAAAGACAATTCGAAAATTAAACACCGACGGTCAGATACAAGGGCCGCAGAGACTGAGCCATTGGTTTATATCCAAAATACAGCACAAAGTTAGGAATACGCAATGATACCAATCTTGCAACATACGGCATAGAAAAATATTTCCACTTTTTATGTCTGCTGCGAATATACTTTTAATTAAAAAAATTATATATTTTAATTAATATCTCTTATTTCAAGGACAACTGTTAAGGTAAAATAATTTAAGTACAATGTTTTATAATTTTTCATCGTAAAAAGCTGACGATTTGACGAACCCAAACTGTGGTTTGGTATCTAAGTAAAGAGATATTATGTAATAAAATATCGACACATACGTATATGAATAGATTATTTTTATACCTTTATTACACGGTTCTGCTCTGATAAAAAAAAAAAATGCAGATTTCTGATAGAACTAATATTTAAATAAAAAAATCCTTAAAAAAGCCTGATACAATTTTTGAATATGTAAATTCAATCTGAACCAATTTTATATATTTGCTTACTTTTGGTCACAGACTTGTTACGTTATTTCCCAAAATACTTTTTCTATTACAAAATATCATGTATTCGTAGTACAGCCCCATAGTAAATAAGGCTATAAGATATTATACAGTGCCTAGAACGGCCCTTAAATAAGACCCAGCGACGTCGTGTACAATAAGCTACTATTTTAATAAATTTAGGAAGCATGGATATAATTATTATTATTGTTTTAAACCAAGCAACTGTCTAAACACAACCATAATATTTATTATCTATTTCTCTTTATGACTATCTTGCGCAAAGCATTTATCATATTTTTATACATTTATGTGGGAATCACAATATTTTTTTCTTTCCGAACATTTTTTCCAGCAAGTTTTAACTACTATGTAGTTGACTTTATTTGATGTTTTATTCGTATAGCAGTCAATCTCTTTTTGCTCTTTTTTCCTCTTTTAAAATAGCACGCCACGATTGGAGCTTGTCTATGGCCCTAACGGCGGTAAGACGTGGATAGCCGTTTTCCTTCTTTATGCACAATTTGAATCATGATGCACGTAATGCTGACAGTAACTAAGTTGCATACTTTCGGCCAAGGCAGATACATTGTTGTCTGTACTTACAGTAGTAAGCCAATATCATGAAGATTTTGCACAAACTGGTGTAAAGCATTCCCGGTGGATGCTTCATTGCTGTTAAAATTTGATCTTAATAAACGAATAGTTTACAGAACAAACTCTTTGAATAACTATCAAAACTATTCAATTTACTTACATTTCCCTTTGAAGTAAAGCTGGATTTAATTACTATCCATTATGTATGAATGAATATCGAATCAGTTATTGTATTACTTTTAGTTTAATTAATTTAAAATATGTAAAACTTTGCTGTTACAATTGTGTTAATAGGTCTCATGCAGAAAGTATCATTTAAGTATTTTGTATGCGGTTTTTCTGATGAACGAAGTTTGAAGCAACCTTAACAAATGTTTCAAGAATTTTTACATGCGGGGATGAAAAGTGTTTTTATTGTACAAAAACAACATGGCCATGTTGAAAATTGTTTGTTCCAAATTTATTTTCATTCGATTTAAACCCTATAAAATTATGTTCATTTAAGGACTGTTTAGACGGTAAGGCTTTGCGTACGTTAAATCTAAGAGAAAAGAAATTGAAAATCTATCCGTAAAAAAAATAGAGATTAAAAATCGTATTGTGTTTTTTCTTACTTTTATACCATTGGTGTTGAAAAAAATTAAGTAAAATTGAAACAGCTGTTGTTAAAACAATAAAAAATATTTGTGATGCCAACTGAGTCTATTCACTATATTCAGCGGTTTTAATGCTATTTTGACGAGTTTTGCCTTTGAAAAGTTAGCATTAATAAGAAAAACGCAACCCTGATCTAATGAAGTAGAATAGATCTTAAAAAATTTTAAAAAATAAAAAGAGCCGTAAAACAAGAGGGCTTGTTTCATAATTTGACATATCAATTCTATTTGAAAAGCAAAGGTTACATAAAAATATAGTTCGAAATAAGCAGAAAACGATGCTAAAGTTGTTTTCTGTTCAATTAGTTTGAAATACAAAATGTTTCTTGCTGCAATTTTTCCCAACTGTGAAATAAATGAGCTGAATTTATTTCGCGCGGAAAACTGAGTACTCCGTTGGTTATTCCGCTTAAAAAATTTCACAACTAGCTAGTGGGACCACTTTTTAGCTTGAAGAAGTGCCGCATTTTATAACGGAAAAATGTCAGCAATTTTATGTAAGTAAATAAGAAAAAAAATTGTCTTTAATAACTGGGTTTTTAAAATTGTTAAAAAGTGAATTCTATCGATGTTCAATCTTTCAAAGAAACAGGTTAAACCGACAAACAGATTAGAAAAACCTACTTTAAATAACTTTATTGAATGGCGAGAGCATGCACTTTTCAATCATGGAATATTAGTATTGAGTCCTGATTTAAATACTTATAAGAATCATCGGGCTGAATTTTTTTATTTTTTTTTTTACGTTTTCATAATTTTTTATTTTCATAATTTTTTCTAATTTGCTAAGCACTATGTCAGTTTTTAAATAAAAATATTATATATTATTTTTTATTTATCTTTTGTCAATATTTCGCCACACTGAAAATATAAGTTTTGACGCACCCTGCCATTTATATGGGTAAGGACGTCAGATTTTAGGAAAAAGCTCACGTGAACGAAACCTTCAAGAGCACGAGAATAAAAATAAAGACATTTTTTCTTGTCGCTTGTTTGTTATACTTGTTAAAAAAATTTTAAATATGAAACATTCTATACACTTTGTACTAATCATACTTTTCTACACCCAATAATTCAATGTTAATAGTGAGCAAGTAAGAGAACTATATTCGGCCCTTCACCATCCATATAAATGTAATTTAGTAAAGTCACTCCAATCAAAAAAGCAAATATTGGGGTGACAGAGATTTAATATATGTACGGCATATATGTAAAATTTCCATCGGCTCTAAATTGGTTATGCACTTTTAAAAAAATTTAGTATTTCCTTAAAGATCTCTTTAAAACCCTTAAAATGATACTTATTTTGATATTTGAAATAAATTGGAAAAATTTATGTTTTTTTCTTATTTTTTATTTTTTTAATGCCCCATATATTTATTACTATTATTTTTTTTTTTGATTGGAGTTACGTTATTGTTCCAAATGACATGAAAAAATTAGAGGTAGGCGTGGTGTTTTGCTTGCTACCTCTAAGGAAATGGGCCGATCATGCTGATTTCTAATAGCACCTCTTTCGATGTTTGATCGACTTACATATTTTCTTAGCCGATCTAGTGCCTAGAAATTACACACGGAATGATAAACTTAGATATTGCCTTTATCCCCTTTTTGTGGTGAGGGGTATCAAAACAATTTTGGATATTTACTTTAATTAAATATAGTCAAAAGACAATTGCTTAAGAATAATTATTTATTATTAATTAAGTAATTGATTGTTGGATATGTGTTTTTAAATATCTCAAGGAGCAATAAAAAAATTGAATTAAAATGCTAAGGCAAGAGTTTCAAAAAATTAATTTAAGATTTATTATAAAGCAAATTTTACCATTATTTAATAATCGAGAAAAAATTATAGATCTTTAAATATAACCGTACTTACTAACATTGTTTTCGCTGTAAGCTTGTGAATATCCGTCCCTGTAAAAAGGGACGGATATTCACAAGCGGTACATTATAGCCGAGGTATTTTTTGATGATCATGGAATTATCTATACCTACTTAATGTTTTTGTCGTATAATAAAAAAATATTTATATATACGAAAGAGGAATACGACTAAAAACACTTATTGACTGCACATTTACTTCATCTATTCTAAATAAATTATCTTTCCCTATATCGTTTTGCTCAAATACAAACGAAACATTTTGCCGTTTGAAAATTAAATCATTTTTAATCCATTTATTATCTTAAAAATTCTTGTTTGCCATTATTTTTAAATTAAGTAAATATCGTTCCTTTCTAAATATAGATAGAAACCTATCTTTCAATTTTTTTTATTATATTAAAATAAGATTTAATATGACTGTACAAGAATTTAAGTTTTAAATGTGTGCTTCAGACATTTTATGTATTTTTTGGGATTTGTGTAAGTAAACACTTTTTAGTTTACATTGCGCTAACAACAACAAACCCTTTATGCATGTATAAAACTAAACTTTATTAAAATATACATATACTTAAACTACTTTCAAAGATAGATACATATGTTAGAGGTTATTTACATTTAATAAATCTTTGTACAAAATAAAATCCTTTGTATTCGATGCAACACATATTTATATATATATTATTTTGCTCCTTAACGCAAACTTGTTTACATTCTTTTTAATATAAATTTATACCAAAGCTTAGTAATATTTTCAAAACTAAAAATTTTTACAAATAAATTTAATCGTTATTAGTTTATATATTTTTATTGTTTTATTTTTCTTCCAACTTTTTATACCCTTTACCACTAACAGAGAAAAGGGTATAACTAAGTTTCTCATTCCGTTTGTAATTATTACAATGTCCATTTCCGACCCATAAAGTATATATTCTGACTTCTTATGCATAGCGAAGTCGTTTGAGCGATGTCCGTCTGTCTGACTGTCTGCCTGTCTGTCCATCCGTGTAAGAGTTGAAATCAAATTTGCCTTTGCAATACGCATAATCGGTCCTAGTCCTTAGACGCAGCGGGCAAAACACCACGCCTACCTTTAATTTTTTCACACTTTTTTAAACAGTGAAGTAAATTCAAGCAAAAAAACAAAAGCATGGGGCGATAGAAAATAAAAAAAATAAGCAAACACAACAAGTGAAAAAATTGGCGCTCGCCCTTATTATCCGAGTTACGGGCATTTGAACTTTTCAAATTTTTTAAAATATCAATATGGGCATCATTTAAAAGCGTTTAAAGAGCTTTTTAAGAAAATAATTTTTTTTTTTAATTCTTAACCCATACAGAGCCAATGACATTTTTATTTGAAATTAATTTTATTCTTATTTTTAATTCCCTGTCTCCCCAATAGTTGCTCTTTTGATTGGTATTTCTTTACTGAACTATATTTACCTAGATGATGAAGGGTATATAAGATTCGGCATAGCCGACTATAGCACTCTTGCACGTTAAACCTATTGGGCGACCTAATTTTTCGATTGGTGACGTGATATAAAAAAATTGGATGGAACTGAAGTATCATATTTTCTTAATTTCAACAGCAGAAAACCATAAAATAGCGCAAAACATTTACGATGCATGTGGTTTCTATAGTTAATGAAATGAATAACTTAAACTTCAAATTTTAATCAGACTTTTAAGCTAATTCTATTTTCCTATAAAAAATTTAAGCTACCAGTTATAAATAAAAAATTTATAAAGAGTATAATTATATCCATTGATATGCCGAACACATTACTTCCACTAAATGCCATTGACTGCGGGTCAACCTTTGAAACTGAATTAAGTAATGTTAAAACGGATAAATAGCCATTTAAATTTTACGACAAAATTGTTTTTTTTTATCTCTAAGGATGATTTTAAAGGCTTCCTGAATATATAAATATATAAAAAATATAAAATGTTGTAAATCATTATGACAATCAATTCGCATATACTACATTTGAAAGAAGAGGACGCTAAAGTGTAATGCATATTAGAAATATTATACAACTGTAAAATCATTATTATATATTATTTTAATTAATCATATCCCAATCTATGTTATATTTTTTATTAATTTAATTAAGCTGTAATTTGCTTACGCTAAACGTTGTACCTTTCATGTGTTCACTAATTATTTTTTGTTTTCAAATAAAATATAAATTACATGTGTATATATTTTGGCAATTTTTAAAATTTTTCGCGAATTTTAGCCATGTCGATTGAACGCTATTTTGTTTACATGAAATTTTTTTATTTAAAAAAAAATATATACATAAATATTATGGACTAAAACTGTGAAAAATTGTTTTGCCGATTTTTGACATTGGTGAATTTCATCAAAAAATCTAACAGCTCTGTTTATTATAAGTAAAATAAAAAAATTGCAATTCTTCCAGGAATATTTCGATACAAATGAAACATATTTTGACGTTTATGCAATATTTCCGCATTAAATATGAAATACTGAAACAAGTTTAAAATGGATTAAGGTACGGTCACATATGACAAACATTTTTCCAAAACAATACAAAATTTGTTTTGTGGTCACTCTACGCACATTTATTTGCCTATTTTTTTTTTGTTGAAACAGCTATGAAGTAATGTCAAATAAAATACAGGCAAACATGTTTTATGTGCGGTCACATTTAAAATAATATTTGCCTTAAAAATATGTTTGATCAAACTGAAAAAAACATAAATTTATTTGCTCACAAACTGCTGCGAATGGGATGTCTTCATTGCCATTCAATTTCTTCGGCATTATTTCAAAGTTATTGCAAAAAAAAAACGTCTTAAATATTATTAAATGCTAATTACGAATGATGAAAAATAGTTGCTACTCTTAAATATTTAATTGCAGTACAATATACATAAGTTCAAAACAAACAGTCGGAACAAAAATATACAACTGTAGAAAAATTTTTTTTTCATCTAGGTACTCTGGGCGTATCTTTTTAAAAGTCCCAAATGAAGTGTTTATTCTCTTTCTATAATATAGTTTTGCTATACCTTGTACGAGAAATTAAATCCCAGTTTTTAATATATAAATATAAAAATATCCACCGCTGATAGCCATAAATTATAAAAGATGGTCAAATAATGGTGGCTAATATTATATTTATGCACCCACATGTATTATTTACACAGATTCCATTAAAATAACTATTACACATAATGGCAATGTGAGAAGAAAGTTTATAATGAATAACTCCCATGTATGAAAGTTCCAAATAAACAAAGCCAAGCAACAATTACAAATTTTTCATATTATATGCTATGAAGAAGCTCCAAAAGGTGTTCTAAAGAAGGAGCACAATAAGAGGATGAAGCTAAATAGGAATCAGATTCCACTTCTTAACAATAAATTTTAATATTCATTCATTAAATTTTTTTGGTTAAAATTTCTAAAAACTTTTAATTTATTTAATATATTTTTCAAACTACTGCTGTTTGTTTGTTTACTTGATATAAGTGTAGACAAATAATATGTGGAAAGTCGCTTAAATTAAAAAGCCTATTTCACAAACAATCAAACTGCAAATATGCAAAATTTTTATTGGGATACAAAGTTCTACAATTTTTAAGAAATTTTAATGTTTCAGATTTCGGGAAATAGGGGAAAAACTCTTGTACATATCGATTTTAAAAATTGTTGCATTACAACATACCGTCAAACGAATATATTTATATTGAAAAAAAAAAAACTGTTTACATTAATTGCAAAAATAATCTTTCAGCTTAGTACTTATAGAACATGTATTTTTTGAATACAAATCGAAACTTATGCAAGAACAGTTTAAGTGCTTAAAATGGATAAACACTAACGACTCTTAGCTTTATTCCCAAGCTTCGAGTAGGGCGGAAGAATTATTTTGGTTTTGTTCTGCACATAGCCGACTTTTTTCGTCTCTTTAAGCAGTTAAAATGCGTTGGCACTGTGCAAATCTTAATTAAAGTTTAATTTATGTTGCTTAAATTTAAGCTTGCTTAATTTTTGTTTAATATAAATTAATCGATATAGATCCTTTAAGTGAAAGTATGTTGCTTGTTGTCATATATAACTTCATTTGGAAGTTGTCTATAAGCATTTTAAAACAAAATGCATCTCAACCTTATCATATGTCTTTATGTTTATGTGCAGTATATATAATTTACAACTTTAAACTTTAACTTAACTTTAATTTAGCGGCAACGAAAATTTTCAAGTTATACAATGTCTTGCGACTTTACTTTAAACCAATACTTAACTAAGAATTTTTAAAAGAACATTTAATAACCCCCAATGAAACATCTTTTTTACATACAATTTTGAACCTGTGCACCATTCTGAGGCGAAAATGTCGAAATATACCAAATTATATATAAAATACTTTGATGATATATAACTGGAAAAATATGTGGCCCGACAACTTTTTTAATTTACTATTTCTTCCAAAAATTGCACTTTAATATTTTTTCATCTATAATTTTATTTTTAATTGCTTACAGTATTTTGTTTTTATTTAATAGACATATAAGTTTAAAATTATCAGCGAGTTTTTTCGAAACTTAATAGTTTAGTTTCAATACTGGCCAACATTGTTGATACAGCTGTTATTTGTCTCTGTTTGTTCTTACAAAAACTTTGTAAGAACAAATATTTATTTGTCTAAAAATGAGTCAAATATTTGCCGTTGAGTGGTCACACTATGTTCACATTAGAAGCATTTTTGTTTGCTGGAAAATAATTTTATTTGCCCGAAATCAACTGTTATGTTGTTTGCTTCTAATAAATATTTTGTGGTCAGACTACGGCAAATAAATATTTGCCGATTTCAGTCAAATGTTTGACTAATGTGACCGTACCTTTATAGAAAGGTTTTATGAATTTGAAAGCTTATAGGCAAACAGTTAAATTTACACAGAATGTGTTTTACTTTGTCCGCTATAACAACAATTCTAAATGAATAAAATTATAAATTAAGCGGTGTAAAAAAAATAAGCGTTGTACCCATGGGGAAAGTTGTATGATGTATACGTATGACTTTATCTTGTTGACCGTTTTATAAAAAAAAACTTGGAATTTAAGTGTATATTGTCCCGACTTCTTTAAAGCATTTTTGCGCTTGGACTTGGACAGACTTCTCTTTCTAAAACTAGAACAAAGAATAGTAAAAAAACAGTAAAAAGGGAGAAGTAAAGTTTGAAATGGATAAATACCTACCTAGAATTATTATAGACTATAATGTGTTTTAAATATTATCCCATTGCACCGGTGCTTAGAAAAAGCCTAAAAGAGGACCTAGGCAACACTGGGCAAAAAAAGCTTAAAGAATGCACCACTGCTAAAGTTTTAGAAGTCTACCTATTATGGTTCAATTTATAGAGAGCTGGTAAAGACGGCCATAGTATGGAACTTCAAAAACGGAAAATAAAACTTTCATTAATGAATACGATACATTATATCGCACTTGATCAACAAGAGGGTATTAACTCAAAATTTTTAAAATTTCACTTTTTGCAAGAAATCCACTTACAACATCAATATCTACACTGATAAAAAAAATCATCATCGGTTTGATGACACTATGACATCAAATATATAACATCAATGTTATGAAAAATATCATCAATAAGGTGTAAACTAGCATCAATGCAATGACAGACGCCGTCACAGAATTTTGTCATAGTTTAGGTGTCATCTAAGTTATGACTACAATACTATTAATAAATAAAATTAATATAAAAGAAGAAAGTAAATAGAGGTTTTATAATTCTAGTTAGCATTTTTATTGAATCTTGATTATTTTATTTATAATTTAGTTTAACAATATTTTTTTTAATAGCATCCTTAACGTAATGATACTTATAATGAATATGTTTTTTACGGGAATGATTAGATCCGAATTCAGCCATTCTCTGAGCACTTTGGGAATCCGTGTTTATTAGCAATGGACTGGGATCGGAATATCCAAGTTCTCCTAATATATATCGCAAATAAGATGCTTCCTTGTTTGCTTCGGTTAACGCCACATGCACTAGATGTTTTTACTGCCCTTTGTTTTCTTGACTCCCAGAAAACAAGACCACATCCGAGTAAAAAACCAAAACCTTATTGAGATTTTCTATAATTAACATCTTGAGCCCAATTTTCATCACAAAAACCTATAAGTGGTAAATCACTTTTTCTATACATTAGTAGCTTTTCTAGTATAATTCAAATATTTAATAACATGATATGCTGAATTTAGATGTTGTTTACGAGCGTCTTTAGAAAATTGTGACAACATATTTACAGCACATGTCATATCAGGTCTACTGTACAATGATAAGTAAAGTAAAGATCCAATAATTTCTTGATAAAATTTATCATCAACTTTCTCTGCTTTCCCATAAATTGTTGGTTATTTTTCTAATTTAATACCTGACTGCAAAGGAATTTTTACAGGCTTACAATTCTCTGGATCATATTTCTTGATCAAACTTAAAAGATATCCTGGTTGCAAAATCGAAATTTCTCCATCTTTAATATTTACTTCTAGACCAATGTAATGCTTTGGAATCCCCATGTCACGAATATCGAAATTTTCTTTTAATTTACTTATAAATTTTTCTGTATAATTATATTCGTTTGCAGCAATAATAATATCATCAACACACAAGGCGATGTTTATTATTATTTATATTATTATTTTTTTTTCTAAAAAAAAATAAATACACTGATCATACTTCGATTGTGATAGTCAAAAAACTTTGATAACAGAATCAATTCTTTAAAACCATTGTCTATCAGCAAGAACTACAGGAGCAAAGGTATCAACGTAATCTAATCCAAGTTTTTGGGAATAACCCTTAGCTACTAATCTGGCTTCACGTTTTTCTATAGTTCCATCTGGACTAATTCTTGATTTAAACACCCACTTACATCCTACTGCCTTACGTCCGATTGGTAAGTCTATTAAATTCCAAGTTCTATTCTTTAATAATGACTTATATTCATCTTGCATAGCATTCAGCCAACCTTCCGCGTAATCGGAATCCATGGCTTCTGTTATATTTCTAGGATCTATTATTTTCTCTTTTGCAGCTTGAGTTGTTTCTTGATGTTTTCTTGGTCTTAAACGATTTTTAATTGAATCAATTGAATTCTCTTTTACTGGTTCTATATCATTACTTCTATTTCCAGACTTACTGTTGACATCCTGTTCATTTTTATCATTAGTGCTTGTCTCAGAGTTATCCAAATTTATTTGATCCGCGCTGTTCCTTATTTTGTCGCTAGATACAAATTCATAAAAATTAGGATTTTCATTTCCTTTTGTCATACTACAGATTTCTTTTTCTAAGAATTTTACTTCTCTACTTATTACAATTTTTTTTGTTCCGGGTTTCCATAGTCGGTAAGCTTTTGATTCGTCTGAGCAACCTACATGAATGTGCTCATTGCTCCTCACATCCCACTTTTATCTTTTCGATGTTTTATCTAATACAAATGATATACAACCAATGCGTTTGAAATAACTTTTAATAGGCTTTCTTTCTGTCCATAACTCCTCAGGCGTTTTAGTACCATTTACCTTTGTTGGACAGCGGTTTCTTATGTACACTAAAGTGTGTATTAACTCTGTCCATAGACTTTCTGGTAAACCTGATTCTAACATTAAACAACGCGCCATTTCTACTAATGTTCTGTTCATGCTATCCGCGACGCTATTTTGTTGAGGAGTATAAACTGTTGTCAACTGCCTCTTAATTCCACACTGTTTTATAAACTTTGTAAAACTCTCACCAACTAATTCTGCACCATCATCGCTTCTTAAAACTTTTATATTTTTTCCAGTCTGCGTTTCTACAATTTTCTTGAATTCCATAAATTTGTCTAAATATTGATTTTTTTGCGTATAAAATATACAAAAACTTTTCGGGTATAATCATCAATAAATGTTGCAAAATGCAAACTACCACTAAGAGATTTAGTTCTCATGGGACCGCAAAGATCAGTATGAACCAGCGCAAGTATTTCAGAAGTAGATTTTTTAATCTTAAGAGGAAAAGGTAAACGTGTGTGCTTACCACGATACACAATCGATTGCCTCAGCTTTTAGTTTAGGTAATCCCTTAACCATTCCATCTTTATGCAGTTTTACTAATTGATTTATATTCAAGTGACCGTATCTTTTATGCCATAACACTGCCTCAAAATTATTTAAATTTTCTGTTACCTGTATTTTCAACAATTTTGTATAATTTTACAAAGTGTAAATTATTCATCTTCATCCCTTCGATGATTTCATTTCTCTCTTTATAAACTACTACTTTATTTCCTTTCATAACAACCGTACAACCATTATCAGTAAATTTGCTGGTTGATATAAGATTGCATTGTAAATCTGGGACATAAAGAGTATTACATAAACCTAATTCTTGATTCTTACCACTTTCCTTTAGCATTATCTTGACTTTTCCAATACCTTTAATATTCAATATTCAAGCCAGTCTAACTTTGCCTCTAAACTGTGTCTCAATTAGTTTAATAATGATTATTTGACCCTTTTTTATTAAATTATTTTCTATTTTATTAAGCTTTGGGTCCTTATATTTTTTTATTAATATTTTATTTCAATATTTCGGTACTTCAGGAAACAAAATTAATATATAAGCAAAATAACAAAATTAATTAACAATTGAAAAAATTTTTTGTCATAATGAAATTAAAAAACAATGTTTAAAAAAATTTTCAAAAAACAAAAATATAAAAAAGTGTTTTGTGTTACATACATATATTAAGAACAAAACATTTCTGTTATTTTGTGAATTAAGTGTCTGTATATATGAGCGACATTATCTGTATCTGCTTTAAAATTAATTCTTTTAGTCAATGGAGTATTTACAATGTGTAACATTTCCAAAATATACCGTCTTTTATAATTTTTTTCAATACTAAGAACTGAAGCATTTTCAAAGTTAATTTTCTCATTTTTTGGGGAATTATGTTAAGATGTTATCAAATTGATGAATATTTTTCATCGAATTGCTGACACAAGAGAAATTAATGAAGTTAGTAATAACTGTATTATTTTATGTATGCATCTGCTGTATTTGTTTCACATAACTTAATTTTTTAGCTTCGAGTGTATTCTTGTATTTATTCTATATCAGTTTATATTTCAAGTTCATAGTGGCAGTGTTTTATGTTGTTCCAGAGTATAAAATTCTTGTTTTAATATGCTTACAAAATATATGTACTCGTATATATAAAATCAGTAGGTGAAATGAAGTGTTTTATTTGTAAAAAAATGTTCCTATAAAAATTAATACTATTTTGAACATTTAAAGTGTTACTATTTTCATAAGACCTTAGATGATAATAAGTGTTGCGATACAGTTTACAAAAATGCGAAAAACTTAAAGCTCACATAAGAAGGAAACATCCTGATGAAATAACATCAAGTTTTGATCAAGAATTATTAGTTGATAAAGTATTTATTGAAAACACTTAATTTTTCAGGAGGACCTTTCACGAAAGGAATTATATTCAACCTGTGCTACATGTTCCAAAATAAGATTTCTCTAAACTTAAAATGAATGTGAAACAACATCAGCGCTGTCTTTCTTTTTATACCATTCACCATTCCGTCATTTCGTTTGTAATTTCTACAATATCCATTTCTGACTCCAATATTCTGAGTTTTTATGCCTAGCGAAGCCGATTATCGATATCCGTCTGTCCGTGCATATTCAGGTTGAAATCAACTTTGCCAAGGCACTACAAGAGCTGGAGAAAGTTTAAGACATAGTTTCGAAACTTTTGCAATCAGCAAGATCGGTTCATGTCCTTCGAGATAGCGGGCAAAACACCACGCCTTGCTTTAATTTTTCCAATCATTTGGAGCAATGAAGTAACTCCAATCAAGAAACAAATATATGGGGCGATAGAGAATTAAAAACTAATGATAGATTTACACGATTGAAATTTTCTTCAAAATTCTTTTAACTTGTGTAAACAGCAAAATTTCTTCAAAATTTATTGATCAAAATTTAATGAACAAAACTTTTGAACAATTTATTGATACCGTGTAATTAAGCATCAAAATCGTCTCTGGCAATATTGACATATATAAATAATCTGACAGCATGTTCATTCTTTTGATTCAATACATAAGCTGTTTACAGATATACGTTTATTGTTATTAACAACTTGTTAATATGAGCTGGTAAGTGATGCATTTTTAATAACTATATATTTGTAGAATAATATATCAATGTTTTTAAAAGTGATACCATAAATAATAATTTGCGCAAAAATGGTAAGCAAAGAAAAAGTGGGCGGGAGATGAACGCGAACCGATTTGGGATTTTAGAATTGATGGGTACAGAAACCAAAATGAAAAAGAGAAGTGCTGGTCAGAAATTGCTACTGCAACGAATCATTGCATAGCCGACTGCAAAGCACAATTTAACGCTGTACGATCAGCAGACTTTAGGCGCAATATTGCATATCGATGATCTTGATCTTTTAAACAAGAACGTCAGACTTGCGTAACTGTCCTTAGTCGCTAAAAATCTCAAGGTTATTGCCAGGCGTTCTCCGGGGCATATAGATTCCCGCATATTAATATTCGCTTTTTCTATTAATGAGGTGACGAGATTAAGCAAATAATCAAAGTGACATTCACACAAAATTTTTGTATAGGTCGGAGTCATTCCTTTTCAATAGCTCTCTAAAAGAAAAGTTCGAACCCAATGTTCCTTTTGTTTTCTTCTGTTTTTGCATTATTATCCGCTACTTCTTCCTCCAATATTAAAAATGCTATGATGATTGTGTCGTCGTCCGTACTTATTAATTGTTTTTTTATAATAATAACTTATTTCACAAAAGAAGCAAAACAGCTTTTCAAAATAAATATTTATAATATAAAAAGTTTACAAATAGTGTAAATTAGCTTCAACAAATTTTGATCAAATTTTTGATACGTGTAAATAGGTCATCAAAATAAATTTTCAAAATTTTGATAAGACTTCAAAATACCTTTAATCGTGCAAATCTACTTAAGAAAAAACTATCAAGTAAAAAAATTGGAGCTCGCCCATATTTTACGAGTTATGGGCCTCTGAAATTTTCATTGAAAAGTACGATTATGGATCATATTTTTTAAATATCAACATCATTTAAAAGCTTTTTAAGAGATCTTTTTTAGGAAATACTAAAATTTTAAAAACAGTTGAACCTATTAGGAACCGATGACATTTTTTGTAAAGCTATATAAAGTACTTAATTTTCCTTAATTTTTTTCTTACTTTTTTTCCTATCACCCCAAAATCTCTTGTTTTGATTGAAGTTACTTCATTAAATAGATTTACATATATGGTAAAGGGTGTATAAGATTCGACATAGCCAAATATAGAACTTAAAGTATAATACAGAAAAAAGCATATTAATTTATAGCTTTGTAAACAAATTACTATTGTTTTTGAAATCAGTTTTATTAACCCTTATCGGACGCGACTTTTCACACGTTTGATTCTCACCAGGTTGTAGTTATTTTTAACAAATATGAAAAAAAAAAAACAATAGTATGTTATTATACATTTATATTCATTTCTTTTCAGTTTTGTTACAAATTATTTATTTTTTGTACAACTACTACATGTCTGAGTTTCTGATAATTATTTATATACTTGTAAGGTATGGTATTTTTTGCAGCAATCTCCAACATGAAGAAATGGTTTTCTCTGGCATGTTTCGCAAAAGTATACTGTTGTTTTCCGAAGCGTTATTGCTAAACTCATCACTAGAGCTAAAATCACTTTCAGAAATTTCTTTGATATTTATAATATTTTCTTTATTCATTTTATGGGCAAAAAATAAATTCAGACATTAAAAAAAAGAATTGAAAGTTTATTGCACAAGTTAAATGCTTCTGCATTTACATTCAATGAGTTCTCGTCTGATCGAATCAAGTCTGTACCATCCACGGTAGTCAGCAGAGCTTCAGGTCCCATTGTGATTGGTGACAGAGGAATTTTGGTGCTTTTTTAAACGCCCAAAGGACGCTCTTGGTTTTTAAATTTCTTTGCATTTTCCGTCGTCTTTCCCACATTTTTTGGGGGTGTTCTTTTCATTTTCGATTTTGTTGGGTCCCCGCTCCGAGCCGCTATCCTTGCACAGTTGGACAGTTACCTCAAACGATCCCCGTGGCTGCCTTTGCAAGCACTGTGGTCCACGCGTGGGTTGACATAGGTCTTTATGGGAGCCTATATTCATAGCCAAAATCTCGGCACAAAAACAGAAGTCATCTCAAATGCACTCGTACCACCACTTTAGTAGCGACGTGGTCAGAACGTACTTGGAGCCTCGCCACAGTTTTAGCGGGACGGGGTCGGCAACAGCATTAGCCTGACAGCCGTTTCAGCCAGGTGTCATGCTGCTTACTAAAATATCAGAATACTGCAGCCGTCAAGACTATATAATAATAAAATTAAAAGTAAATCATTATTCAAGATGACTCCAATTTCTTTCAAGTAGTCAACTACTGAGCAAAACTCATTTATTTGTCAGAAAATTTCTCACTACTTTGAAATTTAAAGCTAACAGTTCTCTTGAATAAATCTACTTTTCTGGATGCTGAATTCGATTTGTATACCGAGCTTAATACATACCAGGCACTCTTGACTTTTGTACAGTTCTTAATGTGAATCAACTCACTCGGTTTAACACTTAGGGTTGCAAGAGCATTCCTATCATTATTTAGCCAAGCACTCTTCTGAGGATTCTCATCTGGGCAAGCATCTAACATTGTGTTCCACAAATCCATTGTGATCAATAAACTTTTTACCTACACGCACCATGTTCGCAATTTTTCTCTATTTTACTTCTCTATACATGCAATCCCACTCGATATTTTGTGTTGTTTTTCGGATAAAATTAAAATCCAAAAAAGACACGTTTACGTTTTTAGCCTCACAAACGTGAAACCTTGATTTCGTTCAAACTGGTTTCCAGGGTGACTGGGCCCATAACCTTTGTTAAAAAAATTTTTGCAAACCTTTGCTTTGCGAAAGGAAATTTTATTTAAAGAATCGAGAGTTGCAATTCAGAAGTTAAAAATTAAATATTGATTTTTGTGGTTATAAAAATTTGATTTAGTTCATTTGACCTTCACATAAGTAAATGAAAAACGTTCAAAAAAAGTATAAGTAATTTTAGTAATTTGACAAGTATAACAATTAAGGAAAAGAGTTGTATGTAATTGGCTTGGATCAGAGTTGCAAATTCGCAACAGTTTTTCAAAAAACACCACTTTAAAATTTTTAAAAAGGACTTTGATCCTTTTCTTGAAAACGAAAGTCAATGGGCGAACAAAAAATTGTTGTAGAAGACTTCTAGTAGTGTCTTTATTAAACTCTAATAGTCAAATATATTAACATTATGTTTTTTTTAACAAATTATAGAGGTTTTTTCAAAAATACCACTTTTGAAATTTGAAAAAGGACTTTGGTGCTTTTCTCGAAAACGAAAGAGAGTGGATAAAAAAATTCTTAGCGCAGACTTCTAGTAGTTTCTTCATTAAAATCCAATAGTCAAATATATTAACGTTATGTTTTTAAAGAAATTATAGTGGTTTTTTTAAACATCACTTTTGAAATTTGAAAAAGGACTTTGGTCCTTTTCTCGAAAATAAAAGAGAGTGAGCGAAAAAAATTATTGGAGAAGATTTCTGGTAGTGTCTTTATTAAAATCCAATAGGCAAATATATTAACATTATGTTTTTTTTTTTTAAGAAATTAAAGAGGTTTAAAATAAACATCACTTTAAAAATTTGAAGAAGGACTTTGGTCCTTTTCTCGAAAACTAAAGAGATTAAGCGAAAAAAAAATATTGAAGAAGACTTCTAGTAGTGTCTTTAATAAACTCCAATAGTCAAATATATTAACATTCACCCTTATTCTGGTTATCGGCGATGTCGTCGTTGTCGTTTTAGTATCAATATCACTTCGGATCAATGTCGGCGTCAATTCAATAAAAATTTCCTGTGACGACGTCGACGGTTTATCGATTTTTATGAAATGAAATTGCACATCCCCAAGTTTTTTGTTAAATTTTATTTGTGGTTGATACTTTTGTGGTAAAATTTTTCTATAAATGATGATAATTTTGGTTTAATTAATGGTGAAAGCTTGAAAAAACAAAAACTTGTGGAAAGAAAACTTCTTAGGCAGAATTGCAATATTTTTAATTTGCCGTATCGCAAGTATGTACATATGTTTTTTCTGCTCCTGGCTGTGCTTTCAAATTCGACTTCAGCAAGTTCCATGTCATTAGAATCGTTTCCCATGTCAACCACTTGAACTGCTCCTTCAGGATTGAAATGCTTCTGGAAGTTAAGAAGGTTTGCCACAGCTTCTTCCAGTGGACTGAGTAAAAATTGTTAATACATTCCGCCGCCAGTGGCTTTACATTCCGCTTTATTAGCAACCATCTTTTTTTCACTTAATTTTTAATTTCTCCATACCTTAAAAGTAATTATTACAAACTATTTTATAAATCCCTATTCAATCCTTTGTTACCTTTTGCCAATTATCTGCTAATCTTCTACGCGGCCCGAGAGAATTTTGAATTTTTCCAATTTCCTTCTATTATTCTTTAAAATTGCTTTTTTGCATTTTTAATGTTATATTTGGTTTAAACCACTTTTAATCATTATGCAAAAAGGCGTCGACAAAAAAGCAATTCCTCGAAAGCAAACATCATCACATTTTTTCCAGATTAATATAACGGAATAAATATTAAAGATGCGTGTTAAAGGTGAATTTAAAACCTTAGGTTGTTGAAATTACTTGTTGAAAATCTTTTCATAGCTCTCACACTCTTGAAATTAATTGTGATTAGTAATACATGTTATGTATTACAATATCAATATCATTAGTTTATGAGATTCATTGTACGAATACTCATCGTTCGTAAAGCTTTAATTGTCAAATGACAGACTCATATTTTTTTTGACATGTTGTTTTACATTCAGTCGTTTTGTAACTCCACACAAATAATGTTGTTTTAGTTTAAGATGTAATAAATTTTGGCGACGAAAAAATTTGAAAAGTAAGCGTAGGAAAGAGTTTTCTCATTTTGTAATAGAAAGAAAACGACTAAAAAATAAAAAACGGTTGGACAAATGGATCCATTCCTTATAGGAAATGAATTCACAGATGGAATGAGACTTCAACAAATTGTAAATGCTGTTCGTGAGGAAAAGAAAGTGGCATACTTTATAACATACATTGGAGCTGATGCTTATTCTGTGTTACGGAAGTTATTCTATCCAGAGGATCTATGTAAAAAAAGTTATAAAGATCTGCTTGGTGCTCTTAAAATATATTATGAACCATCCATAAATGATATTGCAGAGTCTTACAAGTTCAATAAAGCCGAACAAGGGACAAAATCAATTTGTGAATTTATTTTTGAATTAAAATCCTTGGCTTAAAAGTGTAATTTTGACAATTTCTTGGACCGAGCAGTACGGGATAAATTTGCGGTTTACGTGAAATTGCGTGTGAAATTGCACTAAATTGGGAAATGGCAGTAGGTGAAACGAAGGAAATAAGTTCAAAACAAGAGCATTATAATTTTTCGCTGTTAGTCAAGCTCAAAGCAAATAAATCGGTCATGGCAAAAAGAAGAGCTATTCAAATGAACGATATTTTCGGTGTGGAAAAACAAGGACATAGGCTGTTCACTGTAATTGTAAGAACTGGTTATGTTTCAAATGTCAAAAGAAGGGCCATATTGCTTGAGATGTGGACATTGGGGAAATTATCATTAAGAAGGAAATGAAGTAAAGTGCGTTGATGAAATGATGGAGAATATTAGCTTGAAGAGCGTTTTAAGTAAAGTTAATGAAGGCGATAAAATAAATGATGGTGGTGTTTGAGATGCACAATGTATAAAGCTATTTGCAGATGGAGTGTTGCTAGAAATGGAGGTAGATATTGGAACTTGCGTAACAGTAATTTCTAAAGCTAAGTATTTGGGCGCCGTGTTGCAATCCCATATACCGTAACCCCATATTGGCTTTATAGCACTTTTTCCTATGCTATAAACCCATAATTTGGGTTTGGGGTTATCGCACAAAATAAAATGCAATAAAGCCAATATGGGGTTATAGCACAAATTTTAAATTTTAAATATGGTATTATCTCACTTATTTGAAGGGAATAAACTCATATTGTATTATTAGACATTTGTATACAAATGAAACCAAATGATTTTGTAGGGTGTACGAATTAGCCCCCACGAACAGTTATAAATTAAAAATTTTATTTAATTTCTTTGTTTTCTTACGCCATATTTTCGTAAATCTCCGTTACAAAATATTACTTGATTAAGTTCGACATTATAGCTATAGTACTTGTGAGCGTTCGGAGAATATGCCAACCATAAGAGTAATTCTGTTATTTTTTTTTCGTGAGTTTTTGTGAAAGGTATCCATCGTATGAGTTGAAGGATTTGCGACTCGCTGATTCCATTAACAAAAGCAAAAGCACAAGCTATTAGTTGCGCTTTATAAGTTCTTTTTCCGAAAAAAGAATCAATTATAAATCCGGGAACATTAGAAAAATTTATAATATCGCTTTTATTTAGTAAGATCTTCCTTGCGTTTAAACGATTACTCTCCATTCTTTTAAAATTTTCCATATTTATTTTTAAGCAGCATACGCAAAACTGTTTTTAATATTCGCTTTTTATGTGATAACATAGTTATTAGGCAATTCAATGCAAAACAGGTTTAACAGTTAGTTCACTCTCTATTATTGATTGCAAAAAAAAACCCAGCAGAAAATTCAGTATGCCATGAAAAAATAGTTGTAAGGGATTGATTTCGATTATTTTCAAAATATATGAAAAGTTTAAATCACTTATATTCCGCATTTCGTAAAAGGGGAAACCATAATTTTGCAAAAAAGTATTATAATAGAAGGGAATTTTCCCTTGTACGAAAAGTTAAAATCAGTCAATATTTTGTTTTAAATAGTTTTTGTTGTTTATGTACAGTTATGTACAAAACATATTATTATTCCTAACAAATGAATATGGAACATAATTCATAAGATAATGCATGTGATACAAAATTTTTTAATTATGAGGTTATCGCACAGAAAAAAGTGCAATAAAGCCAATATGGGGTTATAGCATAAATTTTAAATTTTTAATATGGTACTATCGCACTTATTTGAAGGAAATAAACCCATATGGGACTATAACACATCGCTGGTGTTATAAAGCCAATATGGGGTTATGGTATATGGGATTGCAACACGGCGCCAAGTATTTGTTGTATTTTCCTAAATTTAAGTTAAGTTCTGTCGAAAAAAAGTTCTTTTCTGTTACTGGTAGCCATCTTAGTTGTGTTGGAAAATTTTAAGCAAGGTGAATTGTAAAAAGTAATTTATCTATAACCTATGTGATTAAATCGGAAAGGGATTTTAAAACACTTATTGGAAGAAGTTGGTTAAACGTGTTGTATCCAAATTAAATACAACTATTTAGTAGTGGAATAAAAAATATAAATGACGTAAATCAAAAGGATTTTATAAATCAAACAAAAAGTAAATTTCTGCATATTTTTACAAACGAGCCGGAACATTGTATTAAGAAACATACATCGGAAATTGGTTTGAAACCTGGTACTCCACCAATTTTCAAAAAAGCCTATAATTGCGAAATAAACTTAGGCCGCAAGTAGAAAAAGAGTTAGACAGATTAGTAAGTAATGGGAAATTAGATATTACCTGTAAAATTTAGTAAACTTGCACCAATAGTTATTGTTTCAGAACCGGGTAACGAAATAAGAATTTGTATTGACTTCAAAGTAACAATAAATAGATTTGTAGAAATGAGCATTATCCTTTGCCGCGAATAGATGATTTTTTTTTGCAAATTTAGCAAATTCTAATAGTTTTTGCATAATGGATTTATCAGGAGCTTACCAGCATGTTAAACTTTCTGAGTCATCAAGAAAATACATAACTATTAACACTCATAAAGGGTTGTACCAGTATACTAGACTTCCCCTTGGGTTTGCTAGTGCACCGCCCATTTTTCAGTTCAATATAGATCAGATTCTCTTAGGAATTCCGGGTACGTCATGTTATTTAGACGATATATTGGTTGAAAGGTTCCAGTATTAAAGAAACAAAAAACAGATTGTTCCAAGTTTTAAGCAAACTTAATAAGTTTAATATTAAGGTTAATTTAGGGAAATGTACGTTTCTCAAACTGAAATAAATTGTTTAGAACATACCATCTCGCAGGATGGACTAAAACCGAATAATGAGAAAGTAAAAGCTATTGTAAATGCTCCTTGTCCGAAAAATTTATCTGAGTTACAATCTTATTTGGACAGTTAAGTTATTATAGCAAGTTTATTCCAAATTTATCTTAACAATTGAAAGAATTGTATAATTTGCTTAAAAAAGATAGCAAATTTGTATGGACAAAAAAGGTTCAAAGTTGTTTTGAACAATCAAAGAAATTGCTTTAAATAATAATTTATTAGAACTTTATGATCCAAAAAAAAAACCAGTAACCACTGAAGCTAGTCTTTATGGAGTTGGAGCTGCCTTGGCACATTTAATAAATGGCGTTGAAAAACCAGTTTTGTTTGCTCGAGTACTTTATGTCCTTCAGAAAAAATTTACTCACAAATTCATCGTGAGGCATTAGCTGTTATGTTTGGAATAAAAAAATTCCATAAGTATATATTTGGACACAGATTTACGTTATGTATTGATAATAAAGCTCTTAAGGAGATTTTTAATTCAAATAGGGATAGGTCAAGTATAACTGCATCGAGATTACAGAGATGGGCTGTAATGCTCTCAATTTATGAATATGATTTTAAATATCGTCCTGCAAATTATAATGCACCCGCAGATGCAATGTCACTATTGCCGTGAGAGAATAAAACAGAAATAGCTTTAAACTTTAAAAAGGTAGGGAGCATACTTAAAAGGATTTAATATTAAGTAAAGTTTTTTGTTATTTAAAGACCAGCTAGTCATTAAAATTATCGTCACATCTAGACTGTTGGTACAAGTATTGTAAGTGTTTATCTAATGATAATGACTGCATTTATTACCGAGATAGATTAGTAATTCCAGAGGCACTTCGGTATGAAATCCTTGATACCTTACATGAAAATCACGATAGAATCGTAAGGTTAAAAATGCTTGCTCGAAGTTTAGTTTGGTGGACAAAAATGGATAGAAGTATTGAAGAATATGTTTCTAAATTTGTTTTATGTCAATCTATACAAAGAGTATCTAAAGAGAAAATTATCAGCAAGTGGACATCATCTGAGTTGCCTTTCGAAAGAGTCCATTTGGATTTGTTTTATTTTAAAACAAAAACCATTTTGATATACATACATATGTACATATGTTGATTCATTCAGTAAATTTATTGAAGTAAAAAATTTGGTAAGATCAGATGCTTTATTCTTGTGTAATAGCTTATTTTCTATTTTTAAAATATTTGGTTATCCAAAAGAAATAGTTACAGATAATGGTCCACCATTTTCATCGTTCCATTTTAAAAAATTTTCAAAAGAATTAAATTTTACTTTAAAAAAATATCACCACCATATCATCTGTCAGTAATAGGTTGGCTGAACGTGAATTTCAGACAATAAAAAATAGTTTTAAAAAAATACCTTCTAGATGATAAATTTACCGATTCAAACCGATTCAAAATTCTTATGCATTACAACAATACACCTTGTATAACAAAGAATAAAAGTCCAGCAAGTTTAATGTTTTTATTTGCACCAAGAACTTAATAAATTCATTAACGAAAAAACAAACTTTTAACTTTAAGCATAACAAAATCAGAAACAAAAGAAGGCAGAAGAATATTGAAAATATTTTGGCTTAAGTTCATTTCTTTTTAATTTCTAAAAATCTTTTTTTTTAGAAAGAAAATTTATTTTACAAATGTATGTGGACGTTTTCCAAAGAAAACAAGAAAAATTAGACGCTAGCAGAATGAAATGCTGCACATTCTAGACCGCTACGACCTTCATCAGCATTCTTCGCGTCTATCTACCTTAGTTGTGTATTTTTATAAACATCATCTATTTAACCAACTAACTTTGTAAATAAGAATACGAGGATACTCATAACTCATATCAACATTAATTTGGTTAGACGAAATTTACACACAAACCAACGTATTTCTTTACTGTTCTCTCTGTATTTCGTCTTTTACATTTGTTTTTTGCTTTGTTTCAATCATCGATTGAACACGAATGCAAATTTGTTTTTAATCATTCTTACTTGTTTACTCATAACATTATAGATGCTGTTCCAGTATCATTTTGATTGTTATGATGTAAGCATGAATGCTCGCTATGCCTTGCGTGCTTATAATTTAATTTTTGAATTATTTTCTGAACTGTGAATATTATAAATGAATAGAAATTATTTTGGCTTAAGTTCATTTCTTTTTAATTTTTAAAAATCTTTTTTTTTTTAGAAAGAAAATTTATTTTACAAATGTATGCGGACGTTTTCCAAATGCTTACTTCATAGCAATCACATTAATACTGAAATAGTATCTATAATGTTGTGAGTAAACAAGTAACAATGACTAAAAACAAAATTTGCAATCAATCAATGATTGAAACAAAAGCAAAAACAAATGTACAAGACGAAATACAGAGAGAACAGTAAAGAAATACGTTGGTTTGTGAGTAAATTTCGTCTAACCAAATTAATGTGGATATGAATATTCTCGTATTCTTATTTACAAAGTTAGTTGGTTAAATAGATGATGTTTATAAAAATACACAACTAAGGTAGATAGATGCGAAGAATGCTGATGAAGGTCGTAGCAGTCCAGAAAGTGCAGCATTTCATTCTGCTAGCGTCTAATTTTTCTTGTTTTCTTTGGAAAACGTCCGCATACATTTGTAAAATAAATTTTCTCTCTAAAAAAAAGATTTTTAGAAATTAAAATAAATGAACTTTAGCCAAAAATAATTTCTATTCATTATAATATTCACAGTTTAAATAATAATTTAATAAAAATTAAATTATAAATAAATGTATGAAGGAAAAAACTATTTTTAAAATTATTTATTTTTAATTTATAAAAAGTCTAAAACGGTAAAAAAAAATGTCAAAAGTACCTGCTGATAAAATATTCAAAAATTTATAGTATTTATAAGTGTTCTTTGATTGATTTTTGTCATTTAACAAGAGTCGACGAATGCGAAAATTACAAGTTAATTTTTCTCTGGTTTTTAAAAGTGAATAACAACAAAACATATATTTCAATATGGAAAATAACAGGTGCATAAAATTGGATAACTTTTGTTACGTTTGTGGTCATATCGTCCCAAAAAGAAGACAATTGGATCGAAGAAATTTGTTTACTGAGGAATTAAAAATAGTGTATTGTCATTATTTTGATGAAACAGATTTAAGTGTTTAAAATTTTATGCCGAACACAGTGTGCAAAAATTGTTATAATACCCTTATAATGTGGCTACATGGAAAAGGTGGACAGTTTTATTTTATGAAGCCAGTAATTTTGGTGGAAGATCTAACTGGACATGACGAATTCAAGTGCTACGCACGCATAAATTCTCGTCATGGATTAAAAAGAAAATAATTGAAAACAAAAGTATATCTTGCTGCTTTTACTGCCACACTTTCAGTTAAATGCGCTGCTGATACCGATACACCTAAACCTTCGAGTTTTCTCCAATCCGACCAATGATGCTGATTGGACACCCGATATTGAAAAAATAGTCCACAACCGCTAACACAAATCGAAATGGATCACAATGTAATGTAAGATGGGACTAACACAACAAAACTCCGAAATGTTGGCATCATTTTTGAAAAGCAGAAAACTGACACAACAAAATGTCAGCGCAACATCAAACCTACATCGCCCAGCTGATTTTCAGAAATTTTATTCCGTTCACGAAGCAAATACGTTCACCTACTCGCATGATATCCCAGGTCTAGTGAAAAATTTGGGAATGGATTATATAGCTGGCGACTGGCGTTTATTTATCGATGGTTCAGTTTCAAGTTTAAAGGCTGTGCTATTGTACAAAACTAACAAAAAACCGTCCATTCCATTGGGATGCAGCACAACTATTAGGGAAACGTATGAAACTGCGAAATTGTTGCTTATGTAGCAAAATGTTGTATGATCAGGAATTGTAATTCTTAATTCTTTTTAAATTTGTTTGAGCTCATTCGGACTAGTGGTTCTCGTATTATGACAAACAAAAGAGCCTAAAACGTGAGAAATTCCCTTATACGATACTTACTAACTTCAAATTAATTTTTAAATTATTGTTTGATGTACCATGACCAAACGAATGATGCAGAAGTTCTTCTTTTTAGAGCTACTTTCATAAACAATTTCAGAATTAAGTCCCAAATCAATCACTTCAAAAATGTTGTACTGTGTATATTATAATATATTTTTGTTAGATTTTAATTTTGTAATGATTTGTAAATCTAAAATAAAAAGGGGAAAATGTTATGTATTACAATATGAATAATAAGTATATGTATGTTGAGTCTACGAAATTAACTGTACTCATCATTCAGTGGTTTTGTAACTCCACACAAATAATGTTGACAAACTGCTCAAACGGTAACGGTAAATACGTATTTTCAAATGGTAACGGTAAACTGAAGAAATGAATGCATTTTAAAAACAAATCTCATCAATAGACAGTATGTTTCGACATAATTCGCCTTGTCACTTCACACGTGCCATACGACCGTTGCAGAAAAGTACTGTTGTCACGTCAGAGGTGACTTACGACCGATAAGGGTTAATTCGGCTTGTCTAAACCACAACAAACAATTAGCAATAGATTTAAGCTGTAATTTTAAGCGGTTCTTTCGGAAGAAACACATGTATTAACATTTATTGAAGTTCAATTTCATTAAGTTCGATTCATTTGAGGATATAAAGAATCTACCTCAGGCAAAATATGATCATCATATTTAAAATCATCCGCATACATAAATATAAAAGAATTCTTGATGACACCATGTAAGTAATTAATGTATAATAAAAAAAGGGTTACAAGATGGCTCTCTTAAGTAACAGCGGATGTAACTAGGGTTGCCAGATGGCCTGAGTTGTGCGAATCAAAAAGTTTTAGAAATATTAAATATAATTGACAACATGTTGTACAATGACTTCTGTCGCCTGCGAGAAGCCTTTGATAATTTGCGGAAAGTCCATCTTTTATAAAAATTCGATAAAAAAGTAGAAAATCTGTGTAAATTAATCTCATTTATTCTTTCCATACCAATTAGCATTGCTTTTTGTAAAACGACTATAAGTTTTTTAAATAATCTACGCTCACAAGAAAGCATTAGAATGCATTTCGCCCTAATAAAGACTGAAATTTTAAAAGAGAAAATTTTAATAAAAGTTGTCAAAGTTTTTAAGAATATTTGCGTAGAACTGAAGCAAAATAGTAAAGGCCTCGTTATGCGAACGTTGATGTAAGAAAAACTTAACGTATTTTAACGTACGGTCGTTTATGTACTTATAGAAATTTTACAAATGTGACGAATGTCAATAAAATAAACAAAAACAAAACATTGTGCAGCACAATGTGTTTGTAATATTAATATCAAAAGCCCGAAAAGAATTTAAAAATGGTTATTGAGGATTAATATACTGATGTCCATGAAATAAGTACAATTGTTTTGCAAAAAAAAAACTATAAAGCCAAAATATTAAATTACAAAACCTAACACAATTTTCAATTTGCTGCAGCTGTTCAGAACAGTGTTGAGATTTGTGGCATAGTTACGGGCACTGTTCCGTACATGTAAATTTAGAAAAAGTACTAATTTCGCTTCGAAAAATATTTTACATTGCAATATGTGCAATGTATTGACAAATTTAATTATCTGTTTTAAAAAATATTATTATGTATTTAATGTAACTATTTATTTATTATACTTTTATTAAGTAAAATAATAAAAACTGATGAATGGTACAATTATTATTAATACTTAAAAAGTATCTAAAAAGGGCAAATGTGCCGCAATGGTACTTATCACATATAATTCCAGCACTATCTTACGAATGTCACGTAACAATGCCGTCAAAACCTATTTTATACAGGTTGAAGCGTTCCGGAAACGTGACAGTTAATTTCGGTAAGCGTTTGCATTGTTTTAGTATATTTAAAAACAAACGGCCGTTACGTTAGCTTACGTGAACGTTCGCATAATTGTACCTTAAGTTCTGTTAATAAAATTATAAAATAGATGTGGTGGCAACAAAAATAGATGTATATACGTTATTTGCGATTGTCATTAATATATTATTTTTTTTTGTTATTTTTTTTTTTTTTGTAAAGAAAAATTTAAATACAAATTTGTTCTTTTCAACTAAAATGCATTTCTAAATTATCCATTTATTTTTTTCAAAATCTACGGGAATCTTTTCCGTAGTCCAGTTATATGACTTTTAGTGTCTGGCAAGCTTAGATGTAATGCAGATTGGCGTAGATATGTCAGTTCTCTATATAAAACTTTACAGAAATCTATGGTCAACCTTATCAAATGCCTCGCTAAAATCGGTATAAACCACGTTAGTTTGCATTTTATTGACAATAACAAGATAACGAAAGTTCTGAGTTGTAAAAGTTAGTGACAGTAGAACAGCCATGTTAAGTAAATGATAATTTTGTAGACACTAAAAACACAATAATCAGCAATTACTCTACTATTTCTGCCAGACTTAAACAACAAAATGATGAGAGAGTTTTTCCACACTTCTGGAAATTTATTAAATTTATTTGAATATTTGAACAATATTGTAAGAGGAGCTGCTAACGCCTCAGCGCAATTAATAATAACGTTAGTGGAACGTTGTCTGCTTCACTTTTAAACGAAAACTTCAGTTTTTCTAACCGTGGAGTACAGTAGTTTTAATTTAATGTGAAATTGAAATAGATTTACTTCCAGAATTGTGTGTAAATTGTACAATTAATTTAATACTTTAAACGTCAACATAAGAAAGGTGTTGCAAATAGGATATTTATTTCAGCATTTTCATCTGATTCACATAGAGTTTATTTTCGTATTCACCAAATTGTAAAAACACTTAGCGTTCTTCTGAAAGGTGTTCTTAATTTTTGTTAGGTAGAACTTATAACATTCTTGATTCAACTTGTTGTATTCGGCGCTAGCAACGAAGTATTTCGCTAGCCTGTGACTAATCCAGATGTTTTATATTTTTTATAATATTTATTCTTGAAGTTCTTATTTTTAAAAGCAATTTGCAATTCCATGAAGGTCCAGATAAATGAAAAAAGATTTGTTTTGGAACACACTGGTTAAATATTTAAAGATCATAAAATTTATAACGATGTGATAAATGACATTGGACTTGTGTTCTGAGTTAACAATTGTTAAAAAATTTCTCCAGTCAATTTGACAAAGCAGTTACGTTAATCTTTGGTAATTGCCCTTTTTAAAATATAATCTGTGAGATTATGAAGTGCTAGCAGAATGGAATATGTAATGTATAATTAAATGTTTTTAATAAAATTGTAGGATGATAACGATCTTATGGAACAGTTAATAGCTCTGTGCGAATAACAGACGTGTCGATACAATTATTTATAAAACCAAATCCAAAAGGTTATGATGTTCCTTAAAGGTGCAATTTCTTTAATTAAGATTAAATCCACTACGCAATCAATAAGTTTAGTATATTTCCAGATAGAACCAGAACAATACAGTGTAAATTATTTGTCATATTTGAGAACATCCAAAAAACTGTAGGCGTGTTTATGTTACCAAATGATAGTATCATTCTGATGAGACATATGCACAACGAGAGATATGGCTTCAAAATATTTTCCATAATTTTTTTCAGGAGAATCAGGGGGAATATATGAATAGGTAATGAATACTTTTTAATGCTTTAGTTTTACAGCAAAAAGCAACTGATAAACCTTCGTAAATTAGTATGCTAGAAACTTCAATCAACACCCACCTCCTTTTATTTTATTGCCACTATCTTGTCTGTATTTTATGTAATTATCAGCCAATATTTCCGTATTCAAAACAGTTGAGTTAAGCCAAGTTTCTGTTAACTTTATAGCTTGGAAGTCAAAAGAAAAACTTTTTATAAAGCAGACAGTTCTGAATTAATTCCACAAACATTTTTGAAGTGCCTTGAAGACGTTCTATTGACGGTAAATAATTATCAAAAATATGATTTAATTAAAGGATATAAACAACTCCAATACTGAATAAAATATTTACGTACAGTGCGAAGAAAACAGAATTTATGAAAAGTTGTGAAATCTTAATTATTTTTAATTTTTTCTCCTTTTTATTAGAAAACACCACTACTTTTTGTGGATGTATTAAAAACTTACGAATGTTTATACATCGATCACAATTTTTGTAAACAGAAGCAAAAACACATGCGAATTATTTATAGTGATTTAAAATATATTTTCATTATAATACTAACAAATCCTAACAGTGGCGATACAAAAGTTGTTAGTTTTTTTTTTTTAATTTAATTTTATTTAAATTTTACTTCATTTAGTGTAGAATTCAAATAAAATCACGAAAAATATATAATTTAAATTAAATTTAATATTATTTTTTCTGGTTGAGGGGAAAATAATGAATTCTTTCACTAGTGAAACTAAATATATTCATTGATAATTTATTGCTGTTTGCAATTTAGAGACATTTATGTAATTATCGAAAAAGAAAATTTCCAATAGATTATCTACTCTTGACATCCTTAGAATCTGATGTTTATTGAAACAGGTAAACTCAGCCGATATCTTAACATTTACTAGTGCAAAACTTATACATCGACAACATAGTCCTCTTGTTTACCAAAATAAGCATGAATTTTTTGCAATAACTAAAAAATGTGGGGAAAAATTCATATTGAGCGAACTATCTAAAATAATCTCCTATCAAGATCATTTCTGTGTATGAAATATTTTTTGAAAATTTTGTTTTTAGTGTATACAGTAATCGATATGAAACACAAAACACATATTTAAAAAAATGTTGTTCCTAAACCTTTTGTCTCTTATTTTATATGTGAAAATTGAAAAATTGTATAAGCGCATTCTATACCAAACTAAAAAACACAAACATTTTACATATAATATGAGAGAAAAAAGCATGATGAGACGAGGCTTAGGAAGCTCCTTAAGCTTAAATACATGCTTAATATAATATATGCGTACGTATATATATATATATATTATGCTGGTGGTATCAGGATGACGCTCAATATTTGAAAACTGTACTGTTTCTAGCACATTGTATGTTTCAGGTCATTGGGAAAAACAATGAAAGCAGACATCCTAATACAATTATATCCACAAATGACTCTGTACAATAGCCATTCGATGTCTTTGACTGACTTATAATGTCGCTAATATTGCTAATAGTCTTAATTTTAGAAGTATTTAAACCTATTTAAATAAATTTATATATTTTTCTCTTCGAAACTCATATTTTGCCTAACAAACAAAGCTTTTTCTCCAATTACTTGCAAAATTATAATTTTTTTCTGGATAGAAGGCAATGACACAGCACTAGTCCTGCTAATGGTGTGTGTTTGTTTGGGTTTTAAAAATAATTAAGAAAATTTTCAAATCTTATTATTATATTCTTCCTCGGCATTTCAACTGCAATAACTGCAAGTCCTTTTTTAAATGTTTGCTGTCAAACTGTTTTTACAAAATCGGTGACTTAAATGCTTGTTATGGCGGAGAACAATATACTTTGGACAGTAGCTTATTAACAAATTGACCAATATCAATGAGAATGAACATTCTAAGGATAAAGTTGCTAATATTCAGGTTCCAGTTTCTTTGGAGGAAGAGGTAATTTCTTAACTGAAACACTTTGTTTATGTTTGATGAGAAATTTAAGATTGCCAGTAAATCATGCTCAAATCATACACCTATAGATAGCTCATCCTAAGATTTTTCCGAAGAATAAAAGTGGAGAAAAAAATGCAATTTTAAATAAAATTAAGTGCTAATATTGCCTAGGAATGCTCTTAATTACATGCTTATACATTGGTAATTTTAAACCCTAAAAAAATAAAAAAATTTAAATGATTCTAATCATATGAATGACATAAAACAAAACATTAAATTTGTTGGGCTATTCCAAAAATTGTATTTAAAATACTGTTCAAGCAAATTTTTATTATTAGTATTTTCGTTTTCTTAAAAAAATTTAGTAAATTTTTAGCTACCGAAGAAAAATTAAAAAAATATATGTTCCGTTAAATAACAAAATTATGTGGGTCTAGTCAATTGAACAGGAACCCGAACATATCGACGAGTCATCCCTTGTTTAAGTTTCGTCAAGCCGAAACTATAATTTCGGTTATCACAGAATACTCCATGATTTGTGTAATACAGTTAATATCGCTGAGAATTATTTATCAATAAATTTGCTTATCTCAAATGTAGTAATAATACTTCTTTAAGTCCAACCAGTACTAAACAAGAAAATATTTATGGTAATGTTTTAATTCATCATTTTCATATCTTTGTAAATAAAACGATAATTGTTACGATTCTTATATATTCTTATTTAAATAAAACTATGTTGCAGCTCTGGCTCTCGCTCTGCTCAGTTTTAACTTGTCATTATTATTTTTATTATGATTATTATTATTATTATTATTATTATTATTATTATTATTATTATTATTATTATTATTATAATTATTATTATTATTATTATTATTATTATTATTATTATTATTATTATTATTATTATTATTATTATTATTATTATTATAATTATAATTATTATTATTATCATCATTATTATTATTAGATATATATTTTTTACTAAATCTTAACAACTGCTCTTTTAGGTTGTTTGGATAAAACAGCAGAGACCATTTTGGTTTAAGAATAAAATTATATGGAATTTTAAAGTCTTACTGTAGAGTTTAAGTGGCTAACAAGAAATGTATATACCTAGATACTTAATATCCGTATATTCGTTGCTTCTTCATGTGAAAAGAATTTATCTCTACTAGAATTATTGCATAGATAAATGTAACATATGTATATACATTCTCCTTTTGTAAATAAATTTTACTTATGTCAACATCAATTACAATGGAAAACACACATTTTGGGGACCACGAATTACCACTCCGAAAGGTCTTTTTTGTAAAATGTAATCCGTAATTTCTGCTATTGTGTGCAAGCAGAAATTTAAAAAGACCAGTCGTATGTAGGACTCCTCTGCGGACCCCGAGCAGTGTTGTTTAAAAACGCAAAAACGATTTTTTCATAGCTTTAGTCCAAAATGTTTATATATTTTTTTAAACTAAAATATTTTTGGCTAAAATTCGCGAAAAATTTAAAAGAATCGCCAAAATATATATACATGTAATTAATGTTTTATTTAAAAAACAACAAATACTTAGTGAACAAATGGAAAGTACAACGTTTACTATAAACTAGTTAGTTAGTTTTATTAAATCAATAAAAAAATATAACATATAAACGAACATCTGAATTATAAAGTAATACATATATAATAATAATTTTATAGTTTTATAATTTTTCTAATATGTACGTTGTACACTTATTTCTCAAAACTTTTTCAGCGTCCTCTTTGTTGGAATACATTGTATGAGTAGGTAGCAAAGAAGTGCAGCATGTGCTACCTGCATTCATAAAATTTTTCAAAAGTAATAAAAAATTCTACTGCGTTCTATTTCGCAAACAAGTCTTAATAGAATTCATTATCGAAAATACTCATTTAACGCAGGCATTAATAGTTGGATTCACCAGTATGTAAAGTACGGCCAGATAAAGTTCCCTAAACTGGCACGTGCCTACAGTACAACTGTAAACCTTCCGCAAGAATGTATGTAAATTAGTGGGAATATAATCATTCAAATAATCTTTCCAATTAGGGTTCATAAAAATTTTTAAATAATCTTTGACATCAACTAAAAACAATTTTCTCGTATAATTTTAATGGTTTCATATTCCATTTCAACATTACTTAATTCAGTTTCAAAGGTTGACCCACAGTCAATGGCATTTAGCGGAAGAAATGTGTTTGGTATATCAATTGAAATAATTATACTCTTTATAAATTTTTCATAATTATGTACTTTTTTTTATAACTGGTGGCTTTAAATTTTTTTAATAAAATAAAATTAGACTAAATACAGCCTTTGATGCATACTGTCTGCGTCCACATTGTCTGATTGAAATTTCAAATTATAGTTGTTCCCCAGCAAACAATTTTTGAAAAGGTAATCGAGTGTGGAATTAAGCATTTTTGGTAGAAGTACTTTCCAACTAGATTGCCAACTTAATGATTTTAACAAGGCATGAGACTTTTATAATCAATTACTGAGAATCGATTACATTAATTATTATAAGAATTAATGAGTACCATTAGTACGGTAGTCTCTTTTAACATAAAGAACTACTTCCATTAATACTTCCTTTTTTGAAAACTGATGTAATGTGTTTTGTAAGCGAGTAACAAAAAATGGCAAACATAAAAGTAAGTCATTATATGGCAAGTACTTTTTAAGGTAATGTCTAATTTTTTGCTGGGTTATTTCATTAACTTTAGAACACCCAGTAGTGCATCGTAAATATTTTGCACTATTTTATGATTTTTTGCTGTTGAAATTGGTCAATAAAAATTAAATATTCATCTAGACACGTAAAAATCGGCAAATAATTTATGAGTCGGCAAATCACTAAAAATAGGTTGCGAAATGTGTTTGAAAATCACCACGTTTGGCGAGAAATCGAAATATATGACATCCCTGTCATGTCATCAAAATAGACAATTCCTGATTTAAGCACAGAGAACCCTTGAAATGACAAAACCAGTAATAAGATGGACATAGAACTGCCGCAGGAAGTTTTCAAAGTTCGTCTTCCTATTTTCAAAGCACTCGTGCGACTTGGGTTCTACTCAGCAGAATATAAAATTTTAATGATTAGCATGAAGCCAGACAAATGACAAAGACTTTACAAATGTAGAATCCTACAGATATATAAGCTTTTATCAAATGTGTACAAGCTGCTTGAGAAAACAATTATAAATATAACTCAACCATATTCTAAGCCAGAAAGGATGCCGGAATACATCCTTATAACTCATCTGCATTAGCCCATGCCGTATTTTTATTTGCAGTAATTATTTAGATTTTAAATTAAAATAAAATAAATTTTAATAATATTACAGAAATAATTTTTTCATCTTTAATTTAAAAAAAGGATCTACTCCATTTCATTTTTGATTTCCGAATGCAATGGTTAAACTAATTAATTTTAATAACTTGTCAAAAAAAGAGTAATATGGCTTGATAATCGTTAACAACAAAAAATTGATTTTTGACCCCCTTCTCAAAATATGTACCACAGTGTGACCGTGGTGAAATATTTTATAAATATTAACAAGAAACAAGCAAAATTTGTTTTTGTATAGCACTGATTGAACTTAAAAACTAAATTGTTAGATTTATGATCCGAATTTTATTACGTTTAAAGATAATCACAAACAAAATATTATTAAAATAGCGGTCCCATCGATATTATTATAATTAATTTGATAAAGTATGTACTTCTAATTTAGAAAGTTTTAAAAAGTCTTGTTTCTCAAACTATTCTATTTAAAATTTCACTCAGAAATGTCTTTACAAAGTAGTTTACTTATTTTTCATATTTTTTCAGTTATTAATATAATATTTTTATTATACCCTTCACCACAAAAAGTGGAAAAAGGGTATAACTAAGTTTCTCATTCCGTTTGTAATTTCTACAATATTCATTTCCGACCCCATAAAGTATATAGATTTTGACTTCTTATGCATAGCGAAGTCGATTGAGAGATGTCCATCTGTCCGTCCGTGCTATAATAAATATCAGATCAGATATAGTGTCGAGAGAGGTGCTATTGAAAATCAGCATGATCGGTTCACGTGCTTCCAGGCAGAGAGAGATTTAAAAAATTAAAAAAAACATCAAGTAAAAAAGTGGGCGCTCGCCCATATTTTCCGAGTTACGGGGCACTGAAATTAAAATTTTCTGAAATATCAATGTGGGAATCATTTAAAAGCTTTTGAAGAGATCTTTGCGAAAATAATATAGTTTTTTGTAAGATTCTCCCATTCTCATTACGAGCCGATGCCAATTTTATGTAAAATACTATATATGTACCAAATTTTTAATTTTTTAGGTCTCGTTCACCCCAATATTAGCTTTTTTGATTGGAGTTGCTTTACTAAACTAGATTTACATATATGGTGAAGGGTGTATAAGATTCGGCATAGCCGAATATAACACTCTTGCTTATTGTAAATATTCCAACCAATGGAAATATCGGCTTGGATGCAAAACTGAAGAGGAGGCGATTAAAGACGTTCCATCCTACATGTCATTTTTATGACCAAAAGGGAAACCAAAGTAAACGTGTTTTTTTCGAATGCTAATGGGAGCAGCGTTTTGAAGTCACTTAAAATGATTTCTATCTATTAACCCGATGCGAATGCAAAGAAGAGTGTGGAACACCTATATTGCCCTTGTCGTAGATTAATGAAAATCAAATGAATGGTTTGGGGTAACTTGCTGCTCAGAATCACTGCCATTTAATTCATTGAGAGTTGTAGTGTGTTCATTTCATGCAATAAAACAGGAATTGGTTCCACGTTTCAGTGTTTTATTAAAAACGTACTTGTATAAAACGTTTTCACGTTCTTATGCAAATACTTTCGTATATTACGAATTTGTTTACACAAATATTCTGAAAACAGAAAATGTGGTGGAGTTAAAAATGAATTTGTTTATTTTTTATATATTACGTGACACATATACATATTAAAATAAATAATGTTTGCCTGTGTATTCGTCTTTACTCCAGGCTATAAAATCTTTTTCAAACGATATGTAAACGAGCTCCAGTTAGACAATGAATTTCATTCAACCATTATAATACACATGCACTCATCCTGACACATAAATACCTCTGAATACGTTTGTATATGGTACCTACAAGTATGTGCATACAAGTAGATTTATTCAAATGGATGTATGTCACTATGTGAGTGACTAAGGCTTCAGTTTTACTCCGTTACGATGGGTTTGTTGAAGAACTATTATGTAAATCTTAAACACGTAAGAAATCACAAATCTGTTAAATTGAAATCGAGTGAAATTGTTTAAATACAACACTCATAAAAAGTTTTTCTATATCAAACGTAGTTACATACAGATTTAAAAATGTTAAGTATGAGCGAATGTTAAACAGTTAAGCAAATTTTTAAATTTATACCAAATCGTCTTCATTCAAGGCAAATATCTATAGTGATTTATTATTTTTTCTTCTCATAAGAATAGATACCAAGAATAGGTAATTAACCACTTAATCCACAAACACCCTTTCCCACTCTCTGCATATAAGTATATATTTTTATGTGTATGTTTTTATGAATGTTACTAAATGTACTGTGATTTTTAAGAGTTTACATACAACAAGATTTGAAAAACATTTTATTTATTTATTTATTTTGCTTTGAAGTGTGGCCATATGTTGTAACTGCTCTAACTTCTGAGTTATTTATTTTGTTTTTAATGTCATTGAAAACATATATTGTTGTTGTATAAGGAACATAGGTTCTAAACAAATGTACGAATGAATGATTTAGGTTGCGTGCAGCTTAAGGTACATTTAGCCGACCATAGAAATCGTAAATAAAAGTAAATGTAGCTGTACAGTAAATGTAAATGTAAATGAAGTCGTGCTTATAGAATGTGTAAAAACGTGTCATGTGTTTTTGATATATTATCTGTTTATCAATAAATAACAACGCACAGCACAGCTGTTCAAACCAATGATGGCCACTTTGCGATTTTGTGCAAAAAGTACTTAAATATTTCCATGGTACTAAAAATAATTTTGTTATGTAATAATGAAAAATATAATATTTATATAAGTTATCTTAGCCTAACAATTTAACAAAACATAACATGTAAAACATATTTAATTTAGAAAATAAAACTCCATAATTTATTTAAAATTATATTGTGTGTGATAAAATTTAACAACTTTAAAGTTTTATGTGCTTTTTCTATATTACAGGCGATCAACTCGTCTTAAATATTTAAATTGATTAAATTAGCTGTGTTTTTGTATAGAACATTTTTGAGTTGTTATTGCCTTTTGTCTTATTGATTTAATGGAGTTCTCATTCAGTCAATTTGGCTTTTGATATAAGACTTTCTAGTTTTCTGTACAAAATTTGGGTAAAATCCACTGATGAGCTATTTAAGCAGTAGTGAAATGGCCATATCGATATGCTTTCCCCGCAGTAATACATTTCATTTTGTAGTTTAGTTTAAAATAATAAATATTTCATGAGAATATCATGAAATATTTATAATTGAAGGAATCAAGCACGAATAAAGTAAATTAATGAAAAATAATATATTTTCAAATTAAATGCAATGATAACTTATTGAAAATTTAATGGAGATTCAAGCTAGCGTCAGTCAGTATTTGATCGTACTGACTGGAAGAGTTCTATATTTCAAATAAGAACAAGCAAAATTTCTTTTAAAGCCGAACTTCTCTTCATTCTTCTAAATTTCCAAACACAAATTTTTAATGTAAAAGTTAGGTCTGTTCAATAAATTTCCGGCAGAAATTAGCAACGATAGAGTAAACTAATAATTTACAACATTACTATTCCAAATGAAAAAAGGAATTAAACACATTTTTGGGGAAAAAAATTGCAAAGTAAAGACGAACTGACCATAACAACAAACAACCATAAAAATAAATACTCGTATGTATCTAAAGCAGCAAAAAAGCGGTGTTCGATGCTTAAACCATTTTGTATTGCAACAGTTAGTATTTGCAAGAGCTTTGTCATCGATTGTAGGCAACTTTTTCGAATACTTTGCAAAATTGCCAAAATTTTTCTGTCTTTTTTGTAAAACTTTTAGTTTATTTTATTCTATTTCTTTTGTTTATTATCCTGGCGTTTACTTGTACATAGTTTTCCATTCAAAATATTTTGTATTAAAAACTGAAAACTATAAATGTAATGTATATTTCCTGCTGTGTGGTTGAAAAATATTCTAGCCGTACAAATTATGGAAAAAGACACATCATTTTAGTCTAGCAACGCTGTAATGTAAATATTTTTGTGGGAAGTGCCAATAAACACTTTCAATTTAAAGTATTTCATATCAGCTGTTCTGTTTTTGCCAGTAACAAAAGTAGTAACAAATTTATTACCATTCACATCTTATACTCTTTTTTACTCTTTCGCTGCTTTTTTTTAAGAACTGATTCAGTACTACTAAAGTAAACACTTTCCAATAACAAGTATTACCAACTTCTTGTTATTGAACAGAACTATATTCTACTGTCAAATTTTAATTGAGTAAATTAAATTGGATATGTGTGAACACCAAAATTAATTACTCAATTTAAATTTTAATTGTCTAAATTAAAGGGTATGGTTAAATATTTTTATTTCTTGTCAAATGATTCCTCAATAATTCCTAAAAGTTGCCAGTGATAATTTTACATATTTAATTTATATATTGTGCAAATAAATTTTTAATTAGATATTCAGAACAAGCTTAAATAAGCTTACTACGTTTTGAAAAATGGGCGATTGGCAGAACATGAAAAAGTAACATCTACAAATGTTTATTACTTTTTTCTGTCATTAAAAGTCAGTAGCCGCACTAGTAATATACTTTTGAAATAATTGTTTGCTATTTATTAATTAAAACTTCGTAGCATTTAAAATAACTAGCGTGTGTTTTAACTACCATCATGTAAAAATTTGTTACATTTGGTAGTTTTGATATAATTTGATTTTTTATTATTTATTTTAACGAAGGCAAAGTAATTGAAATACAGCGTATTTTTAATTAATATTGTTTAAATAAGTTTCTTGTAAGGATGGTCATGAACGTAATACCAAGTTTGCTTATCCGGCGACAGAATTGCATACTTTGGTTTTAACTTTGCCTCGTACAAAATTAGTGTTTGTGAAGCAATTTCATTTCCTAATTTTTATCCTGTTTCTGTTAAAATTAGTATTTATTTGCAGTACTTTTTAATTTGGTTTGGTTAAAAAAATATTTTGGATTTCGTTGGCAGTGGTGATACCAGACGGAAACCAACAAGGAAATGTTAAACTATAAAACAAAAAAATATTTGTTGTATAAAAGAATGTTTGTATGTATGTATGTATATATTAAGGTGTTTTTAAAAAAGGAAAAAATCAACGGAAGACCTTGGTAACAGCAGATTTTATTACGCGAAAACATCCTGGTTTCAGAAGAAACATTTTAGCTTTCTCATCCAGCAATGTAGTGGTAAACTGTACCTATTCTTGGTATCTATGTCTCAAAACGTGATAAAAAAACACATATTCAGGATTCTTAAATACTGAACACAATATGAAAAAATGGAGAAATATCAACTTCGAAGCAAAACTAAAATGAAAAGAACCATGTCCAATCATAAATCGTGTAAAGATGCCGCCTGTCACACCACGCTTTTATATTAGGTATGTATTTATACTGGAGTTGAAAAGATGACTATACTTTTCTAAACCTTCGCTAGAATTTTCATTCTTAGGTATTTGGGACCCCTAATGCTATAGTCCAGTCCAGTGCTTTTCACGCATCGACTGGTGTACCGCTTACATATTCAAAATGATGTATACTAGATAAGTGTTAAATCACCAAAATATATGCGACATTACTAAGTTCTTATCTTACAGCTTTCATTTTGAAAATTCATGTACTATACAATTTTTAAACCTCAGTATTTTGCTCCGCTAGTGAAAGACCCCCTTAACAAGGCCATAATTTAACCACTTGGTTACTTCTTTCTGATATTGTCGACTTCTTCAAGAGGTTTTGGAACAAACCAACAATTTTAATTTTTTCTGAAAGATTTGTGATTAAATCTCCGTCGATACCGCCGTACAGAATTAATAATTTGCACAAGCTAAATAAGCTTTTTAAACAAATTTTTTACATCCAAACAGTAGAGGATGATAAGAGCAGCATCTTACCACCTCTGGGACCCTATCAGGTCCAGGCGCCTTCTTATTTTCAAACTTTGTGGAAGCCAGTTATATCTTAAATGTTTTATGACGTTTCTATCTGCTTTTTATACAATTACAAATATCTAGAAATTATTTTTATATTTTTACGAATTGTTGATTTAAGAATTTTATAGTTTTCTTTTGTGTTAAAAATTTAAAAAATGTCTGGATTCGAAAACTACAAAATTAAGGTGTTTTTTCTAATGGTTTGTTATGCCTAAAATTATGGGACTGGTTGCAGTTAATATAAATTACCTACAAAAGGTTTTAGCACTTTTAAACTTACTCATTGGGTTAGTGTAATCAGAGAATGCAAAATTAAATTTTTAAAATTTGAATCTATTAGAAGTGACCCTTACAATTTTAAGTAAAAAAAGCGACTAAAAACCTGACTGAACTTTTAATTAATGTTATTGTGGTGCATCGTTTTGACACAATCGTCATTTCTAATTTAAGGTTTCCCACTCACTACCCATCAATTTATAAACATCATGCTTGCATTATTGCGAGGAGTGGTAGACAGTAAAGAGCAAATTTGTCGCAGTTTTTGTAAATACTATTATGAAAAACTATCATGTATGCAGATTACTATCAAATATTAATCTTTTTCTTTTATACTCTCATTTCTAATTAAGCTTGCAATGTTAAATCTTTAAGGCCACTCTTATGATTTTTAAAAATTTACATATTAAATGTTTAAATTAAAAAATTTGTCAAAACAAAGTTAATGCATTCTTACTTTAATTAATCTTTTAAATGTCTGCATTTTGTCTCATGTAGTACTTAGGTATATTTATATATACTTATATATATATATATATATATATATATATATATATATATATATATATATATATATTCACAAATACATAACAAAGAAAGAGCATTTAGTACTAAGTAAAGTTCAACGTTGGCCATGATATGGTTATAAAAACACGGAGAAAATGAACGTGCATCAATACGAAAGTAAGGATGTTGAAACACATATGGCGATATCCATCGACACGTATGTTCCTTTGGCTGTTTGTATACAAATGTGGCTAAGTGTTTTTCAGTTTGCTTTATTAACCATTTTTATTTATTTGCAATCATGAAAAAGCTATAAGGTTAAGAATTCCTTTTTAATGACGAATTAAGTAGAACAGTTTTGGATTTTAATGACTTAACAAACAGAACAACTATATTTTATCTCCCGTTCATTAACAACGAACTTAAACTTAACCTATGACAAACATGCCAAGAGCTTTAGGAATTAAAATTTTAGCAATTTCATTAAATTAGTTAGGTTAAAAAACATTGCATTTATTATTTACCTTAAGTTATCATCATCATTTTTCAACAATCACAAAATTTTAAAGCAACAACTTTAGTTGGCGTTATTGTTAATTTTCGATTTATTTTTTATGAAAGGATTTAAACTTCTGCCTTTAGACAAAGATTTATTTATTTTAAGTAAAAACAAGTAAGAGTGTTATATTCGGCTATGTTATATTCGTCTATGAATATTATATATGAATAATATATACCCTTCGCGATATCTGTAAGTCTAGTTTAGTGATCAACAAAAATTTTGGTGACAGAGAATTAAAAAATAAGGAGAAAATATGAAGTACTATATATCATTTTACATAAAAATGTCGTCGGCTCTAAACGGTTTAAGCATTTTTAAACAATATTAGTATTTCCTGAATGATCTCTCCAAAAGCTTCTTAATGATACCCATATTGATATTACGCACAATCGTACTTTTCTATGAAAAGTTCAGAGCCCATAACTCGCAAAATATTGGCGAGCGCCAATTTTTTATGTAACTTTCTTTATATTTTAATTCCCTATCGCCCAATATATATTAATTGGAGTTACTTTACGAAACTGGAAAAAATTAGACGCAGGCCTGCTGCTTCGCAGGACAAGGACCGATCTTGCTGATTTTCAAAAGCAAAATTTTCGAAACTATGTCTGATCGATTGGCATACTAAAATTTTATTTTGCATATCCAGTGCCTTGGCAAAGTTCATTTCAACACTAAAACGAACGGACAGACGGGAATCGCTTAACCGACTTCTCTATTCATAAGAACTCAGAGTATATACACTTCATGGGGTTGGAATAGGATATAGTGGAAATTACAAACACAATGGTAAACTTAGTTACACCCTTTTTCCACTTTTTGTGGCGCAGGTTCTTAAAAACATTTAAGAGATTAGTTGTTAAAAATCTGTAAAATATATTCATTCAGAATTCATAACTTTCAAAGTTCGAGAAAAAAAGAGTTTGAAAACGGATCTAAATTTAACTTACGCCCGAGTTATGCTTCTTTAAAGGATCGTGACGCCGACTTTCTGTGCAATATGATGTTCACATCTAAACTCGACTATATGCGACCTTCTTTTAGAAACTACAGATTTATCCATTTTTTAACCGACATCTACACTGTGTGACATTTGTTATCAGTGTTGCCAGTTGAAGACAAAAAAAGTTACGCTTTTCCTTCAAAAAGTTAAATTTCTTGTAAAAAGTTACATTTTTAAAAGTATCTTAAAGAAATTGCGAGTTTATATATATTTCAGTGAAAATATCAAGGCAACAAATTCATATATTAAACAAAACTAAAATGAAAACGTGTATATAAAAGTTATAACTTTCAGTCCAATGCTTCTTGTCTAAAGATTTAAATAAAATTTAACTAAAATATTGTTACTGAACTTAAACGATTCAACAATAACGATTTAAATGTAACGTTTTTCAGAATTGTAAAAACAAAAGACTGACTATATTGCAATTTTCAAAGAAATAAAATGAAAGCTCTCTTCCAAACCGTAGTACTATCGCCAATAGCTAATTTAAAAATTTCTCAAGCGGAATAAATTAAGTTGCTAACAATTTTAAAAAGCTTTCAGAGTAATAAAAAACATTTTCCAGAAACAATTTGCTGTTATTAAACAACAACAAGCAACAAACGTTTTTTTTTAATTTTTTACAAATTGAACAGAGTTAAACTTCAGAAACATTAGTTATAGGTGATTAGACATATTCTTCCCGTATCCACAATACGTTCGATTGAACCTTAACCGAAACCCAGAACAGACTTTAGAAACACTAGAAAGTAGATATTATTTTCCAGTTTTTTCTGCTGAAAAACTTTCAGAAATTTATTTTTAGGCGGCTAATGTAGTTCTTGAAAGCCAAATCAAGTAACTTTCATGAAAGAGCAGGACACTGACGATGTTCTGCTATATCTTCAACATATTATTTCAAATGATTTATCGAATAAAAAACACTGACTGGTTTGAAATGGGCGTTTGATTATCTGCTTGCTTTTAATCAATTTAGTTAAATTTATAACCAACTATAAAAATATCGAACAAAATAAAAAAAAAAATAATAATAAAAAATCTAAAAATTAATCAAGTTGATTAATTAGGTGTTCTAGAAACACTGCGTGCAAATTAGAAAAAAATCTTAACGCCAGACTAAATATTATAAAATATTTAACGTCTCAAACTTTTAATCTACACATGTTAAATCATGTTAAATACCAGTCGATCTATTATTCTCTCCAAAATGGATTATGGTCTTCCACGATAAGAATGGTGTGTCCTGTCTCACATAAAACTAATCAAAACATCCTATGATGCAGTCAGAGGTTTTAGTATTGGAGCTTAGTCGAACGATAAACTGAAGCCGGCATGCCTTCTATCGTAGTCACAATAAACTATTGTTTGAAATCACAATAAAAGTAAATAAGTACAAAAAAAAACTCCGAAAATTGAGTCCTCTACTTCGTGATGTATAATATTCTCCCGCACCATTAATCTTCATAATAAACTTGCCAAAACTAATAACACCAGCCATAGTTTACTAACAAACTTTTAAAGCCGCTTTCCACCTCTATGTTAATCAAAACTGTATTTTCCTGTACACTGATGGACCAAAATCTCAAAACAGGATTACCTTTGCAGTTGCCAAAGACAATTAAGTTATTAATTGTGGACATATCGAAAACCAATGTCCAATTTTACATTGGAAGCATTGGCATGACCCAAGTTGCAATTAGGGATGACGCAAAATATATATTTTTCATCGAAAGTCTTTCCACTGTTATCCATAACCGAAACACGAAACATGATTCACCTTTAACTAACAGCATTCGTAATGCTCTAAATGCAAATCCGAACTAGATTAAGTGTGTTTCCATCACACGTATGTATTTTAGGAAATAAATATTCTGATGTTGCCGCATATGAAGCTAACAATAGACCATTATTCAATTTAACCACAACGGAATTTAAATACACTACCATGCACTCTTTAACATCAACTCATCAACACCGTTTAGACGACAAACCGGCTCTACAATGTTCCACTTGCAACACATAGCGTAACATTATTCACGTTTTAAATGAATGCCGCGCCCACCATTATGCTAAAAACCGAATGTTTGGACCTAAAATGCCTTCTGAATTGATTAAAAAAAAACGAATACATCCAAGGACAACATTAATCGTATTAGCAAATTTTTATTTAAAAATAATTTAAAAATCTAACATCATCCAAAATCGTAGCTGAAAGCCTTTTCGTATTAAGTGACCAAAACTATGTTATGTAGTTAAATTTTAAAAGTGATCAAAATAACAAATTCCATAATTTTTTATTTTAAGATAAGAATAATATTGCTCCAAATCATAATAGTAAATTTTAAAATCGAATGGCATATGATATCAAAATTATAAAATAATTGAGGCTTAGTATTATCAATATAAATAATGTTATTCATAATAAAGAAGCAATATAAAAATTAAATTAACTATTGTAAATAAAAAAGATATCAAAAATCTAAAGCGCAAAATAAAACAAATTTTTTTAATTATATAAAGATACTTGAACAACATTTTTATATTCAATTTAATCCTCGTACACGTTGGCACTAAGTCTGGCATAAATATATACAATTATTTTTTGTCTTATATATTGAAATGGTGCTTGAAGTATTTTCTTTCTTTTTTTAAGTTTTCGATATTATTCTGTTTTTTATTTCTTTTCATTGTGTCCTTTTGGCAATGATAGAGGCATAAATAGATTGGACTATGATTTTTGGCATGCATATATACATATACATACTTATAGTGTTTCTTATAAGTTTTAGGACTTAGAGTTTTATTTTTATATTTTAAATTTTTAAATTATTTAAAAGACCAAAAAATATATATTTATACAACTTACGTTCAAGTTTACTTCTTAAATTTATTATGAAAGAAAAATTATTTTAACATTTAAAAAAGTGAGCAACAAAAAAAGCTTTGGGTTGTGTGTGGACTTCGTCTAACCAAATTAACAGTAATTGAATATAAATTATTTTCCTTATATTTTTACGGATGTGGTGATCATAAAATTCTGCATTACATTCTGCTAGTATCTTATTTTTCCTGTTTTCTTTAAAAATTGCTACGAAAATTTGTTGAGTTATTCACTTTGTTCACTTTAAATTTTGTAAGATTTATATCGCCGCATTTTTTTAAAACAATTTTAAAAACTCTATTCACAGTATGATGAAAATCGAAAACCTGAGGTAGATAGTGTATTAAGAAAAATTCTTAGTACAAAGGCTTTTGAAATCTATATGCAAATATTTATTTAATACATCTCCAAACACATTTCTTTCCGTTATGATGTTGCCAACTCTTGAAATGTCATTTGCAGAAAGTTTAGTTTTACTTAAATGGGTGTATTTATTTCTTAATGCTTATTTCTGTTTTGTATGTGTGTCTGTGCAAGTTTTTGATAATACTCTTATGCAATAAAAGTTCCTAGATTTATCTAAAAATTTTCATGTAATTCAAAAGAATTCTTAAGTTATAGAAGTTTCTTTAATGAAAAAATGTATGTGTATGCAAGAGTGATTTAATCCAATGTTTGTTAGTTTCTGACAACATATTTGTAACTTTGTTTAATTAACCTATTTTCAAAATAAAATTGTTGTAATTTTTTATTTACAGTATCCAACAATATTAAAAATGAAAATTTTTTTGTAATTGTATTCTTTTTAGGATATCAAAATCCTTGTTCATTAGAATGATTACAGGTAATAACTTTAATTTTAATTTCATTTATTAAAAATAATAAATGAAAAGCATGAGTCAAAGAAAACGTATACAAACTTTAATTTTTAATTTTCTTTATATGTATTTATATTAATCTAAATAAGTGACGCTTTATGGAAAATCCCCATAAAAATATTTATATGTCAAAAGTTTTCTTAAAAAATTAATTAACAAACTATTCCTGAACTATACCGTTTTAGTTTTAAAATAAGAATAGCACATCTTAAAAAAGTAGAATAGTAATTCTCAATATGAGAAAAGTCTACTTCGATGTGCAAATAGTAAATTTTAAATGTTTTTCAATAAAATGTGTTACAGCAGAATTACGATTTTGCATCTCTGTCAAAAAAAAAAATCTAAAAACTATTTAATAAATGCAATTACTTGCCTTACCAAACACAAATGAAAAGTGGAGAAATCTTGCACAGATGCTTAATGCTCTACAATTAACAGCATATCGGTTGTAATCAAGGGATGAAACCTTAGACCAACGACCGGAGAAAATATTGGTTGATATGATCAACCAATAGAAATACCATTTAAGGCCAGGAGTCACTATCACACACAATCGTATGACTTAATCACACAAAAATCTTAAAAATCGTACCAAAGGGGCTTCGTAGGTTTCACACTATAATACAAAAATAATGTAAAAAACATATGGTGCTAATATTTTGCTGTTTTTTCTCCTTATCTTAAAAAAATCAATTCTGATCGCATAGAGAATACTATTTTATGAACTATTTCAAAAGATTATAAAATCGTAAAAATCTTTTAAAAAGTCTGTCACAAATTTAAAATACTTCATACAAATTTTTAAACTGCGTATTAGAACAATGACTTTAAAATCAACTTAAAAGTCAAATTATATTGTTACGTTTATTTAAATTATAAACGTTTTATTAACGAGTTCTTTATTTGCAAAATAATTACACACACAAGTTTTAGAGTTTTAATTAAATTACACTTTATGTAATCAATTATTTGCCGATTTAACTATTCGCGATTAATAATACACGCTGGCAACTTTAATTGTTGTACCACAAGATCTTAACTAGATGACGCTCACAATACGAATGAATCAGCACGTATTGGCGTTGCTTTTATATACCCTATTATATACCTACCTCAGACACATTAGTGAGCATTGTTATTTACTTCTAGAACCTTCGAGCATTATTTAAAAATACATGTTGGGTATTTTTTTTTTATTTAGTTGTTATACAATGCAGGTGTGTGAATGTTTGTGTATTGTGTTTGTTTAGTCATCGCTTTGTTTAAGTTGTTTTCGTTTTGCAATAAAGATGTTTTATAGAAACTTCTAGCTTTGAAAACAAACACAATAGGCCATTTTGTTTTACTTTCTTGGCCTCAATTATTTTTAAGATTTTTTTATGATTTAAATAAAGCTTCTTTGTAACACTGCCGCCCACTTAAGCCTTTTCGTCCTGAATAGGCTCAACATTACCTCTGCCATATTTTGCCAGCCGCTCGAGGTGAACCACTTTCATTTAGACCTCGGATTATGATATCTCTGTATCCGGTAAACCACGTCATTCAATTTCTTTATCACCTCTTATGGTCCCTCCCAGTGGGATTGCAGATTAGGAGATATTCCTTTCTTGCGTTGCGGGTTAAATAGTAGAACCATTTGTCCTTCGGTAAATCCCTCCGTATTTGCTGCTCGATAATATCTGGCTTTCATCTTATCGCTGTTCATTTTAATGCGGTTATGTACAAACTCATGAAGCTCATGCAGTTCTTCTTGTGCCTAGAGAACGTTTCCATTGTCTTCGTGAACTTGTCCAGGTTTAACACCAAATTCTAAATCTTCTGGCAGTTTTAGTTCTGTCCCAAACAAGATTTTTGCTGGACTACGTGAGGTTGAGTCGTGTACAGCTGACCGGTACGCCAGTAGAAATTTGGGTATATGCTCATCCCAATCCTGTTGGTGTGAACTTACCACTTTTCTCAGATATTCTTCAAGGGTAGGATTGAATCTTTCCACCATTCCATCAGACTGTGGATGCAGCGGTGTAGTTCTCGTCTTTTTAATACCGTAAACGTCACACATCTCTTTGAATATAGCTGATTCAAAATTTCGTCCCTGGTCTGAATGTAGTTCTAGTGGAACACCGTATCGACACACCCAATTGTTCACAAGGGCGTCTACCACTGTTTTAGATTTAGTACATATCGGTTTCCAGCATCAATGACAGGAAATGGACCTGTGATATCAATAGCTATCCGCTCAAAGGGTGCACCTGCGTTGTACTGTTGAAGTTTGCCACGACTTTTTCTTACAGGACCCTTGGCCTTTAGGCACTCTTCGCAATTAGCTATCCAATCGGCTACGTGCTGTTGGCAACCTACCCAGTAAAATCTCTTCTTTATCTTTTCCAGAGTTTTTGTTATACCCATATGGCTACCGCTGGGACCGTTATGGAACTGCTTTAGTATCTCATTTCTTTTAGAAGTTGGCACGACAATTAAGTCCGTTGTAGTTTTGCCATCTGTACTTTCCCAAGATCGATATAAGCAGCAGGCTATTCCACTGGGCCCAGTACGACTTGGCTAGTTGGCTCTCTGCCGATATTTCATTATGATGTGGTCTCCTGTTGTTTTGCTTAGCCAATATAATTTTTGCCAAAATTGGGTCGTCATTCTGGGCCTTCGACCAATCTTCCCTTGACCCAATTTGGGTAAGCCGCACATCAATAACGCACTCCTTTTTCTCTACTTTTGTGCAGTGCTTGCACTCTCTATTGCATGGCCGTCTTGACAGGGCATCAGCATTATTGTGCTTTCCTCCTTTTCTATGCACAATACTAAAGTCATAGCGGTGCAGACGTTCAACCCAGCGTGCAAGCTGGCCCTCAGGATTCTTAAATTGCATCAACCAACGTAATGCAGAATGGTCCGTCCTTAAGATGAAATGTTGACCATATAAGTACTTGTGGAAATGTTTAACACACTCCAGCACTGCTAAAAGCTCCCTTCGTGTAACGCAGTAATTTCTTTCGGTCTTAGAGAGCACCCTACTGTAAAAGCCAATGACCTTTTCTATTCCATTTATCTCCTGAGACAGCACTCCACCTATTCCATAGCCACTTGCGTCCGTGTCCAATATGAATTTCTTTCCAGCTATTGGATAGGCAAGGACTGGTGCCATACACAAAAGTTTCTTGAGCTCCTGAAACGCTTTTACCGCTGCTTCACTCCAGTGGTATGGTTGCGACTTCCTGGTCAACTCGTGCAAGCTAGCAGCCACTTGAGCAAAGTTTGGCACAAATCTCCTGTAGTATGTGCAAAGCTCCAGGAAACTACGCAGCTCATGACGATTTTGTGGGCAAGGCCAGGTCTTTACTGCCAGTACTTTGTCTTCATCAGTTGACACGCCCTCTGGTGGTACACGATGCCCTAGGTATTTGACCTCCTTTTGAAACAAAGCACATTTCTTAACACTTAATTTCAATCCTGCAGCAGATACACGCTTCAAAACTTCATCCAGCTTTTTGAGGTGTTCATCAAAAGTCTTCCCCATCACGATTATGTCATCCAGATACACTAAGCACGTCTTCCAATTGAGACCCTTAAGCACACGTTCCATTAAACGCTCAAAAGTAGCTGGAGCATTGCAGAGCCCGAATGGCATCACCTTGAACTGCCATAAACCACCACTTGCGCTAAAGGCAGTTTTCTTCTTGTCTTTATCAGCTATCTCTACTTGCCAATAGCCGCTCTGCAAGTCCAAGGTAGAGAACCATTCCGTTCCAGCCAACGTGTCTAAGGTATCGTCAATTCTAGGCAACGGATAACTGTCTTTCTTGGTGACATCATTGAACTTCCTGTAGTCAACGCAAAACCTGGTACTGCCCTCCTTCTTCTTTACTAAAACTATTGGTGAACTCCACGGACTCGAGGATGGCTCAATGACTCCGTTCCTTTCCATTTCGCTGACAAGTTCGTTGACCTCATTTCGTTTTGCTAGGGGAACAGTTTTGGGTGCTTGTTTTATAGGCCTCGCTTCGCCACTATTAATTTCATGTTTAACAACTGCCGTTCTACCTTGGCTTTTATTATTTAGGGCGAAGACGGAGGCATGTTTTCTCAGCAACTGCTTTGCTTTGTTTCTGTCAGGAGGTGTTAGCCCTGCCACCCATTTATGCACCTGTTCTGCTAATGAATCTCTTTCTGTGGCTGTTATTTTAGGACATATTGTATTCGCCGCACAATTAATTATGGCTTCTGCTGGCTCACATCGACCCATCTCAAAATTCCTGTTAATAGTTTTTTCGCTATTAGACAAATTAAGTACTCTCACAGGAACTCTGCCATCGTCGCAGATTAGTTGTTTTGGTTCCACCACCCACAACCGGTTATCCTCACAATCTGTTTCCACACGTGCCCATACTATAGTTTCCGCCTGAGGTGGTAATTTCTGACGTTCAACGGCAAATAGCTTCCTCACTGTGGCCCTGCTATCATATCCAACATTCAGGGGTATCTCCACATTGCGCCATATCATTATTTGCTCGCCCATGTGCAGACTAATACCGTGGGCTATCATAAAGTCTGCACCAATGATAACTTCATCCACTATATCGGCAACAACAAATACATGGTCAGCGCTGATGTTTGCAATAGTCATTGTTACCCTGGCTCTTCCATAGACAGTGGCTAAGTCGCCAGTAGCAGTGCGCAGTCGTACATTATTTAATGGTTCCACTGCCCCTTTTACTAAATCGGGCCTTATAATTGACTGAGATGCTCCTGTGTCTATGGTCAGGACTTGCTTACTTCCGTTTATAAGTTAGTTAGCAGTTAGGTTGCTGTTTTTCTGTTGTACAATGGAAATGGAGATTGTAGGGCCATCGGTTGTGGGAGCTAGCACTTGCCCCTTAGTGCTGGCTCGATTTAGTTTAACGGTGACTCATGAGATTTTGTGTTGTTGGCCCGCTTGTTGTCCCTTGCTGGCGAAGCATATCTTGATCTTCTCTTTGCGGATCTACAGTTGCGTTAAAAATGGCCAGCCTTACCGCATTTAAAGTATTTAGCGCGAGAATTACTTTTTTCTCCTCCATTATCTGTTTGACTAACTCCTTTATCTCGCTTCTACTGTCTGTGTTATACGTTTCAGTATCAAGACATCGCACCTTGTACACCTGTGGCTTCGAGACGACTTTTGAGGTTTCCTGGGCTAGCGCATACAAGATGGTTTCTGCAAACGATGATTTTTGCATAGCACAAGCAGCATATTTAATATCTGGATCCCGTATGCCATTTACAAATGCTTCAATCTTAAACTGATCCAAAAACGGGTGATCTTCGCCTGGGTAAGTCAACTGCACCAAATGTTCAATTTCCATGGCGAAGTCTTGCAGCGTCTCATTTGCCTTCTGCACCCTGCCTCGTAACTCCATTTTGTAGAGTTCTCTTTTATGCTCGCCACCATACTTACGTTGTAAGGCTACCATTATATCCTCATAATTATTTCTGCAACCGGCTGGTAAGCTTTCGAGTATCTCTGCTGCTGCTCCCTTTAAGGCCAGAATTAGCTCTATAGCTTTTTCCTCATTGTCCCATCTATTTTTGCTGGCCACTGTTTCGAACTGGAACTTAAAAACATTAAAAGGTGCGCTGTCGTCAAAGCTCGGTGTGCTCAGAAATAACTCTCACTGGTCCCTCTCGAATTTGAAGTTCACCCATTTGTACTTTTAATTCATGTAGCTCTTCGTCTACCTTTCTCTCTAGGCCGCACAATTTTTTATCAGACTCGCTGACCCTCTGTTCTACGATGTTCACTCGTTTGTCGAAGACTTCTGATATTTTTTCAAATTTCTCGTTCACTTTTGCTAAAAGCCTTTCCCCGTTGACGCTAGCACTTTCTTGTATTGCTTCTTTGAGCTTCAGGTTGTTTTCTTTCATCTTCTTGATCTGGTTATCCTGCTTCTGGTTGTTTTCTTCTATTTTCTTTATCTGGTTCTGGTTGGTTTCTTCTATTTTTTTCATTATAGCGGCAAACATTGAATTTAAGTCTATAACGCTGTTTGTTGCTGGGGTACATACTTCAATCTCTTCCTTTTCGTCTTTTTCTCCAAATTCGTATGTCCCAATATCGATATCACGCTGCTTAAATTCATCTATTAACCGCAGGAAATAAAGCCTGCTGCCGGTAGATTTAACTTACTCCGCTCCATTTTTAGCTGCTCAACTTTTAGCACGTCGAATTTCATTTTAACTATTTATTAATTATTTTGAAATTTCACTTCTGACACCAGTTGTTACGTTTATTTAAATTATAAACGTTTTATTAATGAGTTCTTTATTTGCAAAACAATTACACACACAACTTTTAGAGTTTTAATTAAATTACACTTTATTTAATCAATTATTTGCCCATTTAACTATTCGCGATTAATAATACACGCTGGCAACTTTAATTGTTGTACCACAAGATCTTAACTAGATGACGCTCACAATACGAATGAATCAGCACGTATTGGCGTTGCTTTTATATACCCTATTTTTAGGAGTTCTTGAATATTCGAGAATTTCTACCGCTATCTATTGCGTAGTTGAAAATGCTGCGTTGCCACTTTTATCTCAGACACATTAGTGAGCATTGTTATTTACTTCTAGAACCTTCGAGCATTATTTAAAAATACATGTTGGGTATTTTTTTTTTTATTTAGTTGTTATACAATGCAGGTGTGTGAATGTTTGTGTATTGTGTTTGTTTAGTCATCGCTTTGTTTTAGTTGTTTTCGTTTTGCAATAAAGATGTTTTATAGAAACTTCTAGCTTTGAAAACAAACACAATAGGCCATTTCGTTTTACTTTCTTGGCCTCAATTATTTTTAAGATTTTTTTTATGATTTAAATAAAGTATCTTTGTAACAATATGAAAAAAATATGACTCTTATATTTTTCAACCCATTGAACTAACAAAATACAATATTGCATTCTAATACGATTAAAAAGATTTGATTTTAAAGAAAGAAAGGTTTTAAGGGTGTTAATGAAAAAATTATGTAAATAATGCAAAGATAAAATATCAATATATATTGAAAACCAAAGAACTTTAAATACATTAAATCATTTGTCATAAAAAATTTGTCATTCCGTGTATAATTTCTACAATATCTATTTCGTATACATATTCTGACGTTTTATGCATAGCGAAGTCGATTGCGCGTTGTCTGTCTGTCCGTCAGTGTTAGTGTTGAAATCAAGTGTGCCGATTTCACAAAAAAAATATATGTATATGCCAATCGATCAGATGTAGTGTCGAAAGACACTATTGGGAATCAGCATTATCGATCCATGTCCTTCGAGGCAGCTTGCAAAACACCACGCCTACCTCTAATTTTTTCATGTCATTTAACACTATAAAGTAACTCCAATCAAAAAAATAAATATATGGTGAGAAAAAGAATTTAAAAATAAGAAAAAAAAAACATAAGGTGAAAAAATCACCACTACCCCATATTATCCAAGTTACGGGCTTTGAAATTTTCAATTTTTTTAAAAGCTTTTGAAGAAATCTTTAAAGCTTTTGAAGAAATCTTTAAAACAATACTAAAATTTTTAAAAAATGCTTAGCCCATTAAGAGCCGATGTCATTTTTATATTAAACATTATATATGCAGTACCAACTTTTTTTTATTTCTTTTAATCTGTGCCACCCCAATATTTGCTTTTTTGATTGGAGTTACTTGACTAAACTAGATTTACATAGATGGTGAAGGGTATATAAGATTCGGCATAGCCGAATATAGCACTGTTACTTATTTTTTTATTTCTGATTTCTTTTATTAATTACGTTTTTAGGAGCAAGACAAATTTGAAATATCTTGAATATTTAAATTTGTTATTGTTGCAAATAAAAAGATTTTAATTGATTGTTATTTAAAGAAAATTATTCAATAAAAACAATATATTTCTGCACGCTCTGAAGAAACTTTTATCTTCACACTACATTCGGCGGACGGACGAGCTTGTATACTTTTGTTAAATCAGAACCACTGCACGGTAGGTATTTTAGGTGTTGCCTCATAATAAATGTGTTTCGATTCACATTTAGATAAAAAAGAATCAAGATTAGAAATGTAACCATGACAACGACTGTCAGTATAAAAGGCGACAGTTGGAAATATATGGCACCCAATTTATTTGTAATTTATCACTGTCGATTAGACTTGTCGATTGCTATTAACTTTTTCTAAAACGAGAAACGTTGAATAATTTCCTTCATTTACCCACTGCTTTAATGAAGTACTCACACTCTGTAAATATGTGACAAGTGATAGATTAGATTAAAGTAAACTTTCGTTTTAGTTTTAAACTGCAAAGTTTATTTATACTTTTCAAGATTTATTTAGTTTTTTATTTTTTTTTGGTTGTTGTTTAGTTGTTTCGTTTTCATTTCTACGATTGTTATTTTAATAGTAAATAACGATTTATTTAAAAAAAATGTCTTAGTCATTTATTATCATACTTAGCGATTGTTCGAGTTTTTGATAAGAACATTGAAAATGAATTTTAAAACATGCTTTTTAGTATAAGTTTAAACCATAGATTAGACTAGATAAGACACGAAAACACCGAGTATGCTTAGTGACGAAAAGATATGTGGCATCACTACGTTAACCCCTTCGTTTTTACAGGACAGAAAATTTTTATTTTCTATTATTCTGTCTCGTTTCTTTTTTGGGGGTAAATGACATTTTCTTTATTTACATTTTTTTTTGAATAATTTACCACAAAAATGCGCAAATAAATGGGAAATTTGCATTTTCTGGCGCAATTTTCCATTTTTTCCGAAAATTTTACTGTCATAGAAATGACATAGACATAGTTCCTGCAGCAGAAAACCAAAGAATGCAGACGAGAGCAAGGCTGAAAAAATGTAAGTATTTTGGTCTTTCTGAAACAAAGTTAAGAAATTTTGTTAAATAATTTATCTTATTTTTCAGGAGTCGAAGATGCATTAGGGTGCTCTGGGATAAGAAAAATTCACCGGTTTCAGAAGGATGCATCGAGGTAAGTTTATTTGCATAATTTTTATTTGTGTGCAGTTGGGAACATTCAAATTTTACCAAAATTTTAAGCTTTTTCTTGTGAAAAATAAATGTTATTCTGTGTGGATCCCCAATTATAATTGTGTTCGTTGTTAGAAACCGGTAAAGTGGTTTGGTGCAGTAGAAATTTATAACCATTATATATTTTGAATAAAATGCATTTTGTCCAAAATGTAGAATGTTCTTTTATGAATAAAAATGCCTATGCATGTATTGGCATATGGATATGTGATAATCGTTGTATCTCTGAAAGAGTGCAAATTCAGAAAAGTGAATGGAAATGATGCTGTGAAATTTAAAAATAAGTGAAAATTTAACAAAAATAAAAAAGTGGTATAAACTCTTTAATGCAGATTGTGAACAATTTTAAACTTAAAGGGGAATTAAAAAAAAAAGCAAAGTGGAATGAAAAGCAAAATGTAATGCGAAGGCTCTATTGGAATTTGATTAAACCTTTAAAAGCCCTTTTCAGGGCTCAAAATATTTTGAAATAGAGATAATAATAAAATTTTGAACAACTCTTTTGGGGGCTTTAGGCTTAGAAAAAACATTACTAAACAAAAACTTAATAAGAAGATAAATTGAAAATTGCTAAAAAAAATGTAGCACTTAAATATAGTAGAAGAATCTGCATTAATAAAAAAACTAATATACTTATATTTTATTTCCAGCAAAAACTTACCAATTTGTGCGCAGTTTTATCAATTATTTATCTGCCAAACAACTAAATTCCATATGCAGGTAATTGGCTGCAGAAGAAAGCATAAACTAAAAATGCGCCATTTTATTTTCAGCCATTACTTTACCAGTTTGTATCTAGTGCACAAATTTTCTTCAAAATAATCAAAATGTTGGTAAGTGCCTTCAAGAAAAGAAACTATTTATTATCACTAACATTTTCATTTTCTCTTTTTATATTATATTGTAGCCCTCAGAAGGACATTTGAAAATGTTAAATTGCTTTTATTTTTTAGGTATTCTTGGAGGGCTTTTTAAAGTTACACTTTATCTCTTTTTAAAGGGTTGGGAGCCCTAAAAGGGCTTGTTTTATATGTGAGCGCCTGTAAGGAAACTGACAATAATACATATTTTGTTTTCAAATAATACTTACCAGTTTTCGCATATTAATAATATCAAACCAATGTTACATTCTCTTCTGTAGGTTCTGCCAATAATCCACCAGCCAAACAAATCGTATCCATTTGCAGGTAAGTTTCTGTAAATACACATTCTGTTAGTAAAAAACTAAATCACTTTTTATTTTCAGCAGCGTCTTACCAATTTGTTCACATATCTGCCAATAAACCACCAGCCAAACAAATCGTATCCATTTGCAGGTAAGTTTCTGTAAAAATCACATTCTGTTAATAAAAAAAGTAAATTAGTTTCTATTTCCAGAAATACTTATCATTTAGGGTCCAGTTGTGCCATTTATCCATCAGCCTAACAATCGCTCCTATAAAAAAAATGTGCTAATAAAAAAAATTAACTTCATTATTTTTCAGCTAATTTAGTGCAAATTCTTCAAATTGCCAGCAGCCAATACTTACCAATGTGCCGAAAAATAATTAAATTTAATGAAATATCTTATTCTGTTAATAATTATGTCTTATTTTTTTAATTTTCAATAAAACTTGTAACCTTTCTAAAATTTTCCAACAAATAGTTTTGTTTATTTTGTAGCTGTCATTAGTCTTTTGTTTGTATGTTGAGGTAAGAAAGGTATGTATAGTTGACTGCTTTTTCGCGTTGTGTTTTAGGATGCCACTTTTTTATTTTCATTTTCATATTTAGGGGTTGATCACAGATGTTAACTTAATTTTTAAAACGTCAGTTCTAATGAATCTGGTTATTTTCTGTGGTTTAAACAACATATTGTTACGAATATAAGATCTGGCAACCCCTGTTGTTGTTATCAGTATGGGCGTGGTGAATAAGTTAATTCAACTAATGGTGTGTGTATAGAATAAAAACCACAGTTAGCTAACAAAAGCTGGGCAGTCTCAATGGCTGCGTTGGTAGAGGTGCGTGCTGCAAAACAGGAGGTCCTGAGTTCGATCCCGCTTTCAGGCATGCGTACAACAAAAAATAAAAATTCTTGTAAAACAATTTAAAATTAATAAAACAGCAGTACAAACCTCGCGAGAGGCAAAAGACAATTATTGTGTAAAGCCATGGCAGATATTTAGTGAAGAAGTCAAATTTAATATAAGAGCAACAGAAAATTGTCAAGAAGCCCTTTATAATAAAAAGTCAGAATGGTAGCGGTTGCTCAGGGAAGTGTTGCAGTATAACGGTTGTATAAGTGTGTTGTGGCTATTGGACTAAAGGGGGCTTGGATAAAAGGAGTAGTGGGGATATTTGTGGATAGTTAAGGTTACTAAACAAGGCATCGAGTAGTTCATGTCTCGCCGGAGTAGCACAGTAGTGTAGCGTGGATGGTTGCGTTTGTAATCATAACGCATGTTTAGTAAATACGAGACCAGGGGATACACAAGACCGGTAGGATCAAGAAGTATAGCCAAAAGAAAGCCATAAAGTTTGAATACGGAATTTATAATAAGCCACAGTGGTATTTGCAATCAAAAGAAACCGTACGTTTGTTCTAAAAGGGAAAAACGTAACAATATATTAAGAGCTTACGGCTAAAGGAGCACTTAAAAACTTCGTATTTCAATGCAACAGTGAAGTTTCATACAATTTCCTTCAATGAGAATATATTCGCCTTAGATTCTACAATATGTGCTGCTTGCACCATTCAAATTTAACAACAACTTAACATTGCCATCGATGGCTTAAACATACTGGTGGAAGAAGTAGCAGTAACATCAATATTATAAGAGGTGTAGTGCATATTTTGAAATACTAAAACCTTTTAGACTGAACAATATGTATACACGCTGCATGAAAATATGGTAACAAATAAAGAGCAAGGATTTTTAATTTGATATATGACTTACACACTTTTTTGTTTATGTATTTCAGTTTCATAAGTATTTTCTAATGTTTTTATCATTTTAAATGCATAAGAGGATTAAAAATTCTATTTCTTTCATACACTAATGTTTTTTTTAACTTTGAGGCGTTTAATATTACTTTAGAAATACGCTTTAAATAAATAGATATTGAGCATAATAGAAACATGAACTGTAATTATAATCTCTATTTGTTTTTAGTTATAACGTTTAAAGGAGAAAGGTCCTTTAAATGTTTTTTTATTCCGAAGTACATTGGCTGCGGGTGTCATACGTTAATGAGTTAGAATTGATATTATTGCAAGCAGAAAAAAACATCTCAAACGAAAAAATAACCATAATAAAAAATAATGGGAAAATTGCAATTAAAATTATCATTGTAATGTTTAAAATAAAAATGCAATCGAATCGTAGAAGCTTATCATAAATATACATGTTTTTTTATTCATAAAAGCATGAACATTATTAACAACATTCTGTGAGAAACTGAAAAACTTAAAAAGCTAACAAAATGTGTTTATATACCTTTTTAATTTTACATATAAGAAAACTTTTATAGCTTCAATATATTCTTTGATTTTAGTGTTTTCAGAAGAAAGCTTATGACTTCAAGATTAATAATATTATAATGATTTTTTCGTGTTCCTTTTTTTAAAGACATTCACTTCAAAAACTAAAAACATTACGGTAAGATAGGTTTTTGAGAAATAAAGTATAGAATTTAAGTTGCCACAAAATTAAAAATGCGTTTAGATGTTCTTACTAAAGTTTAAAACTATGCAGATAAAAGAGCTTTTATTCAAATTGAGAAATAAAATAATTTTTTATTATAAATTCGCAGAAAAATGTTTTTTATACCCTTCACCACAAAAAGTGTAAAATGGGTGTAACTAAGTTTATCATTCCGTTTGTAATTTCTACAATATCTATTTTCTACCCCATTAAGTATATATATATATATATATATATATTTTAAGTTCTTATGCATAGCGAAATCGATTGAGCGATGTCCGTCTGTCCGTCCGCCAATCGATTAGACGTGTTGAAAGAGGTGCTATTGGAAATTAGCAAGATCGGCCTATGTCCTTAGGCGCAGCGGGCAAAACACCTTGCCTATTGCTACATACATATTTTTACATATTATTTGGAGCAATGAAGTAACTCCAATCAAAAAAGAAACATATGGGCCAAGAAGAATAAAAAATTAAGAAAAAAACATCAAGTGGAAAAATTGGCTCTCGCCCATATTTTCCGCCACTGAAATTTTTTAAGATATCAATTTGGGTATCATTCAAAAGCTTTTGAACAGGTCGTTAACGAAATGCTACAATTTTTTTTTAATGCTTAACCCATTAAGAGCCGGTGTCATTTTTATATAAAATTATATATATGTACATACACATCGCACTTGATCAACAAGAGGGTATTAACGCAAAATTTTAAAATTTTCAGTAGAGTCAAAACACTGTTTGTGGCCACATTTTAACAGAATTTAAAAATTCAAATATACCATAGGAAGCAAATTCCATTTAAAAATATATTTACATCGTTTTTCCTGGAAATCTGTGCAAGTATTGCAAAAAAAATCAATTTTTTCAGTTAATACCATTTTTCTGAAATTTTTAGATCATAAATGAAACAAATTTTATCAACAAGACAGTATCAACTCAAAATAAAACCAAATTGAAAAAAGACTCAACTCAAAATAATACCTTTTTTATGAAAATTTACGAATCAGTTCCATGTTAACTTTTGTATTAACTTTTTGTTGAAATAAAGGTAATCGCTACATTATCATGAATATGGTCTCAAAAGTGGTTTTCGAGATGAAAGAGTAAACGGAGTACTTTGAAATTTTTCAGTATGGTGTTAGCTGATTTCTTGAAAAAAGTGATATTTCAAAAATGTTGATCAAGTACGATGTATGTATGTAGTACTTATTTTTATTTATTTATTTATAATAGATCACAAGCCCATAGGGCCTAATTAATCAAGAATATACATTCGGCATTAAATATCCTTATTGCGTATAATTAACTTATTATTTGTTTATTTGATCAAACTTCAATTCATATTACTTATATACTACTATGAAATGATCCTACCCCCCTGCACAAATACAAATAGCATTGTAATGTTTTGTTCATAACCAAGATATTAGCATATGTTTAAAACTTGATATCGATCTCGAAAACCTTCTTTACTCATAGGCACAACTTGATTCCACAACTTGCAGCTCGGACCACGAACGATCTATTCATTACAAGAGAAGAGTATCTCGGAAAAATCAAAGAATACGTTCTCGTTACTGGCTAAAGTTAAATCTTTCAACGAGGTAACAAGGAGATCTAAATTTACAAATTTTATAAAAGTGTCAGTATTCTCAACTTAACGAAATCTTCAAAGTCACAATCTAATAATCGAATTACGTGGGAGGTCATATCGCACTTAATCAACAAGAGGGTATTAACTCAAAATTTTAAAATTTTCAGTAGAGTCAAAAAACTGTTTGTGGCCACATTTTAACAGAATTTAAAAATTCAAATATTCCATTCAAAAATATATTTACATCGTTTTTCCTAGAAATCTGCGCAAGTATTGCAAAAAAATCAATTTTTTGAGTTAATACCATTTTTCTGAAATTTTTTGATCATAAATGAAACAAATTTTATCAACAAGACAATATCAACTCAAAATAAAACTAAATTGAAAAGAGACTCAACTCAAAATAATACCTTTTTATGAAAATTTACGAATCAGTTCCATGTTAACTTTTGTTTTAACTCGAAATAATACCTTTTTGTTGAAATAAAGGTAATCACTACATTATCATGAATATGGTCTCAAAAGTGGTTTTCGAGATGAAAGAGTAAACGGAATACGTTAAAATTAGAATTGATGTTGTTAGCTAATTTCTTGAAAAAAGTGATATTTTAAAAATTTTGAGTTAATACCCTATTGTTGATCAAGTGCGGTATGTGTATGATCTCTGTACCTAAGACGGAAAATATATCTCACAACTCTGTTAAAACATAACTCAAGTTTCATTATGTTATGCTGCGACATACCCGAGTATATTTCTAACCCTTATGAGAAAATAGGTAAGCATAGTGAAAGAGCAGCTTTTCTTCCAACAAAATCCGGAAAATACATTCCAATATTGCCTTAACACAAAATTAAAAGGCAATGTTATTCTTATAACAGTCAAACTTAAGACCATTGTCAATGTACACTCCTAAGGTTTTATAATACGGCACAAACTCGATTGAGTTATAACCTAATCTTAGAGAAGTGTTGGCAATATTCTAAGAAAACCACATTTCTCTTGTTTTTAGACGATTCAAGTTAAGAAAATTCGATACCGATCAACTCATGATTCTTCGTAAGTCCCTATTGTCATTATCCTCAAGGTAACTCAATCCTAGACCTCTAGCATTTAATAAATCGTAAAAAGAGTTGGACAAAAACTCATCCCTATGGCACTCCCAAGTAGGTTCTTAAAACGGATGATTTATTACTAATGTATTGAACATATTGATATCTTTCGTTCAGAAACGAAAATGTTAGTCTACACGCTATCAGTCCTAGATTAAATTGGTGATATAATTTGTTGCATAATGTGTTATGATTAAGGGAGTTGAAAGCTTTTCTAAAATCTAAAACTAAGCCTGTGGTATTATAATTTTTCTAAAACTGGACTGGTGAGAATTAATGTAACTCCCAGTATTAATATGTTCTTGTAATTGATTCCTTAATAAAATTTCAAGTTTTTTAGAAGTAACAATTAACACGCTGACTGGTCTAAAACCTGATGCAGTTCGCGGGAGCTTAATCCTTGGAACTGGAATAATTTTTGCTATTTTCCAACAGGTTGTAAAGTTGGCAGTCGTTATAATGATGTTGATAATAAAACCCAATGGTGGAGAGATACTTTCAAATATAACTTTTAAAAAATTAAGTGGAATGCCATCAGGCCCAATGGCGTTTATAATCATCATACTATTTAACACTTCGACTTTATCTACATTGCGAAAAGTAAATCCAGTGTTATCTGAATAATTCAATGCAGTAGCAATTCTGGAAATCTGTAAAGGGGAAATAATTGTAAAGGGGAAATAATTGAAGTACTGTTAAACTCTTCAATACCTAATTCAGTCAAGTGCTCTTCCTTGCCATTGATGCCACTGGACTTTAACTTACTCCAAATGTGCTTTAGCGAACGAACTTCGAAATTGTTAATACAATATTGTCTCCTAACACGCCTGATTATAGTCTTTACCTTGTTACGATATTTGTTGAAAATTCGACGATTATGCTTAGATCTATTTTCAACAAATATCGTAATAAGGGAAGACTATAATCAAGCGTATTTCTATTGTGACATTCTGAAAGGGACATTTGCGTCAAATATTTCTATTATAGATTGGTTAAAAATCCTCAACTGCTCATTCAAATCAGATGTACTGTAAATACCAGAAAATTCAACATTGTCCAGTTGCGAAAGGCAATTAACTACATCGAATGAACTTTAGTCTCTATACAAATATTTAGTCGTACTCCTTTCTACATCAAGACAATAGGACAAAGATACAAGGGCATGTCCTGAATTTAATGCTGGTATCTGGTATTGACCCTTTTGAGACACACAATTTATATCCGTCATGAACAAATCTAACAGAGAAGAAGTATTATAAATACGGCTAAACTGTTTTGGAATGCTATTATGTACTAACGATAAATTGGATCGCGAACATAACTCCCTTACCATTAATGAACCGGTAAGCAAATCAGTGTTAAAGTCACCCATTATAATTGCGTTAGAATACCTAATGGTTTGATCAATGGATAGGTCCCCACAATCCCCGAAATTACTATGAGGTAAATAAGCAATACCAACTAATAACTTTCTGTACCATTAAGGGATATATACTCTCGATTTTTGCTTCTTCCGTATAATCACAAACCAGTCTCGATTTAATTTTCTCTGAAATGTAGTGACAAGCTCCACTCGCCCTTGACCATGTGCTATCATTTCTATAAATACGAAAGCCATTTAATCCAATAGCAGTATTTGATACATATGGCTTCAACCACGTTTCCGTCACTCCTATATATAATCTCGTCAAATTTTGTCATCAAGCGGTACTAACCTTTGTGAATTGAACTAAAACACGTTGAAACAAGTGTTTTTTAATTTAGAGTTTAAAAAAGCAGTGCTTTCTACCACTGGACCAAGGTTGTCAAGCATAACTAGTTTAATATCATTCTCAGTACAAGTGCAAAAAAAGTGAGTATTCCCCTTTAAACGCTAATTAAATAACAATTATTAAACATTATATAACATCACTACTAAAGGAATGTGTATTACTTTCAAAATAGTGAGCAGTGAAATAAATTAAACATCATAAAGAACTCCTTACTTAAAAACTATAATTTCATCATATGATATCAGATTTACAATTAAAGCATGTGATTTATATACTATTAAATGTTAGTATATTCTAAGCAAAATTCAAGTGTGATAAATTTTTTTTTCCACTAGAGTACAATAACAAAAAAAGTGTTATATAATCTACATACATATGTATCCACAATTGTTTTTTGTTTTCTCATATACGGTGATATTCTCTCTCCACATATGCTGTTATATGTTTACAAAATATAAATTGCAAGAAAGCAAAGTTCGATCTCTTGAATTTGCATTAGAGAACTGGTGGAAATGTCAAAAAACAAAGAGAAATAAGAGGGAATTGCTTAAAAATCGTAAACAAATGGCAACTTTTGACACTTCCAACTTTAAAGCAACAATAAAAAGCAATGCTGCCTTCGCTTTTGTTCAAATAAAAACGGAAATCAGCTGGGCGGACGACTCAACCTAGTAAAATAAATATGCCTTGTGATTATCCATGCAACGGGATAAGAATAATTTGAAATTTCATCTCTTAAAGATACACTTAAAATGTAATTGTTAAATGTCGCTAGAGTATTCTTCTACTGTAAAGGTATCAATTAGGGATGAGCGATCCCGTGTTTTTGAGGAACGTCGTTACCAGTGAACGTGATTTTCAAATCACCGTTCTTTTAAATAGTTACCGTGATCACCGTTTGTAGCTCTTTTTTTATTTATACATACATGCTTATATAATATGAAGTATTCAATACTAAAAATTATCTTTTTTAAACAGTATTCATAATAGAGATGAGCGATATTTCAGTACCTGTGATTAAATCATTGTGATTTAAAAATCACTAGTCAGTACAGTGACTGAGTTGATTAAGTAACAGTTCCGTTTAAGAAAGTTCTTTTATATTTGCACACACACAAACTTAAATTTAATTTTACTTTGTGAAAGAGAATGATAAATACTTTTGACTCTTTCATTTTTATATAAAAAGCAGCTTCTTTGCTGCGTAGATTTTTCTTGCTCTTACTTATTAACAACACTTATTCTTTTTTCAAAACTTCACACATACATATGTAACAAAAAATGGGTCCTTTTTTTTATTTGAACCTATAATAAATCAGTGTTTTCGGATTCTATATTAAAGACGTGCACTAGTATATCCAACAGTATGGCAAAAACAGATATATCATGTACATACCAGTTACAACTAGAGATGAGCGATATTTTAGTACCTGTGATTAAATCACTGTTATTAAAAAATCACTGGTCACTACAGTGACTGAGTTTATCAAATAACAGTTCCGCGTAAGAACGGACACATACAAACTTAAATTTAATTTTACTTTGTGAAAGAGAAATACAAGTACTTTTGACTCTTTCATTCTTTCATATGTATATCAATGCAGCTTCTTTGCTGTGTTGGTTTTTCTTGCTTCTACTTATTAACAACGACTATTTTTTTTTTTCTAAACTTCACACATACATACATATGTGTTACTGAATTCTATAATTTTGGGCAAATTTAATTACAGCTGTTTTTAATGTAGAGATTAAAATACATTTTCCATTATAATTACAGTTTGTATAAAAAGTTACTTAGTATTACATTCTTCCTATATAAACATGTATGTTTAAATATAAGAAGAACTGCAAACGGTGATCACGGTAACTATTTAAAAGAACGGTTATTTGAAAATCACATTCACTGGTAACGATGTTTCTCAAAAATCACGGGATCGCTCATCCCTAGTTACAACAGATGCAAAAGAACGCATGAGTGTAATTGATATTGTATGCTTTCGCTTATGCGTACTCACACTATGGATATAAACACATACAGTTGTTTATGGTTTTGCATAGAGTGAGAACATTATCAGTTTTTTACTCTCAAATATCTGTTGTATCATGAGTATTTGGATATATCTGTTTATGAAACAGATATTTTTGATACTTGTGTGCTGCTTATGATAGAGGCGAGAACTAGTAAGCAGTATTTAAACTTCGTAGTAATAACCAGAATTGTAATTATTATTGCTCAGCTTTAGTAAATAGTTTATATGATTTTAAATGTAGAATTAGAAATATTTATAATATTAATGATAATTTTATTTTATAAAAACAATTGAAAAATTAATAAATTGTTGTCTAGTTGCGCGTTGAGTTATAAGGATAGAATTAATTCAATTAAAGAATTTTATTGTATGTTTATTTAATTAAATTAATTCCTTTGATAAAAACTAGTAAAGAGTAAAATTAATATGTAAATAAGGTTTATTACATGCATATGTATATAAAAATAGAAGTTCCGAAAAATTTCAATTTAAAAAAAAATTACGGAAAACGTTTACACTTCTAGAAATACATCCATATTATTATATTGTCCCTTTTATATATGTACCTATTAAATAACGCAATTTTTATTTTTTATACACTTAGAAGGATATTATCGTTATGTTATTTCCAAAATTTCTAAAATTTTTAATATTTACTAAAGAAAACCTATTTCTGCATTAAAAAAGTCCTACAGCTTAAATAAATAGTGAGTAAAATTTATTTTAAATTAAAAAGTGAAATTTTTATCATAAAAATCTGGTGAAATATGTACGTTTTAACATTAGGCACTATAAGAAAATATTTTTGTTTTCGAGTAAGTAATAAGATTTGCTAGCTGGGTTTTGAGTTAAATTCAGATATCAGACATCAAGTTTTATTCCTGTCTCGTTTAAATTTAATAAATTATTAAAATTTTCGAATGCATATCCATCAACGAAAGGTTTAAGGTTTATTTTTTATGCATATATCTTTTTAAGGTTTTGCTATTATAATTTTATTCTTCATAAAAACAATTATCTTTTTCCAGTTGTAGTTCTATTTCTTTACCATTATTAAAACAATTGTAATTAAAATAAAATTATCAGCATGATATCGTAGTTATTTTTTTCCTATTTCATTATTTTAACTAATAACATTCATTTTAAATTATCAGGCTTTTCGTCTCTCTAAATATAGAAACATTCATACATATAATTATTTAGTTATTGTATCCTTAGAACTGTTGTAATTGTTGGTAAAAGTTGTTAAAAAACATAATAGTAATTTTAATACAATTTTACCCATTAGATTCATAAATTTTTGTTAAAGAATTCAGTTTTGTATATTTAACTTCAATAAAACACAACTGTAAACGGTTGAGTTTAGTGAAGTCCACAGTTAATCTTCCTGCTGTAAACGTAAACTTTCAGGTGTTCACCTACCAAAGTGGTTGCTGGCGAAAACAAAAAATATCAGAAAAAAAAAATCACTTTGTTAATTTCTACTAAAAGATTGACCTTTATTGTGGTTGTTTAGTATATTTTCAAAAATCAATTTTTTTACAAAAATAAAAATGGCAATTGCTTCTTGTACAACTTTGCGACGAACAATAACGACCCAAAAACAAGCATAAAGAAAACATAAAAAGGGTAAGACCGACTTCAGCGCCTCTGAGATGTCAATCACTCTTTGATGTAAATCGGGCACCACAATTAAACCAGGGATGGAAAACTACATGGGTTCAGACATAAACATCCCGGCCGCCTTGCTGTACAGCAATCAAGGACCCGATCCATGCCTAGCTAAGAAATTTATAACATCAAGTAGAAGAAATTAAAATATAAAAAAGTAATAGTGTCTAAAACCAAAATATTTAGAATCCATTTATTTTTGGTATAATATATAATAATTAATAAAAACTATGACTGCTGCAAAGAATACCTCCAAAATTCCACAATACACCAGCCATATGTAACAAAAATTGAAACTAAAAAAAAAATAATAAAGTTAATTCATTCAGCATCATGCAAATTATCGAAGCACAAAAATATACGATATTAAGGTTGTATACTGACTGAAACCTTAAGGGGAACACGATCCAGAAATAATGTATCCAAATATTGAAAACTGTGCCAACGGTTTTCCAAAAGAACCACCGTACACGCCACTCCTTATAATTCGGCTGTACACATCACCACCTAAAAGGATGTGAACTAAAGCAGAAACATTAAATTGGGGATCCGCTAATTGTAGTCCTGGAAACTCGTCCAGAATCCTGCTGTCAATTGATTTAACCGGCGTCATTATATGGTATTTGCGCCTTACTTCAGCGTAACATTCAATCACAGCACTACTACCGTGGTGACCAGATATTTTAAGGCAACACCTCTCACTGTTGCCAACACGCACCTTGCGGGCTAAAATTCGATGAACCGCTTCTGCCGATATAATCGAACGTTCGGAACTCGGATCAATTACAGCTCGTTCACTTATAAAACGCCTATTTGATTCCAACCTTATAATGGCAGTGGGCTTCAACAAAACTGTCTCTCTTATAAAATACGTTGGTAGTGATGCAACTTCTCCAGTTCTCCTTCCTACAATGTCAGACTTCTTAGCTCTACGTCTGCGGCGGGTGTTTTGGTTATTCGAAGTACTCAAAACCAGAGCTTGAGACGAACTAGGCCTCTCACTCTCATGACCATTGGACGAACGAGGCCCTCTGGCTGCACTATCAGACGAACTGGGTCCTTTTCTTGCACGGCTTTTGGACGAACTAGGCCCGTGATGTAAACGCTTAGGAGCTTTTCGGGCCGACGAACTAGGTCTTGCACCCTCCTTATGCAAGAGAGTAAGATGCATGTCCCCACAACGTTTACATCTGCCGGTACTTGCGCAAGTACGCCCGATATGGTCATGACTTAAACAGCCCGCGCAGTAACGGTAGATAGACACAAGCCGCATTTTCTCCTCGTACCCAACTTGTAAAAATTTTTTGCAGAACCGAAGTGGATGATCCTTAAGACAAACCCGACAAACCATCTGGTTAGAGCTGCGTCGATTGTCAGCATATTTACTGGGATGGACCATGTTCCTGGAAAATAGTTATTTAAAACCTAATAAGTCGGAAGCACTACGAGCTTCACAACTGGTCTAGTAACCAAGCCACGCGCTGTTTTTAACTCTACAACTCTGACGTGACCATCTCTACCTATATGGAGCTTCACTACACGACCCATGCGCCACTCATTTGTTGGCAAGTTGTCCTCACGAATGACAACTAGGTCACCAACTGCCACATCTTTCCTTAAAAGTTTCCATTTATGGCGATTGTGAAGATCCTTTAAATAATCGTCTTTCCACCTGGCACACAAGCGTTGATTAATTGCTTTAACTCTCTGCCATCGGTTAATAATTGATAGTGGAGCCTCAAAGTTTTCAACCTCAGGTGGACCTAGCAACGGGCCGCCAATTAGAAAATGCCCTGGCGTTAAAATATCAAGACTATCTAGGCTCTCTGTTAAGGGACATAGTGGCCGAGAGTTTAGACAAGATTCAATACGTGCCAGCAATGTAGAAAATTCCTCAAAAGTGTACTTCAGGTTACTAGCAATCCTTTTAAAATGATGTTTAAAACTCTTAACACCTGCTTCCCATAAGCCTCCCATATGAGGTGCAACAGCAGGATTAAAATGCCATTGAAGGCCCTGGGGTCCGTACTTTGTATTCACTGAATGACCAGTGTTATGAAGGAAAGCTCGGAATTCTGACCTTAAGATTTTTGCTGCACCTACAAAGTTTGTACCATTATCAGAATGAATATCTTTCGGATATCCACGCCGAGAAATGAACCTTTCAAATGCTGCCAAAAAGGCTGGAGTCGATAAGCTGCTTACCGGTTCCAAATGAATAGCTTTTGTGGCGAAACATACAAACAGACAAACATAACCTTTCGTGATTAAACAAGCTCGCCCAGTATAGTTTCGAATATCAAAGGGGCCGGTAAAGTCCACACCAGTAGTGGTAAAAGGGCGAGAAATAAGTGTCCTAGAAGTAGGAAGTGCCGCCATAATCTGGGATTGCGTTGCCTTTTTTTGTAAGGTACAACTTTTACAACGAGCTATAACCGTCTTAATTAGATTTTTTGCACGGGGAATAAAAAATTCAGTCCGTAGGACTCTAAGCATGAGCTGATTCCCGCCGTGTAACGTAATTCTATGTAAAAATGTCACGAAAAGAATGGCAAAGCGACTACCTGAATGCAAAACTATTGGAAACCGTTCATTATACGTTAAGTTTGCAGCATCTGCTAAACGACCTCCTACACGAATGATTCCTTTTTTATCTAAAAAGGGAGACAAATTTAACAATTTTCCTTCATTAGACAGCGTAAAATACTCCTTTCCGAAAAAAGCTTTTTGAGAGACAACAATTAGCTTCTCCTTAATAGATTGAATTTCTGCTGGAGTAACTTCTGAACCAGCAAAACTTTGCTCTTGCTTTAAAATAAGTTTCCACCCTCTTACAACTAAAGCTAAAACACGCAATGCTCGTGGGTAAGATGAGAAACGTTCTAATAGGTCAAAAAAAGGGTTGAAATATGCGAAAAATACACGCGAGTTGCGCTCTTCTTCTTTGGTCCACAGTTCGCTTACCGAAATAGTATCCCAACGGCTTGAAGCCGAACAAAGCCACGAGGGTCCATGCCACCAAAGTCTATTTTCAACCAGATCCTGTGGTCGGGTACCCCTACTCAACAAATCTGCAGGATTGTCAGTCGAAAAAACGTGCCTCCAAGAATTTTTGTCAATTTTCTCTACAATTTTAGACACCCTATTAGCAACGAAAGTTTTCCACGTACTACAGGGTTTTTGTAGCCAAGCCAAGACGATCATCGAATCGCTCCATGCATAAATCTGTCTCCGGCTGTGGCCGAGTTCGAAATCGTTTTCAACAGTGGTGATTAACTCAGCCAACAGATATGCGCCACAGAGTTCTAAGCGCGGCAGGGAAATAGTTTTTAACGGTGCAACTCTAGACTTCGCTAACAACAAATGAGATTCAGTGCGACCTTTCTCGTCTTCAAGCCTAATATAAACACACGCGCCATAAGCCTTCTCAGAAGCGTCCGAAAACCCATGAATTTGTACCCGACATGATGGTGTAAACCCGACCCAACGAGCAATGGTTATTCTATTAATACCATCGTAATTAGCTACAAATTGATTCCATATTTGACGACTTTTCTCCGATAAAATTCCATCCCATTCAGTTTTCTCACTCCAAATCTGCTGCATCAGCATTTTCGCTACTATTATTATAGGACCTAGCCAACCGGCAGGGTCAAAAAGCTTAGCGATTGTGGACAAAACTTCACGCTTAGTAAAATTCTCCCTTGAAGGGATAAAAGAAGTTGTAAAATAAAACTTATCGGTTTTCGCATTCCACCTTATACCCAGCATTTTAGTGGTGCTGTCGCCGTCAATATCTAAAAAATTCCTCTTTAACAAAAAATCAGCTGGCAAGTCACGCAAGATACGCTCATCATTTGAGGTCCATTTTCTAATAGCAAACCCAGCTGATGATAGGGCCAACAACAATTGATCACGAGCCGCAATTGCTACAGATATATCGTGAGTTCCCGCTAAGGCGTCGTCTACATACATCATCCGACGTAAAATCTTGGAGGCAAGCGGCCACTGCTCCTGAACGTCATCTGCCAATTGATTCAACGTTCTAATTGCTAAGTAAGGTGCACAATTTATCCCAAAGGTGACCGTTTTCAATTCAAAGTCCGCTAAGTTATCCGTTGGATTGCGACGAAAAATGATCCGTTGAAATCTGGTATCGGATGGTTCTAATAAAATTTGACGGTACATTTTCTCAATGTCGCCATTGAAAACATAACGAAAGAAACGCCACCTAATTATCAACAATGTCAAATCATTCTGCAAAATGGGGCCTGTATACAAAATATCATTAAGGCTTAAGCCTGAAGATGAACGACTCGATGCATTAAATACTACCTGGTTTGTTCAGCAGAGATGCTTTATTCCTTAAAAACTGACGCTGGTCTTTTTTACGGGACGACCCAAGTCCACTACATATTAAATATTGAGGCTTAAAAGGCAAGGAAACTACGTAACGCCCATCGTCTTCACGCCGAGTAGTTTTTTTGTAATGGTCTTCACACTACTCATCATCAGGTGTGGATATAGAAGCTCGTGGAGGTTCTTCTAAAAGCCAAAACTTTTCCAATTGTTTTTCTAAACCAACTTCCGTGTAAAAAGAAACCGAGGATGTCATTGCCTGTTTCCTACACCCGGGGAGAGAACCCGTCAAAATCCATCCGAATATGGTTTCTTGGGCCATTAAATCTCCGAGAATATTTCGCCGGACACCATCTTTCATTACCTTTGAATAAATATCCGCCCCAATAAGTAGATCGATTTTACCACTCTTCGCAAAATTTGGGTCGGCTTATTTCAAATCCGATAATAAAGAGGTCTGTGAAATAACAACCGTCTCAGTGGGCAAATTTCCCGTTAATGTAGGCAAAACCAAGCCTTCTACTTTTATCTTAAATCGGCTATCTAAGGTTGAGACTAACTCGAAAGAACACAGTTTTTGAACGGAACCAGCTGAAGCATCATTTAAACCAGAAACTCTAGCTCTTATTTTCTTAACAGGCAAATCAAGCTTCTGCTGTAAGCTCTCAGAAATGAAAGTTGCTTGAGAACCTGAATCAATCAAAGCTCTTGCCCTAAAAACATCGCCACGACACGCTACATTGACAATGGCTGTCCCTAGACGAATCTGTCGCGATGCGGCTGCAAAACAGTTTTGGACGGTCGTATTCTGCGTTATAGCTCTACTAGTGCATGGTTCATCGCTCTGGTTACTCTGTTCAACCTCCCTATGCAACAATGAGTGATGCTTCAATTTACACACAGCGCAACTAAAATTGCTCTGGCATGCATTTAGTTTGTGACCTTCACTAAGACAGTTAATACACAGGTTGTGTCTTTTTACAACTACAAACCTTTCACCCGGATTTAACCCTAAAAATTTTGGGCAATTTCTCAATAAATGGTCTTTTGTACAACAAGGGCAAGTCCTTCTTACAATCTTTGCCTGATAGGCTCTAACTTTTTTATTTGTAGAATTCTGGCTCCTGTTTAAACGCTGTTCAGCTTGGGGCTGATAATTCCCTTCTGTCTTAAATTTTCTAAGAGAATTATGCCTTACAGTATACTCTGTTGGGTTGGCTCGGATGCCCGAAACTGTCTCTAACGTTTGAAAACGAGATGTGAGAAACTTATCCATTTCTTCCCATTTAGGGATTTCCGTCTTGTCCTTTATGGATTGCTCCCAAGATGATAAAGTTAAATCAGGTAATTTAATGGAGCAAAGAAATATAAAAATCGAATCCCAGTTATTAATGTCAATGTCATGCAAATGAAGTGCTGAAATGCAGTTGTTAATATCCCTTTGGAACCGTTTAATTTCAGCAGCTGATTCCGATTCAACCTCCACTAAATTAAATAAAATTTTTAGTTGGATATTAACTAAAATCCGTTTATTCTCATAACGGTCCTTCAAATTTGTCCATGCCGTCTCAAAGCCCTGATTGGTAAGGGGAGATTTTTTGGCAATCTCTAAGGCCTCATCTCTGGTGTTCTGTCTGAGATAAAATAGTTTTTCAACCGCTGACAAAGAGCTACAGTTAATATAGACCGCAACGAACATGTCCCTAAATGCTGGCCACGACTGATAGTTTCCATAAAAAGGCTCAGTGGTACATGGCGGCAGTCTAATATGATGACCTCCAACTACCGAAGCCTCAATCGAATTTCCAACACACTGGGTAGAAGAAAGGGAAGGCTTGCTAACAAATGATTGCGACAATTCGCCCATCAAAGCGCTGCAGGTAATGTATGCCAATCTGCACTCTTTAAACAAATTCTTAGCCACTCCGCAGTCCTCTTCTGAATCAACATTATCACCATTAATTGCAAAGGTTTCATAAGCTAACCTAACTCGCTCCGACAAAGCTTTAAATTCTTCCTTTTCAAGTTCAATAGTAAAAAGAGTCTGATTCTCTTTATGTGCCTCATTGAAATCGTGCTCAAATTCGAGAAATAGTCCAGCATATTTCTCAAACTTTAGTAAATTACTTGATTTTACCATATTGAAAGTCAAATATATTTTATCCGAATAATAAAAAAAATACTGCTTTAATAATTTAGCACTTTACAATATAAAGCTTTATACAAATCAAAGTCCCAAAAGTACCCGAGAAAGGAAAAATACAACACCAAAAACAGAGCAAGTAATAAAATTATAATTATCGAATAGTGAATCGCTTTTCCACCAGCAAGACGACAAATGAAAAGTAAAGTTTTCTACACGACACTAGGTAAATGAAAAAATCAAACAAGAAACTATATTCCTGTAAAAAGATTAAAGTAAATCACAATAATATTTGAATATTCAAATCCAAAATATTCTATTGTTTACCGGAGTTTTAATATGGCCACAAATTGTATTATTAATTTAAAAGCAAAAAATTTAAAAGTAAATCTTGCACTACCCTAATGTGAAAACAACCACCAAAAGTGTTCTGTAATCAAAAATACAGAAATCTGCTATACAACAATAATAGAAAATATATGTTTTAAAATATGTTCCCAAGTATACACTGGCTCCAATTAATTGCCTCAAACTATGCCAAATAAAATTTTCAAACAATGCAGTTGACAGCAGATAATATCAAGTGATCTCGTTGTGTAACAAAAGAAGAGTTTTATGTTAATTTATTACCATAAAAAAAAAACCAAAAATAACTACAAACATATATCAGTTTCTTTTATTTGATTAAAGTTTACTGATTCCTCTTTATCAAGAAATTAAACAAAAAAATACTCAACGTAATATAAATAATAAAAGCTGTTTAAGATTTTCTAATAAGTGTACGTATACAGAAATAGGTACATACTTATGTACAAAAGTAAATATCCAAATACAAAAGATGAAAAACAATTGTTATTAACAAAATGTAAACACATATGTATGTTCATATAATTTTTGGAGTTAGATTTGTTAGAAAAACACTGATAATGAGCTTCTAATAGTTAAGTATAAAAACAACTTCTTGAAACAGAATTAAGAAAGCTATGATTTGTTTATTTAATCAATTGTCTGGACTATAATCGCATTTTTTCCGGGCGATCACTAATAAAAAGGAAAAAACTTACATATGTAGGAAATTTTGTCCTATAATTCCATCTTTGTACCAGTGCTTGTTCCCTTCTTTGCAAATATTCTTCCCGATATTGCGTGCCCTCTGATGTCACTGTTGTATCACTTGAAATTTGCACCTTATTAATATGTTAAAAATGTTTGTTTTTTTTCCTAATTACACATGAATTTTTTTTTTTTAATTAATAACAAACCACTTTAACTTTGCAATTTTATATTTTACTAAAAGAAAACAAATTGCAAAGTTCGACAGAGTTGTTAATGGATATAAAAAACAGCTGAGCGACTTGGTTGTATTTTATTCATCTGTTGGTTTGAGTCTTTACTAAAGTAATAGTCTCCAAAGATATTACAGTTTGGTATTCTAGATCAGTGACTTTATTTCTTGCAAACCTTTTTTATAATTATACAAGAAATTTACAAATAGCAAAAGATTTCAATTTCACCTGAGTTTCCTGGTCAGAAAAATTACTTTGCGCTCCTCAAAAACTCCCAAATCCGGCTCGAAGGACCAAATGTAAACGGTTGAGTTTAGTGAAGTCTACAGATAATCTTCCTGCTGTAAACGTAAACTTTCAGGTGTTCACCTACCAAAGTGGTTGCTGGCGAAAACAAAAAATATCAGAAAAAAAAATCACTTTGTTAATTTCTACTAATTTAGTATATTTTCAAAAATCAATTTTTTTACAAAAATAAAAATGGCAATTGCTTCTTGTACAACTTTGCGACGAACAATAACGACCCAAAAACAAGCATAAAGAAAACATAAAAAGGGTAAGACCGACTTCAGCGCCTCTGAGATGTCAATCACTCTTTGATGTAAATCGGGCACCACAATTAAACCAGGGATGGAAAACTACATGGGTTCAGACATAAACAACAGCAAAACAATTAACAATTATTTTCATGTTTAAAAACAATAATTTTATTTTTTAATTTGATTAAACCAATGCATATGTACGTATGAATGGACATTGATTTGCAGCATACAATAAGTACTTATGGTACAACCATCAATATCAGTTTGTATCCGTTTGTGCGAAACATAGGAGAACAGATATGTTACTCTCATTCTCTCTTTACACATTCGTATCCATTCAAAGAGAAAAAGTAACAATATCAACTTATATCAGAAACACAAAAGTACTCATCTATACGCACTCATAAAAGTAGACACACAAAAACTTATACAAACAGATATATCTGTGCACGTCTTTATTCTATATTTTTAGGCTGCTTTTAATGTTGAGATCAAAATACCTTTTTCATTATGAATATTGTTTGCAAAAGATATTTTTTAACCTAAAACAATCAAATTGCCCAAATTTCATTCATTTATCTTTAAAAATTGAGCTTCCCAAGCAATTTTAGTATTCATACGAGCTGAAAAACGAACACCCTTAGCGTTAAAAATTTTTCATTTTTGTTAAAATGATTTTTTTAAGTAATAATGACCCACTTAATACTACGAAACGAAAAAAATAAATGCTATTTCTACGGCCTGAATTAAGAGCCGTTTTTAGCAATATTAACCCAATATACATCGCTCAAACGGCTTTTTCCTCCTGTATATAAGTGTAATAATTTTGAATACATTTGTTACAAACAACATGGTAAAATCATAAAACACTTTAGACACATCTATAATGAAAATTCTTTTAGCTACAAATATATGCAATATATATCTACCCAGTTAGCATTTGGAAGATTGTTTTTACAAAAATCACCAAAGTGAGTCTTTTAAGACTACCCAAGATGACTTAAAACTGATTCATCAGTTATGCGTTTAAAAAGAGACTCGAATATAACTCCGACAAACGCATAGAAAGCGACTTGTTTAAAAACAAAAAGTACAAAAAGCAAATGCTTGAAATTCGACTGTTTTTAGAATTATTTTGGAGACATATTTAACGCAGCCTAACGATGAAAAAATGATTCAAATACATATTTTATTTTTATTTTTTAAAATGCATATGTCACTTCGTAAAAAAACAGAAACACAAATGTAAAATAAATTTTTAAAAATTTTTTTATATTCATGTTTTTAAATTTGAATTTTAAGAAATTAGGAATAACATGCTAACGAATGTAACATTACGCCTTGACGAGCAATTGATTTGTTCGCACATGAACAAAACGTCAGCAGAATAGGTTACAAACATTTGTTCATGTTTGTCTGCGTGGAGAAAACTGCTTCGTTTTCTCGCTGTTTGAAGCCGACATGACATCGACAACGATGGTCAACAATAGCCATTTTAATGTGCGGACATGAAATTGTTTAATGTTTGAACAAATCAATGGCTCGTCAATACGGCGTGTTATAAAAAATAAGCAAACCGATGTTTGCAATTTTTCATTTTGAGAAAATATATTAGAAATGTTCGTATAATATGGTTCGAAAAAGACTCGCATACGGCTAGTAATATGATTAAAAATTGAGTCGAAAAGGTATCGTATTTGATTACAAGTACGATTGAAAATAGTATCGAAAATGAGTCGGAAACGAGAGTCATAAGGGACTCGTTCAGAAGAGTCGCGGCTAGGGTACCATTTTCTACCGACAAAACAATCATTTTCGACTCTAAAACGAGCGCATAATCGATTATTTTAATCGCGTCGAGGAGTCAAAAAAGACTCGAATATGATCAATAATGCTAACTGGGTATATGGAAATTATAATGCTCATTTGAAAAGCGAAATTAACAAACTTTTGAATTCATGGACTCAGAAACTTAGCTTTAAATATATAGAATTAGGTAACTGATCTAAGAATCAAAAAGGAAGTCTGTTCAGAGAATGGTTAACAGACAATTAAGTACGTTACAAATTAAGTTTTATATTTCAAGTATTTTATCATATCATTGTACATGATCGTTTTAGGTGTTTGCTTAGCGCACTATAGATTACACATTTTTCCCATAAATACCGCTTTAAATTGTCTTAGGTTTATTATAAAATTTTGAAAAACGTTCTTTTAATTTATTAAATTTTAATGAATAATCTTCAATAATTACACCATCCTCAGAAAGATTTTTTAGATGTTATATTCTTATATTCTAAAATTCTATAAACCTGCTGGTAAGCAGTAGGTTCCGCCTTAATATTTTTAGGTTTTAACTCAAAAATGTAATGATACTTAATAAATGTATTTGTGTAGATAACAGTATGTACTCCGAATCTAGTCAATTAAGACTTCTCTAAAATATTTGTTTTCAATTTTTTTTTACCAACTTTATTTAATTTTTAACAAGCTTCTTAATTTTTTCCGAATGAATACTGCATACAGTATTTATACTGTTTTTAATTTCGTTAATATAGTGATCGATTTCGACATTTGACAAATTTTTATCTACTTCAGCAAAGTGATCGATAATACAATTATTTATATCAATTTTAAATTATTTCCAATCTGTGTTCCTAAAAGAAGTAAACGTCGAAAAAAAAATTCGTACCACTGCGAAATCATGTACCTGGAAGTGGCAGTGACGAATTCATTCATTTTCGCCTTTGCACGAAATGTCAAACTTTTTATAAAAAAAAATTGATGCTGATATATTATGTATGGAGTTTGACATTTCCTGCAATGACTGCAATAAATAAATTCGCCATTGCCACCACCTGGTACATGATTTTGCATTGGTACGACCCATTTTTTGCCTTGCTAAAGCACAAAAAAAATAAATATATCAATCGATCAGATATAGTGTCGAAAGAGGAGCTATTGGAAATCATTATGATCGGTCAATGTCCATGGAGACAGCAGGCAAAACAGCACGCCTACTTCTAATGTTTCATGTCATTTGGAACAATAAAGTAACTCCAATAAAAAAATTAATATATATGGGACGACAGAGAATTAAAAAATAAGAAAAAAACAACAAGTGAAAAAATTGGCGCTCGCCCATATTTTCCGAGTTACGGCTCTGAAATTTTAAAATTTTTTGAAATATCAATATGGGTGCCAGCTTTTAAAGAGAGTTAACTCATTAAGAGCCGATGGCATTTTTATAGATATGCAGTACGAATTTTTTATTTTTAATTCTCTGTCACCTCAATATTTGCTTTTTTGATTGGAATTAAGGTGAAGGGTATATCGAATTCCGCATAGCCGAATATAGAACTATTACTCGTTTTTAATAAACTATTAATATTTTGCTTTTAATATCAATTATACGAATTTTAAAAACTCTTCAGCACATATTACACTTTCTGCTTCATAACCGATATGCATGGTGGAGGAAAGAAGATATACATATATGATCAAAAATGACGCATTTTTAAAATTTGTCATGAATTTGTTCATGCTTTTAAGAATAAACAACCAAAATTTAAAATAATTTGTATTTATAGGAGATAAACTTTCTTGAATCATACGTGGTTTTTCTATATCGGAGGCACTTTTTTCTTTGAACTGTGTACAAAAAAAAGTGTTGCAAAATTCACCATTGCTCCAATGTTTTTCTTGCAGCAGACTCAAAATACAATCATTTGACTTGAAAATCAAACAAAAAATGCCATAGAGAAAAAAGGGCCAAAAAATGGTAGCATATATCAAAAAGTGGCAGATTTAGTTCTTTTTAAAAAGCGGCCACTAAAAGGGTCAAGCACTCGAAAAAATAGCAATTTGATAGTTTAATAGCAACAACGGTCATGCTGCATTAGACCAGCAGTATGTATTTTAATTTTTCTTTGCCATAAATTTCTCAAATAGTAGATTGATACGAGTAGGTGTCGTAACTTTTTGTTCGATATTGAGTACTTATCGTTCTATGCCTATGATCAGTGGATATTGCAGAGTTGGATATAAGCTTTTTCATGTTGTTTGAACGTGCGACTTCGGAATCTTGCAACATGAATGTCTGCCGAGGTAAGAACAAACCACCCTGGTGGAGCTCGGATATTGCAAAGGCACGTAAAGCTTCCCGTAGGCTTTTCAATGAGGCTAAGAGATCAGGAAACTAGTCAGCTTACAAGTCCATTAAGAAACCATGTGGCATAGAAAATCATCTTCGAGCTGTTTTCCTTTTAGGGGAGAAGACTCAGCCACCCTTGACTGACGTGCATCAGTTCCCTTCCCTATAAATAAGGAAGGACTTATGAGGGCTATTTTTGGTGCCGGCTCACTCGGGAATACTCGGAAACATAGTCGCGGACGAACCGCCCAGATTTGAAACTCGTTAGGGAGACCGGGAGATAGATCCACTGTTGGGAGTCCCGTAAGCTGCCGTAAAGCTTTATTTCGGCAGGGACTCTTTAGGTCCGCGCAGTGTAGATGGTATGAAGGGTTCACCTGCACGGTCTCGAGTACATTGTGGCCTCAGCATGATAGTTGGAGATCCGCAAATCTACTGAGGTTTCCTCGAGGGCAGCTGGGTACCCTGGTGGCTGTGCTGACGGGGCGCTGTGTCATTTGTATCCATGCTAGAAGACTGAATCTTTTGCATAATGACTACTGTAGAAGTTGTCTAAAAGAGGAGGAGGAGGAAACGGTGGAGCATTTGCTATGCCATTGTCTAGCTCTTTCTGGGAATAGAGCGGCCATTTTCGGCAGTCCGAGACTGCATGTTCTTGCAGACTTATCTGTCTGTTGCTAGGATAAACTTGTTTATCCGGTCCTCGCGGTGGTTTGGATATGGATCTTTGATGGTATCATAGGGACCTGAATCTGATCCTTGCACACCCTATTCCAGGTGACACAAAGGGACCTAAGTGAGTCGGCCTCATTACGCTGACAGCCTGTTCAACCTAAGGTTACCTAATGCCAACTGATATTGATAAAAGAATTTATATAAATAATCATTTGACTCCTGCAGATGCTAAAATTCATTACATATGTAGCTGGAAATTAAAATCAAATCGAAGAGCTATAGGATTTTTTACACAAATACAGTTACCGTCAAAGTGGTTTAACTGTCTGTTTGGAAAGTGTTCACATTACTATTAAACTCAAATTTTCTTAACTACTAGTAACAACTGGGAATAGCTTTTAGGTGTATTATTTTGATGAAGTTCTTATATCGTTCTCTTTGTTTTAAACAGTATTGTTATTAGAAAAATATATTATATTTAAATCGAAAAGTGAAATAAATAATCCCCAAATCGAAGTAAGTGTTGATATTAGAAAGCTTAGTAGCACTAGCTACGCCCCAAAAACTAGTTGCAATGCATAAATGTTATGCTGAACTATTTTGGCTTTCGATATTTTATTTTCTCCTTCATTCATATTGTCTTTTTAAAGACAATATTTAATGAAACAAGCATTTCCCAATATCCTTTTTGATCTATTTATTTCTTTAAATTTGTACCAGTACTATATTTTAGTGATTATAAATTGATCTGTATGTACAGTTAGGAGCAAAAATGTAACATGAGTTATTATGTTCTGAAATAAAGCTCGATAGTTTCAAAATAAAAAGACACACAACTAAATTATCTTAACTTATTTTATTTATTAAACTTTCTGCAAAATATAACACAAACACAATTTTTTATATTACAAATTTGTAAAACAAAATGCGTATGTAACCAGATTTAGTCAAAAGTTACACTTTTGCACCCAGCAATATTTGTATGGTAATTAAAGTGCCACCATCTCGTTCGGAATAGACTCCCAACAGTCTTTCACACGGCTCCATAACTCGTTAACACCATTTGAAGGTTCCGGATACTTGGCTAACTTTGTTTTGATGTAACTCCAAAAGTTTTCAATCGGATTCATATCCGGTGACTGCGGGGCCATTTTAAAACAGAAAATGGTTGACTTTGTAGCTAAGTTTTTATTTAGCCGTGTGTTTTGGGTCGTTATCTTGCTGAAACACAACATTTTCAGGAGAAAGACCCGTTTTTTTCAATAGCAGCTGGTAAATTATTTTGCAAAATTGAAAGATATTGTTCCTTTTTCATGATACCATCAATTTTAACAAGAGGACCCACTCCATTTTTCGTGATACAACCCCAAACCATTATTGAACCACCACCGTGTTTCATTGTTTGTCGGACCTGATTTGAGGTTATGGTGTTTGGGTCCTTAGTCCAGTACCACGAGCGCCTATCTGACTCAAAACGGTTAATTTTCGTTTCACCAGACCAAATCACCTAAAAAAAAAGTAATTTACAGTACCTGACTCCAGTCGCCGTATGTCCAATTTTTATACGAATTTACAAATTCCTTCCGGCAAAGAAAATTTTTTTTTTGTTAGAAATGGTTTTTTATTTTTTTTTCAGCGGCCTTAAGACCCAATCTTTTTAAACACCGTTGAGCTGTCCAGCGACTTGCATCAATTTGAAGAGTTTTTAGTGCTTCAGCTGGGGTGACAGGATTTTCGCATGTTACCAATTTTGCGAGGTGTCGACCAGTGCGATCATCTATTTTTCTTGGCCGTCCAATACGCGGCGATTGAGCACATATTCCATACTTTTTTTAATTCTTTGCACGGTCATATGACTTATTTTATACTTTTTTGCAATTTGTCTTACCAATTCATTTTTTTGCAATAAATTAATAATTTCATTGATTTTATATGGCTCCATTTTAAAAAGACGTGTGAGATAATTGAAAAATTGATAAATAACGGTAGATTACAGAATGATTCAGATATTGTATTTGTTTGAATTATTAAATGCATTAACATTTAACAGGGTGCAAAAGTGTAACATTTTCTGATATTTGTTGTGGTACCCCTACTGTCCATCCTTGCCATACTAGAATATTGCATGTAAGTATTAATTTTTTTGGACAAACCGATATATAATAATGATCAAAAAACTTTTGGTATTTGCTTCCTCATAGGAAATACTAAGCATTGTTTCCGAACGCCGGCTATCGTGTTACATTTTTGCTCCTAACTGTATGTAATTGCTAGTTGGGTTAATTATATTTTATTATATTACCTTCTTGTGCTCAATGATCCTAATTATTAAGTTTGGATACCATAGGCCATTTTCTGTAATTCTCTTAGCTAAAACTTCAACCAAATTGCTAGATTGTTGAACTATCCGAATAATTTTTTTGTTTGTTTAATTAATTGGTATCTGTAAGTCTAACTCAATTTTTAAGACGTTGCAAAGTTTAGGGTTAAATGTGGCCAAAAAAACTGATTTATTAAATTTAATTATTTTAAGATTGGTGACAGCTTTAGTGACTTACAGAATATAGGACGAGACCACAGAAATTGATCACAAAAATATTGTTTTAATTTTAAAGGCATATTCTAAATTGAATTAAATATATATTTTACTACCTAATGACTTTTCATCACTAATAACTATTCTTGTTAACTGCACAGACTAGGAATAATATAGGTAATGGATATTGTGTTTATTATTAAGATTGTAATCGGGGAAAATTATTTTTCTTTTTTTTTTTGGACAAATGATGAATAAAATAAATTCTAATGTTTAATAACCTAGGACCTTTAGTTCGAGACAGTGCTTTGCTAAACTGTAACCTAAATGTTAACGATTTAAATCTTTGCAACTTTCCACTCAACTCTGGTACCTAAAAATAATCTTTTTTCCGACTCTTTTATACAGTTGAAAGAGGATGAAAAATAAAATTGAGTAATTTGCAAAGTGCCTGTGCATATACATAAATTATCATAGTGTTTTGATATTTTATTTTTCATCCTCTTTCAACTGTGTAAAAGAGTCGAAAAAAAGTCGACCGTATACATTAGAGAAGGAAAAATAGAATTACTGTTGGTTATTGTTGTTTTTGCTTAAACTTTGATTTTTGCCCTTGCTTTATTGTTTGGTCTCTAGTTTATTTAAAATGTTTGTCAGAAGTTTCCTGAAGAGTTATGTAAGCGGTAACGAAATGGCCATCGAGACGTGCTTTGACCCTCAATAATCAATATCGGTAATTAATATAATCGGGATAATTAAATAAAAAATAGCACGAAGTTTTTTGTGAAAATTAAATACTTTTAAACTTTTGTTATAATAAGTTGCCATATGCAATCTGAATTAAGTAGGCTCTTTTGGCTTTAATTCTTGAAATAATAAATAAATAAATACCAAGTTTTTATTTTGCAAATGTTAAAATTTTTCCATCATTTTTAGGAAGTTTTGCTAAGGTCTGCGTTTATACTTTACCCACCTAAATAATATAATTATTTATTTCTCTTAATATAAACACTTTTTTTTTGCTTTGAATTTTGTTTATTTATTCAAATTAAAATTTTAATTCTGAACACAGAAAATTCTACAGGGGGTAAGTAAATTTGAAAAGAGAAAAATTATAAAAGATAAATATAAAGGTAAAACAACTGTGAAAAATTTTTTAAGTTTGAAGAGTAAGAACATTATTTAGAACCATTATTTAGAATTAAATCGTAAAATATTACTTATTTCATTATATGCCTATCGAATAATTCAGAGATGCGGCTGGTTATAATAACAATATTGCCATGTGTTAATGTATGTTTGTTTATTAAATTTTTATTAACGTCAATAAAATCCCGAGTATTTAACCGAAAAAAAGCAGTTCAATGATTAAAATATATTAGTTGTGAAATAGAACGTTTGCAACTTCGTTTATTTACTAGGAAAAAAAAATCAATAAAAACATGAAGAGAGTAGCGTTGGTATGTGCTATATAACTGACATTGATGACCTGGTAATAGCAAATCAAATAACATCAGTCATCATTCTTTGTTGAATTCTGAAGTCTTACATTGCAAACTCGAAAGGAAGGTACAAATAACAAGCACACAACAAACGTTTCGTTTTACAGCGGAAGTTATCATGATTGGATTTGTGAATAAACCGCCTGTTTCACGTTGTCATAGTGGTTCTGCCTAAAATAATGTTTGACAGCTAATATTGTTTCTATTTATTTTTTAGAAAAAGTAAGGAAAATTCAATTATAATGAAACAAGTAGTAGTAATCTAGTAATCCTATCTAAATTGATGACTGCTCTTAGAATTTTTGTTGATTTTAAAATTATGAATAACTATGAAAGCCACTTTATTTGATGGCTCGCCTACTGCTGAGCTTTCAAGCTTAATTCTTAAAAATCAGTTAAGAGGATTAACTGATATTGGTTCAATTTATTGTTGGTGCTTATCTTGATATTATTTTGTGTTGTTGATTTCAAAATTTAAATTGTCTATGTTGTTGCTTTTCTTAACTTTTCTTAAAAACCACTTTCATTTTCACCAATTTCCCAAAAGGTGTGGTAGGCAACCAAAAAAAGCAGAATGACTTCCTTCAAAAAGTAATCAATTTTTATTCTACATATGTACATAAGTATTGTAAAAAACACAAATACCAAATAAAAAAGATTTCTCGTATTTATTCTTTTCATTGTTAAATGTGCACAGTCTTACTACACAGTCGTAATAAGAACTTTGTTTTTATTTAATTCAAAAGATCCAGCATTTTTTACTAAATTTTTTTTCTGATTTAGATATCTTGATGCTTTGTCTGTTATCGTTAAGTTTTTTTTTATATGGGAATAAGTAAAGAAATTTTCAATCGATTACTAAGGGTTTTTAAGAAATTAAAAATAATGGCGAATTTCTCAATGTAATTTAAAATTTTTAGGCGAGGCAAGCCATGTTTATTCCTTCACTTTAAAAAAACCCAATGCAATGTGCAAATTTACAACAGATCAGAGAATAAATAGTTTTGTCTACGCAGTTTGCAGAATCATCTAGGGAAATGAACACATAGCAGAGTTGCACTACTTCGATCTGTGAACATGCCCTTGGGAAAGTGATTTCTACCGATTAATGTAAGTATATAATCTGCGGAAGTTATAGGAAAACCTTCATCACAACGCTTACGGAACTGCAGTAAGCATTGACGAAAGAGAGGGCAGCGTTACGATAGAAGCAACAACAACGGAAAATTATCACAAATTTTAAATGCATATGGTGCATTCATCTCTCTCTCTCTCTGAAGAATACAACTTGATGTAAAATATCTGTTCGGCTTGATCATAAGTACATTTTATACCAAATAATAAGGTGTAAATACATTCTGTTTGTAAAAAGTACAATTTGTTTTCCTAAACATAGAAGCTCATAATATTTCCTTCTTCGTAAAGGTAAGCTGCATTACGTATGTGTGACCTTATCCACTTGGCATATTACACTGCCCAACAAATTAAGCCTTTTTGAATGGAACAGAATAGCAACCCCATAATTCTGAAAGGGTATGTTGAGTAGATCATTTTTTAGAACGTCTGAGTTTTTTTTTTAGAGTGGGTCAAAGTTTTCATTTTTTGGTCGAAGGGAGCATTATACTGTATGAAAAAAATGCTGTAAGTTAATGTCTGAGAGAATTCTTATGGTCTGAGTTATATTGTGGAATTGTATGAGGATTATTTTTGTGGAAGATCTTTACCCTCTAACTGGTAGCTTTATAGATCAATTTGACCCTTTTTTCGAGAAAATCAAAAAATATCCTTTAAAAAAGTTCATTTAAGGATTAAAATATTGTACGAAAATGTTTGCCGGAAAATTTCAGTGGGGGTCACCAAAGACAAAATTGTTGTAAAAAAAGCTCTTGACGCCTAATTAGTAAAATTATTCACCAACATATACAAAACAGGTAAAAACAGCGTCAAGTTCGGCCGGGCCAAACACTGAGTTCTCGCGTCTAGTCAGCTGTGACTTACAAATCGGGAGTGATATTAATTAAAATTAATAATAAAAAATAACAGTCGAAAAAGTTTTTTCAAAGCAAGCGGTTGTATTTTGCTCAAAAAAAATTTTTTTCTTTAAAAAATTATAGAAAATTTTTATTAGATTTTTAGTGAAATTTCGTGTTTTTTCTTCCACGCCTTTTGCTTAACGTGTTTTTGATTATTTTAATTTGGTGTTTTGCCTAAACTTGTTTTCGGGCTTTGTTAACGCGGTCATATAAACCTAAAGCTTGGTGTTTATTAATATCCTATCAAAATGAATGAACCTCCTGATGTTTCTAAAAAGAAAAATGATTTTTCTCATGGCTTAGATTTTAATTTCAATAAAAGAATTTCAATTAACTCTATTGGACCTATTTATCTCATTATAAATCGTATAGAAAGTGAAAATGATTTTTCCAATGTGTCTCCTTTCCTCAATAAAAAAGTGATTGATTCAACTTGTGATGGAGAAGTTTATGACTGTAAAAAACTACGCAATGGCACATTGCTAGTAAAAACCAAAAATTCTATACAAGCAAATAAGTTAATAAAACTTACAGCTATGAGCGCGAACATAAAGATCGAAGTCTCTGAACATAAAACCCTCAATTATTCAAAAGGTGTAATATATTCCACTGATTTATTCGGTGTTCCTGAAGAAGAAATTTTATCAAACATGTATAGTCAAAAAGTATCTGAAGTGAAAAAAATTCTAAGAATGGATAATGGTATCTTAAAAGAAAGTGGGCTCATCATTTTAACCTTTCCAATGATTGAACTACCTGAATTTGTTTACCTGGGTTATCAGAAATTATACTTAAGACCATATATACCCCTCCCATTCAGATGCAATAACTGTATGCATTTCGGCCACCTACAGAAATCATGCGTCAGCGAAAAATTGTGTTTCAATTGCGGTAACCCGAATCATGTTAATGAAGAAGCCAATGAAAAATGTGGTAATGCTGCCAGCTGCGTTAACTGCAAAGAATTTAACATCAAAGAATTTAACCACTCAGCTAAAGACAAAAACTGCCCAATTTTTCTAAAAAATAAAGAAATCCAAGCGATCAGAGTACTGGAGAAAACCTCCTTCAAAAACGCGGAGAGAATTTATAACAAAAGGCACCTAAACTGCACCAATACTTATGCTGACATTGCTAATACTAAAGCGAGCTCCAGCCCTCGTACTGTACTTATTAGTTATGATGACCCTCTGCTTCTTCCTTCACAAAAAACCAATACAAGTAGACCAATTCAAAACTCTGGTTGTGCCAAAATTCAACCTCAACAAAGCAACTTTAAAGATCAGCAAACCACGATTGAGACTCACTCACAACCCAAATCTATAATTATTGATCATATTGATCAACTGCCATCCTGTTCAAGTCGACCTAGGAGCCTAGGAACCACAAAAATACTACCCAGAAATATATCCAATAGAGCTAAGGCACAACTGAAATCTAAGTATAAATCTAATAGCACTAAAATTAATCGCAGCCAAGTTATAAAATCTATTGATCTAAGTGATGAGGACTTTGGGATGATGGGAGAGTAATTTCTTACTACTCCTTCTATCCCTCTCTGATTTTTGGGGCGTTACGGGGACTTCCACCGTGTCAAAAGCGCTGTGGCTAGTTCCTGGGGTGCCCTGATCAGTGAGTCATTCACTTATAAATTTTTCGGTTAAACACATATTTCCTTTAATAACATTTTATTTTTTCTTATCTAAACCCTTATTACAATGACATTAGATATATTCAATGGAATATGAAAGGATATACAAATAACTATAATCAACTCCAAATAATCACAAGGAAATATAATCCTAAAATAATTTCTCTCCAAGAAATACATAATCATTCCTTTTCCAACTTGCCTATACCCTTAAATTACAAGTGTATTTATAAAAACTCTGCTCCCCATTCTTATGGCGGAGTTGCTCTTTTAATACACAACTCTCTCCAATTTACCCCCGTCTCCCTATCGAATGAAATAGATTCCGTTGGTGCAAAAATTGAATCCAAACTAAATTTTACAATAATTAACAGTTATTTACCTCCTTCTAAACAATTTAATTCGAATGTTTTAAGAAATATGTACGACCAATATAACGGCAGTAATATTATTATTACAGGAGACTTTAACAGTTGGCACTCAATGTGGGGCTCAACTTCTAACAATTTACGAGGACGTATCATACCTGATTATATAACAAATTCCAATCTCGTTATTTTTAATGATGGCTCACCGACACATTTTAGTACTCGATATTCACTAACAAACATAGATCTTACTTTCGGCTCTACCAATCTGAAACTTCAATCCAACTGGATGACTATAGACAACCTCTACGGAAGTGACCACTTTCCAATCCTCATAAAGCTTTTCACTGTTCCTCCAATGTCAAACTCATGGCAAAGAGCGAAATTTATCACTGATAAAGCGAATTGGTCAAAATTTAAGAACCTATCACTGGTATTTGATAACATGCGCCCGATTAGTAATAATATTTATAAAGAGGCTTCAAATATCCAAAAGATTATCCTTCAAAGTGCTAATGAATCTATTCCTCAGGTTAATCCCTCTAGGAGAAATAAGGTCCCATGGTGGAACAACTATTTAAACCAGCTTAAAATGGAAAAAAATTAATTCTGGAACATACTAAAGAGAAATATTAACACTTGCAATATTATTAATTATAAAAGAGCAGTAGCTAGATTTAAAAGAGAGATAAAAATTGCTAAAACCAGATGCATTTCTAAATTCACCTCACAAATCAATCCACAATCGCCAACTAAGAAAATATGGCAAAATATAAGAACATTCTGTGGCCTCCGCTTGCCTCAGTCTATACATACTATTAACTCTATCACTAACCCTGACGTTTTTTTAACTGACCCTCAAATTATTGCAGACGAATTTGGCAAATTTTGGTCCTCTAGTTCACATGATAGGAACTTTTCAGATGAATTTATAGAAAATAAAACTATGTTAGATAATATGATTGCAAACATCACCCGTACAGACAAAGCTAATGTGATCGAGAATAATATCACAATTAAGGAATTTGAATGTGCTCTTAATAGATTGAAAGGCAAAACACCAGGATTTGATAGAATATCCTAACCTATGATTAGTAATCTAAACATAAAAACTAAACTTAGACTCACTAACCTATACAACTCAATTTTATCTGGATTCATTCCTAATTTTTATAAGATAAGCACCATATCCCCAATATTAAAACCAAATTCTGATAAAACTCTTATAAAATCTTACAGACCTATTTCCTTAAATACTTGTGTTTCTAAACTATTAGACAAAATAATTGCGAATCGTCTTTGGTGGTATGTGACATCAGAAAACCTTATTTGTAGCCACCAAATTGGTTTTAGGAAAGGCAAATCCGTAATTGATGCGCATCTTTACATTGATCATCTAATAACAGACTCGCTTGCCCGCAAAAATCATTCATCAATTATATCATTAGACTTTTCTAAAGCATTTGATAAAATAGGTATACACACTATTATTCACCAATTAATGGAGTGGGGCTTAGGACCCAAAATTATCAATTACATTAAAAATTTCTTAACAAATAGACAGATCAGAATTAAAGTTAATAATAGTTACTCTAAATCATATACCCTATTCAACGGTATCCCCCAAGGCTCGCCTCTTTCAGTTATATTATTCTTAATTTCCTACAATAAACTAAGTAAGCATCTCCTCTCACTAAATCAATACAAGTTTTGTGCATACGCTGATGACTTTTATATTATAAAAAATCTTTCGAAAAGTAAATCTCAAATCATCGATATAGATAAACCACATTTTGCAATGGTGCAACTATTCTGGAGCAGAATTATCTCTAGATAAATCCAGACATTTACATATTTGCAGGAAAAGAGCTTGTTATACTTCTATCTCTGCTGGCCTATTTACTATTGAAAACACTACTTCTTTAAAAATATTGGGTGTAATATTCAATAAAAAATACAATTGGAAAGATCATCTAAATTATATCGAAACAGATTTAAACCAAAGGCTAAATATAATAAAATGTATCGCTAATAAAAGGTATAACTGCAATATATTGTCCACAATCTCTGCTATGAAAGCATTACTTCTATCTAAAATTCAGTACGGTCTCTACCTTTACGGTTGGTCTCCCAAATCGCATTTAAAAAAAATTAAAACTATCGTCAATTCAGCACTCAGAATAGCAACTGGTGCTTTTAGAACTACACCAATATATAACCTACTTTATGAAACAAATACTCAAACTCTTGTAGTCATGAGAGACATCTACACTTACAGACTCTTACGTAATATCATTAATTGTGATAACTCGCCTATTTCTGAAATATATTCTGACCTTATCAAAACCTCAAACACTAATTCAAACCAATCTGTACTTAATCGTATTCTCAAATTTGCCAATAACAATCAGCTACCGACAGAACCTTACAGTAATTTTTTTAAGCCCTCTCGACCACCTTGGCATCTAGCTAGCGATAGCTTAAATTGCACTTTAACTCAACACCTTAAGACGAACACACCACCTTATATATATAAAAAATGTTTTCTCCAAATTACTAACTCTTACAGCAACTATTCCTTGATATATGAAAATTTATATTTTTCCATAACTCAATTTATTGTTTTATTTGTATATCCTCCCTAACTATAACTTCCAATATACGACCTAAATAAATATTATAGTTTTTCATGGTGAAACTTGATTCCATATAGAATGGAAGATCTTAAGTCTTCCTACACTATATGAACTTGGGTTTTGACGCCAATATTCATACTTAAATAAATTTCCATTAAGGTAGTTTTATTTTTGTTTATCATTTACCTATTGTAATAATATATGTAATATTTATCTATATCCATATATGTTTTTATGTATATTAGTAGCTGAAGGCCTTGGTAGCCATTGCTATATAGTTTATATAAGTTATCCTATTTATTATTAAAGATAGCTTATAAATAAATAAATAATAATAAATAATAAAAAATAAAAAAATTTCAAGCATAATTGAGCTACTCGGCAGTACGTATCGGGTGTGACATGTACTAAAATTAATATAAAAAAAGAAAAATTGAAGCTTAAATAAGCATGGCGGATTCTGTTTGCAAATTAAGAGATTGGTTTTGTTTTATTTGTGGACATTTTACGCACCATCAAAACAGAAGAAAGATATTCCCTATCATTGAAGAACCATAAATTCTTTTCTTTGGAATACGATTTTTATCTAAAGCTTGGATACCAAAACTGTATGTACTACTTGCGAAAGTGGTCTTTTGACCTGGTACAAAGGCGGTACTAAGGCGCTGCCATTTTCTGCGCCTATGACATGGATTGAACCTGAAGATCACAAATCAAATACATGCTATTTCTGCGTAAATTACAAATTTGGTTGAAGCCAAAGGCACTACGCGATAATGACATACGAAGCAACAAATAATGTCATTTTACCAGAAGTGCGCTGTGAAGGTGTTCCGGTGCCTCAACCGCCTACACATATATTTTCGGCCAATATGACATATGCCAATACAGAAATAACAGCGGCGACAGATATAAGTTACTTACCTCTTGATGGTTTAAACATATGTCCTAATTTGATAGACCAAGCTTATTTTGAAGATCTTGTAAGAGATTTAGGACTAACAAAAGAGATAGCTGAAATATTATGTTCCAGATTGAAAAAAAGGAATTTGATCAAAGCTGATGTAAAAGTTACATTTCCAAGAAAAAGACACGAAGATCTGGAAAGTTATTTTAAAAATTCAGAAGAACAAGAGATACAACTTGATGTAAAATACCTGTAAAAATTATTTTGGGAATTTGTATAATATTATTTATTATATTATGCTAATATCCCATTTTTAAAATAAAATTTTTATGTAATTGCTTGTGCAAATTGTTGGCATCACGGTAGTTTTTTTCTTTCTCTTGAGAAATTAAAAAATAACTGTGTTGTTTTTATTTTTAATATGCCTTACGTCTGCATTAAGAGCTGGCATATAACCAACCTAACGCAGTAGGGAATGTAAGTAAAAATAAAAACGTGGTTTGTTTGTTGGTAATTTTCGTTAAAGCCTTTACATTTCTGTATTGGCTTCTTAAATAACTCTCATGTTGTTTTTGAAGTTTTTATACTAAAAGGAAATGTTTTTGGTTTTTCTAAAAATTTGGAAAAAGGTTTCCTGATGAGCTGGCTTAAGCAACCGGCGAAATACCTGCTTTTCCAACCAATGAATAAGTTGTATTTTTATTTAAAAATTTTATGGGATATTAGCATAATATAATAAATAATAATATTATTATTATTACATAAATGTATTCGTCAGTTAAATAAATATCCTTTCAAAACATCACGTCAGTACAAACATATGACAAAGTTAATATAAGTCAATAACTTTTCTAAACTATTTAATTTAAAAGTAGAATAATAGTCACTTTACCGTAATAAAAATTAATAATTTTTCCATACGAGTAATTGTCTGAATCGAAAGAGGGCAAATTTTTTTCTTATTTTAAATTCTCTGTTACCCCAATATTCGGCATATCCAAATATGTCCCCTTTCACACACATCAAGTCTGACTCGTCAAATCTTGAGTTTTTGGGAGAAAGAGGAGAAGGGAATAGAAAGAGGTACAAACCTAACCGTACCATCAAGTTTAAGAAAATTTTATAGGCTACAGAATAGAAGTTGCAGAAGTTGATAGCAAAGAACACGAAACTTGATGAAAAAACTTGACGGCGTGTGTGAACACGAATGCAGGTTCAAAAGAAAATTAATTAAAAACTGATCAAGTAAACTTGATGTGTGTAAAAGAGGACTATAGCACTGTTAAGCTCTATACAGACGATTGTCAGATCTTACAATATTGCCAGAAAAATATACAGCAAAACGACTAACAATCGTGTTAGCATACAATTGTTGCCTGACAATATTGTCAGATAATTGTCAGACTTCTATATTTTCAAACAATAATATTTTCAGATATCTTACAATTATGTGAACACTTTTCTTTGCATTGTCAGAGCATTGTCAGACATTGTCAGTTCAAATTACTTTGTAATATGTTGGAAATGTAACACATCTGATAACGATATCACTGTCAGATAAGAGAATGAAAAAACTGAAAAAAGTGTTTAAATAAAAATTAAAATTTAAAATTAAAGCAGAAATAAAGTATATATTAAAAAGTGCACAGCGACGATATTTCACGGGTCGATTTTGATGGTTGGAAAGAGCTCGGCTGTTTACAAGCACTTTTTAAATGACATATAGTGCTTCAGGAACAAAGTTCAATTAGTTCAAACTAGAATACGGAATCAGTATTTTAGTGACCAAAATTTTTTATGTAAATTGACCAACATGGTGCTAACTTTGAAACCGTTATAAACAAACGTTTGTAAATTGCATGCCGATAACTATGACCATTATGATAATAAGTATAAAGCTTTTTACAGGCAGTTGTCTAATTTTACAATATTAGCAGACGTAAAATGTGCTGACAATGACAAGGCAAAGAAAAATTGTCACCAAGGTCTAGTTCTAGTTAGTTGAAAGCAAAGTGGTAAAAATTTACAGCTCTATTGTAAAAATTAATAGAATGAAAGAGATTTTTTTTTAATCTTTTAATGTAAATTAATATAATAGTAACAACTTAATATTATAAATCTTTATCAAGAGAAAAAGATATTAATCCAAATAAAGAAATGTTGCAGATTTATAGTACTATTTTGTAACTTTTATAGTAACTCTCATTAAAAAAAAATTAAAAAATTTTTTTTTTGCCACTTGGCAATTCTTACTACCATGTAAACTAACAATTTATTGTCTGACAATGTTGACAGATAAAATTATTGTCAGATAATTGTCTTACAATGGAATTGCCAATTTTCTGACAAATGCCTTGCAATTGTGTGAACTGACAATCTTTATCGTAGTGATAATTTTTATTTGCCTTGTCATTATCAGCACATTGTTACGTCTGACAAGAGCTTTGCTTGTTTAAACTAATTTTGTTAAAATAGTCGAACACTTAATACTACAATCAAAAAAATATACACATATGTGCGAATTTCCTTTCAATCATTTATGCAGTATTTAAATATACTAAACTTTTTTCAATATTAAAGCCACATAAACAAAAAATTTTATTTTTGTTGTACCTTTTTTTAAATATGTTTTTTGTTGAATGTTCTGGTATCGGAAATAATTAAGAATTGGCAAAAAATCTTGTATAAGTCAAAAGTTATGGTAACTTTTTCTCGAAAATTTTGCTTGTATTCTTTGTTCATTATTAAAAAATTTTTAAAATGTTTAAACTGTTTTGAAAGCTTTTCTACTTAAATATAAAAAATTTAATTTTTTTAATTCTTGACACATAGCCTTCAAAATTAGATTAATATTTTTGTAAATAATTAAATATAAGCCGATTTTGATTCACGAATTTTATCGATTATCTCTTTCTCTTCTTTCTTCTTGTTTTTGTTTTTTTTTGGTGTTGTATTGTCTTAGTCGTCTTAGTGTGTTGAGTTCTTTGTTAAACTTATCTCGAGCAAGTGGAACTATTTTAAGTCTGTGATCCTGTTTGCTCCAGATAAATATAACAAAGAACTCGACAGGACCAGAAATATATAGATGAACTATACTTTTTTTTTGAAGAAAGAAGGTTTACAGACAACACTAAAAACGAGCAACACTCTGCTAAACAATCTCAAGACATCAACAGAAACAACTGATAAATATACACTCAAAAAATTTTAACATTAACTGTTTAACGTTTATTTAGGAAGTTTTCAGTAAAGTTAAAAATAAATGAAAATGTGGTTGTTTTAGGAAGAAAATTTTTATTTAACTTTTTTCGTCTGTTGTTAGAAAAACAAACGACAAAAAAATACTGATTTTCGGTGCAGTCAAAATTATCAATTAATTTTTGTCTTGTTTCAGTAAAAATGAAATTCTTAATTAAAAAAAGCAGTTCGTCAGTAGAAAAGTACTATTTTACAATAGCTTTAAAATATAAAATAAAAAACATAAACTGTTGGAAAATATGTCAGTTATAAAAAATATATTTAGAACAAAATAATTTATGAAAGAAAAACATCAAAAAAATATTGGTAAGTTTCTTACATAGTATTTAAAAATTGCATTATGTTTTAAAAAATAATGTTCCCTTTTTGCGGGTATTCTCTTCTAAATTCTGTAGTCTTTAGGCAGGCAGCCGTGTTGCCACAGCCCACTTGGGTCCATTGGTTGGTCTTAAACAAAGGTATGTCATTTAAATTTTTGAATTACAAATATATCGCTCATTTAGTAATACAACGTTATAACCCACAAAATACAATTTTTTATAACGTGAAGATCATATCACTTTTTAAGACATCGTCATATTTCGTGTTGTGTCTGTATATACATTTGAAAAGACGATCTTTTTAAAATGTATCGACCTTTTACAAGATGAAAACGTTAACTGTGATTATCTTGAAATGATATTTTGTTTAAGTTAAGGCGTTCTATTTCTAAATGAGCGATATGTACTTTAATTATTGGTTGCAAAAACATAAACAATTTTGTAAAAGTACATTATTTTTTCAGCATAGAACTATGCTGAAATCCTTGGACTTTCAAGGAAGAACAACAATTTAAGCAAATAAAAACAAGAAGAATTTGTGTATCAAAATAGTATAAATAATCAATAAATAAATTAAATCTTTTGACTTTCAAAATAAAGAAGAAAGCTGTAGTTTTTATTGTTTTGGTAGGTTACTTTTAGAGAGTTGGAATAAAAGAAAAAAGCTGTTAATTTTACTGTTTTAGTAGGTTAAATTTTATAAATTAAAATAAATACAGAAACAGTTATTAATGTTTTGGTAGGTTACATTTTGTTAGTTGAAATAAATGAAAAAACAGTAGTTTTTACTTTTCTGGTAGGTTGTTTTTTCGTGCGTTGGAATAAAAGAAAAGTTACTTGTTTTTACATATTTTGTTAGTTATAAAATCAACATTCAAAAACAATTGAAAATTACATTTAATTTAAATGAAATGTAAGTGGACCGTTTTTTAAATGAAAAAGTAGTTGTTTAAAGTGTTTTTTCATTTAAACTTACCTACATAATATTTTGAGTGTACATACATAGGACAAACTGGACGAACATTAACAAAAAAGGTTCACAGAGCACATACGATCATAAAACGAAAAAGGGAAGACTCCAACTTCTCAATACACATTCACCCCTATCATGAATATATTTTCACTCGAAATTTTTTCCCTTTTCCCCAAATTGCAATCGTGAATAATTCACGTGAACAATTTTTTACTTAAACAAAAATTCCCCCTATCGGGATTGATTTTTTCCCTCGAATTTTTTTCCCTTAGATTTGTTCACTTAAATTTTGCTGGGGAACTGCATACATTATGCAAGTTTTTATATGTTTCAATTAGAATATTTACATCAATAACACATTTTCTAATTCAACATCAGTTACTGCAGTGCCGACTGACATTATGCTCGTCAAGATGCAAAACAAAGAGATTTTTTATTAGAAATATTTTTTAAATGATCAGATTCAAAAATTTATTTTATTGAAATGGGTCAGTAGCAATGTCTAAGGTAGTTTAGACAGTCAGCCGTATTGCCACAGCCCACTTGGGTCCGTTGATTGGAGCTTTTGCCTCTGGGGTAACTTCAAGGGATTTTAAGCGTCTTGCATGTCACGTTCTTAAAATAAAGTTGTTCTCCCTTGTAGTATCTCCTCATCTTGAAACAACACAATAGCAGCAATTATTAACATTTCCAAATTTTTTATAACTTTAAACAATTTGGAAATTTTTTTCCCTTTTTATATTTTCTTCTTTCTAATTTGTATTCAGTACGAATTGATAGCGGGAATAAATGTTCCCATTAAACTGACGATAAAATGATGGGGAACGAAAATTTCATAGGAACAAAAATTTCACATTTTGTTCACGATAGAGGTGATTAACACACATGGAAACGAACCAAGTAAAAAAATGAATGTATGGCAGTACTACATCCAGGTTAAAAAGGACGAAGACCAGACATTCCTGAAAATATAGAAATCTACAAAAAACGAAAGTTTAACAAAGACATTATTAACGAACAGGTAAATACAACCTCTGCTAAAATTTTTACATGACCTAAATTATTAAAACACTCTTTAAACCGAAAAACAACCATAGATGGTCACATTTGCCTATCCATTAATAAAAGACGGAAATATTGAACTATGTACCCGCTAAAATGACACCGAAAGGTATGGTTCATATTATAACATACAAAGTAGTTAGTTTTAAGTGTTTCTATATAACGGTGCAAAAGATTTGGCCATGGGAACACTTTTTAATTTCTTAATATTCTTATAGCGAACTTAGCAACACAGGTTCAACATAAATTTGAAACGTCTGTCTAAAACTGATCAACAGTTTGGCAATATACATCAAAGTACATCAACTATTGTAACATCCTTCAATTTTAAATATTTATTTTTTTATTTTACCAGACAAAGTAGTGGACATTCTGCCTAATTTTCAAGTGTTTCTATATATCAGTTCAAAAGATAGGCCCTTTTAATTTCCAATTTTAAATTTTTTACTCGTTCTTTTAGCGGCTTTGGCAATATTAGTTCCTTTTAAATTTGAGCTCTCTGCTATAACGGTTCAAAAGTTAGATCGCATACATCAAATCTCTTCAAATATTGGGACACCCTTTAATTTCCAATTGCAAATTTTATGCTTGCTGTTATAGCCGACTTAGCATTACAGGTTCTTTTTAAAATTTAACCGAATGCCTACAACTATTCAAATGTATGGCCATCAAATAAATCAAATTAAATGAACATTTGGGGCACACTCTAATTTATAATTTTAAATATTTTTACTTGCTATTATACGAGGGCTGCTCTATATATTTCTGGCCTAATAGTGAAAATGCGAATATTTATAATCAAAAATGGTTTTATTGTTTTTCAAAGTATACTCCAGCATGATTTATACACTTTTGCATGCGCTCAAACCAGTTGTCGAAGCACTTTTTCCACTCCGATTGAGACACCTCTAAAACATGGTTTTTGAACACTTCAACAGCTTCTTCTAGCGACGAAAATCGTTGACCACGCATTTTTTTCTTGATGTGCGGAAACAAGAAGAAGTCATTAGGTGCCAATTCAGGGCTGTACGGCGGATGACCCATTAATTCGACGTTTTGGCCGGTCAAAAACGCTCTGGTTTGAGCCGATGTGTGAGAGCTCGCATTGTCATGGTGAACAATGATTCGTCTTCTCTTGTTGGTTTTTCGAATTTCTCCGATGGCTTCCTTCAGGCAAACAAATTTTAGTGTACCACTCAGAAGTGACCGTCCTACATTGCTCAAGCGGAACAGTCGCCACATGACCAGTTTTGCCGAAGAAACAGGCGACCATTTGCTCGTCTTTGAAGACCCACACGGTCGATTGTTGTTTCGTTTCGGGCTCATACGCATAGATCCATGATTCGTCACCTGTGACGATCTTATAAACGTCTTTTTAAGCACCGCGATCGTATTTTTGCAACATTTCTTTGCACCAATCGACACGAGCCTTTTTTTGGGCGACTTTCAAATTGTGCGGGATCCAACGAGAACAAACCTTTTTTACGGCCAGGTGTTCATGCAGTATCGAATGTTTGCTGGTGGAAGAAATGTCCAAGAATGCCTCTATCTCTCGGTATGTCGCATGTCGATCTTGCATTATGAGTTCACGCACGGCATCAATGTTCTCTGGCACAACAGCCGTTTTTGGACGACCTTCACGGAATTCGTTTTTTAGCGAGCTTCGGCCACGATTAAATTCATTATACCAATTTTTCACAGCGCTAGAGGATGGTGCTTCATCGTCATACAAAGATTTAAGTTCATCAATGCACTCTTGCCGTGATAATCCACGTCGAAAGTTGTGAAAAATGATGGCACGAAAATGTTCACGAGTTAATTCCATTTTTTTCTATATTAATTTTTTTAAGTCACTGTAAACAACACAAATAATGGTCGTATTTCAAAACGTTTTGAGTACGATTATGCTTAAAAATGGCAAACTTTCCAATGGAAATGTCAGATTGCACTCGGCAGCACTCAGTGTTGCCAGGCCAGAATTATATATAGCAGCCCTCGTAACGATCATAGCAATCGACATGTTTTCAAATTAACTTTTACACATCAGCATCGAAATTTTATTACTGTTAAATGAATGATGTGATATTTAGACTATTTTGGATTTCCTATGAGGCATCAAGATAAATCCTGGATTTCACATGTATATGTTGTGTAACGAATATGAGACTGATATTAGGTTGTATTAAACAAGAACCCAGACCTATACAAATTGCTATATCAATACCTAGGACCGAACCAAACGATCATGTATTTAAGTAATTGTTATTTTTAAATTAAATTAAACCACGGGAATTTTTTATTAAATTAATTAGTTTTAAAAAAAATATCGCGGTTTTTTATGGTGATTTTTGAGGGTCAAAGCTCGTCTCGGTGGCCAATTCTCTACCGCTTACTTATGTAGCTCTTCAGGAAACTTCTCACAAATACTTTAAATAAGCTAAAGAGTTTTGTCCAAACATAAAGTAAAGACAAAAATCAAAGTTGAAGAAAAAAAATTGTGATTTTTGTTTGACTCAAACAAAGTCCAAAATCTACTTCGCCCAACAGACCTATTCTACATAGTGTTGAACTGCTTAATGAACTCGTTAATAGAGAAGCGCTATCTATGGAAATAGAGTCCAGCAATGCTCAGATTATTGTTGAAGACTTAGAAAAGCCAAATATTCACGAAAATCGTAAGTATATATTCTATATTAATAGTATATATAAATGTAGCGGATGTTTGTTCTTTTTTACGAAAATCTTTGTTTTAATGTCACCTGACGTGTCAATTTTTTTCATTCAGATATTTGTGTTTGGTGGCCATAGGACATTCGAACCTTGATAGAAGTTTTCATGTAACAAAAAAAGTTATAATTTTGTTGTCCAGTGTAATAAAAGAAGTTAAGCTGGATTAAAACTTATTCAATTGGTTACAATTTAAGTTTAATTTAATATATAGTTTTTAAAAACTTGCACATAAAAAAAAAATTTAAAAATTAATGCAAGTCGTCTGAATTCTGCAGCTGCTGTAGAGACCAAGAGAGAGCATCAAAAATCGATGTGTTTTAAAGTTGAAGATAAAAAACCCAGCGTCTTGATTAAAAAGGTGTTCATTGAAGAGGTGCTCTGAATAATGTTGGTGCGCTTTTTTATATCGGCTTAGAGACAACATAAAAATTTTGAATCCATTAAAAACTATTATTTCGTGATAATATTGAATCAACTGAGTTCACTCAGAATGTTTTTCCAGGATGGTAAAATTGGACGAACTTCGCTTCGACTTGTTTTACTGACTATTGCAATCTCCAAGAACTAATGCAGTCCAGTCCTTGTTTTCTTAACCAGTAGTATTAAAAACTTCTGTATTACTTTAAACGATAATTTTGCTTTCCCTGGAGTTAAGGCCTCGTTATGCGAACGTTGAGGTAAGAAAAAATTAACGTATTTTAACGTACGGTCGTTTATGTACTTATAGAAACTTTACAAATGTGACGTATGTCAATAAAATAAACAAAAACAAAACATTGTGCAGCACAATGTGTAATTTTAATTTCAAAAGCCCGAAAAGAATTTAAAAATGGATATTGAGGATTTATTTGCTGATGTCCATGAAATAAGTACAATTGTTTTGCAAAAAAAAAAAAACTATAAAGCCAAAATATTAAATTACAAAACCTAACACAATTTTCAATTTGCTGCAGCTGTTCAGAACAGTGTTGAAATTTGTGGCATAGTTACGGGCACTGTTCCGTACATATAAATTTAGAAAAAGTACTAATTTCGCTTCGAAAGATATTTTACATTGCAATATGTGCAATGTATTGACAAATTTAATTATCTGTTTTAAAAAATATTATTATGTATTTAATGTAACTATTTATTTATTATACTTTTATTAAGCAAAATAATAAAAACTGATGAATGATACAATTATTATCAATACTTCAAAAGTACCTAAAACGGGCAAATGTGCCGCAAAAGTACTTATCACATACAATTCCAGCACTATCTTACGAATGTCACGTAACAATGCCGTCAGAACCTATTTTATACAGGTTGAAGCGTTCCGGAAACGTGACAGTTAATTTCGGTAAGCGTTTGCATTGTTTTAGTATATTTAAAAACAAACGGCCGTTAGGTTAGCTTACGTGGACGTTCGCATAATTGTACCTTTAATGTCGACGTCGTTGACGGCGTTTCAACGCTGAAAAAGTTGAAACGGATTGAGCTTTTACGGCGTTGCAAAGCGTTGAGATTAACTGCTCTCATACAATTTCATACGATTCAACTTTTTTTTTGACATTTGACGCCGACATTAACTCCAGGGTTAGAAAAATATAAAAGTTTTTTGTACTAAATTTAAAATCTTGTAATACAGAATTTTTCTGAACTAGTACATTTGATTTAAAACACTTTAGGATATATATTATGGTAAATATATAATACATTACATAGCTTGCTTAAACTTTAACGATGTAACCCAATTTATAAGAAAAGTTATAATAGTTTTTGTAGGTATAATAAATCGAACGAGTACAACAAAGTTTAACCAATTTTTAATTTATAAAGAGTTAATTTGTTTATCAAAATTAAACCCTGCACAATTGCATGATGCCTTCCCAAAGGGCGATAGGCAAACAAACCAGCCCACTTCCCAAATTAATAACAAAAATGCGTCTCTAATCATTCGCAAAATTCTACTAATTAAGGAAACTTTTTAGTGTTTGTTTGTTTGCAGAATAAATGTTAAAAACACACGAAAAACGTAAATTAATACTTGAAGAACACATACAAACTGCAAAGAAAAAAACCATTTTAAATAGTAGGTTTTTGCAAAACACAACAAAGCATAGAATCGTTGATTTAAATGTTTTTATAGAAACACTTGTCTACGTATTTAAAAATGTGTGCACAAATGTACATGAACCAGAATGTAAAAGCTCAACATTTTAGAACATCGTAACAATAAATTTTTATCGCACGTTTTTTGTGGCCAACCATATATTTTGTGTTATATCTTTGTTTGTACGAACAAGTCTATACACTTGTATAGGCTTATTAATATACCCAACAAACATTACTTCCGAATTTGGCGTAATTCTGCAACTGGTTAAAAACTTTCACACATAAGAATTTAAAACAAATTAGAAGGATATCGTAGAAAATGTATGTAAATTAGCAGGTTCAAATATTGTTGTTTATTTTTTATATCTACAGAATAAAAAGTGCCAAAATGTTTCTTGAATTTTTATAAGTTTGTTAAACTACAGCCCTCGTTTCCACAATAACATATCAATATTATGCATACAGTTAATTAGCAAATTTGATAGTTCATCCTCCACGTAATGGCGTTCTCGTAATTTGCAACTACTATAAGTTGGGTGGGTCTTCCTTTTTTGAACTTGGTATCCTGAAACCATTGTTCTCCTCAGCTTACGGATACATCTTAAAAAAAATATTTACATTCCACTTCGGAAAGATAATCTTACCCGTGTTAGGAATTTCGCAAAAGATTCGACTAAAAAGAGAGTATACTTTACAATTTAAGTCATGTGCTCTTTGGAAGCGATCTAATTTTTACTAGTTTATAGGGTTCTCTTTTTACTGGAAAATAGCAGCGAAGATCATGTATTAGCTTACATACATATTACTAACTTAAATTTATATTATGAAGAAGGAAAAAATTTACTTTTGGCCAACACAACAACAACATTTTATTCCTGTCAATAGTTAAAGAAACATTAAACGCCATTACTTATATTTTTCAAATTCATCGCAATGAACCATGTTATGTACAAATTGAAAAGATAAAAAACAACGCTGCTATGTGAAATGCCCTTAAAATACAGCACGCATGGTAAAATTAAAAACAAGACAAAATTCAGAAATATAGGGTAGTTAATTGAAAATCCAACGAAAGTTTAGATTAATATGGCATTAACATTAATAAAAAAACAAACTTTGACATACATATCCTATTTGCAAATAAATATTATTTCTAATTACTTAACTCACTGTTTATATGGCAAGAATATTTTCAACATTAAAGTAGTACCAGACAGCAATTATATATTGAACTGGTAAAATGTCGACAGAAATATGTAGAAATACTTTTCGCTCAAGTTTTTATATTCAAAAATAATTTATGAACAATTTTTTGTTTTTAAACAATAATTTTTTCCCTCAAAATGTTTCTATTTAAAATTTGTATAAGGCCTAATAGGCAAAAAAGCTTAAACAGCAAAATAAATCTAGCAGCATTTTAAACCTTATCTGCAAATAGAGTAGTTAATCGGGCATTGTTATTGTGAGTAAGCTATTCGCAAATAAAAAATTAATTCACTGTTAACGCGCCAAAACTCTGTATTTAGAATATTTTTATATGCGAATAAGACATGCGTATATAATCCTAATTTTGTCATAGATGTAAAAGCTTTTGATAATAAAACGGAATTTAACAGTTGGTGAAAAAGCAACTACGGACCATATATATTAATTCAGAAGTTAAGAAAAATTTTCCCGTACCTGTAGAAAAGTCCGAAATTTTGGCAGTATAAAAACTTCTAATACAAAATGACAATTTTTATAAATCCTTTCAAAGCGGTAATAAAAATAATACTAAAATATATTTTTACTGTCATAAAACTTTTAAAAATGTTCGTTGGGTGACACTACGTGTAAATACTTATTATAAGCGTTTAGTTTTAGGGGAGTACTTACAAAAAAAAAGTATTTTTAATTTTTCTTGGTATCCTCAGTAAATGCTAACATGAACACACATGATTCAAAATTACACAAGAGACATGTATGGTGGCATTTAGAAAAGTAATATTTCATATTTAAGAGATTATTTTGTGGCCAATTAAAACGTTAGTGACAAGTTAAACTAACAAAAATATTGGAAAACCTTTAATAAAATTAATTGTTAAGCAATTACTTAAAAACGAAATGTTTTAGTTATTTTCCATTAAGTTAAACTGTTTAATGACTTTATAAAGATAATTATATGAACTTGGCTACAACGGAGTTTAACTCTTCATTTGTTTCTTAAATACACTGACATAAAGATTGCATTTTATTTCAAAGACAAGGCCGGAAATGAAAAAGACTGTTTTGCTTTTTAGTTTTTGGTTGAATATAGCGCATTACATTTTATGATTGCAATTAAAGAACTGGCATTTTACAAAAACATTAATATATGAGTGAAAATAATATTAATTTCAGGTGGGGCGGAACTGGTTCAGTGGAAAAAATGAACTGGTTCAGTGTTAGCAAAACCCTATCAGCTATCAGCTTTGCTTAGAAAATTCTGAACATTCTACACATGTAACTGCTTTGGCAAATATGTGGTTTAATTCTCCCTGCACGACCTAAGGGTCCTCATTATATTTTGCCTATACACTCGATTATCCAATTAATGTAAGGGTCTCCGTTGCTCTAGACATTTTTTGTTTCAAGTCGAGGCCACTGTTGTACTTACTAGTTGCATACATCCCAACCCAAACCCAACACGGAGCCGCTTTTCCACGATTCTATTAGCACAATGGTCACCACATGCGGCCCACTAAATTCTGTTATTTTTTAATGCATATATAAAGGACAAAGAATAAAATAACAAAGAGACTAATTCACCTCATATCTTTGTCTCATATCTGAAGAGTATGAACTCAACATTAGCCTCGGCATTGTCTCTTTTCCAATTTAGGTCTTTTGGAACGTCCGCTGACTACTTGGAGTTCTTCATAGCTATCAAAGAAAATAAATAAATAACAACTTGGAGAAAACGAAATAGACAGTGGATCTGCACTCGTCCCAATAATCCTATTCGTCCAGTAGACGTCCAACGACGTTTTCTTCGTTCCCTTAGTAACACTTAAAATATCATAGCTTTGCTAACAACCTCGTAATTTTAGTAGGCTGAACCGTTAGATTTATTGACCGCCCCTTAGGATACCGGAAACCTGTTGAGTTCAATTGTCACCTCTGTTTGTCTTTTATACATATCAAGGAAGAAAACGAAAGCAGAAAACGACAACAAACTAACTCGTTTGAATCTAGTAGTATCCAGTGTCAACTGAATGGCAAATTCACTGACAAACCTCTGATGGGGTTCAGTAATAACACTTTATGTTTTGCCATCAAGCGATGCCTGTGTCAAAAAAAACGAAGGCGTGGTTTATTGCATAGTGTTCGGCTTTTTATGAAAAGTTTGCACTGGTTTCTAATATTAATAAATTTCTCATATATATGTTCAATATTATATTTCCATTGCACCGTATGTGACTTTAGTACTCCTAAAAAGGAAAATACTGTTTGCAAGAATAAAAGCCATCGAAAAATAGTAAGGACTTTCTGCTGCACTTGAAAATAAATGGAGGACTTTCGATACATTTCAGTCTGAAACATTGAGAAAAAAAAGGATGTAATATCATACGTGACATAAAACGAAACTTATTTTGAGGTGAAATTAAAGATGTGTATATGAAATTCTATGAACTAAGGAAGGGGCAATTTGTTTTTTTTTTATTTTTATACTAAGTCAAGTAATATAACATAATAAAACTTAATATCGTTTAATATGAGCAATTTAGTTTTTGGAACCTTGTTTTTTTTTTATTAATCTACTTTAATTGCACTTAACTCCTTCAAATTTAAACATTTTATGATAACGCCATGATAAACTGAAATGCATTATTGCGGGGACAACATATCCATATTGCCTTATCGGCACTGTTCATGTAGTTCTTTGGTGGATTCTACCCAAATTTTAAATAGAAAATTCAAAAGTTTAATACGATAAGTTAAATTGAATAAATGATAAATATATCTTTAATCAGCAAAGCAAAAATACAACGAAATTTGGAACAACCACAGTAAAATATTTCGGTTTTCTAATATCATAATATTTTTATTTAGATGTGAATAAATTAAGCACAATTAATGTAGATTAACATAAAAATTATTCCAAAAAATAACTTGGTCTTAGTACAAGAATAATGAAAACATAATATAACATAAATATATATGTTGATCTATTTTTATGTCCACCATACTTTTATTTAATTTTTTCTTAAATCTTACAAATATATAGGAATATTTTGCAACATACCATAAGTTAAAAATTTTTCTCTTACGTCTTATGAAATAGAAACGAATTAGACTAATGTTGTTAATCACGACGTATGAAAATTTGTAATCACTTCACACAGAGAAAAACGTAATTGTGATATGGTCACAGTAACTATATTATATTCTCTGTAACAATATGTAGCTGCGGCAAACAAACTATAGTCACAACTACTTTTCTCACAATAAAAAAATGTTTAACACTTAAAAAATATTCAACTTGGTTGGTTTTAAATAAAAAAATATTTAAAACACAATTAAAGTTTTATAACTTCTTAAAAAAATACAATATATTTAACCATAATATGTTGTTATTAATTAAAGTATGATTAAAAGTAAACAAACAATAGAACTTAACAAAATGCTTTTCTATCCGTTTAGTGATATGTTTGTTATCTATCGGTTTATGCGTAAACGCTAAAAACTGAAACAGTTATTTATTCTTGCAGAAAATGAAAAAATAAAAATAATATACAAGATATCAAGCCATACAAAATGGCAAGCAAAACTTTTCTACTGCTAACTTTAACAAAAGTAATCAATTTAGGTGTTTCTTTTTTAAAGCATTTTGATTATCACCGATTTAAAAACTGAGATAATAAAAAATCAAAGCCACTAAACAAAATTTATTGTTGTTAAAGTGAGTACACTATTTCATCAATTTAAACTATTAGTTTCGTTCCTTAATATTGTACAAACCTATGAATACTTCCGTATAATATGTTTTTAACCTTGAACTCAAGATTAAAAATATTTAAATGATAGGCAAAACGTAATAAGAATCAATAAAAGTGTAAACATTAAACCTTATAAACAAAACCCTATAAACAAAATGGCAACAGGATATCTATCTATGTTATAAATATATTAATGTAAGTATGCATGCATGAAGGGTGTTTCCTACTTAAGAACAGCCCATGAATAAATAAAAAGTAACAACAACTTTGAGTTGTACAGCATGTAATCGTTGTAGCTCGTAGGTCGTAGTTCGTAAACACTCATGCAATGCATGCTCTAAAAGAAAAAACCGGATCTGACAACGCTACCCGTTGCACTACCCTGCATTACATTGTACATAAACTTATTTATATATACATTTATATTATTTATTTCTTTCTTCTCGCAACTGAGCGTATTTTTTGTTTCTTTAGCAGTAGTTCTTTCTCAAAGTTTCTTAACATTTTACAGGAAGTAAATACTTGCTCGTTTTTAGCACCAAAGCAGGACATATAAAATTCGGTTTGCAAGCCGCTGGAGTGTTCTTCGGATAAAGTTTAAAATAATTTCAATTTAAGTAAATTGACGAAAAGGATTCACTTTTAAGATAAAAGTCCCCTTTGAGCGTTTTGCTAAGTGCATGAACAAATATGTTTACCAGGGTTTAATATCCAGCACCAACAAATTTTTTTTTGACTGGCGACTGAACTAAAAATAGTTTGAGTAATCATTTTTAACTACTTGACTGCTTAAAATAGTTTAACTGAGCACAGTACGCAACTGAGAAGCCAGTTCGTGTGCGTTAAGCGGACGTACTTATGTTTTTCTAGTAACGCAACACAACTGAAAATGTGTGTATTATCCACACTGACTGAATAGTTTGATTGTGTGTTTGTACAGAGTTTTTTAACAAATAGATATGTGTATTATCATTGTTGGTATACTGTTTGTATGATTGCAAATGTCTTGTTACATGAACGTGTAAATAATTTTGAAGAAATAGATTTTCTGCTTATTTCTTTTTTAATTGTTTAATTATTAAAATGGTTCTACACGATTAGAATAATTTTACTTACAATTAATTTTTGGTTTACATGATTTTGTTTTTAACTTGGAACTTTATTAATAAATTAACCTTAAACTCAGTAAATTACTATATAACTTAAAATGTATTAATAAAACATAGCTATTCATATTAAATCGTCAATAATTTCATCGAGAAGTATTAAGTTAAGCCAATAAAATATTTTCAAGATTTTCTACGCCTAACCGATTTTTTCAGTCTGTCAAATTAGCTTTAGCGCGCCTGTTAAGTGTAGTCTACTAACCTATTATATACAAAAGTCTCAGTTGTGTGGAATTTGTTTGGGGTTTTTACACCCATGTTTTTGCTTTCGCGATTTTGTTGACAACTATAATAAAGTCGAAATTCCCATAAATTGAAATTTAAAAGATTTGTGCCTGTTACAAAGTAACCGCCGCTCATCCGCAATTTTACTACCTAGCTTAATGGTCAAGCAAATAAATATTCTTTGCCGTTTTTTTCATAATTCATTTTTTAGTTTACTTACATACATACAGATAAAAGCAGAAAAGAATAACTGCCATATTCATTAAAAATAAAATAACTTTGAAATGTTTTTCATGACAAATTTTCCATATAAATTTGTCCTAAAATATATTTCAAATCTATTTTAATATTTTAAGAATACGGCAGTTTGAATTTAAAATGACTTTATTACTGAGAAAACTTTTGTGCAGATTTAAAATGAATTAATTAAGATAATTATAAAGAAAAAATTTAATGTCTTCTAATAAATAAATGAGATTATTACCAACAGGCGTTTTCGAGGAAACTTACACGAAAAAGATGTAGCTCTTTATCATTCGTTTAATGCAAAGGCAGTAAAATGTTTTCGCTTTAAGTAAAATTAATAACATACAATGTGAGGTCTTGGTCTCTTTAAGTAAATCAATTTTATGAAAGAATAATTCTTGCGAAAAAAACCGACTTCAAAACAGATCTCATTTGTATGCCTATAACAGCTCAAGTGTATGGCCAGATAAATTAGGTTACATTAACTATTCGGACACACTTATATCTCCAAACTTTATACTTTTTCAACTGTTCACTAGTTTGGCAATATACATCAAATTGCAGCAACTATAGGGTCACTCTTTAATTTCCAAATTCTAATTATATACCTGCTGTTGCAGTAGATTTAGCAATCAGGTTCTGTGTAAATTTAAATGTCTGTCTATAACGGTTGAACAGTTTGCCCATATACATCAGATTATATCAACCATTTTATTTATAATATAACATTTTTATACTTCTCATTATACCAAATAAAGTAGTGGACATTCTGTCTAAAATTAAGGCGTTTGTATACAACGGTTCAAAAAATACGGCCATATAGAACACTCTTTACTTTCTAAATTCTTGTTATAGCGTATTTGGCAAAACATGTCAATTGTAAATTTCAGCTGTCTGTCTATAACGGTTCAAAAGTCCGGCCACATACACCATATTGTATCAACTATTGGGACACCCGTTTATTTCCAAATCCAATTTTTATACTTGTTGTTACAGAGGACTTAACAATACAGGTTCGTTGTAAATTTCAAGCGTCTATCTACAACTGTTCAAAAGTATAGCCATATACAATAAATTTAATTAACTATTGGCGCACCCTTTGATATATAATTTGTAATATTATACTTGTCACTATAACGGCCATAGCAATCGACATTGCGTCAAATTTACAAGCGTTTATTTATAACGGTTCAAGGGATAGGCTCATATAAGTAAATCTTCATCTATTATAGGACACCCTTTAATTTCTAAATTCAAATTATAAACTCGTTGATATAGCGGATTTAGCAATACAGGTCTCTTTTAAGTTTCAGCGTTCTGTCTATAACGGTTCGAAAGTTTGGTCACATACACAAAATTACATTAACTTTTGGAACCCCCTTTAACTTCCAAATCTAAATTTTATACTTGTTGTAATAGCGGACTTAGCTATACATGTTCGTTGTAAATTTACAAGCGTTTGTCTATAACGGTTCAAAAGATAGGCCCATATAAGTAAATTTACATTAATTATGGGGGAACCCTTTAATTTTTAAATTTATTATTGTATAATTTTTTGTTTTTGGGAGCTGTAGTAATACGCAGTAATTTAAAATTTTACAGAATCGCCCTTTAGAATTCATAATACACGTATGTTGTATGGGGACACCGTTTAATTTTTAAGATTATGATCTGTTTTTAAAACGGGACCAATCTGTAAGCATAGTCTATCATATTACCAAAAATTTTCAAAATCAGATCAGAAATGACTGAGTTCTGCGGGCACAAATATTAAAAAAGCAACATTCAGCCGAATTGTATAACTCCTTCTTTTTTTAAAGTCGGTTAAAAAAGAAGGAACACTCGAACAAAACACTAACGGGAACCTTTTAACTGTGGGATTTTGTATTGTTGTTGTTGTAATATATTATTAATTTTTAAAACGCTGCAGTTTCTTTAAAAAGGGCACAGGACAATTTATACATACAACAGCAAGAACGGTTTTTTTTCACATAGCTAAAGGCCTCTAAAAATAATGAAGCATTCAAATTTTAATTCCACTCATAATTTCTACAAATTAATTAATAGTTAATTAAAACCCAAATGTGAATATTTCTTCTAAAGCACTGCCCTACAATACTATTCAAAAACTATTAATATTGTTAGTGACAAAATTTATAATATTCCTACAATTTTTTTTAATCAAAATAAATTTACATTTTATAACTCAAATATTCAAAAAATATAAATTAAAGCATTTTCGAGTAACAGCACAAAGTAGTAATACATGTATATAATTTTCTTTAATTTGTTGAACAAAAAAATGTATACGAACGATCACTTTTCTACTTTGTTTAACCACCCCATTCACATTATCCAGTCATATTTCTAGTTTTGTTACGATACTAAAAAAACACAACTACGTCTGCTAAACGCACACGAACTGGCTTCTCAGTTGCGTTCTGTTATCTTACGAACTCAAAACTCGGTCGCTGTGTGTTCGTTTTGCTTCTGAAAATAGTAGACCGAATTCAGTTGGTTTTTAGTTGTGTGTATGCTCAGTTCAACTATTTTCAGTTGGCGTAAAATAGAAAACTGATTTCAGTTATATATTTTCAGTATGTAACTGAAAAAAGATGAACTGGTTAGTAATATGTGACTGCTAATTGCAGTTTTTCTAAACCCTGATGTTTAACTTCTTGTAGGTGTTATAAAACTCTTTGCAATTTTTACTTAAATCTTATAATTTGTTTTCAACGGAAAATTATATTCAGACTAAATTTACAGAGCAGAGTATCAATAACTTTAAGCAAGGTTAAAATCAGTTGGATGAAACAGAAATTTAATTTTAACTGAATTTTTTGACGTAAAAAGAACATTTTGTATTTAAACAATTATGAACAAGTACATTTTTCAGGTCGCAAAACAAGCCATCAAGTGCCTTGGTTTTCTGAGACAGTGCGGGGCTTTCACATCACCTGATCTAATCTCCCATTTATGCATCGGAACATAAACATAATCATTGAATAAGGGAACTTGTTTTTAAAAGCCGAACGGATCTAATTTTTACAAAGTTCCGAGCGTTTCATTGCGGAAATGTTCTTCTCAGCCAAAATAAATAAATGTGATCAATCGCGTAAACAAGTTTACTTTTATATATTTATAGAAAATGTTATTATTTTTGTTATTAATGTGTTTAAGATCTGCGTTATTATCTTAAGAAATATCTTAAAAAGTTGTTACTTTTATAGATAAGGTAACTAAAAGATTTAAAGGAAATAGTATCTTTACGACTCAAATTTTTTAATTTTTGTTTTGCAGCAGACAAAACACCACGCCTACCTCTAATTTTTTTATTGCATTTGGAACAATAAAGTGACTCCAACAAAAAAAATTTATTGAGCGATAGAGAATTATACAATAAGAAACAAACATCACGTAAAAAAATTGGCGCGCCCATATTTTCCGAGTCACGGGGCTCTGAAATTTTCAATTTTTTTAATATATATCCATTATACCCATTCATTTTACAGCTTTTGAAGAGATCTTTAAAGAAATACCAAAATATTTTTAAAATGCTTAACCCATTAGGAGCCGATGACATTATTATGTAAAATTTTATACATATATGCACCATAGTTGTAAACTAATCATTATGTTTTGATTTAAATTCTTTACGAATTAGCTAAAGTTTTAATGAAAAAAAGATTTGAATGAAATTTGAATCAATTCATCTAAATTTGCAAAAATGAATTGCAATTCATTTCCAATTTGCATGGTGTAATTTTAAAGCGAATGGTTGCTTTTACTTCGCGCTCCGCAAAAATCAAACTTTTATTTAATTGAATTGATCCAATTTACACTTTAACACAAGTATATAAAATCAAAATTGAAACATAAAATTAAAACATAAAAAACTTAACTTATAATAACATCAAACAGTGAAAATAATTTTTAGTTTCTTATTTGCAATACTTTTTACAATCAAGGAAAAAATCAACAAAATCTAAACAACAACAACAATTTAACTGGAAGTTTACTCAAAACTAAACCAATAAACCAAATCAAAACAACAACAAATACACCTTCTATGTGCTCAGTTAAACTCATACTTAAAAAACTCCAATTAAAAAGCTAAATCTCTCTCTCAATAATAAAATTTAAATCTCTCTGTGCTCAGTTAAATTCAGTTAAACCTAAATAAAATTAAAATAAAAAAACAACGTACAAATAAACCGAAATTTGTTTACACACAATCACAAAAATACAATATAAAAATTTAGCTCTACATCCTGATAAGAAACAAACAAGCAAAAGAAACAAAATTTCTTATTTGTTAAATATATGTATAACCTCAGGAAAAATAAAGCTACCAAAAACATAAAAGTCAAAAGCCTTAAAACAAAGCCAAACATGGAAGACAGTTGTTACTCTTCAACATCTATAGATTCTAAATCGAACACTCCATTAAATAAACGTATAAGAGAACATTTACTGGGCGATTGTAGTTATGATAATCCATCAATTGCTGGATCAACTTTTAAGCTTTTGAATGCAATGGAAAAACGGTTTGATATACTCTCAGAGCGGATCGCTAAATTAGTTGAAGATAAGCTCAGCCATTATAAAGTTGAACTCTTAAATGATCTTGACAAGAAATTTAATTTGATCAAAGATGAATTAAGAGTAGTTTCAGAAAGAGTATCCCTTTTGGAAACAGTTGCGGAAGAATTTAAAAGTATGCAGGAGGAAATAGATTTACTTAAAACCAAAATTAAACACCAAGAAAACAATAAATTGGCGTGCGAGTTACGACTTAATGAAATTCCTTTTGATAAAAATCAAAATCTTGCGGAAATTTTTCACTCTATTTGTAGCACAATTCAAACATCAGTTCCTGCCATAAAATCGATTTATCGCTTACAAAATCTCAATAATAAAAAGAAAACTTTTGTCAGGGATGCAGTTGTCATTGTGAAGTTATGGTTTTAGTACGATAAAAACTTCTTTTTAAAATCACTGTCGAATTTTAGGAAAAACAATAAGGGATTTTCCTTTCGTCTGCACCATATTGGTATTAATTCTGATAAAAAATTCTACGTTAATGAAAACCTCACTAAAACCAACTTTCAAATCTTCCGAGCTGCTATCAGACTCAAAAAGAAAAATCGTATCGTTACTACTTTTACAATGCGTGGCTTTGTTTATATCAAAAAGACAGCTGAAGATAGCATTCTGCAAATTGACGATATCAAACACTTGTACCAGCTATTTCCAGATTGTTCATTGTCTGATGAAACTGAAATGCACGGAAACATGCATGACGCTAATAATAATTAATGTGATTTTAGGTTGGTTTAATTGTAATGTGCTTTTCAATTTTAAATATTTTGCATTAACAAATTGTTTTAAATTTAATAATTCGTTTTCCAATTTTACATATATAACATTTACAAATTGTTTTTTCTTAATTGATATTATCATGTACAACTCCTTTTTTTACTTTATCCAGCTTGTGCTGCACAATTTAGAATTATTATTTTTTGTTTGCTGCATTGCCAATCCATTTATTACAAATGTCAAGCTTTAGCGACTCATATTCCAGAGACTGTGTTCATTCCATGATTAGAGTTCTTTCGAAACAACAAAATGGGTTAAAAATTGTAAATCTTAATGCTCAAAGTTTAAATAAAAAAATTGACGAGTTCAGGTATGTTTTTGTATCATCTGGCATCGATATCATATGTGTTTCTGAAACCTGGTTTTCACTTGATGTCTCAGACTCAGTATTTAATGTACAAGGATTTAGATTGTTCCGAGCTGATAGAAAAATTTTAGTGAACAATGTAGAAACAAAAGCCAAAGGCGGTAGAGTTGCAATATATGTACGAAAGGACATTCATTGCAAACTAAAACTTTTAACAACAATAGGGAGTGAAATTGAATACCTTTTTCTTGAGATATTAACAGTTGAAAAGGAAAAACTTTTATTAGGCAGTGTCTATAGGCCAAAGGCTAACATTAGTATTAATCCTTTTATTACTATTCTTGAGGATATCTCCGTCCTTTATGACGATGTAATTATTGTTGCAGATTTCAATAATAATCTTTTAGTTGACACCTTGATAATGGATCAAATGCACTCCCTAAATCTTTCGCCTGTGAACAAATCTATTCCAACACATTTTCACGCAACATCCAGTAGTTTAATTGATCTCATTTTTGTCAGCTATCAGTGTAAAGTTTGCATATACGACCAAATTTCAGCATCAGCTTTCTCGAATCATGATATTCTTTTCATGACTTACGATATACCCATGGCTCTCAGAGAAAAACGTATATCTTATCGAGATTTTCTGAACATGGACTTTACAATGTTAAATAGTTATTTTGAGAACATTTGTTGGGTGCAAATTCATTCTTTGAATAGTGTTGATGACCAATTAACTTTTATTCAAAACAGTATCCGTCAACTTTATGAACTTTGTGTACCTATTAAAACTATAACATTTAACGCCAAACAACCACTATGGTTTACCCGTGAAATAAAAAATTTAATAGAAAAGCGTGAGGCCGCTTACTATCGTTGGAAACGATTCAGAACAGAGGATATGAAAATTCTTCATAAATCTATTCGTAGGGAAGTTGTTAGAAGTATTAAACTTGCAAAAACTCAGTTTTACCAACAAAAGTTTTCGGCCGCTATTGACACCAGATCTAAATGGAAAGAAATCCATAAAATTGGTATCGGTAAGCAACGACACGAATCAAGTAATATAGACGTTGACGTTAACCTATTGAATAATCAATTCGTGAATACTGATACTCCGTTACCAAATGGTAAATTGTATGATGACCTGTGCTACGTTCCAGTTCAAAATCCTTTCAGTTTTTGCTGCGTAGAGCAAATTGAAGTGTTGGATTGTTTAACATCAATCAAATCAAATGCCACTGGTTCTGACGGCTTAGATCCTAGGTTTCTGAAATTTTTAACTCCCAAGCTTTTGCCCTATTATACCCATTTGTTTAATACTATTTTAACAAAGTCTATTTTTTCTGATGGATGGAAACAATCAAAAATCATCCCAATTCCCAAGTCTAATAATGAATTTCGACCGATAGCTATTCTCTCTTTTTTATCCAAAGTGATGGAGAAACTCATAGCTAAACAAATTAATAAACACTTGGAAATAAACAATTTTTTATCTGATAGACAGTCAGGTTTTGTAGAAGCAAGAAGTTGTACTACAGCATTAGTCGAAGTTGTTGAAGATCTAAGATCAGGACTAGATAGCAATATGGCGAGTTTTCTAGTGCTCTTAGATCACAGCAAAGCATTTGATACGGTGGACCACGGAATTTTACTGAAAAAGCTTCAAAAACTATTTCAGTTCTCTAGTTCAGCCTGTAATCTTCTACGGTCATATCTTATTAATAGATCTCAATGCGTTTGTATTAACAAGATTATTTCGAATCCTTTGAATGTTACAAAGGGAGTTCCACAGGGTTCAATTCTTTGACCTATTCTGTTTTGTACACACATCATTAATAATGAGTTAAACAATGTTAACAGTTGGGCTAAGGACAATGGGCTTTGTGTAAATCCTTCGAAATCCAAATGTATTTCAATTAACAAGCTAAATAGAACACTTAGCGCACCTGGAATTTATATAAATGGGAATAGAATTGATTATGTTAAGACAGCTTTTAACCTCGGAGTTATTTTTAATTCTAGGCTTACATGGTCCAACCACATCAATGTCATTGTGGGAAGAGTTTACAGTATGCTTCGCAATTTGTGGGCTGTCATAACTTCAACACCATTCGCAGTACGAATGCAGCTCGCAAAGGCATATTATTATTTCCATTCTTTTATACGGGTGTGAAATCTTTGCGAATTGTGACAGTGAGGATAAACGGAAAATTAACATTGCTTACAACAATATTGCTAGATATGTTTTCATGAAAAGACGAAGGGACCATATTTCGATTTTCTCATACCAGATATTTAATATTAAATTTGACAATCTTTTAAAAGTAAAGTGCTTGATATTTTTACACAAAGTACTCATATCCAAGCAGCCAATATATTTGTTTAATAGAATTCAATTTGCTAGATCCAACCGTGGTAAAAAGATCATTCAAAAACGATATCAGAGCCTTTTATCTCAAAGACAATTTTTTATTTCTACGACAAGTCTCTGGAATTCCTTGCCAAACTATATTCAAAATTTAGGCATGTAAATCAGTTTAAAAAGGAGTTATTTAAATATTTTTCCTAATGTGTCTTTTTCATACGTAATAACCACAAACTTATTTAAGAATAGTAAACTGCTTTCAAAACGTATTTTCATATGTAAATGTTTTATGACTATATTTTATTATTATTACTTTTTGTTATTATTATTAATTTTTTGTTTGTTTCTTTCTTAATAAGTTATTTCTATATTTTACATCTTTTTTTGTTAAATTTGTTATGATATATTTAACTAGCGCTTATTTCATAAGATATTTATCTTGTAGTAATAGATTATATAAATAAACTCATTTGAACTGACTTTAAATTAATTCAATTGAGTTAGAAAAACTGAATTGCAATTCTTATCCATTTGAATGGATTACGAAATCACTAATTTGTTGTTACTGTATATTGTACTTTGATGACTGAAATATGTAGAAATAATAAAAACAGCAATTATATGTATGTTGAAATTCAAAGTTAGTAGGCGTTTTAATTATAATTTAATTTTTATTAATACAAAATCGGTCCATGTCCTTGGAGGCAGCAGGCAAATCACCACGCTTACCTGTAATTTTTTCATGTCATTTGGAACAATAAAGTAACTCCAATCAAAAAAATAAAAATATGGAGCGAGAGAGCATTCAAAATTAGAAAAACGTCATGTGAAAAAAATGGCGCTCGCCTATATTTTCCGAGTAACGGAGGTCTGAAATTTTAAAATTATTTAAAATATCAATTAGGGTATCATTTTAAAGCTTTTAAAGGGATCTTTAAGAAAATGCTATTTGCTTTTTTGATTGGAGTTACTTTACTAAACTAAATTTGCATAGATGGTAAATGGTACATAATATTCGGCAAAGCCGAATATAGCACTCTACTTTTTTCTGTTTTATTTTGTATTTAATTCCTTAGAGTTATTTAAAATTGACCAAAACCATTTTGTAAAGCATTTGAAATATAATTAAGATTTGTGTAATATGGTGCCATTATCAAATAGTTTTCATCAAATGCAGCACATCGCAAAATATAATTTCATGTTATACTTATTGTAAAATTGTCTATTCTTATAATATTTGACATGTCATTTTATTTTATAATAGATACATATTTTATGTAGTTACTATGAGATGATCTAAACAATCCTGTGCCAGCTCTTAAACATTTTCTTTTAAAAAGCCTTATATTTTCCATATATGAAGGTGAGATATTATGTAGGACATCTGTATGTGAGCATTGGTCTAATGAGTGACTGATACATGATTATTTTAACTTTAGGCTTGAAGTATTTCGAATAAAATAATCCTTTATACATAAAAAACGCTTTTTGTGCTTTCCTTATTGTTTCAATGACATGATTATTATAATATAGAAATTTATCTAACTGAATTTCTAAGTATTTCACACCTATTTTGTTTGGTATATTGGTATTATTTAAATTCGATCTAATTCCAAAGAATTTCTAATTTCTTATAATATTATTGTTACATTTATTAACTGGAGGTTTAAATAAAATTGTTTTACATTTGTTTACATTTATTTTCATAAAACAATCTACTGGGCACTGCTCCACTATATTCCTTATATGTTCCTTGTTGCAGGCCATTGACAATATTAAACGATTTATTACTTTTTGGTAATATACCTTGAAAGTTTTATTACTTATCATTTTATAAATAAGTAATATCATATTAAAAGGAAATTGAAGTTATATTAATTTATATATTAACCCCGGAATCCAAATTTTGTCAAAAGCTTTCTCCATGGTCTTGCATCATAGCATTTGCAAAATTGTGTAGCATATTTTACTCATTGCTGTATGTTTTGTTGGTGTAGGCTGTAAATATGCTACACAAAGTTGCAAATGCTATGATGCAAGGCCATTTGCACAAGATTGTGAATTGGGCTATTATTGTTAAAGAGCACTTTAGATGTTACCATATTTATAAAGACATCGCATTTCAGTGACAAATGCACTGGCGGCAAAAACGTTCACATAGATGTCGAAATTAAAACATTGGGTGTACGAAAACTGGCTTAGTAATATAATATACTTTTGTGGCTGGCATGAGTAAATTCGTTATGATTGATTCGTTTTTATAGAGGAGGAATATTTGCCCACAAAACGACAATTGTAGTCAGCACCATTTGTTATGGGTAAAATCAATTAATTTTTATTTCTAATTTTAGGTCAATGTTATATTGTGATAAAATATTATACAAATAGATCAATATGAAAATTTATTATTTAGAATATTTTTGATGTTAATTTTACGTTCATCGTGCTTGATTCCTTCTCATGAAATATTTAATACATCAAACTTCTCAATAAAATGTATTACTGCGGGGAAAGCATATCCCTATGGCCATTTCACTACTGCTCAAATAGCTCATCAGTGGATTCTACTTCAATATATTTTAAATTTAATTATTGGCTATATAATGAAGTTCATCTCTATTTCTTGCTGAATATATTTGTTTGCCAATAGTTCTTACTCCGTTCAATTTCTTACATTTCTTAGCCAGGAAATTTTTTTGGTACAATATACAAAAATAGGCAGTTTTTCTTCGGTTGCTGTTAGAAAGTAATTCAGTATCGTTATGAATTCTTTGTAAAACTTCATTTTTAGCTACTCTCTTTGTCCATGGTATTTTAAGTATTCTACGGTAGCACCACCTTTCAATGCTATTCATGTTATTTATTTCAACCGCCCATGCTGTATCCCCGTATGTAAGTACCGACCAGACATAGCATTTCATCTTTTCCGAAGACTAAAGCTGATTTCTCGACGGAAAAATATGGTCATAAATGAAAAAATTTAATGTACGAATTTTCTTTTACATAATTCACAGATTTTCATAACTATATAAACAGGACACTGCAACCAAGATGTTCTATTGTGAGCAATGCCAGATGTTAAAGCACCTTATCTGGACCTGGAGTACATTAGTATCTACTGTGGCATAAAGCACAGAAAAAGCTCTATGATTTTTTCGTTTTATTGTTTTACTAGGTTGCATCTCTAATTAAACATATTGTCTTTCAATAAGATTTTCCAATTTGATTTATCCTCTTCGAAGAAGCACTTGTGCACTATTGTTGTTTATAATTCTTATTTTATTATTACATTTATCAATTTATTTATATATTTACATGATAAAAATATTGAGTGTTTAAAGATCTTTCAGGAAGTTTACATGATGCGTTTTAATATTTAAGGAATAACTTTCGCGATTTGAGTACTTAATAGTATTTGCAAGTTATTGAGTATAACTAAATAGGTAATTTAAAATGCCTTAGGTTTCCTGGTTATATTAATTACGCATACATAAGCATTCTGGCAATGGCTGATTATTGGACTTTTGGCAAAAAAAAAAAAAAAAAACAGTATTGTGAGCAGCTGTGTTTTGTTGGCACATAAATCAATGAAATTCTTGATGGACTATTATAATACATTTCCTTGGCTGGTTTATTCACGAAGCTCTTATATTACATTTTATTAATTTAACTAAAAATTTAGAACTACAGTTAATTTGAATTATTTTTAACAAATTGGTGCAATTAGATGTTAAATAAACCCTAATGATATTTTCAATTAATATTAGATATTATTGTTTTCTGTGTAGTTGTTTGTATATTATTTTAACTTTAAATCTGTTCTATTTTCCAAATCATATTTTGCCACAGAATATAAAGCACAAGTCTTTCCATGGTTAATGGTTACTTGTGTTTAATGTGGTCACTTAAATATGTGTAGAATAATATTACATAATTATTGTCATCTTTTTTAAGATCTTTTTTGAAAATATAATTAATTAATTATCAGTTCCGCACATTTCAATTTCTTAATTTATTAAGAAAGAGTATTTATTTATATTTTGGTGCGTTTTTTTTTGTAAAGAAAACATGATAAATTAGAAACTTGCAGACCGTAATGCAGCATTTTCTGGATCGCGAGATTCATCATAAGCATGCATCTAAGATTACTAAAGATAAACAACGAACATGCAAAGAATGCTGATCCAGAAAATGCTGTGTCCACAACTTTGTTTGTGTGTCACTTTTAATTTTCTTGAAATTCAAATTTAACTATTTATTCTAGAGTTCTGTAGACAGTGTTAAAAATTTTCCATCTACAAAAGTAAAAGGTGCTGACAACTTTTATAGTAATAATATACCGGTAAAATGGGATGCTTTCACAATTGTAGCTCCATTTTGTCTACTGAAACCAAGTAGTTTTTACTTGATGCGAACACTGACAGAAAAAAATCCAAAAAATGGTGCTTTATATTCTATATCGTTTACTATCTACACCAACAACAAAATTTTTAAAAAAATATTTCGTGTTGCAGTTTTATTATGTGCTAGATAATTTTTATTTCTTAACAAGTTTAGAAGTTAAAATATACGTGAACTTAAACATAAGCGTATTTTTGGTGAACAAAAAAAAACAACAAAACAAATCAAGTTAATTAAAAGTTAAAAGCACGAGAATATTAAATTTAATAAATTAAACTCTAAATTTATTGTGCTACTTCCTGGTAATTATCATTTAAGGTGAAAGCACGTCTCGATGGCCACTTCGCTACCGCTTACTTAACTCGTAAGGAAACTTCTCACAAATATTTGAAATGAACTAAAGATTTTTTTCTAAGCAGTAAAGACAAAAATCAAAAAAAAAGTTAAATTATTTCGGCTTTCCTAACTTATTCACATTTTGCACAAAATAAATGACACATTTTACACAATATTTTCCTGTTCAACCCAAATTTAGTTAATATTAAGTTAAGAAACTCCTTTTAAGCAATACCATTAATGTTTTAAAAGAAAAAATCTATTTAGAATTTCGTTTGTGTAATGATACTTAACTTTATAATACAAAAAACATATGAATTCGAGGAGTAGTAAACGAATTTAAATCATGGATCACTTTTCTTAACAAACATTATACCCTAATGCATACAAAAAACAATTGTAGATAAATTAAAGTTACATATAATTTCTAAATACTATTGCTAATATTGCAATTATGTTTCTCTATTAAATATAATGTATCCTTTGGGATTTGGCATATAATGCCATTTTTATTTTTTTATTACTTTCACGGTATGATTAAAATGATTTAAATTGTATGAAAGTGGTTCCAACAGAGCATAGTGTCATGGAAAATTGTGATAAGTATGAGGAACGCTAATAATCATATACCAAAATTCAAGAAGGGAAACTCTTACATTCGGTTAAACCTCATAATGTTACTTATTATTATCTTCTAATTTTTCCAAAAATACTGAAGTTTTACTACGTTTGATGTATAACAACAAATTGTTTCAAACTTATTACAAAGTGCTGACATCGATATTCCATATAAGTTCGAGTTACTCACTTTTTTTAATTCTAAATGTGGACTTGTAAATTAAATAAAGAAATTTAAAGAGTAAATTTTTTTCATGTGTAGTTTCTTATGAATAAAAAAAACTCCGCAATTTTCTATAGAAAATATTATACTACAATTTCTCAGAATTAATCAAATACATATGTATATTGTGAAATAAAAAAAACTGTTTTAGGTTACATTTGTCGTTAATTTATCATTGTAAATAGAAACATATATTTGAACGTTGGTTTGTCTTCTAAATACACTCTTTTATTTGACTAGTGCTTCTTCCGTCATGATTATGATGGTACTGTAGCGTGACCAGCAATTGACTATAACCAACACACAATTGCATATTAAAACTTTAAACAATTTTAACACACTCATCAAATTTGTACAAGAGTGTCAAATAACATTTAATAAACAAACTGAATTATATTCAAGTGCAGTGTGTGTTGTTGTTGTATTATTAAACAATTGCTGGCGTATTCCAAACGCACACAAATTAATATGCCCACTTAAACATAATTTCCCACAGTAATAAATTTAAGTAAAACATTGGGAAACCACTCAATCATATTTTTGGTTTACTAACTAAAAATATGACCGCCTGGTAAATTACATTATAAGTATAGAAATACGTTCTTGAGTGTATTCTAGGAAATCACTCAATTCTAGATTTTAGTTTCTTCACATAAGTAGTATATAAGCCGTAACATTTTGTAAGAACAATATAGATTCATTTTGAACAAATAAATTAATTGGTGAGCTTACAATAAGAGCTCCCAATAAATAAATAAAACATAATCTTGAATCATTAAGGAATAACCATTTACATGGCGATCCTGCCAGTGTGCTCCATTAGCACCTGAGAAAAAAAAAAAAAAAAGGAAAAACGTTATTTTACTTAGTAGCTCTAACTGCGGAGCACTATCAAATCAATATCGAAGGAAGACGTTTTTGCTGATACCGCCAAACCTGGCACAAGAATTCATCCTGTCAACATAAGAATCCTGGTGAATTGAATTTAAAAGGAGGGTCCGCCTGGCCATAGCATAAATTTTGTCAAATCCAAAAGAAGGATGCCCATCAACATAAACAGCCGGGCATACAACATACAATTAGACCAGAAGAAGGATGCCCTTTATAACTTTAAATATTTGTAAAAATTTGTAAAATTAAAAAAAAAAAAAAAAAAAAACATATATTATTAACACAAAAAAAAAAGTGCGCCATACTAAAACGCACTATAGGGCCAGTAAGCGACAACTCGCTCGTGGCAACAAAAATTTAAATTTTTTTAAATATAACCAAATGACGTCAGTAGGCCCAAAGCCACTGACAATAGAAGAGTACAAGAAACGCCAAAAGGGCGCACAAGTACAAAATTTAACAGTAATCCCAAAAACTAAAAGGCCCAAACGCAGAGGGGGTTATACAAATAAGCTAAAAAGGGAGAAGGCAGTGCTCCTTAGAATTATAAATTGCCAACCACCGCCAAGCTGGGATTCAGCAACCCAGATGTGGGAACGAATAGATACTATAAATAAACTGATAACATCATATTTAAAAAAATAGAGTTTAAGTTATTTTAATATATAATGTTAAATTATGTCAAATAAATATACAAATGAATAATTATATGATCCTTCATAATGAGTAGAAATAGAAGTAAAAACCCAATATCCTGGGATTCTAGAGAAGAAAAAGAAGAAAATATAGTAAAGACAATAGAATGGATAACAGAACTATGGGAATTAATTGGGATGAAAGGTACACCCACAAAAATTGATGTTTTAGAGAAACCCAGAATAGAAGAGGAAACTATAAGACTAATTAGATGGTCAGAAAAAAAAAATTGAAAATAAAGAAAACTAGAACAAATAAATTTTCTTAGATATGGGAGGAACAGAATCAAAGATAGAGCATCCTAATGCTAATGTAATAAACGAGGTAAAAATTATGTATAAAGAAATAGACCTGAGTAAAATAGAAATTTGTCTGTATATAATCACAGCATTGACAGTATTTAGAACTATTTTACATATTTATTCCATGCATTTCAGAAATCTGAAGAAAAAATACAGTAACAGAGCAAATGACTTAGATAAAGTTTAAAATTTATTTTTAATGGAATGGAAGGATATTTTAACAAGAGTTAGAACTATAAAAGAAGACTTTGATCGATCATACAAATGTCTGAACATTGACCGACAAATTAAAACTGATACATTTAAAATTCACCTAGATAATCTTCTTAAACGTTTGGAACAAATACGAGTCCTATTCAACGTAAATTACAATAGACTTACTACTGCTCATCAGACAGCAGCAAACGCATTTTTTGACGATCTAAAAAACAGACTATCTAGATTGGCAGCCAAAAAGGGAATAGAAATACAATTGCCTGATTCACTACACGAAGGCGTGCCTTATATTACAAAATTAACAAAATTAAAAATGGCACAACCAATAATTGACTTCCTGAACACAGCGTCAAGGTTGATCATCGACTTTGACGGAAAAGCAGAAAACCTGCAATCCTTCATTGACTCCCTGCTTTTGGTCGAAACTATAAAGGGAGACCATGAATCCACTGCGGTGTCCCTAATAAAAACAAAACTAAAAGGGAACGCTAGAAACCTAATTAGCAATGAGCAAACCATTGCACAAATAATAGGAAAATTAAAGACAACAGTGAAGGGTGATTCTGTCGAAGTAATGACAGCCAAAATTTTAAACATAAAACAAAATAATAAGACAGCTAATGCCTACTGCAATGAAATAGAACTTCTTGCAAAGTCTTTAGAAACTTCATACATATCAGATGGACTAACCAATGAGTTAGCCACGAAATATTCAACAAATGTTGCTATTAAAGCATTAACCAAAAACTGCACCATTGACAAAGTCAAACTTATAATGGAGGCAGGTCAGTTTAATAATATGAATGAAGCTATTAGCAAATTCATAAGCAGTTGCACTGAAGCAACTGGGCAACAAAATGCAATATTGTTTTATAAACAAAGAAATAATAACAATAATTCAAACAATTACCGCAGATCTTATCAAAATTTCCGTGGAAAAAATAATTACCCACGAAATATGAATCGTGGTAACAACAGCAATAACAACACTAACTACAATAACAATAACAAATACAATAACAGATACAACAATAATAACAACCGTAGAAACTACAGCAACATTAGAGTAACTGACTCAAATGAATCGGAAAACTTCGACCTTCCCCTAGGGTCAATTCAATAGACAGAAAAATATACAACCTCAACCTCAATTTATGTTATTTTATCCGTATTCAAATAGATGGAACTGATCATCTAGTAACTTTATTAGTAGACACTGGAGCAGACATTTCTCTCATAAAATCAAAATTTTTCAATATAAAACAGATAAATACTAACAGAACAACAAATTTAAGTGGAATAGGACAAGGCAGAATTAAATCAGTCGGAAGTATACTCTTTGATTTAAGGTATACCAATCTTTTAATACCACATACATTTCAAGTAGTAAACAATGATTTTCCAATACCGTGTGATGGAATCATCGGTATGGATTTCATTAAGAAATACAATTGCATTTTAAATTTTAACGAAACTAATGACTGCCTTATCCTTCGCCCTTTTGATATGAAATATCCAATAAAAATACCAATTACAAATGACTGTTCTGACGTAATTTTGCCACCAAGATCTGAAGTTATACGAGAAATCAAAATTAATAACTCAGATAAGGACATTTTAATTCCTAATCAAGAAATTAAACCAGGAATTTTTATTGCAAACACACTAGTAAAAGCAAACAGAGCATTCGTTCGTATTTTAAATACTAACAACACAATATCAAAAATTACACAAACAAACATTAGAACTGAAAATTTATCGGATTATGACATAATTAAAGAAATGCCCAGTAAAAATAAACAAAGAAAAGATGAAGTATTAAAAATTTTAAAGAAAAATTTTCCAGAACAATTTAAAAATGAACTAAAAGAATTATGTTCCACATATAGTGATATTTTCGGTTTAGAATCAGAACCAATAACAACTAATAATTTTTATGAACAGAAATTGAGGATGAAGGATACACAACCAGTATATATAAAAAACTATAGGATACCACACACGCACAAAGACGAAATTAATAAACAAGTCAAAAAATTAATAGATGACAAAATAGTAGAACCATCACAATCAGAGTATAACAGTCCAATCTTGTTAGTGCCCAAGAAATCTCTACCAAACTCAGAAAACAAAAGATGGAGACTGGTAATAGACTATAGACAAATAAATAAGAAATTAATGGCGGATAAATTTCCTTTACCGCGAATAGATGATATTTTAGATCAGCTAGGACGAGCAAAATATTTTTCTTGTTTGGATTTGATGTCCGGATTTCATCAAATAGGTTTAGATAAGACCTCAAGAGATTTAACATCATTTTCAACCAACAATGGTTCATATAGATTTTCAAGATTACCTTACGGTTTAAAAATAGCTCCAAATTCATTTCAACGAATGATGACAATTGCCTTCAGTGGCCTAAAACCAGATCAGGCATTTTTATATATGGATGACTTGGTAGTGTTGGGATGTTCCGAAAAACATATGCTTAAAAACTTAACAGACGTCTTTGCCTTATGTCGCAAACGAAATCTAAAATTAAATTCCGAAAAATGTTCATTTTTTATGAGAGAGGTAACTTATCTTGGTCATAAGTGCACGGATAAGGGAATATTGCCGGACGATAGTAAATATTCTGTGATAAAAAACTATCCGACACCAACCGATGCTAACAGTGCAAAGAGATTTGTAGCCTTTTGTAATTATTATAGAAGATTTATAAAAAATTTTTCTGAACAATCTAGACACCTCACAAGGTTATCCAGGAAAGGAATACAGTTTGAATGGAATGACGATTGCAATCGAGCATTTGAGTATTTGAAAGAAGCATTAATGAAACCAGCATTACTACAGTATCCCGACTTCACGAAAGAATTCTGTATAACAACAGATGCAAGTAAACATGCTTGTGGTGCGGTACTGACACAGGAACATAACGGCAAACAAATGCCTGTTGCATACGCATCAAAAACATTCACCAGTGGAGAAGGCAATAAATCAACAATTGAACAAGAATTAACTGCTATACATTGGGCAATATCACATTTCAGACCATATATATATGGAAAGCACTTCCTAGTCCGAACTGACCATAGACCACTTTCTTATTTGTTTTCTATGAAAAACCCTAGTTCTAAATTAACACGAATGAGACTTGACCTAGAGGAATATGACTTTACTGTGGAGTATCTTAGGGGAAAGGACAATTATGTAGCCGACGCGCTATCGCGAATAACAATAAATCAATTAAAAGACATGACTTACCAAATAAATAACATTTTAAAGGTCACGACAAGATCGGTGACAATTTATAAGAACAAAAATTTAACCAGTAGTAAAATATTAGATGATCAGCATAAGAATATTAAAAATAAAGAGCCCAAAATATTTGTACCAATAAAGAACACTGACGTCAGAAAGTATTACAAGTTAAAGATTTCTTCTAAAAGATGTTATATCAAAAAAGGAAAATCAGTAATAACTTATGTACAAATTAATGATATATTTACTAATGAGAAGATTGACTTAGGACAATTGTTCTCTAGGCTAGAAAGAGTGGCCGGTAAATTAAATATTGAAAAATTACAGGTGGCACCTTCTGAGAAAATTTTCGAGTTTATCTCAATAAATGAATTTAAAAATATGGGCAATAAAGTATTAAATAAAATTAAAGTAGCGCTACTAAACAAGGTGACCCAAATTGATAACAAGAATGCCAAGGCAATTCTTGAAATAATGCTGAAATATCATGATGATCCTATTGAAGGAGGACATTGTGGAATTTACAAAACCACAGATAAGATAAAAAGATATTACTACTGGAAAAATATGGCAAAAGACATTGCAAAACATGTAAAAGCATGTCATAAATGCCAAACTTCAAAAACAACAAAACATTTAAAAGGTCCGATGACTATTACAGAAACACCGCAAAAAGCATTTGATACGGTGTACGTAGACACAATAGGACCATTTCCAAAGTCAATTTATGAAAATGAGTACGCTATAACAATGATATGCGACTTAACAAAATACTTGGTAACAATACCAATTCAAAATAAATCTGCTAAAACAATCGCTAAAGCGATATTTGAGAATTTTGTACTTACCTATGGACCTATGAAGACGTTCATTTCGGACATGGGTACAGAATACAAAAATACTATACTGACTGAACTATGCAATCTTTTGAAAATTGAAAAATTAACATCAACAGCACATCATCACCAGACGTTAGGGACGATAGAACGAAGTCACAGAACCTTTAATGAATATGTTCGTTCATATATATCAGTTGACAAAGACGACTGGGATGAATGGCTTAAATATTTTACATACTGCTTCAATACAACACCATCGACAACACATGGTTACTGTCCATATGAATTAGTTTTTGGTAAAGTCCCAAATGCATTTCACCAGTTTAATGAAGTAGATAGGATTGCACCACTGTATAATATAGATAACTACGCCAAAGAGACAAAATTTAGGTTAGAAGTAGCACATAAGAGAGCTAAGGAACTACTAGATAAGCATAAATTAAAACAAAAAATTAATTACGATAGGAATATGTTAGATTTTAATTTTAAAATAGGAGATTTAGTCTTAGTCAAAAATGACTCAGGTCATAAATTGGAACCTCAATATAAGGGACCATATAAAATTAAGAAAATAGAATTAAGAGAAAATATAACAATAGTTGATAAGAAAACTAATAAAGAACAAGTAATACATAAGAATAGACTTAAAATTTATAACACTAAATAATAGTTAACCAATATTGTACACTATCTAGAATAAATACAAAAAAAAAAAAATAATAATAATATACTTAATACAAATTATTAATACAAAATCTAGTTGTAAAAGAATGTCCATAAAACTATCGTTATATGAACATTCTTGTGAAAAATGGAGGTGTAGCGTGACCAGCAATTGACTATAACCAACACACAATTGCATATTAAAACTTTAAACAATTTTAACACACTCATCAAATTTGTACAAGAGTGTCAAATAACATTTAATAAACAAACTGAATTATATTCAAGTGCAGTGTGTGTTGTTGTTGTATTATTAAACAATTGCTGGCGTATTCCAAACGCACACAAATTAATATGCCCACTTAAACATAATTTCCCACAGTAATAAATTTAAGTAAAACATTGGGAAACCACTCAATCATATTTTTGGTTTACTAACTAAAAATATGACCGCCTGGTAAATTACATTATAAGTATAGAAATACGTTCTTGAGTGTATTCTAGGAAATCACTCAATTCTAGATTTTAGTTTCTTCACATAAGTAGTATATAAGCCGTAACATTTTGTAAGAACAATATAGATTCATTTTGAACAAATAAATTAATTGGTGAGCTTACAATAAGAGCTCCCAATAAATAAATAAAACATAATCTTGAATCATTAAGGAATAACCATTTACAGTACTCAACAGTCTCAAAAATATTTAGCTTTCTAAAAAATCCATACAACGAGTGAAAACCGTAAATTCAACAGAATATTAAAATTTTTTATTATTTTTGGCATGTCAAGGACGCATTCTTTAAGTTTTTCTATTGTTTGTGCCCTCTCCTAAAGACGAGTGCCACACACACACAACTGTAGAATATGTTTTGTTGTGTATACTTGCATATTTAAGACTATAGAAGCCAAACCCAGCAGAAACGTAAACCTGTTTATAATATTCTACACAATTCAAAAAATGTCTAAAAGTAATATTATTATAATAATTATTTTCATTATTTACATATTATTTCTATAAAAATATGTATGTAGGAATGTAAATGCAAAGCTTTACTTTTCCATATACATACCAGTAAAAAATTATTTACAATTTGACATACAAAATTAAAAATTGAATGGGAAATTTTTCCTGTAATTAAATTAGATGTTTTGTTTTTTGTTTAACAATAATTATCTGTTAATAACAAGTTAAGTTTATTCTATAACACTGGCCGACGACATATATTTCGGTGCCTAGGATTTAAGACTTGATTATGAGTATATCTTATCACGTGATATCAAATCTGTTACTGAATTATTTGTATCAGCTCCTGCTTACAAGATATTAAAAAAAAATTGTTTAAAAATATTAATTTATTTACACTTCATGCTTCAAGAAATTATATTTTAACCTTCGCTTTTATGGTATCTACCGAGGTAGATATTTTGATTTCCAGTCTTTAATAATTTGCACATTTTTCATCAAATGTCAAATTGCTTTCAACTCAGTTATCAAAATTTGCCTAATTTTTAGAAAATTACAAAATAAAAAATTTTATAGTAAAATTGCGGAGGTTTTTTTATATTTTGTGTTTTTGTGTATACGGGTTTATAAGTATATACCCTTGTAGATACATTAAATTTTATGAAAACTTATATTGTTTTGATACTTAATTAGCAAATTATTTCTCGTAAGTTGAATTTTTGAGAGCTACAGTCCTTGTAGCAGTTTCGGCACTTAATTAGAAGCATTTTTGCCTAGTAGCTCTTCTCCTTTTTGACTCGTGGTATCACATGTAGCAGCCAAACTTTTGCTTGATGCGCCCTGTAGCATCCCGCTGTGGCTCAGTATTTGATTAAAAGTCATCGTCATTGCTGCTTGCAAAGATTGGTTGAGTATATATCGTTTGTTATTCTTTAGATTTCCAAAAATAGTCATTTTCTATTTTATAAGTTCTTCAAGCAACGAACGATAGCGAAGTAGAAAGTTATCAACCGTCATATTACGTGCAGAATTTTTGTAGCTCTTTTTCCGATGTATATTTTTTCGATTTAGGGGATATGTATTTTGTGAATCGCAAGCCCACCAAATTTGTATACCACACTTTGCTGGTGTGAAAGGCATATATTTAGTGAACTTTGTGCTAAATGGTTATCGACATTTAGCTGCTCTTCAACAGTTATACATTCATAAGGTCGAAAATGAGTTTTTAAATTTAAGTTTATCATTTTAAATTTATATCTTATTGGACTAGCAAGCAACTCTTGTCATGTGATTGTCGAAACAAATAAAACGTAAAAGCTATTGGAAACGATTGATAGACATTGTCAAATGATAAAGGGAAAAGCATTCTGCTTTCAGAGCTCACTTAACTTTTCCTTTGATGATTTTTTTGAGCCCATCACAAGCAAAATTCCTAGGAAGGTTGTGAACTACATGCCTGTAAATTTAGTCCATGTCAGAGGGAGTTTGTCAGGAGTGTGGCATTCCAATGATTAAAGAAGTCTTCAGCATTCTTGTATGACAGTCTTTGGTCTCTTTGCGGAGAGCTCATAATGGAAAAAAAGGATGTATCCACTGGTGATAAGTTTTTTGTAATTGATGTAGGCCCCATTCCAGATGAGTCATAAATAATATTGTGGGCTCGTTGACGAATAAAAGTATTAGTGTTCTTATACCATTTGCTTCCATCTTTGCTAGTAAAAGAATTATTGTTTGTGTTAAAAACTGCTTCTTTATTATTTATATCACTATCGGATTCGATTTCACTATTGAGCTCAATACTATATATACCATATAAATGCTGCACTAATTGTTATTATAATATTAGACATTTCGATAAAAAAAAAATCTGTACATACATAAAAATTCATACACAAATTTAATGTAAAAATTCCTTATCTACCCAGGTAGATACCATGAGTTCACATACAAAAACATCTTCATAAAAGCGAAGATTAATTAATTTTCTAGAGTAAAATAGATTTGGACAGTGGCGCGTCATTCCCCAGCAGTAATCATCTATCATATTGGTTTCCCATCTATAGTTTTTAAAGCTTGTTGCAAGCTTTCTTCTTGTTCTTCGCTAAGATCTCCTATATTATGTTGATGTGATCTTTATGACTAGAAGATAGTGTACATTTATGCTAATAATACTGCCTATAAATTTAAAGCTAAGCAGCATTTGGTCCACTAATTCTGACTAATAAATTGGAACATTGATCATTTCCGTCTAAGGCTTTTGGAACATTTTCTGAATAGCTAATAGGTCTATTTGCAGAATAAATATTGGTATATTTCCATTTATGGCGATTGTTTTAGTAAATCCCTACTATAGTGTTAATGTAAAAATAATATGACGATTTTTTTGTTCTTCCCAAATCATAGGTACTCCAAACGTCAGAGACTTATGTATTCCTTTTTCCCATTGTCGCAAATGTTCAATGAACATTTTAGAAGCATTATGACGTATCCACGGTTTATCTTGGTTGCGTATTTTTATTCCAAAATAGGCAACATACAAGCGAAACACCAAATCTGTAATCGGTTTTCGTTCATCTCAAATATAACAAACACAGCACGATCTTTAACAGAACCTCTAAATTTGCTAGCCACAATAAAAAAAATACGATAAAGTTTATTTGTGTTCTTGTTCGATAGACTGTTCGTATCGTGAACTAGGCTGACATTAAAAAAATTAATAAATAAATAAAATAACATCTTCTTATCGCTACAAACATATTTTGATTTCTTGTTTTTCTTCAGGATTTTTCGTTTTGCATAATAACAACAAGGCCAACAACAATAAACTAAGAAAAATCGAGACATTGGCTTTTTTTGGACATATGTGCACCGTTAATTACCCGATATTCAAACGGACATTGATTTACATCGACCTTATGTATATAAGAATCCAGAATATATATACTTTATGGGATCGGCTTTCTATTTGTGGTGAAGAGTATAAAAACACTTAATAGATGACATAAAGTTCAATTACTTTTCTATTATTTCTGTTATTTACGTTAATGTTCCTTTATTCTACTTTTCATTTAGCTAAATAAAATAATGTTAGTTCCAAGCACAATTTGTATTAAATTATTCATGTTTTATTTAAGGGCCCTCTGCGTCTGAAGCACTTTTCAATCTGCAATCATGGAAAGAAGGAGAACTACATCTTTTAAGGATCGAAATGAAAATAAAATACACATTCTGAAATGCTAAATCCGCTCAAGCATTGAATATTTTCATGATGTTCGCCATATAATTTTTTGATTTGAAAGTCTTTTTGGTGGATGTTCAATTAAAAAACATGCCGTACAATTAATGCAATATAATTAATCTTAAAGCATTAATATATTTAATCAATTAAGTGTGTGTCCCAATAATGTGTGTGCCCTAGCAAGTGTTTTCATGGTATTGCTCAAATAGGCGAACAGTATATGTGATACAGATTAACGTCAGTACCTGCCATTCATGGCCTAACCTGACGGTGGTCTTACTACTGAGTAAAATACAATGCGTCGACTAGCGCCCTCCATCGAACGTAGCCAACAGAGTTGCAATTTCAAGAACATGGCTTGCAGGCCCAGGAACTTCCCCTTGCTTGAGGGTTGGAGACTATCCAACCCCGTCTGCTGAGAGTGCAACAGCACACTTTATATCTATTCCACGCCAGACTCGCATATTTTTTACAAACAGCCACCACGTGTACCCAGAAGGGAACTCACCAATAACCGGCTACAGAGATGGGCCGTTCTCTGTATGGGCCACGGGTCACGTGGTACCAGTTTATTTATTCTATTATTATTCACACGTTTTATTATCAATTAAGGAAAAATCCTTCAACAGTACCTAACTGTAAAAAAAACTTTAGTGTGTATTATTTAAATGTGTGACTAAACATATATTTCAGCTTAAGAAGTGTGTCCGTTGGCATTGCTTTTTAACTGACTTAAAAAAAAAGAAGGTTATCAATTCGACTGAATGATGCTTCTTTTTATATTTGTGCCTGCAGAATTCAGTCATTTCTGAACCGATTTTGAAAATTTTTGGTAATATGAGAATTTTACATGCTAGGGCATAGCTGATACCGAGACTTTTATATGGCTGCGAGCTTTTTGCCAACTGTGACTCAGTAAGCAAAGCTAAACTTAGTGTCCTATTTAACAATATTATAAGATATGTTTACAATTTGGGTATTCGTGAACATATATCACCATATTCTAAACGACTGCTTGGAGTATCTTTCGGGGACTATCTACAGATTAGAGTTTTTTTATTTTTACACAAGATAACTTTTATAATCAATTACTGAGAATCGATTACATTAATTATTGAAGGAAATAATAAGTAGTCTCTTTTAACATAAAAACTAGTTCCTTTTTTGGAAACTAATGTAATGTATTTTGCAAGCGAGTAACAAAATATGGCAATCACAAAAGTAAGTCATTATATCGCAAGTACTTTTCAAGGTAATGTCTAATTTTTTGCTGGGATATAATAAAATATATATGATAAGCTGTGCTCACAGATTGGTTCCGTTTTAAAAACAGTTCATAATCTTAAAAATTAAAGGGTGTCCCCATACAACATATATATTTTTTATGTGTATTATGAACTGTAAAGGGCACTTCTGTAAAATTTAAAATGACTGCGTATTACTGTAGCTCCCAGCAACAAAGAGTTATAGAAAAAAATCTAAAAATTAATGGGTGCCCCCATGATTAATGTAAATTGACTTATATAGGCCTATCTTTTGAATCGTTGAAACGCTTGAAAATTGAACAAAATTGAAAAACTTTACCAAGAGCTTGTATTACAAACTCCGCTATAAAATTTGGATTTGGAAATAAACGGGTGTCCCCATATTTGATGTAATTTATTGTATGTGGCCGAACTTTTGAACCGTTGTAGACTGGCACTGAAATTTACAATTGACCTGTTTTGCTAAGTTTGCTATAACAAGAAGCTTAAATTTGAATTTAGAAATTAAAGGGTGTTCCTAAAATTAAAGAATACGGCAAAGATTTTTTGAACTGTTATATACAAGCACATGAATTTAAGAGAGAATGTCCACTACTTTGTTTGGTATAATAAGAGGTATACACATTTTAAAATACAAATTAAAGGGTTTTACAATAGTTGATATAATCTAATGTATATTGGGCAAACTGTTGAAGCGTTATAGCCAGACGGTTGAATTTTACACAGAACCTGATTGCTAATCTACTACAACAGCAGGTATAAAATTTGAATTTGGAAAATAAAGGGGAACGCTTTAGTAGATTTAATTTGATGTATATCGTAAACTATTGAACAGTTTAACAAGTATAAAGTTTGGGTATATAAGGGTGTCCCAATAGTTAGTATAATCTAATGTATGTGGCCATACTCTTAAACCGTTATAGGCAGACAGATGAAATCTGTTTTGAATTCGGTTTTTGGTTTGCAAGAATTATTGTTTAAAGTATGGTCGCAGCAGGGGTTGTAGACAATAGAGCATATATTTCATTTTTTATACTAATTTGTAGCAAAATTTTAGTGGTAAACGTATATTAAACTGTATAAATGTAAATGGCGTTTAGTCTTTTCTATCAATATTAAGCGTCTATTAGACGATCAAACTTCGCCTGTGAGTACGGCCAGATGAGAGAGAGTGTGATATTACACGATCATGCCAAGTTTGTCAAACATCAGTGCGCAAGCAGATTCTGAAGAGTAAAGTTCGTATTTGTGATGACGCATGAGTTTGTTGGAATATGTTTATTTTATTTTACAACTTAAATTTTTGCATTTGGTTGCACTTTTTTTAAATATTCTAAAAGATTTTTTAAGACTTTTGTTTTAAACTTCTATTGTTATAAATATCACGTTTTATTTGCGATAATTCCGGCAAATTTTCATATAATTTATAAATTCTTTTAAAACGTGAATTGAATAATGTTTTTCAGATATTTCAAAAAGAAATATACTATTTTATTGTTTATTTGTTTTTTTTTTTAATTTAAGATTTTATTTTGACATTAACAGAAGAAGATAAAACTTAAAGCTAAACTTAAAAATTAAATTATGTTTTTTTACATTCAAACTTGCGCTATTATAAAAAATTGACTAACTTATTGTATTGCATTTTTTCTTATAAGAACGGCTACTTCCACTATGCCGGTGACCCGATTCATGTCTTCTCTAAATACCTACTTTTTCCACTTCAAAATATGCCCTTTTTTCATATTAATTTTCCCTAAAAGCAAAATTTTAAAAAATCATATTTCCGATATCAGGCTGAATCCAGACGTAGATAGTATACCACTGGAATATACTAGTCCTAGGCTACTCCCACTATGCCGGTGACCCGCTTCATGTCTTCTCTAAATACCCACTTTTTCCACTTGAAAATATGCACTTTTTCATATTAATTTTCCCTAAAAGCAAAATTTTCAAAAATTCATATTTCCGATATCAGGCTGAATCCAGACGTAGATAGTATACCACTGGAATCTACTAGTCCTAGGCTACTCCCACTATGCCGGTGACCCGATTCATGTCTTCTCTAAATACCCACTTTTTTTTCCTATTAATTTAGTCTTAAAACATTTTTCTATGTAATTATGTTTTCAAAATTTTAATGGGGCCGAAGACGGTTTTTGTAAAATTTTTAAATATTTTTATTAAATTGTTATAATTTACAACTATATGGTTTTTTTTAATGTACAAGTAACTTTAACAGCGCAGTTAGCAGTATGTGGAACGTATTTGACATTTTTGTAGGACGTATTTATCTGACGTATTTATATTTACACCCTTGTGTAAATTTCGTCTGACCAAATTAATATTGACATGCATTTTTCTCGTATTTTTATTTACAAAGTTATGTTGTTAAATAGATGATGTTTATAAATTACACAACCAAGGTAAATAGATGCGAAGAATGCTGATGAAGGACGTAGCGGTCCTGAAAGTGCAGCATTTCATTCTGCTAGCATTAATTTTTCTTGTTTTCTTTGGAAAAACGCCTGCATACATTTGGAAAATAAATTTTCTTTCTAAAAAAGATTTTTAGAAATCAAAAATAAATGAACTTAAGCCAAAATTTTTTCAATTCATTTAAAATATTCACAGTTCAATAATAATTTAATAAAAATAAATTATAGTTACTTTTTTATTTCAACTTTAGTACAGTCATAAAATAATTTATTTTTTATAACTTCAAACGAAATAAAATATTTACAAATGTGATATGATGATCGAAAGCTGATTAATCGCTTGAGTGCTTTAAAGTGATTTACACTTATGCTAAGAAAATGATTTATTAAAAATTTGAAAAAGAAATGTCTCAAAATTTATTCAAAACTGGAAAATTGGCAATTAAACACTCGATTATGATAATTTTTTTGGCAATTAATCACAATTAATAAAGAAATTAAGCGAAACTTAAATATAATAATTTGTATATAAAGTTTAAATTTCGTCTAAATACGGTTGCTGGTCATCTATATAATTGTGTTGAACTCAATAAATAAAATGATTTACATGTGTTAGTTCTGAACATTTTATAGAGCTACTGATGTTTACGGTAATACCAGTATATATATTAAAAACTTTTCTTAGTATTTATGCCATACTCCAAGAGGATTTTCAAATTGATTTCTATCAATTTCGGCCGATAAGAAAATTGATCCAAAAAAGACAATTAGCACAAATTTAATTTTATCATTGACTAGTCCCAGATCATTTCTTATAAATAGTTATGATGCAAAGTCCGCACAAATGGCATTTGTTGTACTCACAAATTGTGATAAATGATTGAGATTAAAAATAAATCTCAATCATTTTAATGCTCAAATTGAAGCCTAAAGTATCCTCTTTCCAACAAGATAAAAAGACGCATTAAAAACGCTAAATCTGTCAAAGTTTTAGACTCTTAAACATCCTTTTGCACAATTTACTAGTATGCATCGTCTTAAAACAGATTAAGTAAACCGTTAAATCAAATTTATATTAAATTTTTATTTAATTCAGTATTAATGTCAACCTTAAATACAGTAATACTTTAAGAATGAAATTACTTTCAGCTGACCTATTTTTGGTTTGAATTTGAAATGATAATGTTACGTACATAATAAATGCACATTTGCCAAAACAAGAACTTGACATTTGCACATTATGGTAAAAAGATAAAATGTCACCGCAATAATTGTGAAAGCATTAATGTCATCAACAGTAACCAGCAATTTTTTAATTTAGAGTATACAAAATTCGTATTCATACACTTCACACTTTTAAATAAAAGTAATTCGTTCGCACTACGTGTACAAAATTATTGATGCGAAGGTGTCGAAAACAATTTATTTGAATATCAGTTAAAAAGATTAAGAGTGTTATATTCGGCTATGCCGAATAGAATAGAAAAGTAAAAAAAAAATTGGTACTAGATATATATAATTTTACATTAAAATGCCATCGGCTTTTAATGGGTTCAGCATTTTTAAAAAATTTTTAGTATTTTCTTAAAGATCTCTTCAGAAGCTTTAAAATAATACTCATATTAAAAAATTTTTAAATTTCAGAGCCCAATAACTCCGAAAACATAGGCGCGCGCAAATTTTTTCACTTGATGTTTTTTTATTTTTTATTGCTCTATCGCGCCAGATATTTATTTTTTTGATCGGATATTGTAGAAATTATACACAGAATAACTAACTAATATAAACCCTCTTTCCACTTTTTGTAGTGCTGGGTACAACATAATAAAAAATTTAATTTGTTTTTTGAAGGAAATAAATAAATAAAAATTCATATTCGTTTATTTGAAAAACGTACATCACAAAAATATTGGCGAGATACACCATGCAAGAGGTTGATCTAAAAGAATCTTAATTAAAGATCTCAAAGAATCTTACTTAATGATTCTTTAAGGTGGCAGTAGAGAAAGAAGTATGTTCTGTACTACCTTCAGACACCACGTCTTAAGTGACTCTTAATTTTTTTTAAGAGAAGTAGCACTTCAGGCATTAATACCTACTTAGTTTTGAACCGTGCTATATTCTTTAGGAAAGGGATAGATGAGAGAGAAGACAGGTAGTGAAAGGAGATAGATATAGCCATTTTATTAATTATTTTACTTCGTCGCCGAATATGCTATGAAGAAGTACCGACGAAGGAGGCTGCATGTTTTAATATACGATCTAATTATGTTTTATACCATAAAGAGAAAAAAACATTTTTTTTTTTTTGACTGCCGCAAGGGTTGAACCCAGGGCAGCTAGATTTGCAACCAACGTCTTTACCACCTTGACTACAGTAGCAGAAAACTTCTTAAAAAATCAATTAGAGATTTTGAAGTTGAAAAATTTGCTACTGTGTACTTAGGAGAAAATATTATGTAAAATTTATAATAAAAGTCTTTTATTTAAAAGCATCCCTTTCCTTACAGTTTTTTTTTTTTACAAAAGGTGAATATTTTTCAATTTCATATAAATTTCATCTTTCTCAAAAAATGTTAGTGAAAATTTTAAACACATATTTCTAAGTTTACTGTGCTATAAAGAGATATTTTCCAGAATGTTTTTTGTACCTTGTAACAATTTTACTGTGCAAAACCACTATTTTACAAAGAAACTTTAGTCAGGAATGTTTCAAGAAATCTTTACAAGTATCTTTGAACGTCAGTTTTGTTTTACAAGTATTTTAAAAAAAAATTCTAAACAAGTAAATTAAATATAATAAAACTTATTTGTAATGTTTTAATTTATCTTGATTTTTAATTTTAGGCATTAAATTACAGATTTATTTCCTTTGGTTTACAAAACAATACTGTACAAAAAACATTTTATACGTGCTCCTTGGAAACTCATGTTCTAAAGTTTTTTGCTACACCATCGCTGATAAACTCCGCGTATGAAAAAGGAAAATTCTGTGTTTAGGTTTCAACTGCCCTGCAGAAAAAAAGATGGGTGAATATCAATAAAATTATAATTAAATCAGTTGCAATTATTGATATTTTAAAAATACCAGTGATATTGTTTGCTTGTAATACAAAAAATACATAAAAAATAACTTCAGCAATAGAAAATGTGGTAAATAATTTTTACACTCTTTGTAAAACAAGAATTGAATTGATTATTAAATATTAGATGGAGAACCCAGAATTGGGGGTTTATTAACGAAAACTGTGATTTTTTTAATTTTCTTCCATAATTTATATTTACGAAAAATAAATTCTTTAAACATAACATTGCTTATAAATTTATATATTCTAGAAAAACGCCCTTCATATCACAGAAGTATACGATGTCTTTCTAATTGAAATATATATAACCAACAGTGGAAGAAGAAAAGAAAATCGGTACTATAGTTAGCATAAATATTCATCTTTACTCATGCAAAAAACAAAAACCAATTATTATAAACCACAAAACGTATCCCTAACTCTTGTGAAAGACTTTCATGTATTGTACAAAAAAATTCACTTATGTTATGAAATAAATTTAAAATAAATTTTGTTAAAAACTAATTGGAACCAGAGCTATTAAATTTTTATTACGATTAGTAATCAATTACATTACGTTTCAAAAATAATTGTAATGATTACATAATTCTCTTTTGAGCCGGTTTTGAAAAGTAATTGATTACGATTACTAGTAATGAAAAAATAATCTGGATTACTGAAAATTACTAAAAAATAATCAAAAAGAATCAGAAGTAATCGAAAAGTAATCAAACTACCTTCAACGATTACTTTCGATTCTTTTTGATTAAGTTCAAAAGTATGTAATGTATATTACATATTTAATTTTATAAAAAGTTCTAAGTAAATTTATAAAATTAGTTTTTATTTATTTAAAAAATTATTAACACATTTAGTTATATAACAACACTAACAATTTCAGTCTTACAAAAAATTATAAAGAAAAACAAAGAAAGTAATACAGAAAAACAAATATTCAATGTATGTGTGTACTACAAATCACCAAAAAAATTTAGTTTACATATATTTACTATTGGCCTTCATTAAAACTAATTTTTCAAAGGAAAAATTAGACAATGATTGCAGCCTTGGACTGTTGACGATTCCGGCAAATGAACACAGTCATTCAACTGGAGCTGAAGACGTTAAGGGCGTGTTAAAAAAATATATGCTTTCTTAAGCAAATCGTATTGTTGCCAAATCACATCAGCACTTGTATTATCATTTAAATAACTGAAAAACTAATGTTTTGTTTTTGATCTTAGATCAAAATTGTTCTGATCTAAGTTTTCAAAGTTTAAATAATTCAAAATAGTGCACACATTAGCTCACCACCATTCCTGAAATCAAAAAAAATGGGGAACAGTTGTTAAATCCTTATTTTTCATTTCAAAATTAAATGTGTTGCCATTCAAAAAATTCATAAATAATCAAAAAGAATTAAAAATAATCCTTAAAAGTAATCCAATTATTTTTGATTACTTTTGATTCTTTTCGATTATTTTTTTGTAATTGCAAGTAATTTAGATTATTTTCCCATTACTAGTAATCGTAATCAGTTATTTATCGTGTAAAACTGAAAGTAGTGGTAATTTAATCATTACTTCACCCTCCAAAAAAGAAAGTAATCAAATTAGTAATCATTACTTAACAGCTATGATTGGAACTCAAAATTACAATTTAAAACTTCTATTTATGTATGTATAAATGTAAAGTAATATGGTGTTTTCTGAAGCAAGCCTTTTAAAATTTACATTAGGTATTCAAAGGTAGTCTTAGTTTACAAAATTTCTGTATAAACATAAGTCAAACATTATTGTATATTCTGTTGCCGCAACGTTCAAGGAAAGGCGCAAATATATTTAACCGAATTTTAGACAATACATAACATGTTTAACTATAAGACGAGAATTGATTGTGACTTCGGACAGGCTTAAGTACCTGGGTGACACCTTCCATGAGAACTATGAGAGCTATCGCCACATTGACAATATTCTGGAGAGAAGCAAGAGGACTTACGCATATAAGGAAGCTCTCAAACGTAAGGCGTCTTGATAGAAGAGTGCGCCTTCCAGTGTAACGCCAAATTATCCGTCCTATTATCTCCTACGCCTTTCCGGCTTGGTTCGGCATTTCATTACGCCAGATGGAAACGCTACGCAGATGGGAGAGATTAGTTTTGGTTGCTTGTCCTGAGCTTAGGCCTTATATGGGACCAAACGGCGAGCTTCGCAGGCCCTTATGTAGATCAATCTGCAGCGCAATTGATTTTACGGGGGTGGATGTCTACATTGTGGAAATTGCTGTGAAATTTTTCGAGGGCGCACAATCCTTAGAGAACTCCTTGGTGAGGGAATGCTTTTTCTGCGTCGAGAAATATGGAGGCTATTCGAATGTCAAGGTATGTCTCCAGTTGATCTCTTGACCATTAAGGGTGCTGGGTTTCTTTATGAGGATGCAGACCCCTTATTTTATCATACAAGGCTGCAATCTTTGAGTATTCAGAATACAGTATATAACACTGCCCAATAGTTTTATTTTAATTTAATTCAATCATATTTGTGTGTTTTTTGTTTAATATGAAATTGTTACTTTTTCTCTTTGTTTTGTTCAGTTTTTTTAACCGACTTCAAAAAAAGAAGGAGGTTATACAATTTGGCTAAATGTTGCTTTTTTATATTTGTGCCTCCAGAACTCAGTAATTTCTGATCCGATTTTGAAAATTTTTAGTAATATGATAGATTTTACTTACAGATTGGTTCCGTTTTAAAAACAGTGCATAATTTTAAAAACTAAATTGTGTTCCCATACAACATACATATTTTTTACGTGTAGGGCACTTCTGCAAAATTTAAAATGACGGCGTATTACTTTAGCTCCCAAAAACAAAAAATTATACAAAAATAAATCTAGAAATTAAAGGGTGTCTCATAATTGATGACGATTTACTTATATGAGCCTATCTTTTGAACCGTTATAGACGAATGTTAATTGCTATGGCCGTTATAGTAACAAGTGTTAATATTAAGAATTATAAATTAAACGGTGCGTCAATTGTTCATTTAATTTGATGTATATTGCCATATTTTTTAACAGTTATAGACAGACGCTTGGAATTTACAACGAACCCGTATTGGTAAGTCCGCTATAACAACAAGTATAAAATATGGATTTAGAAGTTAAATGTGTTCCAATAGTTGATGTAATATCAAGTGTGTGGCCGTACCGTTAGAGACAGAATGCTGAAACTTAACAGGGACCTGTATTGCTAAATCCGCTATATTAACGAGTTTATAATGTGAATTTAGAAATTAAAGGGTGTCCCATAATTGATAAAGATTTATTTGTATAAGATTATCTTTTGAACCGTTATAGACAAACGCTTATAAATTTGACGAAATGTCGATTACTGTGGCCGTTATAGTAACAGCTGATAATATTTAAAATTATAAATTAAAGGGTGCACCAATAGTTCAACTAATTTGGTCATACTTTTAAACAGTTGTAGGCAGACGATTGAAATTTACAAAGAACTTGTATTACTAACTCCTCTATAACAACATGTATAAAATTTGGATTTGGAAATAAACGGGTGTCCCAATAGTTGATATAATATGGTGTATGTGGCCGGACTTTTGAACCGTTATAGACAGCTTAAAATTATAAGGGACATGTTTTGCTAAGTCCGCTATAAGAAGATGCTTATAATTTAAATTTAGAAAGTAAAAGGTGTTAAAAAAATTAATGTAATTTGTTCTATATAGCCGTATTTTTTGAACGCAAACAACTTAATTTTAGACAGAATGTCTTCTACTTTATTTGATATAATAAGAAGTATAAAAATGTTGTATTCTAAATTAAATAGTTGATATATTAGGATGAATATATATGGGCAAAGTGTTGAACCGTTACATACAGACGGTTGAAGTTTACACAGAACTTGATTGCTTAATCTACTACAACAGCAATATATAATTTGAATTTGGAAATTAAAGAGTGACCCTATAGTTGCTGCAATTTGATGTATATTGTCAAACTATTGAACAGCTGAAAAAGTATAAAATTTGGGGATATAAGTGTGTCCCAACAGTTAATGTAACCTAATGTATGTGGCCATACACTTAAGCTGTTATAGGCACACAGATGAAATCTGTTTTGAAGTCGGTTTTTTTTCGCAAGAATTATTTTTTTTTTGTCTTAGAGTTTTAGTCATTAGTTTATAAGCTATTTTAAATGTTTTGGTTATTTTGTAATTAAATTTTAGGAGCTTTCCTTTTTATCCCTTAAAAATACAAATATTAATTTTTTGTTATACTTAATGCAAGCGATGTGCATTGCAAATGTACAATTTTTATATTAATATGCAAGACTGAAAAAACCCTATGTTATGAAGAAGATTTTTTTTTTTTTTGATATGTTAAAGCTTCACCTTTGTAAAACTTTTTGAAAAATAAATATAAATTGCAAATTGTATTATTATATATTGTGATATTCGTAGATTGCAAAAATCATAAGTTTTAAAGTAATATACATAGATATTTAAAAACATTTTATTAAAAGCTTTTGAAAGAAGAATTCTTAAGCTTTACTATACATGATTTCCACTATTATAGGTTAGCCGCTGCACTGAGCACAGTGCTCGCTTCTTACAGTTTTCGTTACAAACATCATAACTTTTAAAACAATGAATAAGCTTAAAAAATGTATAAAGCAAAGTGGTTATCTTCCCTTCTACTTATAAATAGGTAACCTGTATGGCCATAGGCCTACAAAGGCACTACGCACTGTAGGTTTTTCGTTTGAAAAATAATAATCTAATGGTTAAAAATCACTTGAATTGTAAATCCTTTAGATTCCAGATAAGCGATCCCGCATTGCAAACATGATATGGTGTAATTAAATTCTTAAAAATTAAAAGCATTTAAAACACATCTTCTTATGATTCAACTGATATTCTCATAAGTATGTAAGTCTAGAAAAAAATATCATTTTAATATAAGATGTTAAACTTATTTTATATATTTTGTTTATATTAAAGATACGCATTTTTAAAATATTTTTAATATTAATGGTATATAATATATAAAATAATAATTAACATATGGATCTGTATCTGATAGGCTTAACATATAAAAGTTGAAGTTATGTTCTTCCAAATCCTTTCGAGATCTTAGATGTGTTCGTGATGAAATTAGTGGGTGTAAAGAGGCCGCCAACATATTGAAAAAGTTCTCATTCTGTCTAATATATAAAATCTTGCTAGTATTCGTGTTTTTAAAATGTTTGTTATCTTTACTTTTGCATTCCTGGGCTTCTTCTGATAACTCTTTAATTGGTAATTCATTGTCAATTAAATTATTACCACAAGCCAAAATCTTGCATACCGTAGGAGTAAGTTTCCTCTCAGGGTACATTTGAGCCAAAAGTTGAGCAGTTTTTGATGCGTAATCGTCAAACGTTTTGCCATTAATATGACGGTTGACCCTAGTAATTTGGATTATCTCATCATTTTCAAAAAATGCGCTGCACATATTATTATCGTTAGTGTTTCCTTAACCCTGCTTTGGGCAGTCTGCGGTCAGTTTAAGCTTTTTAGGAACTCATTTTTTATATTTTTTTCTGAGCTGGTAGTATTTTCTTTGTGTCTTGTTCTTGTCAAATCATTCTCGTTCTTGCGGAATTGTATAATTTTTAATTTTAAAATAAACTCCAAGCAATTCCATATTCATAGTTTTGCTCATCACTTGAATTATTAAAACGTTGAAAGTCTTCCTGTGTCATTTTTGCAAAATGAAAACTTTAAAGTTGACGTTATTAGATTTAAGACTTTGTTATCAATCATTATAAAAAAAATCGTTGCTGTAGTCAAGGTAGTAAGCACGTTGACTACAAATCTGGCTGACCTGGGTTCAACCCTTGCGGCAGTGAAAAGATAAAAATGTTTTTTTCTATACATAATACATACAATAAATACAATATATGTGGGAATTTTTGGGTAAATTCCTTATTTTTTAAAATAAAAGTTTTAAATTTTATATTTTATAGTTTTTTATTTTTGGTTTTAATTTTACAAATAGTTTTTAATTTAGTAATTAAAATAGATATAATATAGATTATAAGTTTTTATATTTAAATTAATTAGTTACAAGGATATTATGTTTATTTATTAAATTACAAATGTAAAGTTTAGCACTATAAGTATTTTGTTTGCAATATGTTTTTCTACACAAACACTCACGTCTCTGACTCTTCCAAAACTCATCTAATTTCTAATAATGTTCTATTTGCTTTTTTTCCTCTAAACGTTTTTGTCAAAGCCTATTATCTGTTTTTGTGTGTGTATTAGTGACTTTTATGTTTGTGTTTCTATGTGTGTTATATATGAATGTTTTCATGTGATTGTTTTTGTGTCACAGCCTACTTTGTATTTCATGGCCTACTATTCTTCCTGCTTGCGTATTGGTTGTGTTTAAAACTATTTCGTATATCAAAGCCTACTACTTGCCATGCGTCTAGTACTTACAATAGGTAGTCCGTTTGCGCTGTGACTTAACTGCCACATCCTACAATCGGCCCTCCTGACACTGGCTTCGTCCCGAAGCCGGATTCCACGGTTTCATGTATTCTACCACAGTAACGCATTTTCTAGTGCCTTCACTTTCACCAACTTTCTCCACTTCATATCGGTCGTGGTTTAACTTGGCTAATACCTTATATGGACCCAAAAATTTCGGACGTAGCTTCATGCCTACACCATATTGGGTGCGTTTAATGGCAACCAAATCTCCTACTTTGTAATGTGTGCTGGCTATATTTTCTCTGGTCTCATCTCTAATTTGATCTCTTTCCCTTTGTAGCTCGGATTCAGCAAACTCTTGTAATATTTGACTAAGTTGTAAATCGTCTTTTGTTCTCATTCCGATTCCCGTCATTATTTGGAAGGGGGTTTTTTGAGTGCTTCTCGAGGGAGTGTTATTAAGAGCTCTTTGAACTCTATCCACGTATTTGTACCATTGGTTCGGCTTTTCTGCACACATTTTTGCAAGCATGGGCACGATTATGCGGTTAACTCGCTCCACTTGTCCATTTCCCCTTGGAACTCCGGTAGCAATTAGCAAATGTTGTATCCCTTCCTTGTTTGAACTCGCTGGATGTAAAAGCGGATCCTCGGTCACTTATTATTCTCTGAGGGTTTCCAAATACTGACGACAATTTCTCCAATTTCTATACTACTTCTCTACTACCCGTACTTTTTGTTGGATAAAGCCACACAAATTTTGTAAAAGCATCAACGATAACGAGAATATGATTATACATTTTGTGTGTTGCTTCCATTGGTCCAACATGGTCTATGTGGTATGTTATGAAGGGTCGATCAGATTTGCCGATCGGATCGAGCATGCCTTCTTTTCTCCCAACTTTTGCCTCCGTTATTATACACTCCACGCAACTTTTAACCACAGTTTCAACTTTTGAATCTAGTTTTGGTATAAAAAATTGTTTTTCTACTAATTCTTTAATTTTACGAATCCCAAAATGCCCTTGTCGATGGGCCATCTCTATAACCTCCTTTTGCATTTCCATTAAGTGTTTCTCAGGTTTTTTAGGTTTATAAGCATTAACCATTGCTTGTATTTCCCTGCGAAACTCTTCATCCAAATGTGCCACATCTATTGTTTCTCTACCATCAGATGATACCGAGTTTACAATTTCTCCGAATTCCTCTACCAGCTCAACTATTGGATTAGCGTCCACTGCCGGTCTCACACTAACCTCAGACTGTTGTGGAAAGTAAGCAGACTCTTCTTCCGGTGAGTTTTCCAAACAATTCTCTGCGTTTTTTCCCATTAAATTCATGCTAGTTATTTTCTTTTAAAATTTAGCGCGCCTAGAATCAATAATCAAATCTACCTTGTTCAAAATATCATTCCCTATAACTGCTGAATACCGTATATCTTCTTTCTTCACCGTATAATAATCTATATCTAACTCGACAGCATCTACCTTTACTCGAACTTTTACATAACCCATCGTTGAGATGCTTTTTCCTCCAATACCAGTCAGATTTTTAACTTTAGGTTTCACATTTACATTTGTCAAATTTGAGAGTATATCGCACCTCAAAATACTAACGACGCTACCAGTGTCAATTATCGCTGAAAATATCTTACCCTCAATTATTATTTTCTTAAATATCCTTCGCGGCGGAAGATTGGTTTCTTCTGCCAGCGTGTGAACGTTCCGTTTCACATCTTTTAGCGCATTTTCTGTTTTATATCCTGGGCAATCGAAAGATTTGTGTCCAGGTTTCTTGCATTTAAAGCATTTTATATCCACGGATCTGCAGTCTTTTGCCATGTGACCTTCTAGTCCACACTTGAAACATCTCCTGCTCTCACTCCTAGGTTCTGCTACAGGCTTCTCATATTTTGTTTTATCTGCTTTGAAGTTTGACGACCTTTCAGCTAAATAAATTTTTTCATACACAACTAGTTTTTCCTTCAATTCCTCAAGAGTCCGTGCTTGGTATAAAATTGCTTTGTTTGAAATAGTTCCGGGGATACCTTCTATAAAGTACTCGATAGTACTAGCTTCGTCTTAACTAATAGGGTTGCCAATTTCCATCAAGGAGTATAAATATTGGCGAAGTGTTTCCTCACTTCGTTTTTTCCGATTTTGAAGTTTTCGGTGAATGGTGATTGCAGATGGTTTTTTCCCAAATTCCTGTTTTAAAGCAGTCTTAAGAGAGTTCCAATCTCTTATACCAGATTGACTTCTGATGAAAGTCTTGGCAGCTCCTCTTAATAACTGTTTTCCATATATAAATTGCTGTAGTTGATCCCAGTGCAACACATGTGAACAATCCTCGAATTCTTGAATCCAGGTGTCGACATCGTGAGTATTTTACCCTGAAAATTTTGCCACCGAATCTTCTACGTCTCTTAATATGAAATGTGAATGCCCTGTGGTCTGAACTACCATTGAAGCCGCGTCACCAAACTCCGAGTCTCTGTCTGCGCCTCTGTTAGGACCGAAATGTTGGATGAGCCTCTCCTGTAGGTCAGCCTTTGTTCCTGTAGTCTCTAGTCCTTGCCTTTCGGCATTTACCCTCAACTCTTCTACTGTCATAACTAAAATATCCCTCAAATCCATTTCCCTTTTATCTATAGGTCACCCTCGTATGTATTTGTTGTGTAAAAATATTATTTAAAAGAACCACAGATATAAAATTTTATAAATTTCCCTATATTAACAATTTTATAATCTATATACATAAAAATGAATGTCTGTCTGTTTGTTTGTGCTTTATAGGAGGCCAAACCCTTGGACCGATCTTTCTGAAATCTTCACAGCATGTTACTGCGACTCTGGAAGGAATAATAGGCTATATGAAGTTTTAATTGGACAAAGGGGATCATATAACCCAAAAATTTAAATCGCCATATTTTGGCCATTTTTTGACCTACGTCGACGATATTTGGTACATATGGTATTGGCATACTTAGGAATACGTACCAGGAGAAAAGTGGGTGGGACCCCGCCCCTTTTTAGAAAAATTAAAAATCGTAATATAGTCTTAACTACTGGACCAATCGTCATTAAATTTTCGCAATAGGATATTCTTGACTATATAAAGTTGGGAGTGGACAAAGGCGCGTGGCGTTGCGGGTAGCGAAGCTCACCGGGTTCAGCTAGTTTTATATAAATATGTAATTTAAGACAATTATGTGATTCTGTATAAGTGTGTAATTTTTAACAAAAATATTGTTTTATACTACACAAAATTTTAAATTTTTGTTTTGAATTTAATTTTAATATTAATTATTATTATTTATTATTTTTTCCTTTTTTCCCCTCTGGGATTTAAATTCAAATTAACTATGTATAAAATTATAATTTACTCTACTTTGAGTATACCAAAATCCCGTTAAATCAATAAATTAATGTTTATATTTTCGTTTCTCATTAGAAAAATAAAAAAAACTTTATTTAATTAAATGACTTTTAGTGTTATTTAATTAAAGAATTTTTCGTTAAATTTTTAACTATTATTTCTTTTTTAACTCTATAATTTTAAATAACACACATTATTTGAGAACCCGTTCACAATTATCCGGTGCAATATTTTTAAATTATTTGACATTACAAAAAACACCAACTTTTGGTATACTCTGTTTTTTTTAATATAAATATAACATAAACCACTCATTTATTTTTATATTTATCTACATACATACAATTTCTCATAACTCAATACGTCTTTATATGACTGCCAAATTCAGCTCTCCAGCTTCTTGTTGTAGTAGATAGCTTCTTCGTACATGCTGCCTCCTTCGTCGGTACTTCTTCATAGCATATTTGCCGGCGAAGTAAAATAATTAATAAAATGGCTATATCATCTATCTCCTTTCACCACATGTCTTCTCTTTCATCAATCCCTTTCCTAAAGAATGTAGCACGGTTTAAAACTAAGTAGGTATTAATGCCTGAAGTGCTATTTCTCTTAAAAAAAAACAAAATCGTAATTAATCAAAACAATTTTTTCATCCTTGATTTTAAGATTATGAGGTTTTGGTTCATAAATTTGCTTTTTTATATCGTTTACTGTAGATCCGATTATTTCTGAAGACTCTTTTGCAAATTGAAAAAATTTCGGATGGCAAAAATGAATTAATGATAGGCGAAGATTTTTCCAATGTTCACTTTTATGTCATAAAGGACCTACAGAAGCCATTAACACTTAACGGACGGGTCGAATCTGCTCTGTCTTTCCTAGTTTCCGGGCATTTTCCAGGGGAATTAAATAAAGAAGAATGTATGGATTTAAAGCGTTGTAACTACAATAAAACTTTATTAAATCAATGATATTTCTTATGATATTTCAAAAAAAGTATTTATTACATTTATTATTATTTAGTATTTTTTAAGCGTGTAATATGCTGTAAAACATTCACCTTTATGCAGTGGCACCTGACAAAAATGGCAAACATATCTAGTTTCGCTCCTTTTTCCATGTGAGCTGCAGACTTTGCACGGTTTTTGTGGATATCTTTTCTTCCCTGTTCCCACAATTTGTGTAAGGGTGTGCTGCTTCATGTTTCCTGACAATCTACCTTCTGGATCCACTCTTGTAGTTCTTCTTGTTGGTTGAATATTAGTGCCAGTTTCCGCGAAATCAGAATCATTTATTTGCTGTTCAGTAATCCAGATCCTTGCGACTTCTTTCAAAAAAGTACTGTAACTTATACGTTTATTTCTGTTTAATTTCTTATAAGTTACTAAGGAATTGAAGAGAGCGCAATTAAATAGAAACAAAACCGCTCTCTTCGTCCATTTCCTAGTTTTCCTCATAATACCGCAATATGAGAGGTACTGGTCAGCCCTATCTACACCTTTCATATATTTGTTATAGTCGTTAATGCAGTTTGGTTTTATAACATCTCTTCCATCTCTAGTTTTTTTTATCAACAACTATCATGCTGGCATCATGAATTGAGGATATCATACGAACTTCCCTCTTATCTTTCCATATTTGTAATAAGATATCACCTTTTCGCCGGTATATAGTTTCACCTTTTTTTAAACTTTTTGATTTTTCTCTCAATTCTAAAGGAAGGCCTCGATTTTGCCGAATAGTTCCACAAACTCTAACTTTCCTTGTAAGAAGGCGTTCTGCTATATATACGCTATTATAAAAGTTGTCTTGGTATAAATGATGCCAAACATCTAAACAAGGATCTAATAAAGAAAATATGGTATGTTCGAGGGTTTTCCCTTCAGCTGAGTAAATTTGAAAATTAGTTATATATCCAGTTCGACTCTCACAAAGCATTCTAACAAGTAGACCGTATTTATTAGGTTTATCAGGGTTATAAGTTTTAAAACAAAGTCTTCCTCTCCATGGGCTTACCCCCTCATCTATTGATATATGTTGATCTGGTTTATAAACGGTTTTAAACTTTTCAAGGAAGTAATCTTGTATCGGTTTTATTTTATGAAGTCTGGTGGAGTTCTCATTTAAAAGTGAGTTATCATTAAAATGCAAAAACTGTAAAATTTGCATAAATCGATCCCTACTCATTACTTTTGAAAAAATAGGCATTTCTTCCAGAGGATCGTTTGACCAGTAATCTTTTAAACATTTTTTCACTGTATGGCCCATTAAAAGTATAATTCCCATAAATTTTTTCGTTTCATTACTTGTGATAAAGGTCATTTTTTTGGATTTTGAAGAACATTGGTATTTGTGTTTGGATTGTACATAATACAAATTGCTTTGTTCTGCCATCATTACAAACAAATCGTCTTTTATAAATAATCCAACGCACTCAGAAATAGACGATGGATCACTGGGTATTTTTTGTACTCCAGTAGAACCAAGAAAAGGTTCTAGAGACATTAACTTGTCTTGAGGTGTCCATTCATCTCTATTTAATTCATTATCTTCAAGTTCACTCTCTGAAGAAGATAATCTACGCGCAATTTTTTTCCTGGGAGATAATAATTCACTGTCATCGCTTGAAACATCACTTTCTTCATCAAGGTTCTCAAATTCAACATCACTTTCGGATAAGTTTTCTAAAAACTCTTTGCTGCTTGCCATTTTTACCGTTATAAAATTGTTTAGAAATATTTCCTAAAATCAAAACTACGCCGTAAGAACAACAGGCAGATAGTACTATAAAACAATGTGCACAAAAGAAACACACTAATGCAGCATACTAAATATTCATGCAAAAACGAAGATCTACGTGGCCCGTCCTAGGAAGTGAGAATGGAAAAACGTAAATCTACGGGGCCCGTCCGTTAAGTGTTAACATATTTGCATCTGTAAGAGCTGTGTCATTTGTCGATATTGGTTGTTTTTATGCGGTTTGACCGAATGATCTATCACATCCGAACTTATTTAATAATGTAAGCCCATCTAGAAATAATTCTTCCTTTTTAGTCAAATCTTTAACAAGGCATACATACATATTACGATTAAAATTGTTGGGAAAATCCTGAAAAAAATTTAATTTTTTACATTTTCTAACTTCAGAGAATATATCAAATATCAAACTAATAATACGATCATTAATAAGCACACCAACCCAAAAATATTATTTAAAGTTCGGTAAAACTAAAAATGTAAGCTAATTTTTGTACATATTTTTTTGGGTCTAATTAAATTTTAAAAATCTTAACATTAAGGTTATAAATAAACTTTTCATTAAATGTCCACCATATTTTGATTATTTAGATATAGGGCGTCTAAAAACTTCAACTGCCAAAAAAGTAGGGCATCTAGTGCACATTTTGCTACTTTTTTAATAAAAAATAAACAACCTTTAAAATATTATCGAAAAAGTAATGATCAAACGGCAATGTTTCGAACTCTTCAATTCTAAAATGTATTGTTGTTTTCAAGATCACGATTTTCAAGATTACTATATAAAAAATTGTCGACTTTAAGTATCTCTACAAGCTATAATTTTATATCCAAATAAGAAAAATGTTTTTGAACTATATCAGTTAGAGATCTTTATACAATATTTTCATTTATTTCAGAAAATTTCGACATAAAATTTTGTATTTTTGCCAGGGGTTCCTATGAAAGGATATATTAGCAGCTACTTATGTTAGTGCTTAGAAAAAAAATTTTTTTTTCATTTTTATGATAAAAAAATTTCGTTCGAAGTTAAAAAAAGAATTTTTTTGGTAATTTTTTTTTTTGAAGAAAAGTGAATAGGTTCTTGAGAGTGATCTCCATCGCGGTCGTAAAAATTTTATATATCGCTATAAAATTTAGATTTCTAACCCTAACCCGCTATTTACTAGTGTAAGACAAACTCCAAAAAAAAAGTTATTACTTTTTTTTCATGCTTCCACCTGTACTTTACGCTGAAAAAGATTGAGATTCGGAAGAGGTCTTTGAAGAATCAGACGAAAAAGGACCATGGCACTCATCCTCGTCTTATTGCAAAGGAGAAGTTGTTTTAAATAAATTAATTGTATCAATTTTAAATAAAGTTTACCGTTACAATTATAAATAAGTTATATTTTGAATAAATTAATTATTTTCAGATAAATGAAATACTACAAAGTATGAAATTACAAAAATATCGTTTTAATAATATTCTTGGGAGGTGGGGATTGGTAAGGAATTGGAAAGATTAAGATAAAGATATTTTCAAGAAATTGGCAAAAAAAAATTTTCACAGGGTCGTTTTTGCGGCTGGGATTGAAGGGATATCTCCCCCTGCTCATATAAATTAATTTTTATGTTTTAAACGCGTATGTAATCCATTTCATTAAATAAATACATTTTTTTATTTAATTTTATTTCACCGCCCGCAAAAATGGGCAGGCAAAAATGGCACTTTAGAATCTCCTGAGTCCAACTTTAAGTTTTTAACCATTTCTTGACATTAAAATTTGTAATTGCAAAACAAAATGACTTGAAAATTAAAGAAAAACTTGAATTTTTCAGAGGTAGGTTTTTTCTTCTAAGGAGAATTTTTTTCTCCTTGGTCCAATTTTTTTTATTTTCTAGTTGTAACAGGATATTACCATTACAGATTTTCCTGCGAAGTTTCATTAATTTAGGTGCACTCAGTAAATTTTTAGAGCCAATTTAAACTAAAAAAGTAACGTCCAGCTAGATTGCCAAAAAATCCCAATGTGCGACGTACACAACTTCAAATAATATTTCCATAAAAACTTCACCATTTTTTCATTATGGAATTATTCTTGTTTTATTTTTTTAAATGCGTCATAATGTAGCTACTTCCAAGTGAAATAACGTAAACCAAACTTATTTTGGTTTGGGAATATATAAATATATATGTATATATTTAACTGAATGATATAAATAAAAAATAATTTGCTGAATGGGGTTTCAATTAGATAGCAGAGACTGTAGCCTTAAATTTATAAATATTTGTTATAATAGGCCTACATGTTGATATCTGATTGTTGTGGAAAAAACACTTTTTAAAGAAAATCTTTGGATTATCTTCACAAAAGTAAAATATAAAATAAAAAAAAAAATAGTTAAGATACTCGCAAACAAAACATACTTATTCATGTGTATGATAAAATTAGAAAAATAATCTGACATAAAAAAAGGACTTAACAAAGAACTTAACAACAAAAGTTTCGATACAAAACAATCAAAACAAAATAAAAATAAGAAAATTATTTACCCCCATATACAAACATTACAATATCTACGTATGCATTTATAATCATGTACTTATTTTCAGATGTTTTCAGTAAAATATATATATAATTGTATGTTAGTATGCGTCTGTAAAACATTATACCTCCAATCTACACGTTTGAATGTGACAAAAAGTATGTACGTGTTAAAGGCTAATAAGTTGTGAAAAAACAACAACAACGCAAACACTCATCACATAAACACATACAGCACAACTCTTGGCGCAAAGCCCGAAGTTTCTTTGTCAAAAAAAAAAAAACGCATTTCGAAATGTGATGGTATATGTATCCCAGGACACATGTAGAAACATACATTCTTTATAATTCTAGGAAATTTTACATGTGAACTTGGTGGTGTCGTCCTCCTATTTTCTTTTATGACATTTCCAAATCTTTCTATTCTTTTGAACGCACGAAGCCACACATACACAGCCAACCAAACTTCAGTATATTCAAAATCACAAAAGCAAAATTCGAATTTTTAGTTTCATGTCTAATAACACGATGGAGTTTTTAGTCGGGTGGTAGCTTTTGTTTTCACAGTTCAGTCCTTTGAACTATTTTCGTTTTTTGACTTGTTTGCAAACTTTCCCTAAAGTTTATCCCACATTGCTTTTCTAGCAACATTTCATAACACTTTAATGCTTTTTTTTGTTATGCGGCTCGATGAGGCAAAATTTGAACTCTTTTAAAAATAGAAGGACTATTCTTAATTTGTTTTATAACTCCAGAACTCCCTAACTATTTCACTTTAGTATTACCCTGGAGTTAATGTCGACGTCGTTGACGGCGTTTCAACGCCGAAAAAGTTGAAACAGATTGAATTTTTACGGCGTTGCAACGCGTTGAGATTAACTGCTTTCATACAATTTCATACGATTCAACTTTTTTTTTGACATTTGACTCCGTCAACGACGTCGACATTAACTCCAGGGTTAGAATACGTTTTCGCTACAAGATAACGTAAGAAGAATGGCGTTCGAAATAACCTTGACAAAAAAAAGTATGGTAGGAGCGGTTAGAAGGAAATTCCACAATAAATGCCAAATAATTGTTTTTACAGTACAAAATTCTTAAAAGCTTCAATCAGCAGTTATGTCACTTGCATCCTCTGAGAATTGACTGCCAAGCAGTAAATATTATCATTAGAAGTTTTTAACAATGAACATGAATGACCTTAATTTCATGCATTTTATAATGGCTTTTTGGCGTTTTCTCGTTTATTGCGTTGACTGTCAGCAATAATATTAGATTTGTTGGTGCTTTTGCTTATAATAAAGAGCATTATCGCAAAGCTATTAATGTTAAAGAAAGTGTTTTGATTTTTTTAGATTCTTCATCTAAGTTTTCATAGTTCTGAAGGGAATTTAAGGTAGTTTGCCTTTAAATAATTTTTAGTTATTTTATTTTATGTAATCAATCTTTGTGTTGCTAAATGTCAAGTAGAAAATAAAACTTCAATTCCATGTGATATTGAGAGACTGATATTTTGTTAATTTTAATACAAAAAGGACTAAATTTTGTCACGATAAAATAAACACGCACATTGTTTTTTTTTCAATTTAATTAAACTTTGTAAATGTATGTTAGCTTGTGAATTTATTCGCATCATAATAAAAATATTCCGTATTTAAACTAAAGTTAAACAAGTCTAGTGTTATTAAAAACATTAAGTCGCGATAGTAAAAACGCAATTAACATGCTGATTTCTGAACTTAAAAATCATACACAAATTTTAATGTCCTTCTTCTTATTATTCCGTTTAAACGCATATGCATATGTATATATGTACGAGTGTATATTTTCTAAAAATCTTTTAGTTATCTTTAGGCAACCTTAATGTTAACCTTAATATATAGAAAAATAAATAATTGTGCAACCCTAAATATATGTATGTCGTTAAAACTTGATATCATAGCTTATCAACCACATATTCCCAAAGGAAACAAAAAACTTTCTCACCTTTTGCACACATGTTAATAACTTATAGTGTCAAAAAAAAGCCAAATAGAGAATGGAATCAAGATAGCGCTTGGATAAGTTATAGAACATTATGGACATTGAGAATGCTTGCTGAAAGTAATTTTAACATAATATACGTATATTATAAGTATCTAAAATAATAAAATATTAAATTTCATTTTCATGACTTTAGTTTGTTTTAGCAAAATCAGTTTCTTCTATATACATATATATTTTTTACGTACATAAACTTATTTTTTAGAATTGAAATATAAAATTAAAATTATTCTTTATTAAAAACTCATATAACAATATGAAATTTACTATTTGGAAGCATTTTTTAATCATTTACTGCAGGGCAAAAAGTTTTCATATTCTATAGATTTAAAAAATTAAGGGTTTTTTTTAATAACATCCTGAAATGTAAAAGTAAAATTTAAAGTAAAATTACGTACGTTTATGCTACGTTTTCATCCTCTTGAATTCAACTAGTTTTGAGGAAAATACTTCGAGTTGTTTTTATATATTCTTAAGAAATATTAATTATTAATACAGGAACATATAGGACGTAACATCAAGAACTGAAAAAGCCATAGCCGCTAGGATATACGGTCTTCCTAAAATCCATAATAAAAAAATTTCACTGACTTCCCGAAATATAGATTCCATAGAGTTTAAGGATAGACTTAAGGATTTGACTTAATTAGATGATGAAAGAATAATTTCGTTCGATATTGTATCCTTGTTTTTAAGTGTTCCGGATAAAATTGCAAAATTTATAAAGGTGACAAAGCAAATATTTTATAAAATTGTAAGACTTTCCATTAAGGAAAATAAATATTTTAGTTATGATGGCACTATATACATGCAAATGAAAAGACTACCAATGAGATCACCACCATCAGCAATCATTGCTGAAATCGTAATGGAACGACTTTTGGATACGGTACTAAACAGTTTATCGCAAAAGCGAGATTGTTGACAAAGTATGTAGATGACATATTTAGTATAATTCGAAAGAGTGCAATTGAAGTGAATAGTTTTCATAAAAGTATAAGATTCACTGTAGAAACAGAAAACCAATACCAGTTACCATATCTGGACACTTTAATAATTAGAGAATGAAAAAACTTAAAAATTGATTGGTACCAAAAACCTACAGCCTCCACCAGAATAATTAATTTCTTTTCAAAACACCCAAAAAGTATTATAACTAAAACGGCTAATAATTCAATAAGGAGAGTACTAAATATTAGCGACCTTGAATTCCATTACAAAAACAAAAGAAAGATACAAAATTCTGTTTAATAAAAATTTTCCAGGACAACTTATAAACAATCTGAACAAAGGCTTCTTCTTATCTTTCTATTTAAGAGAATTTAAAAATGAAAACTATAAAATGGCTCATAAAACACATCTAAACTTTAGCATAATATTTCTTCACTGTAGTGGAGATGAATAAGAAAAATGTGACAATGTCTATATAGGAACAAATAAAAATAAATTGAAAAAGAGACTAGCAGTTCATAAATCTGACCAAAAATTTAGTAGTTATAATACTCAAAAACGGCATTAACAACCCACTGTGCTATAACATTTTCCTGACTTTAATAACGTGAGAGCATTGCAATCAGAAACGTAAAATAAATGTTCATTTTTAACTATTTGTTTGAAATTGTTTTATGTTTATTTTAATGTTTCTTGAAGATGATATTCAAAGAATATCGTAATATCGGTTTAGCGCTTTTATTCTTATAACCACGTTTGCTGCTTTTTGTATCTTTTTATAAATTTTCCCCTTTTTGGCCTTTATTAATTCATATTTTTACACATTATTATACTTCTTTTGCAACTACGTCTGTGCGATACATTTTGGATTGTGGGCCTTTCCGTTGTTAATTTTTTTTTATTATAAATTTTATTCAAAAATAAGTTCAAATAAATATATCAAGTCGAAATATTATAAACGAACAAATATTTCTACTTATTTTAGTTTTACGAGGGCTGCTATATATATTTCTGGCCTGGCACCACTGAGAGTGCAATCAAAACGTTTTGACGTACGACCATTATTTGTGTTGTTTACATTGACTTGAAAAAATTAATATAGAAAAAAATGGAATTAACTCGCGAACATTTTCGTTTCATCATTTTTCACAACTTTCGACGTGGATTATCACGACAAGAGTGCATTAATGAACTTAAATCTTTGTATCGCGATGAAGCACCATTCTATAGCACTGTGAAAAATTGGTATAATGAATTTAATCGTGGCCGAAGCTTGCTCAAAGACGAATTCCGTGAAGGTCGTCCAAAAACGGCTGTTGTGCCAGAAAACATTGATGCCGTGCGTGAACTCATAATGCAAGATCGACATGCGATATACTGGGAGATAGAGACATCCTTGGACATTTCTTCCACCAGCATACATTCGATACTACATGAACACCTGGCCGTAAAAAAGGTTTGTTCTCGTTGGATCCCGCACAATTTGAAAGTCGCCCAAAAAAAGGCTCGTGTCGATTGGTGCAAAGAAATGTTGCAAAAATACGATCGCGGTGCTTAAAAAGACGTTTATAAGATCGTCACAGGTGACGAATCATGGATCTATGCGTATGAGCCCGAAACGAAACAACAATCGACCGTGTGGGTCTTCAAAGACAAGCAAAATCCAACGAAAGTTGTTCATGGAAGAAGCACTTCGAAGCAAATGGTCGCTTGTTTCTTCGGCAAAACTGGTCATGTGGCGACTGTTCCACTTGAGCAACGTAAGACGGTGACTGCGTGGTACACTACAATTTGTTTACCTGAAGTCATCGGAGAAATTCGAAAAACCAACAAGAGAAGACGAATCATTGTTCACCATGACAGTGCGAGCTCTCTCACATCGGCTCAAACCAGAGCGTTTTTGACCGGCCAAAGCGTCGAATTAATGGGTCATCCGCCGTACAGCCCTGACTTGGCACCTAATGATCAAAGCATGATCGGTAATGAATTTGAAGAAGATGAAATATTAATAGACAGCAACTGTATTGAAAGCCCAACTATTGCTGAATATCTAGACTGCGGAATACAAAACTCCAATATTTCTTCGTTGGTGCAACAAAAAAATACAGATTCCTTACCTACTACCACTCCTGGGAAATGCATTGATGATTCAAACACAAGAGAAAGAAAACACTGTCCAATTCAACGTCTAAGTTAAGTAAAAAATATAACATCAAAGTGTGTGCATGGCTAATATAAGAACTTACCTGCACATTTAGCAAATAAAAATGGATCTATGCGTATGAGCCCGAAACGAAACAACAATCGACCGTGTGGGTCTTCAAAGACAAGCAAAATCCAACGAAAGTTGTTCATGGAAGAAGCACTTCGAAGCAAATGGTCGCTTGTTTCTTCGGCAAAACTGGTCATGTGGCGACTGTTCCACTTGAGCAACGTAAGACGGTGACTGCGTGGTACACTACAATTTGTTTACCTGAAGTCATCGGAGAAATTCGAAAAACCAACAAGAGAAGACGAATCATTGTTCACCATGACAGTGCGAGCTCTCTCACATCGGCTCAAACCAGAGCGTTTTTGACCGGCCAAAGCGTCGAATTAATGGGTCATCCGCCGTACAGCCCTGACTTGGCACCTAATGACTTCTTCTTGCTTCCGCACATCAAGAAAAAAATGCGTGGACAACGATTTTCGTCCCCAGAAGAAGCTGTTGAAGTGTTCAAAAAGCATATTTTAGAGGTGTCACAACCGGAGTGGAAAAAGTGCTTCGACAACTGGTTTGAGCGCATGCAAAAGTGTATAAATCATGCTGGAGAATATTTTGAAAAACAATAAAACCAATTTTGTTTATAAATATTCGCATTTTCACTATTAGGCCAGAAATATATAGAGCAGCCCTCGTATATAAGAATAAAACAATAATTTGACTCTTTAAAAAGTTACATTTTTTGTTTTATTCTATTTACAAAAATTTGATACGTCAGTGTTAATTAAAACTTTCCTTGTAAATCCAAAATTATCTATGTAAGGAACAACTATAATAACACTGTCCAACAAATTAAGACTTTTTTAATGGAACAGAATAGCAACCCCATAATTCTGAAAGGGTATGTTGAGTGGATCATTTTTGTAGAATAAACTTATGGTCCAGCACGTCTGAGTTTTTTTTACAGTGGGTCAAAATTTTCATTTTTTGGTCGAAGGGAACATTATACTGTATGAAAAAAATGCTGTAAGTTAATGTCTGAGAGAATTCTTATGGTCTGAGTTATATTGTGGAATTGTATGAGGATTATTTTTGTGGAAGATCTTAACCCTCTAACTGGTCCCAAAAGGGTCAACCTTTTTTCGAGAAAATCAAAAAATATCCTTAAAAAAAGGACATTTGAGGATTAAAATATTGTACGAAACCGTTTGCCGGAAAATTTCAGTGGGCGTCACCAAAGACACCATTGTTGTAAAAAAAGCTCTCGACGCTTAATTAGTAAAATTATACACCAATATATACAAAACAGGTAAAAACAGCGTCTAGTTCGGCCGGGCCAAACACTGAGTTTTCGCGTCTAGTCAGCTGTGACCTTCACGTTCCAGATTGAAAAACAGGAATTTGATCAAAGCTGATGTAAAAGTTACATTTCCAAGAAAAAGACACGCAGATCTGGATAGTTATTTTAAAAAATCAGAAGAACTCGTATACTGTTGCAGTATTGAAGAGGTCTAAAATATCTAAAGCTTCCACTGGACTCTTCCGCTTGGCGACTATTTATAGATAGTTCAAAACACAGCTTAAAAGCAGTTTTACTGCACAATGGAAATCAGCATCCATCAATACCGGTTGCGTATTCCACAAAAAAGGAGGAAACATACGCAAATATTTCAAATCTCTTAAATAAAATTGAATACTATAGATATAAATGGGAAGAATGCTCAGACTACAAAATGATTGCAATATTGACTGGAATGCAAACAGGATACACAAAATATATGTGCTTTCTTTGTAAATGGGATACACGTGCTACCAGCAGCCATTATCATATTAAATATTTCGAAGAACGTAAAGAAAATATTATTGGTGACTTAAATGTAATCCATGAATCCCTTGTCCCAAAAGATAAGGTCATACTTCCACCGCTGCATATTAAGTTGGGCGTGGTGAAAAATTTTATTAATACCTTAAATACACAAGGAAATGCTTTCAAACGCATTCAAACAATTTTCCCCAGATTATCTGCAGCAAAATTAAACGAAGGTAAAATACGGTTTTAAGAAATAATTTATTTCATTTAATGTAAAATCGTTGGACCCGATATAAGAGAATTATTACAAGATGAAGAATTTTATAGTCATCTGTCAGATATGCACAAGACAGCATTTGACTTTACGCAGTTGGTTATATCAGAATTCCTTGGAAACTCAAAAGCACAAAACTATGCAGAAAATATTGAATGCATGCTAATCGGTTTTAACAATATTGGCATTAAGATGTCACTAAAGCTACATTTTCTGCACTCTCATCTCAATTTTTTTAAAGAAAACCTTAGAGCGGTTTCAGATGAACACGGTGAAAAGTTTCATCAGGATATAAAGGTATTGCAAGAAAGATTCAACAGAAAATCCCAAAGTGTAATGCTTGCTGAATACGTATGGAGCTTGCACAGAAACATTGAAACATCGGAACATTCACGTCAAGCTAAATACAGGAAAACATATTAAGTTTAATATTTAATCCATTGTCATACTACTGCTATTTCCTAATTCCCTTTTACTCGAAAATTTGAAGAAAAAAAATAAATATTTACATACCACTATTAAAACAAAATTATAATTTTTTATAGAAGTTGCCAATTAATCGTAAAAAGCTTTTTTTACAACAATCGTGTCTTTGGTGACTCCCACTGAAGTTTTCCGGCAAACATTTTCGTACAATATTTTAATCCTTAAATGTCTTTTTGTAAAGGATATGTTTTTATTTCCTCGAAATAAGGGTCAAATTGACCCATTAAGGGACCAGTTAGAGGGTTAAGATCTTCCACAAAAATAATCCTCATACAATTCCACAATATAACTCAGACCATAAGAACTCTCTCAGACATTAACTTACAGCATTTTTTTCATACAGCATAATGCTCGCTTCGACCAAAAAATTAAAACTTTGACCCACTGTAAAAAAAAAAACTCAGGCCTGCTGGACCGTAAGTTTGTTCTACAAAAATGATCTACTCAACAAACCCTTTCAGAATTATAGGGTCGCTATTCTGTTCCAAAAATGCTGTTGGACAGTGTAATTACGCCTGTCATATTTGCCGATTTTGGTTCCAAAAATGCCGATTTTTCGATAAACACTGCAACAAGGTAACTTTGTTTGTTTTAGAATAATTTATTGATTTTGGGCAACATCAGATTACTTGTAACATTAGAAACAAACAACTATTTATAAGCTGTTATAAAAAACGACATTGGAAGAAACAGTTCTTAAATTTCTCGAGGCGTGAGTGAATCAACCGATCTATGCAACAATTCATTGTGTTTGGTTGCACGTATTTGTGTAAAATAAAAAACACAGGACCAATTTAATAGGATTCGGTGCTGCCGTTATGACAAGCTCCAATAATTCAGTTGCAAAAATTAAAAAAAAAGATATTTTTGATTTATTTATTGTGAAATGTGTTGTGCATTTACTTGAATTATATGCATTACTTATAATATATGCATTAATTACAGCCAGACTTGATCAGTTTCAAAACATTCAAAAATTACTAGAAATAAAACCAAAATTGCTGCACAAGATGGCTGTCGCTTCAAGCAGTAGTTTTTTGAATACCCGTTTGTATAAGGCGTTAAAAATTTACTTTTATTTTAAAGCTAATATTGATCAAATCGAAACAGACATAAAATGTTTAAAAAGTTATTAGCCTCTAATCACAGTCACAGACTAAAGTCAGTTGTTTTTAAACACGTCTCTAAACAAAAAACTTGTTGTTAATTATTTTGCTCCCATAGTCAAAAATAAAGTATATTTTAAGTCAAGGCGACTTTAACTGGGTGATGATTATAATGCAAAAAATGTTCATACAATGTTCAAGAAAATATAAAAAAGTGCTTTCTCTAATCAACTGACTTTTAAAATTAACAAATCATAAGTGGGAAAATTTAAAATAATAAGTAAATTTGTAGTGGGCATTTATAAGATTTTGAAAATAAGAAGTAGTTGTAATGGAAAAAGTAAAAAAGGTAAAATTTTTTGTAATCTTGGTTGGTTATAGTTTTACAAACCATTGTTCGCAGTTATAACATATGCCGCGAATCAAATTGGGGAGCTGCGGAAAAGGAGTTATTGCGTGAATGCATAAATACCCAGATTGATATTGTTGAGAATAAGGGCAACGACACCTCCATGAATAACAAAAAAAGATGCATGGAAAGTAAAACTTGCTGACATGGCTTCAGCTGGCTTTGATCGCCAAATTCAAAAATGTAAACCGCAATGGGTACGGATGAAGGTAAGCGCAAGAATAAAGCGGGCATCTGTTGTCAGGGGTAATTCTGTGGCCATCCCCGAAATAACTGAGGAGGACAATCCAGTACAAAGCATGATCGGTAATGAATTTGAAGAAGATGAAATATTAATAGACAGCAACTGTATTGAAAGCCCAACTATTGCTGAATATCTAGACTGCGGAATACAAAACTCCAATATTTCTTCGTTGGTGCAACAAAAAAATACAGATTCCTTACCTACTACCACTCCTGGGAAATGCATTGATGATTCAAACACAAGAGAAAGAAAACACTGTCCAATTCAACGTCTAAGTTAAGTAAAAAATATAACATCAAAGTGTGTGCATGGCTAATATAAGAACTTACCTGCACATTTAGCAAATAAAAACCTTTTCTATTGAAAACATGACCCGCCATTTCTTGACCCACTTCTTTTGCTGAGAATTTTATCCTGACACGAGTGTAATTAATAACCCCAGTTACTGTTAGACACCCAGCTACCTGGTAAAATCTTCTTTTGACTTCTGATAGTTTGGTATTACGTGGATATTTTATAAAATCTAGAAGCAACAAAGCAATTCTTTTCGCAATGTCTTTATTCTTCCAACTGCGGTCAGAGACATTCCATGCATATCCGCTGAGAAAAAACCCATTTTAATATATCATATACATATATTGTTGTTATAAATTTCGGTAATAACCGTCGTCACTGGCTGTGTACTGTGTGCGTTTGGCGAGCGCTTTCGATGTGATAACATCATTTTCAAGCCACGTATTTGTTAAAACTGAAGAGATAGTGTTAAGAATAAAAGGTGGTGGGTTTATGTAATTTTTTTGTCCGTTTAAATGGTATTATGCAGGTAGTTTGCCTGATATCTGTCCTGTTTATTGGGGTAAATAGTTTAATATTTGGGTCTTTTATTATTGGATAGGTAAGTGTGACCGTCTGTGGGTGTTTTTCGTTTGTAAGAGTGTTTTAGTGGTGTAAATATCGTGTCAGAGGTTGTGTTTACCTGTTCGTTAATAATATCTCCATTAAATGTTCGTGTTTTGTAAATTTCCATGTTTTCAAGAATATCTAGTCTTCGTCCTTTTTTACTTGGGTGTAATAAGAGGGCTGCTATATATATTTCTGGCCTGGCAACACTGAGTGCTGCCAAGTGCAATCTGACATTTCCATTGGAAAGTTTGTCATTTTTAAGCACAATCGTACTCAAAACGTTTTGACGTACGACCATTATTTGTGTTGTTTACAGTGACTTGAAAAAATTAATATAGAAAAAAATGGAATTAACTCGTGAACATTTTCGTGTCATCATTTTCCACAATTTTCGACGTGGATTATCACGGCAAGAGTGCATTGATGAACTTAAATCTTTGTATGGCGATGAAGCACCATCCTATAGCACTGTGAAAAATTGGTATAATGAATTTTATCGTGGCCGAAGCTCGCTCAAAGACGAATTCCGTGAAGGTCGTCCAAAAACGGCTGTTGTGCCAGAGAACATTGATGCCATGCGTGAACTCATAATGCAAGATCGACATGCGACATACCGAGAGATAGAGAAATCCTTGGACATTTCTTCCACCAGCATACATTCGATACTGCATGAACACCTGGCCGTAAAAAAGGTTTGTTCTCGTTGGATCCCGCACAATTTGAAAGTGGCCCAAAAAAAGGCTCGTGTCGATTAGTGCAAAGAAATGTTGCAAAAATACGATCGCGGTGCTTAAAAAGACGTTTATAAGATCGTCACAGGTGACGAATCATGGATCTATGCGTATGAGGCCGAAACGAAATAACAATCGACCGTGTGGGTCTTCAAAGACGAGCAAAATCCAACGAAAGTTGTTCATGGAAGAAGCACTTCGAAGCAAATGGTCGCTTGTTTCTTCGGCAAAACTGGTCATGTGGCGACTGTTCCGCTTGAGCAACGTAAGACGGTGACTGCGTGGTACACTACAATTTGTTTACCTGAAGTCATCGGAGAAATTCGAAAAACCAACAAGAGAAGACGAATCATTGTTCACCATGACAATGCGAGCTCTCTCACATCGGCTCAAACCAGAGCGTTTTTGACCGGCCAAAACGTCGAATTAATGGGTCATCCGCCGTACAACCCTGACTTGGCACCTAATGACTTCTTCTTGTTTCCGCACATCAAAAAATAAATGCGTGGTCAACGATTTTCGTCGCCAGAAGAAGCTGTTGAAGTGTTCAAAAACCATGTTTTAGAGGTGTCTCAATCGGAGTGGAAAAAGTGCTTTGACAACTGGTTTGAGCGCATGCAAAAGTGTATAAATCATGCTGGAGAATATTTTGAAAAACAATAAAACCATTTTTGATTATAAATATTCGCATTTTCACTATTAGGCCAGAAATATATAGAGCAGCCCTCGTACTGTCGTACATTCATCTATTTCTCTTGGTTCGTGTCCATGTGTGTTAAGGTGTATTGCGAAATTGGGGTCTTCCCTTTTCCTTTTGTATGATCGTATGTGTTCTGTAAACCTTGTTTTTAATGTTCGTCCAGTTTGTCCGATGTATATATGGTTGCAGGTGCAAGTAAGTCGGTATACTTCGCTGGTGATAAATTTATCGGTTGTTTCTGTTGATGTCTTGAGATTGCTGCGTAGAGTGTTGGTCGTTTTTAGTGTTGTGTGTATACCTTCTTTCCGGAAAAGGTTACTTAATCTATATATTTCTGGTCCTGTGTAAGTAAAGATGTGCCGTCGTGTTTTATCGTTTGTTTCCTTGTCTTCTTTCTTCTTGTTTTTGTTGTTGTATTGTCTGCGTAGTTTGTCGATGGTTGTGTGCATTTTTCACAACACTAAAACACTTGAAAGACCACAAAGAACATGTGCTATAAAATTACTACAAATATTTTAATTTAACTTATTTTTAATAAAAAATAATTTATGCCTTACTTCAATAGTAGAAATGTTATTATTTATTCAAAATGTGGATTACATTTGAAATCCGAATAATTTTTTGGATCTTAAATATATTTTTTTTGATATAAACAACATTTGATAGAGTGACTTCTCGTCTGTTAACAAGATTTTTGTCTCTCATACTTTAAAGCATTCGGATGTATTACATAAAAAAGAGACCGGAGATAAACCCAAATTCAAATCAAATGATCTATAACTTTTGTAGAAAGTTTTTGCTTTTTAAACAGACACAATAAGGCACTTAGGTTTATTTCACTAGTGACATCTTGACAATAATAATATTTAAATGCTATTTTGCTTGCGTAATTTCACACTGTTGGGAGATTTTGATAATTTGGGTCAGTAAATTATAATAGCAACAATGCACTTAGTTTTTAGAACACAATTACATATTTAAAATAAATTTTCACAAGTTTTTAATTAGAAAAAAAAACACACGAATATTAATCAGTTACCATGATAATGTAAAAAAAAAAATAACAATAAATAAAGCCAAATAACAAAACCTCCTTCAAAACTATATAGTTTTTAAGAAGTTTATGTTTATACCTCCTCCTATGTACGAAACAACGTTATGAAGCAAATTCTTAACGGGATCAATGCGATTCCTGTATCTATAGCAAAAGTAGATTTCAAGTTAATAAAAGAATTTAGAGATTGAAAATTTAGTATTGAAAATTATGTTAGGAAGTAGAAAAAGAATAGCAAGAAATTTGGGCTATGCAATAAGTTGCTAATTTAAGATCTTTATGAAAATGTTGAAGAAATGACTACTAAATCAACATCAAGATGTAGCAGTAACAAAGTTCTTCTTACTATTTATACTTATAAGGTCTTAAGGTTATTTCGGAGTTCTTTTTGCATGGAACCTATGACTATTTGTAGATTAATTGTCCGAAAATTTCATACTGTATAAAATTTTCACTTATATAATTATCTGTTGTTAGCTAATATCTGAAATCAAATAAATTGTTGGCAATAAATACAGTTGGTATTCTGTTGCATTTACTTGTACAGAAAGTATATGATGTTTTGGTATAAAACGAATTATTGTGAAGTAAACGTAGTAACATAGTGTTCTTAAATAAAAAGAAATAAAAAAATCAACTTTATTTGACTTAAACTTTTTAATAAGAAAAATTAATTATGGGTCTATTTCCCTTCTGTGAAGTTCTGTGCAGTTGTTTAGTTATCGTAGAAACTTGAATTGTTTTCTCTGCCGACCCTATTGAAACAGCAACGCTAAAAATATGAACGGACTTGTAATAAAACAGTATCAAAACAGCTGATTCGCCCAGAAACAGAGAGTAAAGATTAATTTCGTGTTTGGAGAAACGTATAAAATGTTTGAAGCTAATATTATTTTTTTAATAATATTTTATAGAAAATGGCTTTGTTTGAAAGAGACATATCTTTTAGTGTTTCATCACTCATAAAGCTATTTACAGGTTGAATTACATTCAAGTCAGTGGATTATTCTTAAGGCTAGAGCGAAAGAAAAAAATTAACTAGCTGTAATAAAATTTGCTGTTTAGAAATTATATAGTTGTACTTTTATCCCAATAACGAGAAATGTACGTGTTAGCAAAAAGTAAGGAAATGTACAGACAAAAGGATTAAATGCCTTATATATATATATATATATATATATATATATATATATATATATATATATATTGTTTTTGTAAATTAGCGCCATGTTGTTTGTTATTGCTAGATATTTATAATGTTATAAAAAATATAAAAAAAGATACGTTATAATTGAGGTCAAACGTTTGTAATCGTTATATATTCTCATTTTTTTTTCTATTTTTTATTCGCCTGCGAATGTTAGAATCATAACGGAAATAGACTATATGGCCAACAAAAGCATGTACATCCAATGTTTTCGCTTGAAAGTAACTGTAAAAATATTTATAATGTTTGGTAAACATTTGCTAAATATTGCCTTTAAATACATTTTTGCTTACGTTAAATGATGAATGATGGCAAGAATTTCTGTTTTAGTTCTTGAGTGGTTATAACATAAATGATGTAATAATAAACAATAAAATAAATAAAATATGGGATGTGTAATAATATCTATGTATGTGGTGCAATCTTAAAACATAGCTAGAATTGTCAAATTTTTTTATACATTACTGTATGTGAGGGATGATATCAGCATAAATTTCACACACTTCTGCTAGACTTAGCATCCGCCACAACTGTCACACTTTACGAAAAAAATGCTTTGAAGCAAAACTATGAGAAAAAAGTTTGTTTTTTATGTTGAATTTTTATCTCTTTCATTTTACATCCTTTAGTTTCACATTTCCATTTTTACTTGAAAAAAATATAGCAATTGAAAAAGATTTGTATTCATGTTCTTTAAAATTTGTGTTTTATTAAAATTATTTAAAAATTGTTAAACATAATTTAAAATAAATTAGTACTTTTTGCCACAAAAATTTTTGCTTTGTTCTTTGCTGTGCTGTTGGTTTCTAAAGCCAAGTGAAAGCTAGAAAAAAATATAGTGAAATAATCATAACCAATATTTTTGGCATATGTGTATGCTAAAAGTATGTTGTCTTTTGTTTTGAGATAGAATTTGCTTCACTTCACAAATGTTTCTCTGAAACAAAAATAATTAAATTCAAATGCAGTTATTGTGCTTATTTCGTTAAATATGTAATTCCTATCAGCAACTAAATCTGTTTAAAAATTGGTAACTTTGTACCATATAAACATGTAATCTTTATAGTTGAAAAACCATACAATAAATGTTTAACTTTGCTAACAAACCTGTAATAAAAAAATCGAAAAGTGTATAAAGGGAGGAAAATGAAAAATGCCCTTTTAAAAATATATCTGTTGAAAATTTTGATTCTACTAGGTAAAAGTTGGCAAAAAGTTCTAATAAGCAAGTGTAAATTTCTTAAGTTTAAAAAGCAATAAAATTCTTATCTGTATATAACTATTATAAATAAGTATTCTATTTGCTGTCTATTTCTAGAATATTTATCTTAAAAATATAAGGTAAGATTGATTGGTATCACTTAAAGTTAAACAACAATAGTTAAATTATATTGCGTGAAAAGTTGAAACAGGAATCATGTAGAAACTTTTTTGTTCACGTTAAAAAGTGTAAAAGACAAATTAAAAAAAATAAGGTTTTTTAAAATGCCGTCATTTTTCAAGAATTTTTTACAAAATTAGCCCGCTCTCTGAATAAATAAATATATATATATATATATAAATATATATATAATAATTGAAAAACAATAATTACAAATATATTAATCTGTTTTTAAAATGTATTGCTTTTTTGTCGTATTTAGGAATTTATTTTCTCAAACATATATCACTACTATTTTAAATAAACCTATCAATGACTATATAAATGATATTACTTTTGAGAAAAAGTGTTTCTTTATAGGAAAAAAAGATCATTACATTTTTAAATTATATGCTTATTTTATCTCTAATATACATTTTGATATATATTTTATTCGATCTTTTAATTTTCTTTTCTACGGAAAAAAGTTAAAAGGCAGCTTTTGTTAAATGAATGTACTAATTAAAATAAACTGTCTTAAGGATTTTAACGATCCGTATGCAAATTGTGGTAGAAGATTAAATTTTAATTATGATATTTTTTCTTCTTCTCGTTTAATCAGTAAGAGATGGTAATTAGTAATTTGTGTCTAACCTTTATATCATGACGCTGTTGTGGAAAAGACTTCTAGTAAAACTAAAAAAGCAAATTATGGTCTTTGTATAAACATTATTATACCCTTCTGTTCAGGAATACGTATTGACGTTGTGCTGAAGTGATGTTGCCTTAAAATTGACGACGATGTGTCTAACGCCAAACAAAAAAAGGGTGAAAATGTCAATCGATCAGATATAGTGTCGAAAGACGTGTTTTCGCCCTCAAAACAGTACGGTATTTTAAAAAATTAATTTATTTAATATTCCTGTGGTTTAATTTAATTTCATTGAAAAATATATTGCTTTAACACATGAAGCGCAAAATGAATATAGACAGCTGAGGACAAGATCAAACAATCAGAAAGAGTTAGCAAAATATGTAGATTAATATATATATATATATATATATATATATATATATATATAAATTTCTTTAGTTGGTTTTTATAAATAAAAAAGTAATAAATAGGAAAAAAATATCCCATGTACTTTGTGACATTTAGTCAAAGTGAAGTGAAGGACTATAATGTGTAATAAATACGTTAAGAAATCTAATTATTCCAAAGGGCGCTATTAGGTAAATGTTTTTCGTAGTTAGCTAACAGTTCTATGCAGAATCTATAATCTATGCGATGTCAACAACAAATGGTATACTCTGAAGGCCCGAAATAAAGACTTTTAAATTTTAGAGATTAGTTTTCTAGAAACGCCACACATAGGGAGTAAGAAGAAATTAGTTCCCTTAGGAAGAACTATCCTACTCTGAAAAACGCAAGATTTTTTTGATTTCTCCGTAATTTTGCTTAGCAATTACAAATTTTAAGGTCAAAAAATGTTCAAAAATTTAAAGTTGGCCTCAAGAGATTCTAAAAGGCCATTTTAGCCCCACCCCTCTTTGTGGGCGGTGAAAAAAAAATATTATTTGAAAAAAATATTGTTATTATATAAAATGGATTACAAACGCTTTAAATCGACAGGAATTAATATGGGCAGGGGGAGGCTTTCCAATTCGTAACTAATCCCCGTCTCACAAGAATGTCATTAAAAAGATATTTTTGTAATTTGTTACTTTAAAGTATTTTATTTATCTGAAAATAATTAATTTATTCGTAATAATAACTCATTTATGAATGTAATGATAAATTTTATTTTAAATTATAACAATTAACAAGAAAATTTTTTTTGGATTCTTTTTTTATATTAATTTACTTTAATATCATGAAATATTTATATTTGAAGGTATCGAGCACAATTAAAAGAAATAATTATAACAATCAACTTATTTAAAATAACGTCTACTTTGCACTAAGTTGATGATAAGTGCCATGGTTCTTCTTCGTCTGAGTTGTCAAAGTCCTCTTTCGAATGTGTTAAGTACATGTGCAAACATGGACGAAATTGCTTCTTTCGTAAAAGGTAATAACTTTTTTTGGAGTGGATGTTATACTACGAGTACCCAGCATTAAAAAGCACTTGCAAAATAATGACTCACTTTTGTGATTGCCATATTTTGTTATTCGCTTACAAAACACATTACATAAGTTGTATTAGTAGGACGTATTAATGGAACTAGTTCTTTTTGTTAAAATAGTCTACCGTACTAATGATACTCATTATATTCTACAATAATAAATGTAATCGATTCTCAGTAATTGATTATAAAAGTCTCATGTCTTGTTAAAATCATTGGCAATCTAGTTAGGCAGTACTTCTGCGAAAAATGCTTAATTCCACACTCGATTACCTTTTCAAAAAATTTTTGCTGGGTAGTAGTAATAAGTTTAGAAGTTAGGAAAAGTCTATTAATTATATCTGTGCTGCACTGAACACTTGAAAACGTTCTAGTAAAATTCTGCCTGCTTCTTTGGATAACAGCCCAACAGGCAACAAATGTACAGGCAATACAAGTATTAGATGCAATGATTTTAATAAGAAATATCTACCTTCAATTATACGAACCTAACCATTTTATGAATATAAAACAGATTTCTTACAAATATGTACTTATGCAATATAAGAAAAAAACAGAAAAAAGTAAAATTTTCAAAAAATCGGAAAAAATTGGCGCAAAAAACCGCATCTATTTTTCGTACAGTATAAAAGTAGAGATCGTAAGTTTTATAGTGATGTATAACACAAAGTTTTTTTTTTTTTGTTTCCAAACAAAAAAATATATTGCAATCCTCTCAAAATCGCAACTTTCCTAATTTTTAACAGTGTCCCAAAACGACAAGCCACAATCAAAAGTACATTAAACAAAGCAGAATTTTGTTATCTGTATACCTGCGTATTTAAGTTTTTACATTTCTTAAAATTAATTTTTGGCCTAAACCAGTAAAGAAAAAACTATATATGACATTGTTAATACGTTTTTAGTATAAGAAACTTGTTGTACCCCATTAGTTATTTTCATAATGAACAAAATAATTGTTTATCTTTCATACTGTTTGCTGATGGTGTTGTTTAATTTAAAAGTTGGCTTAAAAAGAATAACAAAATTAATTGCATACCCGAATATAAAACCGCAGAAGCCACAATTATAAAATATGTAGTTGGTTGGTTACGATAAAATGAAAATAAATCATAAATATTTTAAATACTAAAGCTGCAATTTTATTGAAAATGGGATGCTTACACTTTTTAGTCTCGACAATAGGTGAATTGTTCAAATAATTTTTTATTGTATTGTATTAGAATTTCCCCGATATTAAAATTAACAATCAACTCAATTTTGGTTCAAGCTGTTACGTGTTGTATTGTATAAATCTCTGTGCTTGTTTATACGTATAATTCATACAATTTTACGGAGCCAACTATTGATTTTTTCATTGAACAGAATTGATCAATAATATCGTTTTTAACAGACCATACATAAGCTTCTGTGCATAAAATGAACCCTGTTTTCTTAATATATGACACTGAAATAAAACTTTTCTTAGTACTCAAAATGTTTTTTACCTAAGATAAATTTATATATTTTTACTCATTTTATTTGAAACGGATACCGTTTTAAATACTTCATATAATATTTTTTTATTTCTGTAACTGTATGTCCAAAAACCTTTTTTTTTTTGCTAATTTTACTGTCACTTTTTTTTTGATACGATAACAACGATGCATTTAAAATTAACTTGTATCAATCAATAATTCAAAACAGCTTAGGTAATTTAGCAGCATATGCAGAAACTTTCTTAAATTTGTTAAATACTTTTTTTGTAGCAGAATATGAGGTTGCTGGTAAAGCCTGTATGAAAAGTCATACATTTTCTTCAAAAGTCGTCAGAAAGCAAAAACACCCAAAATTGTGTCCTAGTTCTTCTGTACAGTCTTAAAAAATGAACTTCAACTTTTTAGGGTGTACTTAACCACACGACGTATTGTGAATTTAAATATAATAAATATATGCAGGGTTGGAGGCAAATAATACTAAGAACATTTCTTGATGAAATTGTTTTGTTGTAATCACTGGATATAACCATCAGCAACGTATGCATTTTTTAATTTACACTCCACCAATACTTTTTAATTTTGGCAGTTTTTCAGGCATTTGTGTTTTCCAAAGCCAGCTTTTGATTGATCAAACCTTGTTTTTTGGCTTTGAAAACTCCTAAAGGTTCTCTAACAAGTTCTCTTATTTATGACGTGCAAAACTTAGTGGATAAAAATCGAGAATTATTCCAAACAACCTAATTTCCATAACACAAGTTATAAAACCCGATAACGCAGTTGCATCTGATCTATGAAAAACTAGCTTATAAGAGATGTCTCCAGAGCTACAGTCAGAGCCCTATAAAATTCGATAATACAATTATTCAGGAACAAATTTTTTAAAAACACTAAGTGTTCTAGTAATTCAAGAGTGCCAGTTTTTTCGACAGGCCTAAATATGACTTTAAATAATCTTAAATAGAAAGGCACTCCCAATCTTTAAAAAAATTGGTTGTTAGTTGTGGGATAAGAAAAATCGACTTCAAATAAAATAATTCTTGCAAAAAAAAACAGACTTCAAAACAGATTTCATCTGTCTGCCTATAATAGCTCAAGTGTATGGCCACATAAATTAGGTTGCAGCAACTATTGGGACACACTTATAACTCCAAACTTTACACTTTTTCAACTGTTCAATAGTTTGGCAATAAACATCAAATTACAGCAACTATAGAGGCACCCTTTAATTTCCAAATTCGCATTATATACTTCCTGTTGAAGTAGATTTAGCAATCAGGTTCTGTGTAAATTTCAGCCGTCTGTCTGTAACGGTTCAACAGTTTTCCCATATACATCAGATTATATCAACTATTTATTTTATAATATAATATTTTTATACTTATTATTATACCAAAAAAAGTAGTGGACATTCTGTCTAACATTAAGGTATATGTACACAACGGTTCAAAAAATACTGCTATATAGAACAAATGACATTAGTTTTGGGCACATTCTTTTCTTTCTAAATTCAAATTATACGCTTCTTGTTATAGCGGATTTAGCAAAACATGTCCCTTGTAAATGTCAGCTGTCTGTCTATAATGGTTCAAAAGTCCGGCCACATACACCATATTATATCAAAAATTGGGACACCCGTTTATTTCCAAATCCAAATTTTATACTTGTTGATATAGAGGAGTTATTGATACAGGTTCTTTGTAAATTTCAATCGTCTGTCTACAACTATTGGTGCACCCTTTAATTTATAGTATTAAATATTAGCAATACAGATCCCTTTTAAGTTTTACCGTTCTGTCTATAACGGTTCAAAAGTTTGGTCACACAATTGAAATTACATCAACTGCTGAAACACCCTTTAACTTCTAAATCCATATTTTATACTTGTTGTTATAGCGGACTTGGCAATACTGGTTCGTTGTAATTTTCAAGCATCAGTCTACAACTGTTCAAAAGTATGGCCATATGCATCAAATTTTATGAACTATTGGCACATCCCTTAATTTAAAATTTGTAATATTAATACTTGTTACTATAGCGAACATAGTAATCGACATTCTGTCCAATTTGGAAGCGTTTGTCTATAACGGTTCAAAAGATAGGCTCATATAAGTAAATCTTCATCTATTGTGAGACACCCTTTAATTTCTAAATTAAAATTATAAACCCGTTGCTATGGCGGATTTAGCAATACAGGTCCCTTTTAAGTTTCAGCGTTGTGTCTATAACGGTTCAAAAGTTTGGTCACATACACAAAATTACATTGACTATTGGAACACCCTTTAACTTCTAAATCCATATTTTATACTTGTTGTTATAGCGGACTTAGCAATACTGGTTCGTTGTAATTTTCAAGCGTCTGTCTACAACTGTTCAAAAGTATGGCCATATACATCAAATTTAATGAACTATTGGCACACCCTTTAATTTAAAAATTGTAATATTAATACTTGTTACTATAACGGCCATAGCAATCGACATTGTGTTTGCAAGCGTTTGTCTAAAAGGGATCAAAAGATAGGTTATAAGTAAATTTGCATCAATTATGAGGGCACCCGTTAATTTTTAGATTTATTTTTGCATAATTTTTTGTTTTTGGGAGCCATAGTAATACGCAGGCATTTCAAAATTTTTAGGATCGCTCCTTACAGTTTATAATACCCGTAAAAAATATGTATGTTGTATGGGACCACCCTTTAGTTTTTAAGATTATGAAATGTTTTTAAAACGGGACCAATAAAAACTTTCAAAATCGGATCATGATGGCCATATACATCAAATTTAATGAACTATTGGCGCACCCTTTAATTTATAATTTGTAATATTAATACTTGTTACTATAACGGCTATAGCAATCGACATTCTGTCCAATTTGCAAGCGTTTGTCTATAACGGTTCAAAATATAGGCCCATATAAGTAAATTTACATCAATTATGGGGCACCCTTTAATTTGTAAAATTAAAACTTGTTAACGGCCATAGTAATCGCCATTCTGTCCAATTTGCAAGCGTTTGTCTATAACGGTTCAAAAGATAGGCCCATATAAGTAAATTTACATCAATTATGGGGCACCCTTTAATTTTTAGATTTATTTTTATTTAATTTTTTGTTTTTGAGACCCATAGTAATACGCAGTCATTTTAAATTTTACAGAATCGCCCTTTACAGTTCATAATACACGTAAAAAACATGTATGTCGTATGGGGACACCCTTTAATTTTTAAGATTATGAACTGTTTTTAAAACGGGACCACTCTGTAAGCATAATCTATCATATTACCAAAAATTTTCTAAATCGGATCAGAAATGACTGAGTTTTGGAGGAACAAATATGAAAAAAAGCAACATTCAGCCGAATTGTATAACCTCCTTCTTTTTTTGAAGTCGGTTAAAAAGAACCTGTTTAGTCGCAAACCCTACCCTGTCGTTTTTGTTACGTGGCAGAAAGGCAGAATGCGTTATAAACACTCTTTTGCCCTTTTTTGCTTCTGTGTAAATAAAAGGAGAGAAACAGAGAACAAAACTAAAAAAGGGCAAAAGGATGCGCGGTTGAATTTAGTCAGTTGCGTTGTGGTTCTAAGAGTGTGAAGTCGAAATAAGAATTATAAAAATCTTAATGTTTAACAAAGTTTTGTGACAAAATAATTTAAAAACAAGGAAAAAACTAAGTTTTGTAAAATAAAAAAAGAATAACTCGTGATTAAAACTAAAAGACAAAAAAACCCTTTAAAATATGTAAAAAAAACCAAATGGTAAAGATTAAAAACAATCCAATACTTTGTTGTAAATCTTACGTTGGAGAGCTGTGTTTTTTTTAAATCAAACTTTAAAGTTTTTATATATAAAAAAAATTTGCGTTTAAGTATACATTAACTGGCCAAAAAAGTTATGAATACATAACAATAAAATATATAACAAAACATATAAAAAAAATTTTGAGTTTAACTTTAAAAAGAACAAGAAAAAAGCCTGCTTTTCTCATTAAACAGAGCTAGAGTGTCCAAGCAAAAAAGACGGTGTTAAAACTAATTTGATAGAGTGCGGAGAAGTCACTTCAGGAGCCCGGAATCACCTTGGTCACCTCCCGTAGAAGCCACCAATCAACGCCATCGTTGCTGATAAAAAACGGGTAAGTCCTAAGTATTTTTCCCCACAACTCTGTGGGACGACCCCACCCACATCGAAGTGAATGAATCCCCCTATAACCCCCACAGGACCTATTATAAGACTTTTAAAAACATAAGCGTGTTCTATAAGATCCTCGCACTATTTCACACACTTATAGGGGTTTAATCCCTCTGTAAAAATAATATTGTCAAAAAAGTCAAGCTTTTTCTATTACGAAATGTCATGCAAGTTGCAACTGCATGGCAGGGCATACGAATGATATACTTATTAAGGGCCATGACAGAGAAAAATTGCACATATTTCCAAACAGTCATCTCAATAAACAATTTTATCTAAACTTTGGAAAACTAAAATAAACCTTCCATCCGACAAAAAAAAAACAAACTTGCAGCTGACCTACCGTTTACTTTTCTTCATTGTTAAGAGAATGAGCAAAGAGCGTTCGCAACTATTGTATGTATTTTCATGTGCATCTTTACTTTATTTAAATCTCTAAATTTCGTGAAATTTATTGTTTTCTATAAATCGTTAAGCGTTAAAAATTGGGTGTAATTTTAAGAAATTGAAATATATCAAATGTAAAAAATATTATAGGTTATGGCTAATATGCAAACTGTGTATTATTTAAAAATCAGAAAATATTACGAAAACACTATGTACATGACCAACTAACAAGCCATTTTATTTATATTCAAACACACTTTTAAACTTTCGTCTGTAAAATATTAACACGCATGAAAACATATTCATTATCGTTTATTGCTTTAAATAATATTTATTTAAATGATATATGTGTACATGTACGTGATACTAATCAGTGTTGCCGTTTGGTTACATTTTTAATTTTCTTTTTTACTTTTAAAGACTCCGCGTAACATGTATAATTTTGTCTATTTGACAAAATTTGATACAGACAAGAAATAAAGTGATATTACTAAAAATTATTTGAGTTATTAATTGAGGTAAGAACCTCTGTTTGACAGTTGTTTTTCTTAATATATCAATTCGATTTTAGACACAAAGATAACACACTTGCAAACGCTATAAAAATCCCATATAAAATTAATTCAAAATATGTAAGCGAAAAAAACGTTGCTAAAGTTGTACTCCGTTTAATTAGTGGGAAATCTCTAAATGTTAGCAACTTTAGTTATTCGTCTTTAAAAATTTTACAACTTTCTAGTGGTAATATACTTATACCTCGATTTAGAAAAAAGTTGTCTTTTAATTTCCTTGCCGGATTGTATTATGAAGAAATTTGCAATAATTTTATATCGACTTAAAGCAATTAAGACTCAAATTTGTCTTTAATATATTGTTGTTATTAAAATTAATACTTTAGTAAATTCTATCAAAGTTCAATCTTTCAAAGAAAAATTTTAAACGGATTTAGTTAAAAAATCCTACTTTAACCAATTTTATTGGTATGATATTTGCATATCATTTGGAACCAATCTAGTTTAGTCAAGCAACTCCAGGTAAAATAGAGATAGATATATAGAGAGATAGAATTAAAAAATTAGAAAAAATAGCAAGTGAAAACATTCGCCCTCGCCCATATTTTCCGAGTTATGAGCCTCTGAATTTTTCATAGAAAAGTACGATTGTGCACCATATTTATTAAGATGTCAATATGGGTATCATTTAAAAGCTTTTGAAGAGGTCTTTTACAGAATACTAACATTTAAAAATAACGCTTAACCCATTAAGAGCCCATAACATTTTTATGTAAAACTTAATATAGTACTTAATATTTTTCGTGTTTTTTAATTTTCTGTCACCCCAACATGTGGTTCTTGTTTTTTTAAATGCGGCATAGCCGAATATAGCACTCTTACTTGTTTCCATGTATTTCTACAGTACTTTGGACTTTGTCATCGGTGCATCCAAAAATCTGATGTGTGCTATAAAGCCTGGCTTAAGCATTATAAATGTATAACTGGTTAATTGTATGTTCTCTTGCCACGATAAATTGTTTTTGATCGAGAAAAACAGATGTTACACATATAGATACGCAAAAAACTTGTGATTATTTATAGGGGTTAACATTATGCTGTAAATTTTAAGGATTAATAAAATTCTATTAGTCTAATTGAACAACCTTGTGAACTTTTTTTTAACTTTCCTTCTTTTTTCTAATGTTCGTATAAATGCATCAATCACTGCCACTGATTTTCATTTTTACTTCAATTGCAATTCCAATTACATTATCAAATTCGCTTATATCTGTTCAATATTTCTATATTCGTCGTTTTGAATTGTTTTATGTTTTTAACACACTAGATAAGATTTGTTGATTTAGTTCGCATTTATTTATTAAACTAGTTCGCAATGAGCCGTGTACAAAATAAGTATAAAAAATAGCAGAGTTTTATTTTATTACATGCAGACATAAATTACTTTTGAATGTCATAGATTTATAAGCAAATAGGCGCTTACACTGTGGAATTTTAATTTTTATTTAATATTGTCGTTTTACTTTTTTATACATATTTAAAAGAAACACGTAGTAGAAAAAGAACTATTTTAAACAGCCATTAATCTTTGTCCAACAAGCATCATACAAATGACTAGTGACAAACGATTCTCAAATGCATAAAAGGTACATGTTCAAATAAATAGCCAGCCATTATTGTAGAATGGACAAATTTATTTAATTCTTGTGTTCTCTAGTACGTGTAATGTAAGTATGGACACAGCCAGAGTGAAATAGAAAACATGATAAATACTTTTGTATTTACCTCCTTGTGTACTTGTATATAGTTGTCTTATGTGCATTAATGTTTAAATAACAAACGACAAAATACCACCTGCGCCTAGTTTTATTTTCATGAAGTTTCTTCTACTTTTGAATTAAAACTAGTTTTTTACGACGAGTGGGTCTTTGCTTTATTTAGAAGATGTTCTAAACTCTACTGAACATCTTTCAGAAATAAAAGTTTGCCTGAAATAAAAGATGATTTTTCGTTGATTTATTTTAATTAAAAATAAAATTTAATTCACAAAACCGGTTTACGTTTAATTTGCATATCCTAACGAGAAATATGTTTCCAATCTTATTACTTTTATGCATATTATTAAAATTACTATTTTATTGCAAAAGCACACAACTGAAGTTTTTCTTATATTAGTACAGTCAAGCACGCTTATAACGAACCCGAGGGGAACGGATTTGGCATTCGTCATAAATGTTTACACATATAAAAAAACTCTCATCTTTATTCGGTTTCAATAATTGCGAGTTGTGAATAATTAATTTAGAAATTATTTAATTAAATAACTAAACTTTCCTCAGGTAATAAGAATTTTTTAATGGGTTATACAAATTATGATGATATGAAATGAAATTTTTATTTGACAACACTTTCGTTTAGATTAAAATTAAATAAATATATGTGCACCGCGACGGGAGTTAAAATAACGTTAGACTGTACCAGCGGACGATAAAATCAGAAAATTCTTATATGCAAATAAAATATATTATTGGTAATTAGTGAAGTTAATAAAACCGTGGCTTTAAATCCAAATTAAAGTTCAATATTGATTAAGATCCAATGGGTATTAATTCGTGACAATTCAAGTGTAATATTGAGTATTTAACTATTGAAAACCAATTTCATGAATTTATTTAAAAATCTTAACAGCTAACAATTAAATTTTACTTAAGTTCAAAATGAAAAACTTAAATTTCATATATTTTTTTCAAAGTGTTTCTTTTACTTTTCTACTTTACAAACTTTATTCTTGCTAAAACAATTAAATAAATAAATGACACATTGACGAAGGACATCATAAGCGACGACACGCTTTTAATGTTTTATCCCTTTTGTTCACGTTAACAAAAAACGTAATAAACACAGAGATAAAATAAACTACATTTGACAGCACACTAATTTAGTGTGAAAAGTGTAACATTGTTGATAGAATAGAACAAACAAAACTTTGAGGAAATAAAGGTAAAACCAAATAGACTAACAGACTCTCTCTTATGCAGTCTTTCTTTTGCACGATTTATTTTTATTTTCCATGGTACATGGATGTTTATCATTAATTCTTATTATGACGACGATGCTGAGGAAGATATGTGATGTCTAATGTAATTATTTAAAAGATATTTCTTACTTATGTGGATTTAGATTTACAAAAGTTTTAATAGTATATTAATCTTCCGCTTGCTCGAATTATGCATTTTATTTCCATCATGCCTACAATTGTACATAACCAACAAGTAAAATGAGGTGCCGCAACGGAGCCGATTTTACTCTCATTTTTTATTATTTCTTTAAAAAATTTTTTACAATGTAGATAAGCATTAACTTAAAAATCTTTAAAATATCTGCTACTTTTAAATGACTTTTCACGTTTTCTTTTTCTCCTTTTTTTCTTGGCATTCACAAAAAATATTAACACATGAGATTTTTTTTATAAAAGAACGAAAAACTGCGGCAACTTGTTGAAAGAGAACAAATTGAAAATTTTGATCTTGAGAGAAAACTCAATTAAAATAGATCTAAATTCGTGCAGATTCGTTAAGCATTTTATATTGCCAATACTTCATATAAAAAACAATCGCATCCGCAACCGTGAGTTTGTATTTCTACTCTAAATTTGTATTTGATTTTGACCATTTCATTATAAATAGCAATATGGACTTCATGCGAAAAAGAACTTTTTTATTGCTGGAAATCGTTCTTTAGGGCTTCAGCATCAAGTTTTGTTTTATGACTTTTTTAAATTTTTATGTTGTTGAAAAATTAAAAAATTTTGACCTTTAAATTTGTAGAATTCGACCAAATAATGTTTTGCAAATTTGTCCAAATCCTTTGGCGGGTATTTTTCCTGAACATATATAGTATTTGCAAATACTGGGTGTTTTGATATATCCATATATATGGATTATACTCCATCTAGCGGCAATAATTTTTTGCTAACTGACTTACAATTTAAAAGGTAATTTGAATACCTTTTTATTAAATAAATTTTTAAAAAACAGTTGAAAAATAACCGAATGAAAAAGAGAAGAGAAATAGATTCAAATTTATATTAAAATATGTAGGTAACTTAAATTCGTCATTAAAATTTTCTACGTATTTACATTTTAAGTTTTGCGAATAATATTTCAGTTTTTTTCAATAGAAATAACAAAATCTTTATTAAGTATACTTTAAAAAAACATAAGAATGTGAATTCATTTTTTTCTTTAGGTTGTTGTTTGCCAACTTTTTCAGCTTGATATTTATAATTAAAACCTCTCAAAATGTTTATATATAATTATAAAAGAAAATAACAAATTAATATCGCTGCACTTATGCAATAATTAACTATTAGCTATTAAACTTTATGGAAAAAGTACACTAAAAAGTAATAAGAGAGTAAATACAGTAAATCACCAAAAGAAATTCTTAACAAAAATATTGGTAAAAAAAACAATAAAAAACAATAACATTACAAAAAAAATTTTTGCAGACTATTTACACTGAAATAATTTGACGAAGACGAGGTACAAAAACAAGGACAACTTGATATTGAAAGTCAAGTAAACGACTGCTAACCTTTTCTTTTTGTAATTTTAATTTTAATTTTTTTCCCAATTAGGATTTGAACTGTGGATATTATAAATGAATTAGAATTAACTTTTTTCAGCATAGGTTCCTTTTTAGTTTAACTTCTAAAAGTTTTTTAGAAAGAAACATTTTTTACAATTGCATTCGTACGTTTTCAAAAAAAAACAAGAAAAATTAGACAATAGCAGAATGAAATGCTGATGAAGGAAGTAGCGTTAGAACATTGGTCACCCCGAAGTATCATTTTCTTGTGAACAAATTCGATATGGGGATATGACTACTGGGCTGCATGTTACATTACGAAGGATATAGATTTTTAAGCTAGCACCAGCCAATTGAAGCCAGTATTTCTAATATGATTTGTGTGTATTGGAAATTGCAATGTTGTGCCGGTAGTCCCAGTAAATTTGCTTACCAAATCACACAGGATATATTTTTAGAACCATTCTTTTGAGCAACTCTAGAAACTTTTTATCTTACCAAACTTATAAGATTAAGGCGCTTCGAAGAATATGATATGATATAAGTTACCGATATGAAGATACGCTTGTGACGACCTAACGATTTTTAGAAGTTAAAGATAGACTTTGGTGTGAACAACCAGTGAAGACGAACAGAAGATTTAGTTTGATATGAAATTATTTAGCCTAAAATTGGATTACATCAAAAAGCTTAAATTTATAAATGCTTTAAAAGAAAAATGCGACAGTACAAACGCAATTATTTTTTTATGCAAATCAAGAAAAAATCTATCTTGTTGGAGTTAAACATTTTCTTTTTGTTGAGAGTTAATTAACCGATAACCGATCCTTGGAACAAAAATGTTCCATACGATTTTTGTTTTTTTCTTTGTTATTTTGCCAATGAAGCTCTTTTATCAATATTCAACGACTTTGTCACTGCATGATGTATAATTGGGTTTTTGCATTATTTAGACAAATTTTTTGTAAAGTTTTGTTGTAATTTAAAAACTTCATAATTCGATCCTATGGTACAAAAATATTCCATACGAAATCACATATAACACGTTTGGTCTCTGTGACAGAGACCTTGGCGTTGTAATACCGTTAAATTGGTATTTACTCTATTTATATTTTAATAACCTCAGCGCGAATTCGTAACAGGTGACTACGCTAGCAGTCGCAAAGTTCTGTGGATTGTGTGTTCGCTAAGTAATAAAGTAGTTTTGGATTTTATTGTATTTCATTCAAAAATCAACAATAATTAGTACAGTACCTAGATATTTGACTGCTGAAGAAAACGAAAGTATACTAAAGGCAAGTGATAATAAGGAATTATCAGGCAGCGATTTCGAACCGGATGAAAGTATAGAGTCTTTAATTCAAAGTGAGACTGAAAGTGAGTGTATTCCAAATGAAGAAACTGAGGACGCACTCTACGTTTCCAAAGACGATACTGTTTGGAGTTCGACTCCTTTCTTGAGCGGTCGTTTTCGGGCACCCAATGTGATTGAAATGCATCTCGGTAAGAATAAAAGAAATTTAGTTTCTCATGTTTTTATGAAGTTGTCGTCAACATTTTCGTTTTGATGACGTAATTAGTCGTCGCCAATGATGACTAATATGCACCGATAAGAGACCTATGGGAACGTTTGGCAGAACTTCTTCCAATGTACCACAATGGACACACTTGTGTCACAGTGGAAGACGTAAGTTTCGGTACTGTAGACCTCCTAAGCCCGAAAAATATGGCATCAAATTTTAGCTTATTGTCTAAGCTGAAACATGCTATGTATTGCGAATTCAGCCGTATTTGGAAAAAGAAGTAAATGGAATCCCAGAAGAAAATCAAGGAGAACGAGTGGTTTTCGACTTGACAAAAGGGCTAAAAGGCCATAATGTCACAATGGACAAAATAATTTCTCAGATTCTGGGGCAAAAGCTTTTGGAAAGAATTGTAACAATGGTAGGAACTTTACGCAAAAATAAGCAAAGTATTCCGCCAAAGCTACAACTATGTAAAAATCTACCTCTCTACCACATTCACACTTGTGCCTTACAAAAAATATATATACTGTTGTAATGAGTACTACGAGTATGCATAACAAACCTGTTATCGGTACTGTTAAAAAAAGTTTACCGGATATGATTTCGTATTACAATTCTACAAAAGTTAGAGTAGTCACGTTTGTTGTTACAGCTGCAAGCGTAAAACGAATCGATGGCCAATGCCAGTTTTTCAATCATAATAGATATTTCTGCAGTGAATACTTAAATATTCAATGACGTATGTCCAGATAGGCAGACTAAGCAAAAGCACCTCAAACGCAAAAGTTTATGGCATGAGCAAGGTATTACATTAGCCGATGCTTATATGAACAAGCGAACCCATGTACCGAGAAATACTTTCTCATTATCGCTTCTGCAATCAATTATAAGAAATAATGAAGATATAGTTGCTGATGAGATTCCTGAGCCATCGAGGCCGCTGTTACGACTGCTATCATTCTAGTCTAAATAATGATAAATATAATAAATAATAAATAAATAAATAAATAAATGAATAAATAAATAAATAACAAATAATAATAAAATAAATTCTCTTGAACAAAATTATACACTTTGTGTTGAAATTTGCATTTGGGACAAAAGTGTTCCAAAGGTTAGAATTCCTAAAATTAACAAAAAAGCATGCTATAAACAATTACTACGTTTGACGTAATATTCAAATACGCAATCAAAGCACTAGAGTGAAAAATTTTTTTTGATGTGTAAATAATTCTTCAGTTATGTAATCCTGCTAAGATTAACGAGACCTTGCAGTTGTTCATTATACATACATTATCGAAGTGTTCATTTGGATATTTTTCAATCGCCCTATTCACAAGCCCCCTGGTACGTGCTAAGTGCTAACAAAATACAACGGTCCTAGCTGTGTTGTTGGTAATTTTCATGCAAACATGCGATACAACACTTAGTACTTTTTTTCATATGTTTTTCAAACGTTGTATTTGTTTAATTATTATTTTTGTGTTCATGTGTGAATTATATTAAATTAAATTGAATTAAAAGATATTTTTATTAGTTTTATTTATCTAATTTATTGATTTGACTGATTTATTAGAAAGTTGAAGTTGAAAGTTGCCAATATAAAAACTGTTCTTTAAGATTTAATATTGCTTTAATGACTCGATTTCTAATATTTTGTATGGTACCGCCATCACCTATACCAAAAAGAGATGCTACCTTACGAACAAAAGCACCATTTCCTGAAGATCCCAAGCAGTAAAGTACAATTTTAAGCTGCAAGTCAATGCGTAGTTGGAACCTTTTGCCAATTGTGTGAAAAACATCGTCATTTTTTATAAGGTTGAATATATAGGCAAATTCCTCTGGCCATAGTCGTATCATATGAAGAAATCTGTTTTCATCAAAATATCTTAAAACCCGATAATGCCATAATGATGATTTTGGTAGCCCTAAATATATAATTGTACTGGAGAGCAAGTACATTAGCTTCATCCTAAAAATGTCTTGAATTTCATCCTCACACAAAAAATTTATTAATTTAATTTTTTCTGTTTTCTCCTCCATTTGGCTTATAAATAACAAATGATGAATAGCACTTTTCTTCTTCTTATTTACTTTTTGACGTATGAAGTACAATGTACAATGGCACACTGATACAATGGTTGTTCACAAAGAAGTAAACAAAAGGTAGTATGCAATACTACCTACACCTTAGCAGAGCTTGTGAATACGGCAAATGTGTTTGATGTAGTTTCTTTTCTTTTTTAAATTTAATCCTTTTGGTTAGGTAGACACTTCTTAGAAATATTATTGTTCTGCTGTTACAAATTTAAATACGTTTAAGCTGCTAAGTGGCTTTTATAATCGATAAGCAGTATAATTAATTACAAGTGCAAAAGTCGATATAGGAAATAGAAATGGAACTAATAAGTTTTACACACAATTACAGAACAACAGTCATGCATGTACATGTCCTTTAATGTATATCCGAAGAGAAGTAATTCATTTTAAAATAGCAGCTACAAAACTAAAGACATTAAGTTGAACTACATCAATTTAAAATGCATTTAAGGCATTGTTTGAAACTCTTAACTCTTTATCTCTTTATAGGTCATAAGATAGAAACTAAGATATTTAAGATTTAATTAAGATTGATTTCCACACTGACACGGACGGACAGACGGACATCGCTGAATCGACTTCGCTATGCATAAGAACTCAGAATATATATACTTTATGGGGTAGGAAATGGATATTGAAAAATTACAAACGGAATGACAACCTTAGTTATAATAGTGCACTATTTATTAAGAAGAATTTTTTTGAAGAAGACAGTAGTCGACATAGTTTATTTGCATAGCTTATTATAAAAGGTGACAGAAAGAACAATTGCTGGTTTCACACTACCAAATAAGTAACAATATGTTAACAAAAATTTCCCGTGTAGAAGTAAAAATTATTTTATACATTTTTAACGCTAATAAACTTTTTGACTACTTTACTGAAGGTTTTGGCTAGCAACTATGAGCAGGGGTACCTCTAAGAATTTTCAAATATATGCACAAATGAGAATTTGTAAAAAAAGGTCGCACAAAATGTGTCGTTTTATAAAATAAAAGTAGGTAATACAAAAAGACTACTTTTTCTTTAACTTAAAATACCATTCTCTGGAATAACACTGTGAAATATTCATGTAATATTACACTAATAAGGATAAGTAATATTCCCTTAATTTTCCAACTCGGACTCAGTGGTTTTCTTTAACTGTAACAACCAATCAATGATTCAATTTTGTATTTAATCTTTAGTTTTTTTTTTTTGGTTGATGGATAGTTAAGAAAACACCGTCGATGCAAAGAAAATATATAAAGTTCCTAAAAAATACTTGTTGCAAAAAATACCGACTTCAAAACAGATTTCAGCTGTCTGCCTATAGCGGTTCAAAAGTTTGGCCACATACATCAAGTTACATCAACTATTGGGACACACTTTAATTTCCAAATCCAAACTTTATACTTTCTGTCATAGCGGATTTAACAATACATTGTTTTCTTCTTTTAATTTGCAGTGTATGTCTTAAACTGTTCAACCGTTTTGCCATATTAGTGTACATTAGTTATTGTAACACCCTTTAATCTATATTTTTTATTTTCTTTTGTGGACTTAGCTGTACAGGTTCCTTGTAAATTACTGCTATTTGTATATAAAGATTCAAACATTTGGCAACATACAACAAATTACATCAACTGTTCGAACACCCTTTAATTTCCATTTGCTTCTATAGTTGACTAAGCAATACAGGTTCCTTGTAAATTGCAACAGTCTGTTTAAATCTGTTTGTCCACATACATCAAATTACAGCAGCAATATCAAGAGCTATAATTTATAATTTTAATTATTTATACTCATTATGATAACGGTCATAATAATCGGCATTCGGACCAATATAACGGTTTAAGAGATAGGCCAATACTGGTAAATTTACGTCACCTATGGGGACACCCCTTAATTTTTAGATTTATTCTTTTATTATTTTCTGTTATTAAAAGCTATAGTGGTACACAGTTTTGTTTTTAATCTTAAAGTGGTTTGAGGTTTATAATAAACGTAAAACATATTAATATTGAGTGAGACACCGTTTTATTTTTGAAATTATCAACTGTTTTCAAAACGAAACTAATCTGCAAACATAGCCTTTCAAATAAAGAAAAAATTTAAAAAATCGGCAATGATTGAGTTCTGCGGGTACAAACATAAAAAGAGCAATACTGAGATGAATTGACAACAAATTTCTTTTTTTAAGTCGGGTTAAAAAGTCATATAATATTTACATTGCACAAATAGTTTTTCCCTTTCGTTCGAACAAATACGCAAGTTATACCTCAACACTCGTAAAGCAAATACCTTGCATTCCACTAATTATAATTTTAACCTGGAAAAGACAGATTGATGCGAAATTAGTACAAATTAAGTTGAAAGCAATGCAACCAACTAATCTTATTTGTAGAAATTCAACTCTAAACTTATATTGTAAATTTATGCTCTTTAATTCGGTTCTCAAGCCGATATGGCGCTATGTGACTAAGTAATCTGGCACAGCCTCAGTCAAAATAAAATTCTACGGACGTTTAAAAAGACCTAAGCAAAAAGACTTAAGCATATCATCAGTTAATGCAGAAATAGCGAAACGTGCATTATGATACAAAAGAAGCTTGAAACGCATCCAACTGCGCTGTCACGTAAAGTCACAAATGATCGTTGATACGTTCGACTAAGAATAAGGAATACTATTTCTTTTGTCTGAAAATCAGACAGATAAATCTTTTATAACAACCGTGTATCATACAGGTTTTTTCTAACACTGGCGGGATAACTTTTCAATTAAATTTATATATTAGTTCTAATTACCAGTTCAGTAATATTAACGACACAATCAACAAACAAAAAAAAAAAGATATATATAAATAAAAAGGACATTGTTATAATTACTTATTAAAAATTGTAATTCGTGAAAATAAATTTTTTGAATAAAAATGCGTATCGAAAGGTTACTATCACGTATGAAAAATTTGGTCACCATATTTTAATTTCTGAGAATATGAATTTGTGTTCTGAATATTTTAGAAAACTTTCGCAGGAGTTATTAATAGTTTTTTCTAGTATAGCGTACTCTCTTTCCTTGGAACTTATTTATCTCGCGGTTCCATTTACAATTGCTGGCGAAGAAAACATTGAAACCGCTATAAAAAACTGTAAAAAAATTCACCAAATAGCCAAAACTAAATTTTTTAATTTTAGATTCACATCTACATTAAATTAATTTGTTCCAATTGCTGTCTATTTGTATTTCCTTAGGTGTTTATCTTTTAAGCCTGTTTAGTTTTAAGTTATGTTGTATATCAAACAAAACTAAAATGTTTATCTACACGTCTGTTTAGTAACTAAAAATTGTTACTAATTGGTAATTATTACTGGAACATATTCACGTACCCTAAAAAAAGTTGAGAGTGAAAAAAGAGTTAGTAAAATTTTTACTATCAAGAAGTAGTCAATCAGCTGTTTTTAGTTTTATTAACAAAATAATTGCTTAAATATTAAGCTCTTTTGACTTCTAACTTTTTACACATTTAAATTTAAAAATTCGAAACAGAATAAGAACTTTAAGAAAATACTCACAGTAAAAACTACAAAATCTTTCTGCTATTTATTTTGGAGTACCCACATAAATAAATAATAAAATAAAAATAAAAACTATAAAAGTTATTCCAAATTGTTAACTTAACATACAACATTTTAAATAAAAATATATCAAATTGAAAATTATTAAATCAAACTTATTTACTTTCTCATTGCTAATTTTAACACAATATAAAATTATTAAACTAAATAATACACCACCAGAATAAACAGAAACTCTTTAAAGGCTTTTTTCTCTATTTTTTTTTTTTTTTATAACATAATGAATACACGCCAAACTTCTAAAAGAACTCCAGTTGACGTCGATTCAAATAAATTAGAACTCCTTACAGAGTTTGATGATGATCGGGTTTTGAGTTTGTGGCGACTTTTGGATAAAAAAATGTCAAAACAAACGGAGTACTTAAATCAACAAATTTTAAACTTTTCTGCTCTTTTGAAAGAAGGCGAAGCTCAACTTGCAGCAGATATAAAATCTACAGTTAAGGAAGCAGAGAGTCGTCTCTTAAGCGAGATTGAAAAAAGATTTTTTGAAATAAGAGTGGAAATAAGTCAAGTAACTGATAGAGTTGCAAAACTTGAAACAGTTACGGGCGAAATTATGGGCCTTAAAGATGAAATTAGAAAGTTACAAATTCAATCGCTAAAACATTCTAATTCAATAGTTGCATGTGATTTGCGTATAAGTAGAATTCCTTTTTGTGTTGATGAAAACTTGCCTTCTTTATTCGATACTATTTGTAGAATTATTAAAATTACCACTCCACCAGTGCAGTTTATTCATCGCTTACAAAACAAAAACAACAAAAAAAAGGAAAACTCTCCTGACGGTGTTATTATTGCTAGGCTTATGACTCCTTATGACAAAAACACTGTCTTAAAAGCAATAAATGTATTTAGAAAGGAGAATAAAAAGCTTAGATAACATCAGCTTTTTATTCTCCTTTCTTGCTGGGTTTTCAGCCTGATGAAAAAAATCAATATTTTTATGTGCATGAAAATTTAACAAATGGAAACTACAAAATTTTTAGAGAAGCAGTTGCTCTTAAGAAACAAAAAGTTCTACAATCTGCCTATTCGTTTCATGGCATCGTGTATATTAAGCGACTGAGTACGGATAAACCTTTCTGTGTAGAAAACTTAGATGCGCTAAATAGATGTTTTCGCTGCCTTAGAGATGAGTCCACCAGTTCCGATGGTATTGTCCCCGGTACTTCACAATCCAATTCCACAGCTCTACGTTAAATACTTTATTTTTATTTTTAATTATGCTTTTTATAAAATTTATAAACAGATCTATATACTCGTATTAAAATTAAATTGGTTTTTTTTCAAAAATTATTATTTTTTATTTAACTCCTAAAATATATTGCGTTTTCTTTTCTGTCCTTTCATTGGACTTATTATTTCATATAAATGTCCAACAATATTATACTAAGAGCTAATTCCAATAATGTGACGAGTAGTATGGTGAAAATTCTCGCCAAACAAAAACAAGGTTTTCAACTTTGCCACATAAATGCCCAAAGTTTAAAGCCTAAAATTGATGAATTTAGATTCATATTTGAGAGTTCGAACATGGATGCCATTTGCGTTTCTGAGACTTGGCTTAACGAATCTATACCAAATGGTCTTATATCTCTACGTGGGTATAAGGTGTTTAGATCTGATAGATTATCTAGAGGTGGTGGCGGTGTTGCAATATATGTCAAAGACAATATTACTTGTAAAGTCTGCAGTAAATCGGAACAATCCGACATTATCGAACATATATTCGTTAAAGTTTCATCCTTCGGAAGAAAGATGTTGCTAGGTTGTGTGTATAGACCTAACAACTCTATTGTGTTTTCTAATTTTATAACAAAAACTAAAACTTTAATTATGCCTTACAATGACATAATACTAGCTGGGGACTTTAATTCCAACATTCTAACGGACACATCTTTCAAAGACAGCATGGAATCGATAGGACTTACACCTACCAATACCACTATAGCAACTCATTTCACTAAAACCAATAACACACTTTTAGATCTTATTTTCGTAGGAAATACATCAAAAGTTCAGCTCTACGATCAAACTTCAGCTTCCTGTTTTTCCAAACATGATTTAATATTTGCTGCATATGATTTTGTGACAGAACAAAGGGAGCAATCCTACTCTTTTCGAGATTTCAAAAACGTGAATTACAGTCTGCTGAACGAAAACGTTTTACAAATAAATTGGAGCAATATTTATCACATGCCCTCTGTAGATGAGCAACTATCCTTTCTGGAAAGTAATATATTACAATTGTATGATGAAACAGTACCCTTGAAAACAATACATATTAAACCTAAAAATAACCCGTGGTTCAACGGTACTATTCTACATGCAATTAAACGTAGGGACTTAGCATATTCACGTTGGAAACGTTTTAAGATGGAGTTTTTAAAGTCCGAATATCGCTTCGCAAGGAGGGAAGCCAACAAACAAATAAAAATTGCAAAGTCAATGTACTATTCTCGGCAATTTGGCTCTGCCCTTGAATCTAAGCAGACTTGGAAAACTATTAGGGACATTGGAATTGGTGTGTCTGTATCTAGGACGGATCCGTCTATTGATGCTGACAGTCTTAATAATATGTTTGCTTGTACTTCAACGGTAACTTTAACAGATTCAACAGTTGTTGTTAAAAACCCCTCTTACCCCGATGACATCAATGCATTTAATCAAGGTTTTTTCAATTTTTTACGCGTCAGCCAGGTTGACGTTTTTAATAGTTTCAATCAAACAAAATCCAATGCTGTAGGATATGATAACCTTCATCCCAAATTTATCAGAGCTATTTTACCAGTTCTTTTACCATATATTACCCATCTCTTCAACACCATAATTACTACAAGTTATTTTCCAGAGAAGTGGAAGTATGCTAAAATAATTCCAATTCCAAAATCAGACGGCGGGTATCGTCCAATTGCTATTCTGGGCTTTTTGTCCAAAGTCTTTGAAAGGTTATTGCACCACCAAATAAGCTCATATATTTATAGTAATCATTTGCTCTCTGATAGACAATCAGGATTTCGCCTTAAACACAGTTGCATAACCATTCTAATTGATGTTGCGGAGAACATACGGCGAGAACTTGATGATGGTAAAATAAACTTTTTGGTTCTACTTGATCACTCCGAGGCTTTTGATACAGTTAACCACCAAATACTGTTGTCTAAGCTTAGGACTCTGTTCAAATTCTCCTTTACATCTATTAAACTCATATCATCATATCTCACTGATAGAATTCAGTCAGTATTTGTAAATAACAAGGCATCTAGTCCCTTGTTACTATCTAAAGGTGTTCCCCAAGGTTCAATTTTGGGACCAATATTATTTTCTTTATACGCTAATGATTTGCCGCAGCATTTATCGTACTGTAATGTCCACATGTACGCAGATGATGTTCAGTTACACTTAAGTAGTCCAGTATCCTCAATTAAGGAGAATATTGAAAAACTCAATTCTGACCTCAACAGTATACATCGATGGGCATCTCAAAATGGACTATGCTTAAATCCACAGAAATCTAAATGCCTTCTGATTCACAGGAAAACAATCAATCCCCTAATAGAAGATGACATCATAATAGACAACAACAAAATTGATATTGTCCATACAGCAAAAAACCTAGGGTTAGTGTTCAATAGCAACTTAACTTGGGCAAACCATATTAACAAACTGGTTGGACAAATTTACGTCAAACTAAGGTCCTTATGGTCCGTGCAATACTTTACACCATTAAATGTAAGAATTCTTCTTGCAAAAGCTTATTTAATACCAAGCCTTACATACGGATGTGAATTGTTTTCTAATTGTGACTGCATAAATGGGATGAAACTTGATGTCTTATTTAACAACATCATAAGATATATTCATGGACTAAAAAAACGTGACCAGATTTCTGCTTACTCAAAGACCCTCTTTGGAGTTACTTTTAGAAATTTTCTTAAGATCAGAGTCCTCTTGTTCTTCCACAGATTGATTTATACTGGAGAACCGATTTATCTATTTGAAAAAATAAGATTTGCTAGGTCAGCAAGGGGGAAAAGAATTATTCTTCCAAAATTTCGAAGCCTTGTTTCCGAATGGAAATTTTTCATTACTGCTATTCGTCTTTGGAATGCTCTTCCACATAAACAACAAATAAACAAAAACGCAATATCTTTTAGGAATTTTCTTTTTAAGTTTTATATTAACTAACTAATTTTAAAAATATTCTAATGTCTCTATTTTCGTTATTAATTTTATAATTTTGATGTAATTTTAATTTTGTTATGATGATTATAGTTGGCCAATAATTTTATTAGTAGTTATAGATTCTATTCTTGAGCTATTTAGGCCTATTCTTGGAAAGTAATTAAAAACTCAATTTAATTACTGTTTTTCCCGACGTTTCGTCGATTATTTGTCGACTTTATCAAGGGCGTCTATTTTTTATTTAAATAAATCATAAAATAAAAATACAATTACATTATAATTGAAAACAAAAAATTTTTCAGAAATATATACTTACAAAATAAAACGTTAATACATTAATTCAAATTAAAATAAACATGTCAAACATAAACACAAAACATCTGAACGATTTAGACAGGTTTAAACAAAAACATATCTTAGCTTAAATACAGATTAGCTGATAGCGATTCTATAGCTGCCATTAATGTTGTCAGTATCCTCTTTCAAGTTCATTGTGATCCCTATTTTCTTTTGTATGTGTAGACTTTCTTTGGTGTATCTCTTTTTGATAATTTTTTCTTTGTCCAATATTTTGATGTTATTAAAGTCAGCTGTGTGACCTGTTTTTATTATGTGTAGTGCCAATGCAGTTGTCTCCTTTCTTTTGCTTATGTCCATTTTATGCTCAGCTATTCTTGTCGATAAGCTTCTCTTTGTTGTTCCTATGTATATTTGATTACACTTTGCTACTTCATTCCCCATGCATGGTATTTCGTAAACAACATTGTTTTGTTGTTGCTTTTGAATAGGCGCCTTAATTTTTGTAAATATTGTGTTTAATGTATTCGTTGGTTTGTATGCAAAGCCTATCTTGTTGTTGTTTTTTATAATTTTTTGTATATTGATGTTGTCTGTTAGGCCAGGAATGTATTGTACACTGTGAAAATTACGGTTTACTTTTTCGTTTACATTGTCATTAGGTTTGTTTGTTTTTAAACGGTGTTTCACTGTTTCTATTAAGGTTTTAATAACATTTTTTGGAAAACTATTGTTGCTAAGTGTGTTGTATATTTTATGTATATTAATGTTGTGAAAACGTTCATCGCTGATATTTAGGACTCTCTCTATAAAGTTCTTTGCTGTATTTAAAATCTGACTTCTAGGTTGTGTTGCGTTGTAATTCATTAATCTTCCGGATGCAGATTCTTTAGAATACCAGTCAAAAATAATTTTTTCTGAAGATCGAATTAGCTTTGTATCCAAGTATGTAATTGTATTGTCCTTTTCAATTTCCATTGTGAATTTTAACTTTGGGTGGTGGGCGTTGAGTGTTTTCAAGATTTCATCTTTATCGTCGGATTTTATAATAGCAAAAATGTCATCTACATATTTAGCTATGTATTTAATTTTTATGTCCTTATTTTTTAATTCTATTGTAGCATCGTCAAGTAAACTGTCAAGAACTATATCAGCTATGGTTGGAGAAAGAGGATTTCCCATTGGCATGCCGTAAATTTGATTATATACTTTATCCTTATAAATGAAGTAATTATTGTCATTTAGACAAAAACGGAGAATTTCTACAAATTTTGGTTTAGTAATTGCTGTCAACGTTTTTATTATGTTCCATTTACTCATGATTCTTTTAATGGCGTTGTGAACTGGAATATTAGTAAAAAGGGATATAACGTCAAACGATACTAATATGTCATTTTCTTCAATCCTTATATCACGAGTTTTTGTTTTTAATTCAATAGAATTTTTTATGTTATAGTCCTTAGAGATTAAATGCTTTAGAATTTGACCCACATATTTTGATAAGTTATAACATGGTACTTGGGTTGAAGATATAATAGGCCTAAGTGGAATCCCTACTTTGTGGATTTTCGGTAAACCATATATCCTAGGTGCAATGGCTGAAGAGCATACCAGCTTGTGTTTTTGCCAGTTGTCAATAATACCATTTTTTAAGAGGTCAGAGACTATATTATTGTTCATTCTCTGTAGTTTTTCAGTTGGGTCAGCTCTAATAACTCTATAAGTTACTTTGTCCTCTAGAATTGTTTCCATTTTTTGTTCATATTCACTTTTAAGTATCGCCACAGTTTTGTTACCTTTATCCGCTTGTACAATTACAATGTCATTATGTCTTTTGAGAAATTCCCTTGTTACCTTAAAGATCTTTAATATTAGTTTTTCTTTAATAGTTATGTTGTTTTTCCTTTTGTACGATATTATGTTGTTTGCTAATTTAGTTCTTGCGATGTGCTTTTCTTTGTTGTCATTTTCATCAATTGCTTGTATGCATTGTTCAACGTCAGCTATAACATCTATAGGGGAAAACCTACGTTTATCTACCGGTAGTGCAAATTTTTTACCCAGAGTCAGCAACCATTTACACTCCATAGGTATTTCATATGTGGTTTTATTTTCAAACCAACTGTCATTGTAAACAAATCCGAACTGTTTGAACATCTTTTCTTTCAGTGTGTTTAGTTTTCTTAAGTGTGTTTCGTTTACTTTATTTCTTATTTGCTTGCATCTAGTCATCTGTTTATTTACAAAAGAATTATAGTCAGTCATCATCAAACTGTCCCTGATTGCATTAGCCAATTGGAAAATTTTTTGTTTAGTCAACTTAATATTTGTATTAGTCTGTGCAATTTCCAAATTAAGAAGTTTTTTGTGAAAATTTTGTTCTATTGTTCTCAATTGTTCCTGAATATTTCGGCATTTAAAGAATTGTTTTACCTGTTTTGTGGAATTTGTCGTGTGATTTGGAATTAAGCCATAACTTCTGCAAGATAACAAGAATACCAGCCTCTCTTTTTGGTGTGCTAGTCTCTTCAATTCATTGCAGTATTCCTTCATTGTTTTGCACGTCTCACTATTGTATTTAAGTTCGATATGTTTAAAAAATCCCTTCATGTTTTTGTTGGTGTTGGTAGATGAATATAATGTAATTATATTTTTGTTTACAATTTACAATAGATATGATTTCGGCAAGCTCTCCGATACTGATGTTTATGATGATTATAGTTGGCCAATAATTTTATTAGTAGTTATAGATTCTATTCTTGAGCTATTTAGGCCTATTCTTGGAAAGTAATTAAAAACTCAATTTAATTACTGTTTTTCCCGACGTTTCGTCGATTATTTGTCGACTTTATCAAGGGCGTCTATTTTTTATTTAAATAAATCATAAAATAAAAATACAATTACATTATAATTGAAAACAAAAAATTTTTCAGAAATATATACTTACAAAATAAAACGTTAATACATTAATTCAAATTAAAATAAACATGTCAAACATAAACACAAAACATCTGAACGATTTAGACAGGTTCAAACAAAAACATATCTTAGCTTAAATACAGATTAGCTGATAGCGATTCTATAGCTGCCATTAATGTTGTCAGTGTCCTCTTTCAAGTTCATTGTGATCCCTATTTTCTTTTGTATGTGTAGACTTTCTTTGGTGTATCTCTTTTTGATAATTTTTTCTTTGTCCAATATTTTGATGTTATTAAAGTCAGCTGTGTGACCTGTTTTTATTATGTGTTGTGCCAATGCAGTTGTCTCCTTTCTTTTGCTTATGTCCATTTTATGCTCAGCTATTCTTGTCGATAAGCTTCTCTTTGTTGTTCCTATGTATATTTGATTACACTTTGCTACTTTTTGTTAATTTTACTATATTAATTGTAATTGATGTAATTTTAATTTTGTTAAATTTATTATATTAGGATCCCACCTGCACACATACAAAATCCTGTACTGTAATTATAAGACTTAGTCTTGTTGTATAGGAAATGAACTATAAATAAATAAATAAAATAACATAAATGTGTACTTTGTCCATTAAAATTTGAAAGCACTCGAAACTTAAAAAAAGAAGGAAAAAATAAAAAGTTGATAAAATTAAAAGAATATAAAAAATTGTTGCTGAACCTTGTACAAAATGAAACGAAATAATCGTCTAAATAAATCTTGTTTATAAAATGTTTTAACAAAAACAAAGTTACAACAGAAAAATTGGAAATAAGTTTCTGTTAACTGAGATAAAATTATACTCGTATATGATCAATTACCTTAACTCCTAAATTTCTTCAAAACAAATAAATACCTATGTATAAAACTAATTGGAAAGATTTTTAATGCTAAAATAGGCACTTGAAAACTATTAAATTTTGAAGTAAATAAAAAGTATTTTCTTTTTGCAGCTTTAAATCAAACTCTTTTTATCATATAAATTGTTTTTTTACCCTTTGTAACGACACGTTTTCGCTCTAGCCGAGGTAGGTCAGCGGATGTCCAGTGTCTTACATAAAAAAAAAATTATCACAATCACCTTTGTTTTGTTTTACGTTATAAAATTTATTTTATTATAATTTTGTTTTTTTTTTTTCTTAACTTTAACTGGTTAAATAATTTCATAAAAAAGAACTTGAAAATTAAATGCGATTACAAGGAAATATTTAGTTAGCCCAGCCACACGTGAGTCAGTTAATTTCTTGGAGAATCGGGCAGTATGAGCTAAGCAGGAAGCGATCTACCACTGCGGTGGCATACGCACGACCAACAAGGGTTGACCTATTCCACTGGGCAGCGAGAACCTTGACGGCATACGCACAATCTACGTCCAAGCTGCCCAAGTTTTAGCGATTCCTGACCGATTTGTCCACGAATTTAATTCTTATATAAAAAAAACAAGAGTCGTCAAAGCGTATACGTCGGTCTAGCTAGTAGACGGCAACACCGAACTTCAAGCCAGCCGAAGTACCCGAGTTGATTTCTGGGTTGGAAACTATAAGGAGGAATTGATCTTTTATTGGAGTGGCATACGCACAACTTCGATATTAGATCTCTTCTCCACTGATCAAGTCTTAGCATTCGATGGCATACGCCCGATCAAATGATCCGACTGTTCAGCTCTATAGCTGCCAACTGACTAAATTTTCCCTCAGTTACAACTGACTAATTTGCGTACACCCATCAAACATTCAATTACTCTGTCTCTCGTGTAGCTGAGAAAATACGAATGATAGGACATCCGATGTTCCACTCTTGAGTGTATAATGACACGAGTATAATCCACTCAAACGTGAAACAAGCGAATGCATATATAATGCTTACATATCAACAAGAACAAACAAAATAAATATTCTTTATTTAGAGTATAACGAGCAAACACAAGATGAGTACTCTGTATATTATAAAAAAATTAAGAGTAAGCTTTAGGCATTTCTCTTCGTGTGGCTAACCATCATACAAAAAAAAATATAAAAATACTTTATATAAATAATTTGACATTCTTATACAAAAAAACAACAACAAAGGCATTTATTAGTTTGTTGAGGAATGTGAAACCGTTCATTTAATTAGGTGTGCCCAAAAACAAGTAAAGCGACTTTTGGTCGTCACACTACCCCCTCCCATTTTCCCAAACTTTCCTAGTTTAGGCGGGTGGTTTTGGGGTGGAGACGGTTGGATGGTCATTCTGTAGTGATATACGGGGCGTGTAAGATTACGAACCGTAAGCGACTCTAAGGATTCTGGGTTGCTAGATCTGTGTTTATGGTTGCCTGTAGTTCTGCTGGGAGCTGATCGGAACATGACTCGGCAGATGGTCGGGGGTTAAGGGATAGTTGGTTACATACAAGTGACGAGGGTTCCTCAGGAACTCGTGTAAACATCTTTCCCGCGGGCTTCTGTTGTACAATTTTGTACCGCTGAAAGTTGCTACATTTTTGAACGTAATGTCTTATGTCTCGGAACATCCCTGGCCAGTAGTAGCAGGTTGCAATTTATTTAATGTTTTCCGAACTCCTACGTGCTGACCGGCCGCCTGACCGTGGTTTTCCTGCATTACTCGTTCTCGTAGAGGGCCAGCTACACACAATTTCCATGCTGTAGTGTCGTCGTCATTAATTCCCCGCGTAAAGTGGCGGTACAGTTGTCGGTTTTCAATTACGTAGTCTGGGAAGTTTTCAGGATTCTGCCGGACCTCCTTTATTTTGGTTTCCAACCAGGGACAGCGCAGAGGTTTCTATGTTGTTGCCAGCATGATTTCGGCGATTGGGTACCGCGAGAGCGTATCGGCGACTACATTCTGCTTCTCCTTACGATCACAGACAGAAAACCTGTATTGTTGGAGTTCACGGGCCCATCTAGCTAATATTCCGGTGGGGCTATCAATGGAGTCTAACCATTTAAGAGCCAAATGGTCGGTGATTACCCGGAACTCATATCCCTCCAGGTATACTCGCATTTTCCGGATGCCCCATAAGATGGCGAGACACTCCTTCTCCGTCGCGGAATAATTTTTCTCAGCTGCGTTCAGGTGTCTATTAGCGTAGGCGATAACCCGTTCTGCTCCCTCACTTTCCTGTGTTAACACGGCGCCAAGCCCGTAATCGCGGGCATCGGTTTGAAGAATGAATGTTTTAGAAAAGTCTGGGCACGCTAAGACAGGAGCTTCTGTGAGCTGCTCTTTTAGATGGAGGAATGCCGACTGTTGTTTCTGGCCCCATTTCCAGAGTTTGCCCTTTTTAAGTAGTTGTGTTAGGTGTTGTGAAACTTCTGCGAAATTGGGGATAAAACGCCTATTCCATGATGTTATTCCTAAGAATCGACGGATTTCTCTAACGTTGGTGGGCGTCGGTATTTGTGCGACTGAGGCGATTTTATTTGGTTCAGTCTTAATGCTGTCTCTGGTGACTACGTGGTCTAAGTATTTTGTTTCCTCGTCTATGATGTCTTGCATAGCGGGATTTCTAGAGGCGTAGCGGATTTTAAAAGGAATATGTTTTTGGGTGGAGTGCTCTTGACAATTTTGTAGGTTAAATTTTTGTTGTTTAGTCACCGGCTGGATACTGGCTCGTACTTGATTAACATTCTGGTTACCGGGGTTTGGTGGTCGAGCGACCAACCCGGCGCAAGAGATAGTAGCTCCCAGTTTGTGAAGCAGATCAATTCCTAGAATCAGTGGTTCCGTGGCTTCATCCATGATCAAAAAGTCATGAGTGGTGGTGATGTTCCCTAGCGTGATGCGGTAGCGACAGGCGGTGGTGATCTGCTTTCGTGAACCGTCAGCAAGGATCACGTCCATGGCTACTGGAACTAGGTGTGGTTTCTTTGACACTTGGTTTACAAAAACGGACGTGGCGAAACTGCATGTAGCCCCCGTGTCCACAATTGCGTTTATAGGTTTGTTCTCTACTAAAACGGTTGCTCGGAGTTTGTCATCCTCCCACACCAATTGGGTTGACTGTTTTGGGGTTTTTGGCGCACATCGGGTTTCGCGGTTCCGGTAACGGTTGTTTTTTGGTGAAGTCAGTCTCTTTATCATCCGGTGATGTTCGCCTCTACCTGGGGGGGCTGTAGGAGGGATACTCTCCATTTCGACCGCCAGCGTAATCAACTCATCGAACGTCTTAAAGTCTCTCCTACGTATGAACCATTGGTAGTCTGGAAGCGAATTTCGAAAGATCCTTTCCATCTTTTGTTCCTCACTCAGTTGAGAATGGCGCATCAGATCCTGTATAGCGAGCACATAATCGCGAAAATTTTCTCGTGGTCGTTGAACGCGACGTCGGATATCATCATCCAGTTTTTCAAAATATCTGGGTGGCAAAAAGAAAATACAAAAATCAGTTTTGAATGTGGCGCATCTCTCCCATCTGTTATTGTTGTTGCGCCACCAGATTAGCGCTTTGTCGCGAAAAAGTTCCGGCATTACCTTCAAAACGCATTTGAGGTCGAGCTCATATAGCGCCGCTATCTTCTCCACGCGTTCAAGGAATCCTAATGGGTCCTTACCACCATCAAATTTAAGGCCCCATTTACGAATTATTTCCATCGCCGCCAGAGTATCCCCTGCACTCGATGGACGTGTCGTGGGTTGCAAACCGACTGCAGTTTTCGGACTCGAAGATTCACCGGAGGTCAGCAACGTTGCGCTAGGGACGGCTAAATTCGTAACTGGTGTTACAGGGATGTTGGTCGCCTCGTGTTTGTTCTGCCATTCTTGAATGACAAGGGCTTCTCTCTCGTCATGCTCGCCCAAGACCTACTTCGTCAGCCTCTTACGCATTTCTTCGACCGTGCCATCGGTATGCAAACTGCACTGGGACAGGTATTGCCCTAATTCTTCTTTTCTTAGTGTATAGATCCAACTTGTCTTCACCATGACGTACAATGAACCAAAACACAATTCGGCTTTTATAATGGTGTGGCTCGATAGAAATATCCAAGCGTCTCTCTATTATTTCTTTCCCAGTTATTTTCTTTTTAAATTAAAATTGCTTTTTTTTTAATTAAAATGGTTTTGTTTTTTTTTTAATTAAAATTGCTTTTTCTTTTTTTTTTCTGTAGGCACTTTTTTTTAAAAAACACAAAGTGTCCGTGCTCGGGCGCCAATGTAACGACACGTTTTCGCTCTAGCCGAGGTAGGTCAGCGGGTGTCCAGTGTCTTACATAAAAAAAAAATTATCACAAACACCTTTGTTTTGTTTTACGTTATAAAATTTATTTTATTATAATTTTGTTTTTTTTTCTTAACTTTAACTGGTTAAATAATTTCATAAAATAGAACTTGAAAATTAAATGCGATTACAAGGAAATATTTAGTTAGCCCAGCCACACGTGAGTCAGTTAATTTCTTGGAGAATCGGGCAGTATGAGCTAAGCAGGAAGCGATCTACCACTGCGGTGGTATACGCACGACCAACAAGGGTTGACCTATTCCACTGGGCAGCGAGAACCTTGACGGCATACGCACAATCTACGTTCAAGCTGCCCAAGTTTTAGCGATTCCTGACCGATTTGTCCACGAATTTAATTCTTATATAAAAAAAAACAAGAGTCGTCAAAGCGTATACGTCGGTCTAGCTAGTAGACGGCAACACCGAACTTCAAGCCAGCCGAAGTACCCGAGTTGATTTCTGGGTTGGAAACTATAAGGAGGAATTGATCTTTTATTGGAGTGGCATACGCACAACTTCGATGTTAGATCTCTTCTCCACTGATCAAGTCTTAGCATTCGATGGCATACGCACGATCAAATGATCCGACTGTTCAGCTCTATAGCTGCCAACTGACTAAATTTTCCCTCAGTTACAACTGACTAATTTGCGTACACCCATCAAACATTCAATTACTCTGTCTCTCGTGTAGCTGAGAAAATACGAATGATAGGACATCCGATGTTCCACTCTTGAGTGTATAATGACACGAGTATAATCCACTCAAACGTGAAACAAGCGAATGCATATATAATGCTTACATATCAACAAGAACAAACAAAATAAATATTCTTTATTTAGAGTATAACGAGCAAACACAAGATGAGTACTCTGTATATTATAAAAAAATTAAGAGTATGCTTTAGGCATTTCTCTTCGTGTGGCTAACCATCATACAAAAAAAAAATATAAAAATACTTTATATAAATAATTTGACATTCTTATATAAAAAAACAACAACAAAGGCATTTATTAGTTTGTTGAGGAATGTGAAACCGTTCATTTAATTAGGTGTGCCCAAAAACAAGTACAGCGACTTTTGGTCGTCACACCTTCTACACAAGTGGTCTACAAATTTTCACTTGTCACTTCGACAAACCTTTTGTAATTTCTACAATATTCATTTCTTACACCATATATGTATATATGCTTTGTTGTATTAAAACCCGAACTTTTAGAAGAGAAAAAATATATATATATATAAATTACCAGGTAATCGGTATATCACTAAACCATTCAAATTTTACCAAAATATTACATTTTCACCAACATATCACTAAAAATAAAAAACTTTGTTAGAAAAATGCTTTTGCAATTGAACATTATAAATATTGTGAAAAATCGAAAATTCAACAAAAAAGGTTTAACATAAGCGTAAAGTTGGAATTTCACTAAACGATTAAAATTTTACCAAAAAATGTATTTTCACTAAAATTATACAAAACTTTTGATTTGTTCATAAAATTGTGCTTGCAGTAAAAAATATAAAATTTCATTCACCACGAAAATGGACAAAAAATAAATAAAAATTTTTATACATTAGGATTATAAATACACAATTCTTTTGATGAAGAGTATTTTATTTTAATTTTAAGTTAATTTTATTTAAACTAAACAAAATTTCCATGTTTGTTTGAAAACAATAACTATATCAAAAACTGCTTATTAACGAATGAACATATTTGTTCAAATTATCCCAGCCAGCATTTTTTATCGAAAAAGTCGCTATATCGTTACTTAATGACGTTGAAATTTGTCACAAAGAAAAGTGCATCTACAGTGATACAACTAATGGGAAACTATTCAGCATATCTAAGAAGTATTACAACCGAAATTACTACAGAAAAAAGTGTTGCATATATTTGGGGTGAATATCTTATTCTTTAAAACGACTTTTCTTTAAATAATCACCTTTATTCTCTTTGGCAACGTCAACACAAAACACATCGTTTTTCTTTGTTTGTTGTAATTCGGTATTCCCATTGTCAATATTGTCATTAATCGATGACTGTCGCCATATGTTTGGTATTTTCTAAGAACGATTGATGTTGATGTTGCCGTTTAGTTTGTCGTCGCCATTTTTGATGTTGAGTTGTGTTGTGTGCAAAGGAAATTTTTAAAAACATGATAAAGTATACAGCAATATTTAAAATAACAAAATAAGAAATATACGAAATAACAAAAAAGAAATGGAAAAAAATAAAATTACCAACTTCTGCCAATTTGAAAAATTAGTGGAAAAGATAGAAAGAATCCATCCCAATGAAAAAAGGCAGTTAGTATTTGCATTATAAAAACTTCACTTGTTATTATTTTTTTAATATTTTTTATTATTAATAATATCAATAAAAATTGGAAGTTTAATTAATACAAAGCTATTTATCAGGCAGACAAAATCCTACCTTTAACTAATGACAAGTTGCAATAATGGCCCTTAGACTATTTATTTTAATTGTAATAGTTTTGCTTATTTTATTGTTTATTATATTTTTTTACAAAATTTTAATTTTCCAAAACTCTTACTTAGCACAATAGAAAACAAATTGAATCAACCGAGTCAGATATTAGATATGTGTGTTTTATTTTTTTATATTATCGATAAACGTCAACGTCGTCATTAGTTTTTTAGGGAATACCAAATTAGTATTGATGTTGTGTTAAGTTGATGTTGTCTCAAAATTGATGACGATGTTGACAACGCCAAACAGAATAAGGGTGAATATTTAACAAACGGTTGTTTTTAAACAAAATGTATTTCATATGTATTTGCTGTGCACAGCCACGGATATTTAAACTCTGATAGCAAGAAAAACTGCGATTATTTGTTTCTTTATTTGTTAGTTACTTATTTTTACGTTGATAATTCGTTTAGTTGTTTAGAGAATTTTTTTTTTGCGTTTTTAATTTGTTTTATTTCTGCTATTGTTATTTTTTTGTTATTTTTAAATATAAGCCTAAAACTTTAATACGATTATTCTGTTCTTATAGAAGAAACACGTCTACTTATTCAAAAATTGCTTAAAGTTTAAAAAGTTAAAAAATTGTAGTAATATATACAAACAGAAAATTAAAAGAATGTTCAAGAATGGAAGTCTGCTATGCCGGTTAAACTAAAACATAAATCAAGACTTAAATTAAATCTGTAAAATGTTTATTTAAAGAACAAGTTCTGCCCTAAATGAACATAAATATGAATAAACTAGAATATGAATGAATATAGAGGATATTCGCCGAATACTCTTGTCCGAAATTGGCAAAACAAAATCAAATTCGAACTAAAAAATAAAAAATTACTATGAGACACAAAACTTTATCACAAATAATAAATTCCCCTGTTTCGCAAAAAACCGAAATTTACCAAATCAACAAAAGTTCATCAAATCTCCAACAGAATTTAAACAATTTTTTTAAGCGAATATGATATAGTTGCTGGCGTTTTTATTTACCTGAGAAGACAAAAGTTGTGAATAAGCGACAATTGTAGAGGAAAAAAAAAATTAAGGTAAAGAAACGAGAAATAAAAATTTTTTTATTTGTCGAAAAGAGACGCGGTTTCTTTAAATTCTTATTATAATACTTCTACTGGTATGCTATCTTATGATTTTAAAGCATTTAATGCATATCCTTTTCCAATCTACTTGAGCTTATTGTGAGTCAATAACATATCCTGCCTGCTCATCGTAAGTCCGGAATTTACTTTATACTGAATACTCCTGGCAATCGTCGCGTCGTACCATAAACCAAAGCTACTATGGCTTCTAGCACACAAACAAAGAATTTATGTTAATGTTTCCTTGTTTATAAGAGCCAACGCTTACTAATTTTACTTTTTGGTGAAAATAATAATCTTTTAGTGTTGTTTGAAGTTGGCCAAATTTTTCGGTTTATGTGAAGGGTACTTTTTTCTCAAGCTACTTAGGCCTATAGTTTCAAAGTAGTTAGAACAATTTAATTACGATTTAACCCGATATTTCATAGATTATTTGTCTGCTTTCTCAAGGGTTTTAATAGGAAAAACGTTACTAATAAATATTTAACATGAAATGAAAAAACAGTTTTATGACAGACTTTGTTTTATATATATATATATCTAAGCTTAATACAAAATGTTACCTAATTAAGCGTCAGGTAAAATCGTAACTAAAGTGTTCTCATAGCTTTAATCCCACAGGCTCAAGTAGCTTCAAACGGACAATTTCCATTGTTGTTTTTCAATTTGCTAAATTATAGTTTTAGTTTTTTTTTTCGAAGTTGGCATGTTTTCTTGACGTATTAAGTGTTGGAAAATGGCGGAACATTGTCTTGGTTAGGCAATTTGCCGGTAAGCCCATTTTGCATGTTGCAACGTAATGCAAACGTGCCCGAATCAGAAAACAAAATCAGGTTAAATGACTTTGTCTGTTTGGTAGCTAGACTCATTTTAACTTTGGATTATTTACTAACAAGTTATTAATGAAGTATATCTCCATTATAAAATGAACTAACGAACAATCACCCCTATCGTGAATAAGAAATATATTCATTTTTCGTTTAAATGTTAAATGTTCGTTTGATGTTCCTTAATTTACTCAATTATGAATTATTTTGTTACCAACAGAGTTTAATAGCACCAACCTTACTACTATGTACACGCAGCATCCTTGCTCGACGCGTTGTTACTGCTATAATCCTAGGAACTGCGATTTCTATATACAGGTTGTTTTAAAATAGAAAAATCTGGCAGCTTATTGTAGTTGTTTCGTTTATACTTGTATTCTTGCACGAGTGGTTCAGATGAATTTTGAACAACGACCGTAGAAGCGTTACGTTTATTTTTATTTGTGTAACAAACTTCTTTTTCAAGTTTTAGATACGATTATTAAAATTTTGGAAACTAGCATTAATTAATTGACTATCTTAATATATAAATATGAAACAACTTATAATTACTCAGTTTTTATTATTTGCGTAATTTCGATATCTCATTGAACAGAATCATGAGGATCAAAAACAGAAAATACAAGCCTAAACATAAAATAACAATATTAAATTAAAAAATTTGTCAACTACCTACATCCCTTTCCTCCGTGATTTCTTTATACGTCGCCAAATGCATTTGTTTTTGCTTCTGCCAACGTCTCTTCACCTTTTTTTCTTTTCACAGAAAATCTGCAACAAAATTTGCCAGTGAACACAATAAAAACTTAAGCCTGACTAAAATCCTGATTTTGTTTTCAGTTTATTAACTATGTCTTGTAATCTTTAGTTTTTAATTTATGCCATGGGCCGTTTATGTTAATTTTTTACCTATATATCTTTAAGCTTGCTTTTGAAGATAATAATTACGTTAGTTTCATTATGTTAACACTAACTTTAAAAACGTTTTGAAAATATACAAGTAAAATAAGAAACAAATGAATTCTTTGCGTTTAAAAACTGTGGGAATAGAAACAAAAGGTGTAAAATTTATTAAAAAGTTATAAATCTTAATTCTATAATTACTTAAATAAATCCAGCCAATGCTAGACGTGAAATTATTTCTCATAGTGTCTGCAGTCTATAATCTCCTCCATGGTAATTGAATGTAACCACGATCAGTTAGAATATTCTACGCTGCGGACGATTTGTTGTGTCTGATGGTTCGAATTTTTAAGTGTCGGTAGCTGCAGTGATCAAAATTTTCTTTTGTCGTCTTTTAATTATTTTTAAAGTTTTAATTAAAAGCACTGCATTTAAAAGTAGAAAGTTCAGAGTTGGTAGCAATGAACCAGTTCAGTTGTATAACTTTTAATTCTCTTTGTATTATTTTCACTTCTAAGCGTTTTTTCCGTGTGTTGATGATATATGAGGAAATTCATCCGTATGAATCTGTAAGCAAAGTTTATAATAAATGGGTACATTGTTCGTTAATTTTGTTTGGTTTATTTTACATCTTCTAAAATTACATATTTGATGCTATAAATATAGGGATGCTCTTTTGCTACTTTCCTGGATGCAATTTCGGTGCATGTTGTCATGTCGGATTATAAAAGAGGCCCCATGATTGATGAAAGGCTAAGTGTTCTATATATTTATTAATAAAAAAGACATTTAAAACCCAAAAATAAAATAGTTTACACGTTTTAGAAAGCTTACGTTGTATCTGCTGATATTCGACACCACACCTGCAACTCAGTTTTGCTCACATTCTTCAACGATCGCATGATGACACAGCGTTTGCAACATACACAAGGAATAAAGTGAAGTTGTGGTGATAATAACCTGTTGAATCAATGTTAGGGTAGTTTTAAGTTACCTTTAAAAAAATAATTCACTTGTAATTTTGCCGTAAAACAATAAAGAACGTTGTGTGTCTAAACAACACATAACAAAATAATTTCTTTAAGAAATTCAACTCGCGTGAATTTAATTGGCGCGCGACCAGGGACATTAATAAAACAGGTCCTTTGGTAAAATCAAGCCAAGACAAGGTCCCCTAGTAGTCCTTAAAGGACAAACCGGTTTGTACGTATGCATAATCCCGTTAAGCCACGGAGAATATTAGTTAAGATAAAATAAAACTAAACAGGGAATAAAGTTCAAAAAAGGAAAGCAAATAAAATAAATAAAATTACATTAAACAGTTACAACCAAACTTATTAGCTTAGTGAATAAATTAAAAGAATATAATAATATAATAATATATTAAAAATACGTATAAAAACTTTGAAATGTACACAAAAAAATAAAAATAAAAGTTAATAGTGAACAAATTTCAAAAAAGGAAAGCAAAAAAAAAAAAAAACAAATAAAATTACATTAAACAAGTAAAACAAAACTAAACAGTTCATATTGAATAAAAATAGAAAAAATTATATAAAAGCACATTAAAAAATAAAATAAAATGAAACTAAATAATTAATATTAGAACAAATTTACAAACAAATAAATTATAAAATCAATAAAACTACATAAAAGTGATATTGTAACAAAGTTAAAAAAAGCTGACACAATATAATAGAACTAAATGGTTAATAGTGAGAAGATAGAACTAATAAAAATAGATTAAAAAACATTTTTTTTCTGTATATAAAAGCGACATTCTAGAAAAGTTAAATATTAGTAAAAGTAAAATTCTTGTAAACTATAAAAATTGCAAAAAGTGACTTGAAATGTAACATGAAAAAATACCAAATATTCACTGAAAACCTTAAATTGAAAATTAAATAAAAATTTTAGACACTCAAGGAGCATCAACACAAGGGCAACATTAACGTAATAACATCGTCATTACTCTTAACAGTATCAACAGCAACGCTGTAAGCTTAATTTAAGTATATTATTTCGATTTGTTTTTTTGTACTTATGTAAACTAGAATTTATAATTGGTAAGAGAAAACAAAAAAGATAACTCATAATTAATGCTGATTCCAACTTCCCTTTTGTACTTAAACTCTGAATTTCGTGTAACTAGTTATTTATTTTTATTTTTTGTTTTTCAAAGTTTGTAATAAAAATACCTTCATGGCCAATCAAATAATACATGTCATAACACCTAAGTAATTTCAATAACAGCTTAGCTCACAGTTTAGCGTGAGTAAATAAAATAAAATACTAAAGTTAATTATAAAACTATAAAAATATATATGAATTAAAGACGTGCACAGATATATCTGCTTATATCAGTTTTTGTGTGTCTACTCTTATGAGTGCGTATAGATGAGTACTTTTGTGTTTCTGATATAAGTTGATATTGTGACTTTTTCTCTTTGGATGGATGCGAATGAGTAAAGAGAGAATGAGAGTAACATATCTGTTCTCCTATGTTTCGCACAAACGGATATAAACAGATATTGATGGTTGTACCATAAGTACTTTTGTATTGGTTTATTAAAATTACAAAATAAAATTATTGGCCCATATTCATAGTTATAGAATAAAGTAGACTCTTGCTAAAGTATACTCTAAAATAAAAAGCTCTTATTATCTTTTTTGCTTTCATAGTCAAGAATAAAGTATACTTTAAGTTTATCCGCCTTCCACTGGGTGTCAACTGTAATTTGATAAATGTTTTCATAAAATTTCTAAACAAACATTTGAAAAAAGTAACGTTGTTTTTATTTTGTTCACTTTGGTATAAAAATCAGATAAAGAGTATTGTATTCTTAAACCAAATAAAATAATTTTGGAAAAATGAGTTAAAAACAGCTTTGGGTAGTTTTAAATTTAGAGTTGACTTTCTCGCCAAAAATATCTTTTAAATTGTCTATGAATTAATTAGAGTCGACTCTAAAATAAAACCGACTTTAGTTCCCTTAAAGTATACTTTATTTTAACTATGAATTTGGGCCAGTGTTTTTAAACATGATAAATATTTTTAATTGTTTCATTGTGTTTTATTGAAGTTGAATAGTACACAAAACTGAATTCTTTAACAAAAATTTATGAATCTAATGCGTATAATTGTATTAAAATTACTATTATCGGTTTTAACAACTTTTACCAACAATTGCAACAGTTATAAGGATACAATAACTAAATATGTATGCATGTTTCTATATTAAGAGAGACGAAAATCCAGATAATTTAAAATCAATTAAAAAATATTTTTATGTTAAGTTTGCTTTAAAATGCCTTTTGAATCCAAATTATTGTTAAAATTTTAAAATGAAGTACTATTAAAATTTCATTGGCATTAGTTGAAATAATGAAATAGGAAAAAAATAACTACGATATCATGCTAAAAATTTTATTTTAATTATAATTGTTTTAATAATAGTAATGAAATCGAATTACAACTAGAAAAAAATAACTGTTTTTATGAAAAATAAAATTATAATAGCAAAACTTTAAAAAGATATATTCATAAAAAATAAACCTTCACCCTTTCGTTGATGGATATGCATTCGAAATTTTTAATAATTTATTAAATTTAAACGAGATAGGAATTAAACTTGATGTCTGATATCTTAATTTATATCAAACCCCAGGTAGCAAATCTTATTACTTACTCGAAAACAAAATATATTCTTATAGTGCCTAATGTTAAAACGTACATATCCCACCAGATTTTCGGATAAAAATGTCACTTTAAAATATTGCTTTATTGTGCTTTATGGCGTTTACTTAGTGTACAAAGAAAACAAGCAACGTTAGATGATGCTTTGTTTTAAAGCCATTTAACTAATTATCGATCAAACTTTTTCATAAAATTACCGCTTTTGAAAATAGTGACAATGCTAACAAAATCATTAGCATTTATGAAATTGTCAACGAGTTAGTCCATCTAATTAATTGCTCCCATTTATAGTAAGAAACTTGCATTTTTCAAAAATTTATTTTTCAATCAATTCATTATATATTCTAATTAGTGGTTGACAGCGACTTATTTACGCACACTAGTAAGAGATATACTATGCTGTTATAATTTATATTTCCCGTTATTAAGCTGACTATCCTTTCATTTTACTCTCTTTTTTTCTATAAAACTTTTTTTATAATTTTTTAATTTCAAATAAATTTTACTCTATTTTTTTAAGCTGTAGGACTTTTCTTTTATGCAGAAAAGAGTTTTATTTTAGTACATGTTTAAAATTTTAGAAATTTTGAATGCACAAATAACATAACGAGAATATCCATAAAAAATACAAATTGCATTATTTAGTATGTACATATATAAAAGGGACAATATTATTACTGGGTGTATTCTAGAAGTGTAAATGCTTTCCCTCCTCATAACTCGACGCGCACCTAAACAACAATTTATTAATTTGTTTTTGTAAAATAAAATTACATTAATATTAGAAATATCGCTAACTCTACCTTTAAAATCATATAAACTAATTACTAAAGCTAAACAATAATAATTACAATTCAGGTTATTACTACGAAGTTGAAAAACTGCTTAATGGTTCTTGCCTCAATCATAAGCAGCACACAATTATCAAAAATATCTGTTTCATTAACAGACATATCCAAATACTCATGGTACAACAGATATTTGAGAGTAAAAAACTTATAATTTTCTTACTTTATGCAAAACCATAAACAACTGTATGTGTTTATATCCATAGTGTGAGTACGCACAAGCGAAAGCATACAATATCAACTACTAGTGCACGTCTTTTATATGAATTCCTAGTATTTCCCCACTCCACTCACAAAGTCAGAAATTAAAGTTACATAGAGACAGCAATTAATAAGAAAGGAATAATATAGAAGGTCCAAGTCAGGAAGAATACCATAATTATCCTAATTGATTAATTCCCATTATAGGTGAAAAGCTTAATGAGTTTAAGTCTAAAAGCATTATAAGAATGGGTAAAAGTACGTAACTCCAATGGTAACGTATTCCAGCTACGTATAATTCTAATACGAAAAGATCTGGAAAAACTAGATTTAAAAACTCTGCACACAGAAATAAGATTGGTAAAAATTCAGTTGATATGCTTAAAATTTAATTACTTATATAATAATTTGATTTTTAATATAAATAAATTATAATTTTGACTAATTTTTAACACTAAAAGCTAACATATGATATTTGTGTATTTACTAAAATCAATTGTATTAAATGGAAGATACAACCAAACTTAGTCAGCACATTACTACTGCATACCAAATTTTGGTAGTTAGAATCATAAAAATCAATTATGTCTTTTAAAATTGAAAAATGTTTGACATAATAAAAATGAATTTGTACACATTTTACAAAAAAATAATCAATATTTCAGTTTAAAAATACAAATATACTGTTAGTGGTGAAAATTTCTCCAATATTGCAGAAAGGTAAGTCCAAAATCAATCTCACGAAGTTATTTGTAAATTAAAAAAATTCTGAAATGTTAAATACACTTCGCAGCAGCAATACTGGCGGTATGGGATAAAAATTTGAAGAAACTACATACATATGTCGTAAAAAAGGATCAGATGTAAAGGAAGGCTCTAAACGTGAAATTTATAACGTGTAATATTATTCCTGCAATTTATTTTTCAAATAAAAGTAAATATAAACATATTTTATTGTTTTATTTCATTCACAATAATACTTTATAGTCACCAAAGAATCATTTTTTTAAACAGTTGTGAGTGCCACATTCATTCAGTTATTACAACCGAATTCAATATAATACACACAACCGACAAAATTCGATTGGCAACGAATTCGGTTCTCAGAATGAATTTCTGTTCTCTGTGTGGGAAATATCAGGTGAGGGTTCCTACTGCGAGGCGAGAATAAAAAAGTATTGCAAATTTATAATTTATAAAAAGTAAGTAGACAACGAAATTGAATATAATGTTCAAATGAACAACCTAGAAAGCTTTTAACAAATCCCTAAATATGGTCACTATGCCTTACTCTATAAACAAACCTAACAAGGCAGGTAAGATAGAAATTGGAAGCAGATTCTCAGGCCTGTGAACATTTTTAGGTTTAGATAGTGGTACAACACGGGCAATCTTCCATAAATACGAAAATGTAGATGTAGTCTATATGGAGTTCATCAAGTGCAGCATAATATAAGAAATAAATAGAAAAATTATTTTTAAAAATATGATCGAAATCCCATCCACGCCGGTTGACTTAGATTTAACTTTATGCAATGCATTCAAAAGATCAGTTACGTTTACACAATTAAAGAAAAACGAGCCAATTAGATTGTCAAGATTAGCGAAGAGAGAATTATTAGGAACATATGCATTTGACCCCACAAAGTGCTCATTTATGATATTAAGATCAAGTTCATGGCTAGGGTTAACATTGTCTGCAGCTAGAGACCGCCTTATAACTTTCCACAAGCCACCTGATTTATTACGGATGATAGTTTTTGCCCTATTACGAAGTTTACAATAGGTTTGCTAGTTTTCATGAGTAGAATTTGTTTTAAAGACAGAAAAAATAATGTCACGAAGAGACCTTCCTAAAATTACACGGTTGGATTTCATCCAATAATCATTACCCCTACGTAATTTATCTCTAATGCAAGAAACAAAAGAAAAGAGTCCATTTTAAAGGGAATTGAACAAAGAGCATTGAGAGTTAACATCAACAGAATTAAATATAGACGAATAGTTATAATTCTCCAAGACAGAAAAAATTCCATCCCAATTTAAGTTTATAAAATCATGGTATTCAAAAAATTCATCAGCTCTGCCAACATTAAGGGTGAATGAGGCTTAAATAAGAGAGTGATCAGAAATCGAAGGACAATGTATTTGAAAAGAAGAACTAACTAACCAAGGATTACTTATTACTTACTAGAAAATAATCAATAAGTGACGTATTTCCTGTCCTAACATCAAAATGTGTAGGCATAGAGTTATGGACTAGGGAGAGTCTGCACCTCATGCAGAATGAACGAACATAAGGGGACTTAGAAGGCGAAACCAAAATAAAATTAAAGTCACCAACCACAAAAATATTAGTAAATCTTGTAAATAATAAATATACATAAAGATTCACAGCCAGGGACCTGGGTCTTATAAATCACCCGATATTTAACATTATTGGAAAAAAATACAAATTCCACCCCGTCTAGAGGGTCTGTCATTTCGATAATTCAAATACCCCGGTAAACTTGCAGCACTATCTAAACAAAATCACTAAACCATGTTTTAGTTATTGCTAACACATTAATGGCATCTAGACCTACGACGGACTTCAATTCATCAAGTTTAATTGAATTGGCTCTGTGCACTAAACTACGGCACTTTAAATGGCCAATCTTAAGTTGATTATCAAATGGTGATAGCAAGTTTTTAATGTAGTTATCATCCCTAACAAATGGACCAAGATTATTACTAGAAGACATCAAAGTATAAAAATGCGACAGTACCAATTAAGTAAGGGATATAAATGAGGAGAAAAAATTCAAACGTTATTAGCTTTAATATTAAGAATAATAAAGTAACAAAAATATAATGCAATAACCAATCATATTAAAGATAAGTATGAGAGCTTATTTTGGTAGGTTACAAAAAAAGAAAAGTAATAGTTAAGCTATAATGGGTAAATATAAAAAAAAACTAAACAACGAAAAAAAATAAAAAAAAAGATTTAACAAAAAATTATCATAATAGATTATAAGGCAGCATCAGTTTCCAAAAGAGAAGCATAACCAGCAGCATCCAGAACAACAACATCCCCATTAGGCATAGTTATTTAAAGTTTTGGATTATAAGAGTCAAGTATACGGAAATTTTTGATTCGATTAATACTTAGCAGTTTTCTGCATAAGGCATTAAGATTGGAGGATGATGGTAAAAATGGTCTTCAAGACGACTCTTTTGTTAATGGTTAACTTATATTGCCATCTATACTCTGGGATTTTACCAAATCGGACACGATAAGAGGGCGAGATTATATAGTATTGAAGTATGCTTTCATTAATGAGTCCCAAATTGACACGTTGTTCAGTGTCATTGTAGGTAACATAAATGGTTGATATGAAGTGGGTCCTATGACACGTTTAGAGATTTGGATAGATTAGTGAGCACTGCAGCACGGTTTAGTTTCCTGTGAAGTCCATTGTTTTCAGTCATGAGCATTGGAATGATTTTACATACCACTTCAACTTGATTCAGGCGCTTAGCACAGTCTGCAACATCAGATTTTAGGCCAAAAATGCAGGCGGAAACCTCTGTTCTGAATGCAGACACAATATCTGCCAAAGTTTGTTTGATTTCTCCGCAATCTAAACTGTTTTTCAATGCATCATCAAATTTCTTATTAAGTCAAAGTCAGACCGAAGAGATGAAATAATCTTACTAGTCGGGTTGATCTTGCAAGAGGAACAAATAACAGCCAAATTTTTAAATTTGCCCATAGCCTTCACCTCAGCTGCACCAATTCGCTCACAAGCCGCATGATATCAAAGATTACAGACATCACACTGCACACACTCTTGATCCTTTGCCAAGTTTAATTGGCAAGATAAGTAGATGTATAAGAAGTGGCAAGTAAGAAAGTTAACACAGCAGCAACAACAGCAACAGCATTAATTTAGGGCAGAATTTATTTTTAGGATTGTCTTTCGGTGTTTTGTTATTTCTCCAGAATAATAAAATTTAGAATTTATGTATATGAAAAAATAAAACTATTAAGCTAGTAGTTAAGAAAAGAAATACGACGGCTAAAAAAAAACACATTCACTTTAGCATAAGGTTGCCAGATTATTCTAAAGTTATCTATACAGTAAAATGCCTGACGAGACAATAGATCAATTAACTACTAGACTTAGCAAAACACTTACAATGAGTGGGATAACAACTAGTGGATTGGTATTTAGTGAACATCAAAAAACTCATATAGATAGGGTGAAAGCCAAGGAAGTCGGTAGATAGGGTTTTGAATAATATGAATCACTAAAGGGAACAGGGCGATATTACGCTATCTCTCATACAATTCGTACCAAAATCATTGGTGATGCGGATACCGCATTGGAGTCCTACAGGACTCCACTAAATGGGAGTTCGATTAAGAGGTGCCTCATGATGCACTTCTCCGATAAGCGGGACTTTGGGACGTTAGAATATTTAATGACGGAACTTCGTCAGGGGAACCGTAAGATAACCGATCTTTACCAAGCAGTTTACCAACACCTTTCTCTAATATTGGACAAAGTCTCCTGCTTGGAACTGGACGAGAACGGCCTCAGGGAAATGACCAATACGTATAGAGAGAAAGCGTTAGATAACTTTATTAGAGGTCCCAATGGTAATCTCCTAAGACTACTAAGTGTCCATAAACTTACTTCACTGCCTCAGGCATTACATATCTGCCACAAATTAGATAATATGAATTTCGAATGAATTATGCTCATGGACAGGTAACTAATAAAAAGAGCAGAGGGCCAGAATTGGTGCAACAAACTTATCATTGGGAAATGAACAAAGATTCTATCCTGAGCTTGCTCATATTAGTGGGATGATGCCAACTAGATCACCATTACCTCCGCGTAACAATCTTAATCCAGATTTTAAACCAAACTGTAGAAACCCCAACATGCATCCAAACTTCCGCCCAAATTCTGGATCAAAAACTCAATTGAATTTAGAAATCAAAAACCAGTCTTCGAGTCAAAATAACCAGGCTCAACATCAATATCAGCACCCTAACTGTCAAAAGCCACCAGCGGGAGAACCTATGGAAATAGATCGGTCAATTTAAACTGGACTGGTTAATTACATGAACCGACCAGTAATGAACCAGTTTCCAAAAGGATCTGCTGGAATTTTTTATCATGGACCAGCTAATAAGATGAAAAGGATTTTCCACATAGACGCCGACTACGTACCAGAAGACGATTTGTATGGATGGGCATGTCACCCACCTGAAGGAAATTAAGTTGCTGTCCTAGCAGCATATAATAACGTAAACTGCGTTCAGCAATATTTACAAAATACTTCCGAAGAACGTGATGTTGCAGGAAAAATTCTGGGGCATCAACCAGATGACGTTCAAGTCGCCGTTAATTTTCTAGATTTAATTGTTCCTCCTATTAAGAGGCGAAGACGAGGAACGGAAAAGTAAAGCAAAATCTATGGCCGGCGACATAAAGATAATACGTGACTATATCATAAGGCTATCCAAATCCCCTTACGATACATGGGTGGTACCGAAAAAAGAAGTCTTTTCTAGGCAGAAGAAATATAGCTAGTAGTTGATTTAAGACGGCTGAATAGTCATTAAGTAATGAAAAGATGGAAGTGCATCTTAGAAGAATATAACTATGAGTTGAGATATAAGCTGGACGAACAAATGTGGTAGCTGATGATTTATCTAGAGTTGCCACAGAATCTAATTTAATAAATATTTAAATTAAATCTTTAATCCCATTTGTCATAAATGGAATAAAAGCTCTAGAATGAGTAATGGGAAAATTTCAAATATTATACCTTAATCACTTTTCAAACTACAAATATCGTTTTATACAATTACTGGTCAAGAATATAACATCCGAAGACGACCAAGAAACTACAATAATAGAAAGTCCTAACAGAGCACATCGGAACAGCAAGGAAAATAAAACAGCAGACGTTTCAAAAGTGATACTTCCCTGGTATGTCAAGTAAAATAAAGCGGGACATACTGTACACATTGATATTTTTCAAAAGAAAAGAAATTAGTTTTAACGTCAGTGGACAAATTTTCTAAATATGCGAAAGTGAAACTACTAAAAGGAAGATCTATAGAGGATGTGAGAAAACCCCTTAGGGAACTTTTGTTTTTATGTGGCGCCCCAGTAAAAGTGGTTATGGATAATGAACATTCTTTTAACACCGCTTCTATATTACACGACAACAAGAAGATGATTTGGTTTAATATGATAAAAACCGGAAAGCGATTAAAGATTGCGTGCCAGGCCAAGTGATATATATAAGGGTGAACGAAAGATCAGGTACAAAGTTAAGTAAAGTAAGTAAAGAGGAAATTGTGAAGGAAAATCGTGGTTGTCTGAAATAGTGAAACTGGTCGTATTACTCCTTAGAAATTGATTATTTTATGCCCTGAATCTTTTATATACATATTTTTTTCTTTTCTTTTTACTTCTTTCCTTTTATTGCAGATTATTCTTTGGGGCCGCATTGGCGGACTTAAATATTCTCGACTATTCTAATGGCTGATAACCATTCAGAATGGCGTGACAAGAAGACAAAACGGTACATTTAAAGTCGTACATTCAAATAATCTTGAACAGTATCCAAGCTTGACAGAAGACCTCGGATACATTATGGATGCGAATATTACATACAGTCATCCGCTCCGTCCTCTTTTAGCACAGAGTGTCATTGATATAAAAGCCCTTCTTAAGCGCCTAAGTCCAGGCAGAACAAGAAGATCAATACACTATGTTGGCAGTGCATGGAAATGGATTGCTGCAACTCCGGATATTAATTTTTTTATTTTTTTTATTATTATACGAGAATTATTATATATTTATTCAATCTTTCTTAATAATACAATAAGTATTTAAATCTTAACCTAAATAAAAAAGTATTGCCACTGCAACACACAACTTTAAGTTCACACTAAAAAAATTTATCTAGTCAGGTCAGATGTTTCAACCCTTTTAAAACGTCTATGAACCTAAAATAATAGTTAGTCTGTTGCAAGAGCATTTGTGTGAGTAGAGGATTTCGTAACGTAGTTGATGCTTGCCTTTTTATTTTCCTCGTAAATAAGGGGAAGTTTCAGGTCCTTGTGGATATTACAATTGCGACGTTATGTAAAAGTTACTTAATGTCTAAAGCTAGAACAGACCGTGTTCCAATAAGCCAGTGAAACTGGCCAGATTTAAGTTATAACTGAGTAATTTTTGCCGCTATATGGTAGGCCCATGTAAGACGCCGCCCCAGATGTATACCAAGGTAGTTTACATGGCTATGTTCTAGTATACTCACACCGTTAATGATAATAGGCGGACAACTATTCCTTCTCAAGGTAAACGTTATCTGTACATACTTGCCAGCATTAGCTCTTCACCTCCACTTCTGTTGCCATTTTTCCAACTCGTTTATATGAGATTGCAGTCTTTCAGACGCTACCACAGGGTTGTTGTGAATGCTTACGAATGCTGTATCGTCTGCAAATGTAGACGAATGAGTCATTTCACTCGTAGGCATGTTAGCAGTGAACAATATATATAGGAATGGTCCCAAGATGCTTCTTTGTGGTACTCTTGCCAAAATCTAATTGGTGGAGGAGAAAATATTCTTTGATTTGATATTGAAAGACCTGTCCGTTAGATAGCTCAGTAGCAATTTATGCACGTTCTCAGGTAGCGATTGAGTAGTTTCATGTAACAAACTCTCGTGCCACACTTTGTCAAGGGCTTGAGATATATCAATAAAAAGCGAGGAGCAGTATTGCTTGTTCTTGAAAACTTCACGAACTAAATTTTTTATTCTGTGTACTTGCCTTATAGTGCTATGTTTTCTCCTAAAGCCGAATTGATGATTAGGAATAATAACGTATGTATCGATGTGTGCTAGTATGTTTTCAAGAAGCAGTTTTTCAAATAATTTTGAAAGAGTAGGTAGCAAACTTATTAAAAAGTATGATGGTACGTGGGTGACGTCCTTGCCTGGTTTGGGAATCATTACTATTTCTGATAATTCCCATGATGCCGGAAAAGAACCAACTCTTAATATGGCGTTAAAGATAAATAAAACGAAGCGTGGAATACAGTTTGGCAGGTTTTTAATCATCGTAGCAGTAATTTTGTCACTACAAGGTGATTTTTTGGCTTAAATTCTGTAATAGCAGCACTCAGAGCGGAAAACCGAAATTTAATGGGATGTTGAACTACGTCATCAATAGTAGTTGGACTTATGGTAGAGTTCGTATTATTTGGTGTAAAAACTCGCTGTAATCCAGCAAAAAATTAGACATTACCCTAAAAAGTACTTGCTATATATTGACTTACTTTTGTGATTGCCATATTTTGTTACTCGCTTACAAAACACATTACTTTAGTTTCTAAAAAAGCAAGTAGAAAAGGAACTTGTTCTTTATGTTAAAAGAGACTACCGTAATAATGGTACTCATTATTACCTACAATAAATAATGTAATCGATTCTTAGTAACTAATTATAAAAGCCTCATGTCTTGTTAAAATCATTCAGTTGGCAATCAAGTTGGGAAGTACTTCTGCTTCATTCCATACTGAATTACCTTTTCAAAAATTTTTTGCTGGGAAGTGGTTAGCAAATGCCTCAACTTTCTCATTTGCATCTTTCGCCCACTCCCCATTTTGTAATCGTATGGGGGACTCATGCTCAGTAGGCAGCCCATTTTTTTGTCAGCCATCCATATTTGGCTGATATTCGATACGACATCTGCAACTTAGCCTTTTTCATATTCTTCAACTTTCACATGCTGACACAGCGTCTGCAACATACACAAGCAAGTCAGTAAAGGTGTAGTGATAATAACCTGTTGAATCAATGTTAGGGTAGTTTTAAGTTACCTTTAAGAAAATAATTCACTTGTAATTTTGCCGTAAAACCATACAGAACGTTGTGTGTCTAAACAACACACAACATAATAATTTTTTTTAAGAAATTCAACTCGCGTGAATTAATTTATATGTTACGAACACTTTGGTTTTTGCTTATTTTGGTATTATGATAACCAATAAAATATTCCTTTTTAAGACTAGGACCATTTTTAAATGCTTAGCAAATAAAATGCATTATTCAGGGTTATTTCTTAAGGTACGGTCACATATGACAAACATTTGCCTAAAATTTGTTTGCTCTTGTTTGGCCTAAATTTTTTCGAAACAATACAAAATTTGTTTTGTGGTCACACTACACACATTTATTTGCCTATTTTTATTTCTTGAAACAGCTATGAAGCAATGTCAAATAAAATACAGGCAAACATGTTTTATGTGCGGTCACATTTAAAATAATATTTGCCTTAAAAATATATTCGATCAAACCGAAAAAAAACATAAATTTATTTGCTCACAAACTGCTGCGCATGGGATGTCTTCAATGCCATTCAATTTCTTCGGCATTATTTCAAAGTTATTCCAAAGAAAACGTGTAAAATGTTAATTACAAATGATGAAAAATAGTTGCTACTCTTAAATATTTAATTGCAGTACAATATACATAAGTTCAAAACAAACAAACAATAACCATTTGTAGTCGGAGCAAAAATATACAACTGTCGAAAACTTTTTTCCATCTAGGCAGACTCTGGGCGCATCTTTTTAAAAGTCCCAAATGAAGTTTTTATTCTCTTCCTATATCTTCCTATAATATACTTTTCCTATACCTTGTACGAGAAATGAAATCCCAGTTTTTAATATAAAAATAAAATATCCACCGCTGATAGCCATAAACTATAAAAGTTGGTCAAATAATGGTGGCTAATATTATATTTATGCACCCGCATGTATTATTTATAGAGATTTCATTAAAATAACTATTACTCATAATGGCAATGTGAGAAGAAAGTTTATAATGAATACCTCCCATGTATGAAAGTTCCAAATAAATAAAGCCAAGCAACAATATCAAATTTTTCATTTTCTATGCTATAAAGAAGCTCCAAAAGGTGTTCTAAGGAAGAAGCACAATAGGAGGATGAAGCTAACTAGGAATTAGATTCCACTTCTTAACAATAAATTTTAATATTCATTCATTACATTTTTTTATTAAAATTTCTAAAAATTTTAATTTATTTCATATATTTTTCAAACTACAGCTGTTTATTTGTTTACTTGATATAAGTGTAGACAAATAATATGTTGAAATAAAAAGTCGCTTAAATTAAAAAGCCAATTTCACAAAGAATTAAACTACAAATATGCAAAATTTTTATTTTGATACAAAATTCTAGAATTTTTAAGAAATTATAGATTTTCAGATTTCGGGAAATAGGGGAAAAGCTCTTGTACATATAGTTTTTAAAAATTGTTACATAACATACCGTCAAACGAATATATTTATATTGAAAAAAAATCTGTTTACATAAATTGCAAAAATAATTTTTCAGCTTAGTACTTATAGAACATGTATTTTTTGATTACAAATCGAAACTTATGCAAGAACAGTTTAAGTGCTTAAAATGGATAATCACTAATGACTCTTAGCTCTGTTCCCAAGCTTCGAGTAGGGCGGAAGAATTATTTTGGTTTTGTTCTGCACATAGCCGACTTTTTTCGTCTGTTTAAGCAGTTAAAATGCGTTGGCACTGTGCAAATCTTAATTAAAGTTTAATTTATGTTGCTTAAATTTAAGCTTGCTTAATTTTTGTTTAATATAAATTAATCGATATAGATCCTTTAAGTGAAAGTATGTTGCTTGTTGTCATATATAACTTCATTTGGAAGTTGTCTATAAGCATTTTAAAACAAAATGCATCTCAACCTTATCATATGTCTTTATGTTTATGTGCAGTATATATAATTTACAACTTTAAACTTTAACTTAACTTTAATTTAGCGGCAACGAAAATTTTCAAGTTATACAATGTCTTGCGACTTTACTTTAAACCAATACTTAACTAAGAATTTTTAAAAGAACATTTAATAACCCCCAATGAAACATCTTTTTTACATACAATTTTGAACCTGTGCACCATTCTGAGGCGAAAATGTCGAAATATACCAAATTATATATAAAATACTTTGATGATATATAACTGGAAAAATATGTGGCCCGACAACTTTTTTAATTTACTATTTCTTCCAAAAATTGCACTTTAATATTTTTTCATCTATAATTTTATTTTTAATTGCTTACAGTATTTTGTTTTTATTTAATAGACATATAAGTTTAAAATTATCAGCGAGTTTTTTCGAAACTTAATAGTTTAGTTTCAATACTGGCCAACATTGTTGATACAGCTGTTATTTGTCTCTGTTTGTTCTTACAAAAACTTTGTAAGAACAAATATTTATTTGTCTAAAAATGACTCAAATATTTGCCGTTGAGTGGTCACACTATGTTCACATTAGAAGCATTTTTGTTTGCTGGAAAATAATTTTATTTGCCCGAAATCAACTGTTATGTTGTTTGCTTCTAATAAATATTTTGTGGTCAGACTACGGCAAATAAATATTTGCCGATTTCAGTCAAATGTTTGACTAATGTGACCGTACCTTTATAGAAAGGTTTTATGAATTTGAAACCTTATAGGCAAACAGTTAAATTTACACAGAATGTGTTTTACTCTGTCCGCTATAACAACAATTCTAAATAAATAAAATTATAAATTAAGCGGTGTAAAAAAAATAAGCGTTGTACCCATGGGGAAAGTTGTATGATGTATACGTATGACTTTATCTTGTTGACCGTTTTATAAAAAAAAAACTTGGAATTTAAGTGTATATTGTCCCGACTTCTTTAAAGAATTTTTGCGCTTGGACAGACTTCTCTTTCTAAAACTAGAACAAAGAATAGTAAAAAAACAGTAAAAAGGGAGAAGTAAAGTTTGAAATGGATAAATACCTACCTAGAATTATTATAGACTATAATGTGTTTTAAATATTATCCCATTGCACCGGTGCTTAGAAAAAGCCTAAAAGAGGACCTAGGCAACACTGGGCAAAAAAAGCTTAAAGAATGCACCACTGCTAAAGTTTTAGAAGTCTACCTATTATGGTTCAATTTATAGAGAGCTGGTAAAGACGGCCATAGTATGGAACTTCAAAAACGGAAAATAAAACTTTCATTAATGAATACGATACATTATATCGCACTTGATCAACAAGAGGGTATTAACTCAAAATTTTTAAAATTTCACTTTTTGCAAGAAATCCACTTACAACATCAATATCTACACTGATAAAAAAAATCATCATCGGTTTGATGACACTATGACATCAAATATATAACATCAATGTTATGAAAAATATCATCAATAAGGTGTAAACTAGCATCAATGCAATGACAGACGCCGTCACAGAATTTTGTCATAGTTTAGGTGTCATTTAAGTTATGACTACAATACTATTAATAAATAAAATTAATATAAAAGAAGAAAGTAAATAGAGGTTTTATAATTCTAGTTAGCATTTTTATTGAATCTTGATTATTTTATTTATAATTTAGTTTAACAATATTTTTTTTAATAGCATCCTTAACGTAATGATACTTATAATGAATATGTTTTTTACGGGAATGATTAGATCCGAATTCAGCCATTCTCTGAGCACTTTGGGAATCCGTGTTTATTAGCAATGGACTGGGATCGGAATATCCAAGTTCTCCTAATATATATCGCAAATAAGATGCTTCCTTGTTTGCTTCGGTTAACGCCACATGCACTAGATGTTTTTACTGCCCTTTGTTTTCTTGACTCCCAGAAAACAAGACCACATCCGAGTAAAAAACCAAAACCTTATTGAGATTTTCTATAATTAACATCTTGAGCCCAATTTGCATCACAAAAACCTATAAGTGGTTAATCACTTTTTCTATACATTAGTACAGCTTTTCTAGTATAATTCAAATATTTAATAACATGATATGCTGAATTTAGATGTTGTTTACGAGCGTCTTTAGAAAATTGTGACAACATATTTACAGCACATGTCATATCAGGTCTACTGTACAATGATAAATAAAGTAAAGATCCAATAATTTCTTGATAAAATTTATCATCAACTTTCTCTGCTTTCCCATAAATTGTTGGTTATTTTTCTAATTTAATACCTGACTGCAAAGGAATTTTTACAGGCTTACAATTCTCTGGATCATATTTCTTGATCAAACTAATGCAATGCTTTGGAATCGCCATGTCACGAATATCGAAATTTTCTTTTAATTTACTTATAAATTTTTCTGTATAATTATATTCGTTTGCAGCAATAATAATATCATCAACACACAAGGCGATGTTTATTATTATTTATATTATTATTTTTTTTTCTAAAAAAAAATAAATACACTGATCATACTTCGATTGTGATAGTCAAAAAACTTTGATAACAGAATCAATTCTTTAAAACCATTGTCTATCAGCTAGAACTACAGGAGCAAAGGTATCAACGTAATCTAATCCAAGTTTTTGGGAATAACCCTTAGCTACTAATCTGGCTTCACGTTTTTCTATAGTTCCATCTGGACTAATTCTTGATTTAAACACCCACTTACATCCTACTGCTTTATGTCCGATTGGTAAGTCTATTAAATTCCAAGTTCTATTTTTTAATAATGACTTATATTCATCTTGCATAGCATTCAGCCAATCTTCCGCGTAATCGGAATCCATGGCTTCTGTTATATTTCTAGGATCTATTATTTTCTCTTTTGCAGCTTGAGTTGTTTCTTGATGTTTTCTTGGTCTTAAACGATTTTTAATTGAATCAATTGAATTCTCTTTTACTGGTTCTATATCATTACTTCTATTTCCAGACTTACTGTTGACATCCTGTTCATTTTTATCATTAGTGCTTGCCTCAGAGTTATCCAAATTTATTTGATCCGCGCTGTTCCTTATTTTGTCGCTAGATACAAATTCATAAAAATTAGGATTTTCATTTCCTTTTGTCATACTATAGATTTCTTTTTCTAAGAATTTTACTTCTCTACTTATTACAATTTTTTTTGTTCCGGGTTTCCATAGTCGGTAAGCTTTTGATTCGTCTGAGCAACCTACAAGAATGTGCTCATTACTCCTCACATTCCACTTTTATCTTTTCGATGTTTTATCTAATACAAATGATATACAACCAATGCGTTTGAAATAACTTTTAATAGGCTTTCTTTCTGGCCATAACTCCTCAGGCGTTTTAGTACCATTTACCTTTGTTGGACAGCGGTTTCTTATGTACACTAAAGTGTGTATTAACTCTGTCCATAGACTTTCTGGTAAACCTGATTCTAACATTAAACAACGCGCCATTTCTACTAATGTTCTGTTCATGCTATCCGCGACGCTATTTTGTTGAGGAGTATAAACTGTTGTCAACTGCCTCTTAATTCCACACTGTTTTATAAACTTTGTAAAACTCTCACCAACTAATTCTGCACCATCATCGCTTCTTAAAACTTTTATATTTTTTCCAGTCTGCGTTTCTACAATTTTCTTGAATTCCATAAATTTGTCTAAATATTGATTTTTTTGCGTATAAAATATACAAAAACTTTTCGGGTATAATCATCAATAAATGTTGCAAAATGCAAACTACCACTAAGAGATTTAGTTCTCATGGGACCGCAAAGATCAGTATGAACCAGCGCAAGTATTTCAGAAGTAGATTTTTTAATCTTAAGAGGAAAAGGTAAACGTGTGTGCTTACCACGATACACAATCGATTGCCTCAGCTTTTAGTTTAGGTAATCCCTTAACCATTCCATCTTTATGCAGTTTTACTAATTGATTTATATTCAAGTGACCGTATCTTTTATGCCATAACACTGCCTCAAAATTATTTAAATTTTCTGTTACCTGTATTTTCAACAATTTTGTATAATTTTACAAAGTGTAAATTATTCATCTTCATCCCTTCGATGATTTCATTTCTCTCTTTATAAACTACTACTTTATTTCCTTTCATAACAACCGTACAACCATTATCAGTAAATTTGCTGGTTGATATAAGATTGCATTGTAAATCTGGGACATAAAGAGTATTACATAAACCTAATTCTTGATTCTTACCACTTTCCTTTAGCATTATCTTGACTTTTCCAATACCTTTAATATTCAATATTCAAGCCAGTCTAACTTTGCCTCTAAACTGTGTCTCAATTAGTTTAATAATGATTATTTGACCCTTTTTTATTAAATTATTTTCTATTTTATTAAGCTTTGGGTCCTTATATTTTTTTATTAATATTTTATTTCAATATTTCGGTACTTCAGGAAACAAAATTAATATATAAGCAAAATAACAAAATTAATTAACAATTGAAAAAATTTTTTGTCATAATGAAATTAAAAAACAATGTTTAAAAAAATTTTCAAAAAACAAAAATATAAAAAAGTGTTTTGTGTTACATACATATATTAAGAACAAAACATTTCTGTTATTTTGTGAATTAAGTGTCTGTATATATGAGCGACATTATCTGTATCTGCTTTAAAATTAATTCTTTTAGTCAATGGAGTATTTACAATGTGTAACATTTCCAAAATATACCGTCTCTTATAATTTTTTTCAATACTAAGAACTGAAGCATTTTCAAAGTTAGGATAGTGACCTAAGTCAAAACAAAATAAACTTAAGACTAGAATTGCTGGACATAAGTCGGACTTTATTTATGTTAATTCACAAAAAACAGCATTATCCACTCATTGTTTTGGTATAACAAGATTGATTAATATATTTGAAGTAACGAAAATTTCTTTTTTTATGAAACATATTAAAACAAGTAAAACTTGATCAAATTCATTATGTTGGAAACAAGGTATTTTACAGTGAATAACAACAATAACAAATATGTTATTAAATTTGAATGGCCTTTTGAAAACAATATTGAAACAGTAAAAGCATATAAGCAACGACGAAAAATATCAAATGTGGGGTCAACGTAAAAAAATAATGAGAGTAAACTGTTAAACAAATAAAATTTTCTCATTTTTTGGGGAATTATGTTAAGATGTTATCAAATTGATGAATATTTTTCATCGAATTGCTGACACAAGAGAAATTAATGAAGTTAGTAATAACTGTATTATTTTATGTATGCATCTGCTGTATTTGTTTCACATAACTTAATTTTTTAGCTTCGAGTGTATTCTTGTATTTATTCTATATCAGTTTATGTTTCAAGTTCATAGTGGCAGTGTTTTATGTTGTTCCAGAGTATAAAATTCTTGTTTTAATATGCTTACAAAATATATGTACTCGTATATATAAAATCAGTAGGTGAAATGAAGTGTTTTATTTGTAAAAAAATGTTCCTATAAAAATTAATACTATTTTGAACATTTAAAGTGTTACTATTTTCATAAGACCTTAGATGATAATAAGTGTTGCGATACAGTTTACAAAAATGCGAAAAACTTAAAGCTCACATAAGAAGGAAACATCCTGATGAAATAACATCAAGTTTTGATCAAGAATTATTAGTTGATAAAGTATTTATTGAAAACACTTAATTTTTCAGGAGGACCTTTCACGAAAGGAATTATATTCAACCTGTGCTACATGTTCCAAAATAAGATTTCTCTAAACTTAAAATGAATGTGAAACAACATCAGCGCTGTCTTTCTTTTTATACCATTCACCATTCCGTCATTTCGTTTGTAATTTCTACAATATCCATTTCTGACTCCAATATTCTGAGTTTTTATGCCTAGCGAAGCCGATTATCGATATCCGTCTGTCCGTGCATATTCAGGTTGAAATCAACTTTGCCAAGGCACTACAAGAGCTGGAGAAAGTTTAAGACATAGTTTCGAAACTTTTGCAATCAGCAAGATCGGTTCATGTCCTTCGAGATAGCGGGCAAAACACCACGCCTTGCTTTAATTTTTCCAATCATTTGGAGCAATGAAGTAACTCCAATCAAGAAACAAATATATGGGGCGATAGAGAATTAAAGACTAATGATAGATTTACACGATTGAAATTTTCTTCAAAATTCTTTTAACTTGTGTAAACAGCAAAATTTCTTCAAAATTTATTGATCAAAATTTAATGAACAAAACTTTTGAACAATTTATTGATACCGTGTAATTAAGCATCAAAATCGTCTCTGGCAATATTGACATATATAAATAATCTGACAGTATGTTCATTCTTTTGATTCAATACATAAGCTGTTTACAGATATACGTTTATTGTTATTAACAACTTGTTAATATGAGCTGGTAAGTGATGCATTTTTAATAACTATATATTTGTAGAATAATATATCAATGTTTTTAAAAGTGATACCATAAATAATAATTTGCGCAAAAATGGTAAGCAAAGAAAAAGTGGGCGGGAGATGAACGCGAACCGATTTGGGATTTTAGAATTGATGGGTACAGAAACCAAAATGAAAAAGAGAAGTGCTGGTCAGAAATTGCTACTGCAACGAATCATTGCATAGCCGACTGCAAAGCACAATTTAACGCTGTACGATCAGCAGACTTTAGGCGCAATATTGCATATCGATGATCTTGATCTTTTAAACAAGAACATCAGACTTGCGTAACTGTCCTTAGTCGCTAAAAATCTCAAGGTTATTGCCAGGCGTTCTCCGGGGCATATAGATTCCCGCATATTAATATTCGCTTTTTCTATTAATGAGGTGACGAGATTAAGCAAATAATCAAAGTGACATTCACACAAAATTTTTGTATAGGTCGGAGTCATTCCTTTTCAATAGCTCTCTAAAAGAAAAGTTCGAACCCAATGTTCCTTTTGTTTTCTTCTGTTTTTGCATTATTATCCGCTACTTCTTCCTCCAATATTAAAAATGCTATGATGATTGTGTCGTCGTCCGTACTTATTAATTGTTTTTTTATAATAATAACTTATTTCACAAAAGAAGCAAAACAGCTTTTCAAAATAAATATTTATAATATAAAAAGTTTACAAATAGTGTAAATTAGCTTCAACAAATTTTGATCAAATTTTTGATACGTGTAAATAGGTCATCAAAATAAATTTTCAAAATTTTGATAAGACTTCAAAATACCTTTAATCGTGCAAATCTACTTAAGAAAAAACTATCAAGTAAAAAAATTGGAGCTCGCCCATATTTTACGAGTTATGGCCCTCTGAAATTTTCATTGAAAAGTACGATTATGGATCATATTTTTTAAATATCAACATCATTTAAAAGCTTTTTAAGAGATCTTTTTTAGGAAATACTAAAATTTTAAAAACAGTTGAACCTATTAGGAACCGATGACATTTTTTGTAAAGCTATATAAAGTACTTAATTTTCCTTAATTTTTTTCTTACTTTTTTTCCTATCACCCCAAAATCTCTTGTTTTGATTGAAGTTACTTCATTAAATAGATTTACATATATGGTAAAGGGTGTATAAGATTCGACATAGCCAAATATAGAACTTAAAGTATAATACAGAAAAAAGCATATTAATTTATAGCTTTGTAAACAAATTACTATTGTTTTTGAAATCAGTTTTATTAACCCTTATCGGACGCGACTTTTCACACGTTTGATTCTCACCAGGTTGTAGTTATTTTTAACAAATATGAAAAAAAAACAATAGTATGTTATTATACATTTATATTAATTTCTTTTCAGTTTTGTTACAAATTATTTATTTTTTGTACAACTACTACATGTCTGAGTTTCTGATAATTATTTATATACTTGTAAGGTATGGTATTTTTTGAAGCAATCTCCAACATGAAGAAATGGTTTTCTTTGGCATGTTTCGCAAAAGTATACTGTTGTTTTCCGAAGCGTTATTGCTAAACTCATTACTAGAGCTAAAATCACTTTCAGAAATTTCTTTGATATTTATAATATTTTCTTTATTCATTTTATGGGCAAAAAATAAATTCAGACATTAAAAAAAAGAATTGAAAGTTTATTGCACAAGTTAAATGCTTCTGCATTTACATTCAATGAGTTCTCGTCTGATCGAATCAAGTCTGTACCATCCACGGTAGTTAGCAGAGCTTCAGGTCCCATTGTGATTGGTGACAGAGGAATTTTGGTGCTTTTTAAACGCCCAAAGGACGCTCTTGGTTTTCAGATTTCTTTGCATTTTCCGTCGTCTTTCCCAAATTTTTTGGGGGTGTTCTTTTCATTTTCGATTTTGTTGGGTCCCCGCTCCGAGCCGCTATCCTTGCACAGTTGGACAGTTACCTCAAACGATCCCCGTGGCTGCCTTTGCAAGCAGTGAGGTCCACGCGAGGGTTGACATAGGTCTTTATGGGAGCCTATATTCATAGCCAAAATCTCGGCACAAAAACAGAAGTCATCTCAAATGCACTCGTACCACCACTTTAGTAGCGACGTGGTCAGAACGTACTTGGAGCCTCGCCACAGTTTTAGCGGGACGGGGTCGGCAACAGCATTAGCCTGACAGCCGTTTCAGCCAGGTGTCATGCTGCTTACTAAAATATCAGAATACTGCAGCCGTCAAGACTATATAATAATAAAATTAAAAGTAAATCATTATTCAAGATGACTCCAATTTCTTTCAAGTAGTCAACTACTGAGCAAAACTCATTTATTTGTCAGAAAATTTCTCACTACTTTGAAATTTAAAGTTAACAGTTCTCTTGAATAAATCTACTTTTCTGGATGCTGAATTCGATTTGTATACCGAGCTTAATACATACCAGGCACTCTTGACTTTTGTACAGTTCTTAATGTGAATCAACTCACTCGGTTTAACACTTAGGGTTGCAAGAGCATTCCTATCATTATTTAGCCAAGCACTCTTCTGAGGATTCTCATCTGGGCAAGCATCTAACATTGTGTTCCACAAATCCATTGTGATCAATAAACTTTTTACCTACACGCACCATGTTCGCAATTTTTCTCTATTTTACTTCTCTATACATGCAATCCCACTCGATATTTTGTGTTGTTTTTCGGATAAAATTAAAAACCAAAAAAGACACGTTTACGTTTTTAACCTCACAAACGTGAAACCTTTATTTCGTTCAAACTGGTTTCCAGGGTGACTGGGCCCATAACCTTTGTTAAAAAAATTTTTGCAAACCTTTGCTTTGCGAAAGGAAATTTTATTTAAAGAATCGAGAGTTGCAATTCAGAAGTTAAAAATTCTTATATTGATTTTTGTGGTTATAAAAATTTGATTTAGTTCATTTGACCTTCACATAAGTAAATGAAAAACGTTCAAAAAAAGTATAAGTAATTTTAGTAATTTGACAAGTATAACAATTAAGGAAAAGAGTTGTATGTAATTGGCTTGGATCAGAGTTGCAAATTCGCAACAGTTTTTCCAAAAACACCACTTTAAAATTTTTAAAAAGGACTTTGATCCTTTTCTTGAAAACGAAAGTCAATGGGCGAACAAAAAATTGTTGTAGAAGACTTCTAGTAGTGTCTTTATTAAACTCTAATAGTCAAATATATTAACATTATGTTTTTTTAACAAATTATAGAGGTTTTTTCAAAAATACCACTTTTGAAATTTGAAAAAGGACTTTGGTCCTTTTCTCGAAAACGAAAGAGAGTGGGCGAAAAAATATTGGAGGAGGCTTTTAGTAATGTCTTTATTAAACTCCAATAGTCAAATATATTAACATTATGCTATTTTTAAGAAATTAAAAGAGGTTTTTCCAAAAATACCACTTTTAAATTTGAAAATGGACTTTGGTCCTTTTCTCGAAAACGAAAGAGAGTGGATAAAAAAATTCTTAGCGCAGACTTCTAGTAGTTTCTTCATTAAAATCCAATAGTCAAATATATTAACGTTATGTTTTTCAAGAAATTATAGTGGTTTTTTTAAACATCACTTTTGAAATTTGAAAAAGGACTTTGGTCCTTTTCTCGAAAATAAAAGAGAGTGAGCGAAAAAAATTATTGGAGAAGATTTCTGGTAGTGTCTTTATTAAAATCCAATAGGCAAATATATTAACATTATGTTTTTTTTTTTTAAGAAATTAAAGAGGTTTAAAATAAACATCACTTTAAAAATTTGAAGAAGGACTTTGGTCCTTTTCTCGAAAACTAAAGAGATTAAGCGAAAAAAAAATATTGAAGAAGACTTCTAGTAGTGTCTTTAATAAACTCCAATAGTCAAATATATTAACATTCACCCTTATTCTGGTTATCGGCGATGTCGTCGTTGTCGTTTTAGTATCAATATCACTTCGGATCAATGTCGGCGTCAATTCAATAAAAATTTCCTGTGACGACGTCGACGGTTTATCGATTTTTATGAAATGAAATTGCACATCCCCAAGTTTTTTGTTAAATTTTATTTGTGGTTGATACTTTTGTGGTAAAATTTTTCTATAAATGATGATAATTTTGGTTTAATTAATGGTGAAAGCTTGAAAAAACAAAAACTTGTGGAAAGAAAACTTCTTAGGCAGAATTGCAATATTTTTAATTTGCCGTACCGCAAGTATGTACATATGTTTTTTCTGCTCCTGGCTGTGCTTTCAAATTCGATTTCAGCAAGTTCCATGTCATTAGAATCGTTTCCCATGTCAACCACTTGAACTGCTCCTTCAGGATTGAAATGCTTCTGGAAGTTAAGAAGGTTTGCCACAGCTTCTTCCAGTGGACTGAGTAAAAATTGTTAATACATTCCGCCGCCAGTGGCTTTACATTCCGCTTTATTAGCAACCATCTTTTTTTCACTTAATTTTTAATTTCTCCATACCTTAAAAGTAATTATTACAAACTATTTTATAAATCCCTATTCAATCCTTTGTTACCTTTTGCCAATTATCTGCTAATCTTCTACGCGGCCCGAGAGAATTTTGAATTTTTCCAATTTCCTTCTATTATTCTTTAAAATTGCTTTTTTGCATTTTTAATGTTATATTTGGTTTAAACCACTTTTAATCATTATGCAAAAAGGCGTCGACAAAAAAGCAATTCCTCGAAAGCAAACATCATCACATTTTTTCCAGATTAATATAACGGAATAAATATTAAAGATGCGTGTTAAAGGTGAATTTAAAACCTTAGGTTGTTGAAATTACTTGTTGAAAATCTTTTCATAGCTCTCACACTCTTGAAATTAATTGTGATTAGTAATACATGTTATGTATTACAATATCAATATCATTAGTTTATGAGATTCATTGTACGAATACTCATCGTTCGTAAAGCTTTAATTGTCAAATGACAGACTCATATTTTTTTTGACATGTTGTTTTACATTCAGTCGTTTTGTAACTCCACACAAATAATGTTGTTTTAGTTTAAGATGTAATAAATTTTGGCGACGAAAAAATTTGAAAAGTAAGCGTAGGAAAGAGTTTTCTCATTTTGTAATAGAAAGAAAACGACTAAAAAATAAAAAACGGTTGGACAAATGGATCCATTCCTTATAGGAAATGAATTCACAGATGGAATGAGACTTCAACAAATTGTAAATGCTGTTCGTGAGGAAAAGAAAGTGGCATACTTTATAACATACATTGGAGCTGATGCTTATTCTGTGTTACGGAAGTTATTCTATCCAGAGGATCTATGTAAAAAAAGTTATAAAGATCTGCTTGGTGCTCTTAAAATATATTATGAACCATCCATAAATGATATTGCAGAGTCTTACAAGTTCAATAAAGCCGAACAAGGGACAAAATCAATTTGTGAATTTATTTTTGAATTAAAATCCTTGGCTTAAAAGTGTAATTTTGACAATTTCTTGGACCGAGCATTACGGGATAAATTTGCGGTTTACGTGAAATTGCGTGTGAAATTGCACTAAATTGGGAAATGGCAGAAGGTGAAACGAAGGAAATAAGTTCAAAACAAGAGCATTATAATTTTTCGCTGTTAGTCAAGCTCAAAGCAAATAAATCGGTCATGGCAAAAAGAAGAGCTATTCAAATGAACGATATTTTCGGTGTGGAAAAACAGGACATATGCTGTTCACTGTAATTGTAAGAACTGGTTATGTTTCAAATGTCAAAAGAAGGGCCATATTGCTTGAGATGTGGACATTGGGAAAATTATCATTAAGAAGGAAATGAAGTAAAGTGCGTTGATGAAATGATGGAGAATATTAGCTTGAAGAGCGTTTTAAGTAAAGTTAATGAAGGCGATAAAATAAATGATGGTGGTGTTTGAGATGCACAATGTATAAAGCTATTTGCAGATGGAGTGTTGCTAGAAATGGAGGTAGATATTGGAACTTGCGTAACAGTTATTTCTAAAGCTAAGTATTTGTTGTATTTTCCTAAATTTAAGTTAAGTTCTGTCGAAAAAAAGTTCTTTTCTGTTACTGGTAGCCATCTTAGTTGTGTTGGAAAATTTTAAGCAAGGTGAATTGTAAAAAGTAATTTATCTATAACCTATGTGATTAAATCGGAAAGGGATTTTAAAACACTTATTGGAAGAAGTTGGTTAAACGTGTTGTATCCAAATTAAATACAACTATTTAGTAGTGGAATAAAAAATATAAATGACGTAAATCAAAAGGATTTTATAAATCAAACAAAAAGTAAATTTCTGCATATTTTTACAAACGAGCCGGAACATTGTATTAAGAAACATACATCGGAAATTGGTTTGAAACCTGGTACTCCACCAATTTTTAAAAAAGCCTATAATTGCGAAATAAACTTAGGCCGCAAGTAGAAAAAGAGTTAGACAGATTAGTAAGTAATGGGAAATTAGATATTACCTGTAAAATTTAGTAAACTTGCACCAATAGTTATTGTTTCAGAACCGGGTAACGAAATAAGAATTTGTATCGACTTCAAAGTAACAATAAATAGATTTGTAGAAATGAGCATTATCCTTTGCCGCGAATAGATGATTTTTTTTGCAAATTTAGCAAATTCTAATAGTTTTTGCATAATGGATTTATCAGGAGCTTACCAGCATGTTAAACTTTCTGAGTCATCAAGAAAATACATAACTATTAACACTCATAAAGGGTTGTACCAGTATACTAGACTTCCCCTTGGGTTTGCTAGTGCACCGCCCATTTTTCAGTTCAATATAGATCAGATTCTCTTAGGAATTCCGGGTACGTCATGTTATTTAGACGATATATTGGTTGAAAGGTTCCAGTATTAAAGAAACAAAAAACAGATTGTTCCAAGTTTTAAGCAAACTTAATAAGTTTAATATTAAGGTTAATTTAGGGAAATGTACGTTTCTCAAACTGAAATAAATTGTTTAGAACATACCATCTCGCAGGATGGACTAAAACCGAATAATGAGAAAGTAAAAGCTATTGTAAATGCTCCTTGTCCGAAAAATTTATCTGAGTTACAATCTTATTTGGACAGTTAAGTTATTATAGCAAGTTTATTCCAAATTTATCTTAACAATTGAAAGAATTGAATAATTTGCTTAAAAAAGATAGCAAATTTGTATGGACAAAAAAGGTTCAAAGTTGTTTTGAACAATCAAAGAAATTGCTTTAAATAATAATTTATTAGAACTTTATGATCCAAAAAAAACCATTAACCACTGAAGCTAGTCTTTATGGAGTTGGAGCTGCCTTGGCACATTTAATAAATGGCGTTGAAAAACCAGTTTTGTTTGCTCGAGTACTTTATGTCCTTCAGAAAAAATTTACTCACAAATTCATCGTGAGGCATTAGCTGTTATGTTTGGAATAAAAAAATTCCATAAGTATATATTTGGACACAGATTTACGTTATGTATTGATAATAAAGCTCTTAAGGAGATTTTTAATTCAAATAGGGATAGGTCAAGTATAACTGCATCGAGATTACAGAGATGGGCTGTAATGCTCTCAATTTATGAATATGATTTTAAATATCGTCCTGCAAATTATAATGCACCCGCAGATGCAATGTCACTATTGCCGTGAGAGAATAAAACAGAAATAGCTTTAAACTTTAAAAAGGTAGGGAGCATACTTAAAAGGATTTAATATTAAGTAAAGTTTTTTGTTATTTAAAGACCAGCTAGTCATTAAAATTATCGTCACATCTAGACTGTTGGTACAAGTATTGTAAGTGTTTATCTAATGATAATGACTGCATTTATTACCGAGATAGATTAGTAATTCCAGAGGCACTTCGGTATGAAATCCTTGATACCTTACATGAAAATCACGATAGAATCGTAAGGTTAAAAATGCTTGCTCGAAGTTTAGTTTGGTGGACAAAAATGGATAGAAGTATTGAAGAATATGTTTCTAAATTTGTTTTATGTCAATCTATACAAAGAGTATCTAAAGAGAAAATTATCAGCAAGTGGACATCATCTGAGTTGCCTTTCGAAAGAGTCCATTTGGATTTGTTTTATTTTAAAACAAAAACCATTTTGATATACATACATATGTACATATGTTGATTCATTCAGTAAATTTATTGAAGTAAAAAATTTGGTAAGATCAGATGCTTTATTCTTGTGTAATAGCTTATTTTCTATTTTTAAAATATTTGGTTATCCAAAAGAAATAGTTACAGATAATGGTCCACCATTTTCATCGTTCCATTTTAAAAAATTTTCAAAAGAATTAAATTTTACTTTAAAAAAATATCACCACCATATCATCTGTCAGTAATAGGTTGGCTGAACGTGAATTTCAGACAATAAAAAATAGTTTTAAAAAAATACCTTCTAGATGATAAATTTACCGATTCAAACCGATTCAAAATTCTTATGCATTACAACAATACACCTTGTATAACAAAGAATAAAAGTCCAGCAAGTTTAATGTTTTTATTTGCACCAAGAACTTAATAAATTCATTAACGAAAAAACAAACTTTTAACTTTAAGCATAACAAAATCAGAAACAAAAGAAGGCAGAAGAATATTGAAAATATTTTGGCTTAAGTTCATTTCTTTTTAATTTCTAAAAATCTTTTTTTTTAGAAAGAAAATTTATTTTACAAATGTATGTGGACGTTTTCCAAAGAAAACAAGAAAAATTAGACGCTAGCAGAATGAAATGCTGCACATTCTAGACCGCTACGACCTTCATCAGCATTCTTCGCGTCTATCTACCTTAGTTGTGTATTTTTATAAACATCATCTATTTAACCAACTAACTTTGTAAATAAGAATACGAGGATACTCATAACTCATATCAACATTAATTTGGTTAGACGAAATTTACACACAAACCAACGTATTTCTTTACTGTTCTCTCTGTATTTCGTCTTTTACATTTGTTTTTTGCTTTGTTTCAATCATCGATTGAACACGAATGCAAATTTGTTTTTAATCATTCTTACTTGTTTACTCATAACATTATAGATGCTGTTCCAGTATCATTTTGATTGTTATGATGTAAGCATGAATGCTCGCTATGCCTTGCGTGCTTATAATTTAATTTTTGAATTATTTTCTGAACTGTGAATATTATAAATGAATAGAAATTATTTTGGCTTAAGTTCATTTCTTTTTAATTTTTAAAAATCTTTTTTTTTTTAGAAAGAAAATTTATTTTACAAATGTATGCGGACGTTTTCCAAATGCTTACTTCATAGCAATCACATTAATACTGAAATAGTATCTATAATGTTGTGAGTAAACAAGTAACAATGACTAAAAACAAAATTTGCAATCAATCAATGATTGAAACAAAAGCAAAAACAAATGTACAAGACGAAATACAGAGAGAACAGTAAAGAAATACGTTGGTTTGTGAGTAAATTTCGTCTAACCAAATTAATGTGGATATGAATATTCTCGTATTCTTATTTACAAAGTTAGTTGGTTAAATAGATGATGTTTATAAAAATACACAACTAAGGTAGATAGATGCGAAGAATGCTGATGAAGGTCGTAGCAGTCCAGAAAGTGCAGCATTTCATTCTGCTAGCGTCTAATTTTTCTTGTTTTCTTTGGAAAACGTCCGCATACATTTGTAAAATAAATTTTCTCTCTAAAAAAAAGATTTTTAGAAATTAAAATAAATGAACTTTAGCCAAAAATAATTTCTATTCATTATAATATTCACAGTTTAAATAATAATTTAATAAAAATTAAATTATAAATAAATGTATGAAGGAAAAAACTATTTTTAAAATTATTTATTTTTAATTTATAAAAAGTCTAAAACGGTAAAAAAAAATGTCAAAAGTACCTGCTGATAAAATATTCAAAAATTTATAGTATTTATAAGTGTTCTTTGATTGATTTTTGTCATTTAACAAGAGTCGACGAATGCGAAAATTACAAGTTAATTTTTCTCTGGTTTTTAAAAGTGAATAACAACAAAACATATATTTCAATATGGAAAATAACAGGTGCATAAAATTGGATAACTTTTGTTACGTTTGTGGTCATATCGTCCCAAAAAGAAGACAATTGGATCGAAGAAATTTGTTTACTGAGGAATTAAAAATAGTGTATTGTCATTATTTTGATGAAACAGATTTAAGTGTTTAAAATTTTATGCCGAACACAGTGTGCAAAAATTGTTATAATACCCTTATAATGTGGCTACATGGAAAAGGTGGACAGTTTTATTTTATGAAGCCAGTAATTTTGGTGGAAGATCTAACTGGACATGACGAATTCAAGTGCTACGCACGCATAAATTCTCGTCATGGATTAAAAAGAAAATAATTGAAAACAAAAGTATATCTTGCTGCTTTTACTGCCACACTTTCAGTTAAATGCGCTGCTGATACCGATACACCTAAACCTTCGAGTTTTCTCCAATCCGACCAATGATGCTAATTGGACACCCGATATTGAAAAAATAGTCCACAACCGCTAACACAAATCGAAATGGATCACAATGTAATGTAAGATGGGACTAACACAACAAAACTCCGAAATGTTGGCATCATTTTTGAAAAGCAGAAAACTGACACAACAAAATGTCAGCGCAACATCAAACCTACATCGCCCAGCTGATTTTCAGAAATTTTATTCCGTTCACGAAGCAAATACGTTCACCTACTCGCATGATATCCCAGGTCTAGTGAAAAATTTGGGAATGGATTATATAGCTGGCGACTGGCGTTTATTTATCGATGGTTCAGTTTCAAGTTTAAAGGCTGTGCTATTGTACAAAACTAACAAAAAACCGTCCATTCCATTGGGATGCAGCACAACTATTAGGGAAACGTATGAAACTGCGAAATTGTTGCTTATGTAGCAAAATGTTGTATGATCAGGAATTGTAATTCTTAATTCTTTTTAAATTTGTTTGAGCTCATTCGGACTAGTGGTTCTCGTATTATGACAAACAAAAGAGCCTAAAACGTGAGAAATTCCCTTATACGATACTTACTAACTTCAAATTAATTTTTAAATTATTGTTTGATGTACCATGACCAAACGAATGATGCAGAAGTTCTTCTTTTTAGAGCTACTTTCATAAACAATTTCAGAATTAAGTCCCAAATCAATCACTTCAAAAATGTTGTACTGTGTATATTATAATATATTTTTGTTAGATTTTAATTTTGTAATGATTTGTAAATCTAAAATAAAAAGGGGAAAATGTTATGTATTACAATATGAATAATAAGTATATGTATGTTGAGTCTACGAAATTAACTGTACTCATCATTCAGTGGTTTTGTAACTCCACACAAATAATGTTGACAAACTGCTCAAACGGTAACGGTAAATACGTATTTTCAAATGGTAACGGTAAACTGAAGAAATGAATGCATTTTAAAAACAAATCTCATCAATAGACAGTATGTTTCGACATAATTCGCCTTGTCACTTCACACGTGCCATACGACCGTTGCAGAAAAGTACTGTTGTCACGTCAGAGGTGACTTACGACCGATAAGGGTTAATTCGGCTTGTCTAAACCACAACAAACAATTAGCAATAGATTTAAGCTGTAATTTTAAGCGGTTCTTTCGGAAGAAACACATGTATTAACATTTATTGAAGTTCAATTTCATTAAGTTCGATTCATTTGAGGATATAAAGAATCTACCTCAGGCAAAATATGATCATCATATTTAAAATCATCCGCATACATAAATATAAAAGAATTCTTGATGACACCATGTAAGTAATTAATGTATAATAAAAAAAGGGTTACAAGATGGCTCTCTTAAGTAACAGCGGATGTAACTAGGGTTGCCAGATGGCCTGAGTTGTGCGAATCAAAAAGTTTTAGAAATATTAAATATAATTGACAACATGTTGTACAATGACTTCTGTCGCCTGCGAGAAGCCTTTGATAATTTGCGGAAAGTCCATCTTTTATAAAAATTCGATAAAAAAGTAGAAAATCTGTGTAAATTAATCTCATTTATTCTTTCCATACCAATTAGCATTGCTTTTTGTAAAACGACTATAAGTTTTTTAAATAATCTACGCTCACAAGAAAGCATTAGAATGCATTTCGCCCTAATAAAGACTGAAATTTTAAAAGAGAAAATTTTAATAAAAGTTGTCAAAGTTTTTAAGAATATTTGCGTAGAACTGAAGCAAAATAGTAAAGGCCTCGTTATGCGAACGTTGATGTAAGAAAAACTTAACGTATTTTAACGTACGGTCGTTTATGTACTTATAGAAATTTTACAAATGTGACGAATGTCAATAAAATAAACAAAAACAAAACATTGTGCAGCACAATGTGTTTGTAATATTAATATCAAAAGCCCGAAAAGAATTTAAAAATGGTTATTGAGGATTAATATACTGATGTCCATGAAATAAGTACAATTGTTTTGCAAAAAAAAAACTATAAAGCCAAAATATTAAATTACAAAACCTAACACAATTTTCAATTTGCTGCAGCTGTTCAGAACAGTGTTGAGATTTGTGGCATAGTTACGGGCACTGTTCCGTACATGTAAATTTAGAAAAAGTACTAATTTCGCTTCGAAAAATATTTTACATTGCAATATGTGCAATGTATTGACAAATTTAATTATCTGTTTTAAAAAATATTATTATGTATTTAATGTAACTATTTATTTATTATACTTTTATTAAGTAAAATAATAAAAACTGATGAATGGTACAATTATTATCAATACTTAAAAAGTATCTAAAAAGGGCAAATGTGCCGCAATGGTACTTATCACATATAATTCCAGCACTATCTTACGAATGTCACGTAACAATGCCGTCAAAACCTATTTTATACAGGTTGAAGCGTTCCGGAAACGTGACAGTTAATTTCGGTAAGCGTTTGCATTGTTTTAGTATATTTAAAAACAAACGGCCGTTACGTTAGCTTACGTGAACGTTCGCATAATTGTACCTTAAGTTCTGTTAATAAAATTATAAAATAGATGTGGTGGCAACAAAAATAGATGTATATACGTTATTTGCGATTGTCATTAATATATTATTTTTTTTTGTTATTTTTTTTTTTTTTGTAAAGAAAAATTTAAATACAAATTTGTTCTTTTCAACTAAAATGCATTTCTAAATTATCCATTTATTTTTTTCAAAATCTACGGGAATCTTTTCCGTAGTCCAGTTATATGACTTTTAGTGTCTGGCAAGCTTAGATGTAATGCAGATTGGCGTAGATATGTCAGTTCTCTATATAAAACTTTACAGAAATCTATGGTCAACCTTATCAAATGCCTCGCTAAAATCGGTATAAACCACGTTAGTTTGCATTTTATTGACAATAACAAGATAACGAAAGTTCTGAGTTGTAAAAGTTAGTGACAGTAGAACAGCCATGTTAAGTAAATGATAATTTTGTAGACACTAAAAACACAATAATCAGCAATTACTCTACTATTTCTGCCAGACTTAAACAACAAAATGATGAGAGAGTTTTTCCACACTTCTGGAAATTTATTAAATTTATTTGAATATTTGAACAATATTGTAAGAGGAGCTGCTAACGCCTCAGCGCAATTAATAATAACGTTAGTGGAACGTTGTCTGCTTCACTTTTAAACGAAAACTTCAGTTTTTCTAACCGTGGAGTACAGTAGTTTTAATTTAATGTGAAATTGAAATAGATTTACTTCCAGAATTGTGTGTAAATTGTACAATTAATTTAATACTTTAAACGTCAACATAAGAAAGGTGTTGCAAATAGGATATTTATTTCAGCATTTTCATCTGATTCACATAGAGTTTATTTTCGTATTCACCAAATTGTAAAAACACTTAGCGTTCTTCTGAAAGGTGTTCTTAATTTTTGTTAGGTAGAACTTATAACATTCTTGATTCAACTTGTTGTATTCGGCGCTAGCAACGAAGTATTTCGCTAGCCTGTGACTAATCCAGATGTTTTATATTTTTTATAATATTTATTCTTGAAGTTCTTATTTTTAAAAGCAATTTGCAATTCCATGAAGGTCCAGATAAATGAAAAAAGATTTGTTTTGGAACACACTGGTTAAATATTTAAAGATCATAAAATTTATAACGATGTGATAAATGACATTGGACTTGTGTTCTGAGTTAACAATTGTTAAAAAATTTCTCCAGTCAATTTGACAAAGCAGTTACGTTAATCTTTGGTAATTGCCCTTTTTAAAATATAATCTGTGAGATTATGAAGTGCTAGCAGAATGGAATATGTAATGTATAATTAAATGTTTTTAATAAAATTGTAGGATGATAACGATCTTATGGAACAGTTAATAGCTCTGTGCGAATAACAGACGTGTCGATACAATTATTTATAAAACCAAATCCAAAAGGTTATGATGTTCCTTAAAGGTGCAATTTCTTTAATTAAGATTAAATCCACTACGCAATCAATAAGTTTAGTATATTTCCAGATAGAACCAGAACAATACAGTGTAAATTATTTGTCATATTTGAGAACATCCAAAAAACTGTAGGCGTGTTTATGTTACCAAATGATAGTATCATTCTGATGAGACATATGCACAACGAGAGATATGGCTTCAAAATATTTTCCATAATTTTTTTCAGGAGAATCAGGGGGAATATATGAATAGGTAATGAATACTTTTTAATGCTTTAGTTTTACAGCAAAAAGCAACTGATAAACCTTCGTAAATTAGTATGCTAGAAACTTCAATCAACACCCACCTCCTTTTATTTTATTGCCACTATCTTGTCTGTATTTTATGTAATTATCAGCCAATATTTCCGTATTCAAAACAGTTGAGTTAAGCCAAGTTTCTGTTAACTTTATAGCTTGGAAGTCAAAAGAAAAACTTTTTATAAAGCAGACAGTTCTGAATTAATTCCACAAACATTTTTGAAGTGCCTTGAAGACGTTCTATTGACGGTAAATAATTATCAAAAATATGATTTAATTAAAGGATATAAACAACTCCAATACTGAATAAAATATTTACGTACAGTGCGAAGAAAACAGAATTTATGAAAAGTTGTGAAATCTTAATTATTTTTAATTTTTTCTCCTTTTTATTAGAAAACACCACTACTTTTTGTGGATGTATTAAAAACTTACGAATGTTTATACATCGATCACAATTTTTGTAAACAGAAGCAAAAACACATGCGAATTATTTATAGTGATTTAAAATATATTTTCATTATAATACTAACAAATCCTAACAGTGGCGATACAAAAGTTGTTAGTTTTTTTTTTTAATTTAATTTTATTTAAATTTTACTTCATTTAGTGTAGAATTCAAATAAAATCACGAAAAATATATAATTTAAATTAAATTTAATATTATTTTTTCTGGTTGAGGGGAAAATAATGAATTCTTTCACTAGTGAAACTAAATATATTCATTGATAATTTATTGCTGTTTGCAATTTAGAGACATTTATGTAATTATCGAAAAAGAAAATTTCCAATAGATTATCTACTCTTGACATCCTTAGAATCTGATGTTTATTGAAACAGGTAAACTCAGCCGATATCTTAACATTTACTAGTGCAAAACTTATACATCGACAACATAGTCCTCTTGTTTACCAAAATAAGCATGAATTTTTTGCAATAACTAAAAAATGTGGGGAAAAATTCATATTGAGCGAACTATCTAAAATAATCTCCTATCAAGATCATTTCTGTGTATGAAATATTTTTTGAAAATTTTGTTTTTAGTGTATACAGTAATCGATATGAAACACAAAACACATATTTAAAAAAATGTTGTTCCTAAACCTTTTGTCTCTTATTTTATATGTGAAAATTGAAAAATTGTATAAGCGCATTCTATACCAAACTAAAAAACACAAACATTTTACATATAATATGAGAGAAAAAAGCATGATGAGACGAGGCTTAGGAAGCTCCTTAAGCTTAAATACATGCTTAATATAATATATGCGTACGTATATATATATATATATTATGCTGGTGGTATCAGGATGACGCTCAATATTTGAAAACTGTACTGTTTCTAGCACATTGTATGTTTCAGGTCATTGGGAAAAACAATGAAAGCAGACATCCTAATACAATTATATCCACAAATGACTCTGTACAATAGCCATTCGATGTCTTTGACTGACTTATAATGTCGCTAATATTGCTAATAGTCTTAATTTTAGAAGTATTTAAACCTATTTAAATAAATTTATATATTTTTCTCTTCGAAACTCATATTTTGCCTAACAAACAAAGCTTTTTCTCCAATTACTTGCAAAATTATAATTTTTTTCTGGATAGAAGGCAATGACACAGCACTAGTCCTGCTAATGGTGTGTGTTTGTTTGGGTTTTAAAAATAATTAAGAAAATTTTCAAATCTTATTATTATATTCTTCCTCGGCATTTCAACTGCAATAACTGCAAGTCCTTTTTTAAATGTTTGCTGTCAAACTGTTTTTACAAAATCGGTGACTTAAATGCTTGTTATGGCGGAGAACAATATACTTTGGACAGTAGCTTATTAACAAATTGACCAATATCAATGAGAATGAACATTCTAAGGATAAAGTTGCTAATATTCAGGTTCCAGTTTCTTTGGAGGAAGAGGTAATTTCTTAACTGAAACACTTTGTTTATGTTTGATGAGAAATTTAAGATTGCCAGTAAATCATGCTCAAATCATACACCTATAGATAGCTCATCCTAAGATTTTTCCGAAGAATAAAAGTGGAGAAAAAAATGCAATTTTAAATAAAATTAAGTGCTAATATTGCCTAGGAATGCTCTTAATTACATGCTTATACATTGGTAATTTTAAACCCTAAAAAAATAAAAAAATTTAAATGATTCTAATCATATGAATGACATAAAACAAAACATTAAATTTGTTGGGCTATTCCAAAAATTGTATTTAAAATACTGTTCAAGCAAATTTTTATTATTAGTATTTTCGTTTTCTTAAAAAAATTTAGTAAATTTTTAGCTACCGAAGAAAAATTAAAAAAATATATGTTCCGTTAAATAACAAAATTATGTGGGTCTAGTCAATTGAACAGGAACCCGAACATATCGACGAGTCATCCCTTGTTTAAGTTTCGTCAAGCCGAAACTATAATTTCGGTTATCACAGAATACTCCATGATTTGTGTAATACAGTTAATATCGCTGAGAATTATTTATCAATAAATTTGCTTATCTCAAATGTAGTAATAATACTTCTTTAAGTCCAACCAGTACTAAACAAGAAAATATTTATGGTAATGTTTTAATTCATCATTTTCATATCTTTGTAAATAAAACGATAATTGTTACGATTCTTATATATTCTTATTTAAATAAAACTATGTTGCAGCTCTGGCTCTCGCTCTGCTCAGTTTTAACTTGTCATTATTATTTTTATTATGATTATTATTATTATTATTATTATTATTATTATTATTATTATTATTATTATTATTATTATTATTATAATTATTATTATTATTATTATTATTATTATTATTATTATTATTATTATTATTATTATTATTATTATTATTATTATAATTATAATTATTATTATTATCATCATTATTATTATTAGATATATATTTTTTACTAAATCTTAACAACTGCTCTTTTAGGTTGTTTGGATAAAACAGCAGAGACCATTTTGGTTTAAGAATAAAATTATATGGAATTTTAAAGTCTTACTGTAGAGTTTAAGTGGCTAACAAGAAATGTATATACCTAGATACTTAATATCCGTATATTCGTTGCTTCTTCATGTGAAAAGAATTTATCTCTACTAGAATTATTGCATAGATAAATGTAACATATGTATATACATTCTCCTTTTGTAAATAAATTTTACTTATGTCAACATCAATTACAATGGAAAACACACATTTTGGGGACCACGAATTACCACTCCGAAAGGTCTTTTTTGTAAAATGTAATCCGTAATTTCTGCTATTGTGTGCAAGCAGAAATTTAAAAAGACCAGTCGTATGTAGGACTCCTCTGCGGACCCCGAGCAGTGTTGTTTAAAAACGCAAAAACGATTTTTTCATAGCTTTAGTCCAAAATGTTTATATATTTTTTTAAACTAAAATATTTTTGGCTAAAATTCGCGAAAAATTTAAAAGAATCGCCAAAATATATATACATGTAATTAATGTTTTATTTAAAAAACAACAAATACTTAGTGAACAAATGGAAAGTACAACGTTTACTATAAACTAGTTAGTTAGTTTTATTAAATCAATAAAAAAATATAACATATAAACGAACATCTGAATTATAAAGTAATACATATATAATAATAATTTTATAGTTTTATAATTTTTCTAATATGTACGTTGTACACTTATTTCTCAAAACTTTTTCAGCGTCCTCTTTGTTGGAATACATTGTATGAGTAGGTAGCAAAGAAGTGCAGCATGTGCTACCTGCATTCATAAAATTTTTCAAAAGTAATAAAAAATTCTACTGCGTTCTATTTCGCAAACAAGTCTTAATAGAATTCATTATCGAAAATACTCATTTAACGCAGGCATTAATAGTTGGATTCACCAGTATGTAAAGTACGGCCAGATAAAGTTCCCTAAACTGGCACGTGCCTACAGTACAACTGTAAACCTTCCGCAAGAATGTATGTAAATTAGTGGGAATATAATCATTCAAATAATCTTTCCAATTAGGGTTCATAAAAATTTTTAAATAATCTTTGACATCAACTAAAAACAATTTTCTCGTATAATTTTAATGGTTTCATATTCCATTTCAACATTACTTAATTCAGTTTCAAAGGTTGACCCACAGTCAATGGCATTTAGCGGAAGAAATGTGTTTGGTATATCAATTGAAATAATTATACTCTTTATAAATTTTTCATAATTATGTACTTTTTTTTATAACTGGTGGCTTTAAATTTTTTTAATAAAATAAAATTAGACTAAATACAGCCTTTGATGCATACTGTCTGCGTCCACATTGTCTGATTGAAATTTCAAATTATAGTTGTTCCCCAGCAAACAATTTTTGAAAAGGTAATCGAGTGTGGAATTAAGCATTTTTGGTAGAAGTACTTTCCAACTAGATTGCCAACTTAATGATTTTAACAAGGCATGAGACTTTTATAATCAATTACTGAGAATCGATTACATTAATTATTATAAGAATTAATGAGTACCATTAGTACGGTAGTCTCTTTTAACATAAAGAACTACTTCCATTAATACTTCCTTTTTTGAAAACTGATGTAATGTGTTTTGTAAGCGAGTAACAAAAAATGGCAAACATAAAAGTAAGTCATTATATGGCAAGTACTTTTTAAGGTAATGTCTAATTTTTTGCTGGGTTATTTCATTAACTTTAGAACACCCAGTAGTGCATCGTAAATATTTTGCACTATTTTATGATTTTTTGCTGTTGAAATTGGTCAATAAAAATTAAATATTCATCTAGACACGTAAAAATCGGCAAATAATTTATGAGTCGGCAAATCACTAAAAATAGGTTGCGAAATGTGTTTGAAAATCACCACGTTTGGCGAGAAATCGAAATATATGACATCCCTGTCATGTCATCAAAATAGACAATTCCTGATTTAAGCACAGAGAACCCTTGAAATGACAAAACCAGTAATAAGATGGACATAGAACTGCCGCAGGAAGTTTTCAAAGTTCGTCTTCCTATTTTCAAAGCACTCGTGCGACTTGGGTTCTACTCAGCAGAATATAAAATTTTAATGATTAGCATGAAGCCAGACAAATGACAAAGACTTTACAAATGTAGAATCCTACAGATATATAAGCTTTTATCAAATGTGTACAAGCTGCTTGAGAAAACAATTATAAATATAACTCAACCATATTCTAAGCCAGAAAGGATGCCGGAATACATCCTTATAACTCATCTGCATTAGCCCATGCCGTATTTTTATTTGCAGTAATTATTTAGATTTTAAATTAAAATAAAATAAATTTTAATAATATTACAGAAATAATTTTTTCATCTTTAATTTAAAAAAAGGATCTACTCCATTTCATTTTTGATTTCCGAATGCAATGGTTAAACTAATTAATTTTAATAACTTGTCAAAAAAAGAGTAATATGGCTTGATAATCGTTAACAACAAAAAATTGATTTTTGACCCCCTTCTCAAAATATGTACCACAGTGTGACCGTGGTGAAATATTTTATAAATATTAACAAGAAACAAGCAAAATTTGTTTTTGTATAGCACTGATTGAACTTAAAAACTAAATTGTTAGATTTATGATCCGAATTTTATTACGTTTAAAGATAATCACAAACAAAATATTATTAAAATAGCGGTCCCATCGATATTATTATAATTAATTTGATAAAGTATGTACTTCTAATTTAGAAAGTTTTAAAAAGTCTTGTATTTTTGTAATCTCTGTTACCACAGTATTTGTTTTTTTTTTTTGTTGTTTTGTTTTTTAGATTTACGGCGTAGACGAATATAACATTCTTACTTGTTTGTTTTTTTATTGTTCAAACGATCACGCTAAGTGACCATCCGACTATAATTTTTAAAAATCTGCTGTTTAAAAATGAAATTTGAAATGGAACAAATATAGTTTACGGACACCGCTCTAAAATAAGAAAAGTTGCCTACGGGGTGCAAAATACAATTTTAAGCAAAAAATGAAGTGAAAAAATTGGCGGCAACCCTTTGTTTCGGAATTACGGACCTCCGAAATTTTTGTATCTAATAAGGCATATATCGAGTATTCGATGGTATTGGACAACATGGGTATCATTGGAAAGGAAATTTAAGGTCCTATTCAATTAAATAGGAAAAAAGTAAAAATAAAATAAAAAAATCAGGCAAGGCTCCAATTTTTTTTCCATATAAACATAACTTTACTCAAAAACGAAATAATTTCTCCCCTATGGTATAACTAACAGCGGCTTCGCTTTCTAAAGGTTTCTGCGTAGCCGGCCTTCGGCCGGACGAAAGGATTTTCTCCTTTATGGTATAACCAACAGCGGCTTCGCTTTCTAAAGGTTTACTGAGTAGCCAATATATTGAAATAATGGCGAAACACCATAGCATTCGCAAAATAATTCCAACCACCTATCCAATGCTCCCATATTGTCTCATTCCACCATAAAATATTCGTTATATACCAAAATATACATAAAAACTTTCAGATATTACCTGTTTACCTTTTTAACTTAAAATTACATTTTACACCTTTATAAACCTTTTTTAATGAAGTATTCCGAATAACTTAATTTATTTTGTAAAAAAAAATTTTTTATTTATTTTTTTTTTAATTTTTCCTGCTTCATTAAATAGGCTCTTAAATACCCTTGCCAATGATACCTATATTACCCCATATCGCCATCAACTACTCGATATATGCCAAATTTTTCGCTTTACATTTTTTGCTTAAAATTGTATTTTGCACCCTGTAGGTAACTTTTTTTATTTTGGAGCGGTGCCCGTAAACTAGATTTAAGCCCAAATTTTAAATAAACGTCTAAATTTAAAACTCTCAATGCAAATGGGGTTGAATCCTACAGTAACAAGAGATAAACTTTCAATGAATTGAAAAAGAAAATGAGAAATAGGAATTATTAATATAAATTAGCTCTAGTTTTTGTGTATTTTAATAGCATCTGTTAAGGATGACATAAAGACTTTTTTATTAACCGACTTAAAAAAAAGAAGGCGGTTATACAATTCGCCTGAAAGTTGCTTTTTTATATTTGTGCTTGCAGAACTCAGTCATTTCTAAACCGATTTTGAAAATTTTTGGTAATATGATAGATTATGCTTACAGATTGGTCCGGTTTATAAAACAGTTCGTAATCTTAAAAACTAAAGAGTGCCCCCATACAACATACATATTTTTCATATGTATTTTGAACTGTAAAGGGCACTTCTGTAAAATTTAAAATGACTGCGTATTACTATAGCTCCCAATAACAAAAAGGTATACAAAAATAAATCTAAAAATTAAAGGGTGTCCCCGTAATTGATGTAAACTTACTTATATGGGCCTATCTTTTGAGCCGTTATAGACAAACGCTTGCAAATTGGACAGAATGTCGACTGGTATGGCCATTATAGTAACAAGTATTAATTGAAGAATTATAAATTAAAGGGTCCGCCAATAGTTCTTTTAATTTGATACATATTGCCATACTTTTTAACAGCTATAGACAGATGCTTGAAACTTACAACGAACCTTATAGCAAATATAAAATGTGGATTTGGAAGTTAAAAGGTGTTCCAAGAGTTGATGTAATTTCAAGTGTGTGGCCGTACTTTTAAACCGTTACAGACAGAATGCTAAAACATAAGAGGGACCTGTATTTCTAAGTCCGCCATATCAGCGAGTTTATAATTTGAATTTATAAAATAAAGGATGTCCCATAATTACTGTAGATTTACTTATATTGGCCTATCTTTTGAACCGTTATAGACAAACGCTTGTAAATTTGGCGCAATGTCGATTGCTATGGCCGTCATAGTAAAAGCTGATAATATTTAAAATTATAAATTAAAGGGTGCACCAATAGTTTATTTAATTTGGTATATGACCTTAATTTTTAGCAGTTGTAGACAGACGATTGAAATTTACAAAGAACTTGTATTACTAATTCCTCTATAACAACAAATATAAAATTTGGGTTTGGAAATAAATGGATGTCCTATTAGTTGATATAATATGGTGTATGTGGCCGTTTATGTATGTTTTGAACCGTTATAGACAGACAGATGAAATTTACAAGGGACATGTTTTGCTAATTCCGCTATAACAAGAATCTTATAATTTGAATTTAGAAATTAAAGGGTGTTCCCAAAATTAATGTAATTTGTTCTATATGGTCGTATTTTTTAACCGTCGTATACAGCTTAAAATTATAAGGGACATGTTTTGCTAAGTCCGCTATAATAAGAAGTGTAAAAATGTTGTATTATAAATTAAAATAACAAAGATAAAATCGAATTTCTTTTTTTTTTTTTTTCTAGTTTACCTATATTAATAATTAAGAAACTAAATTGTAAATGTGGTTAATAAATCAGACAAGCTTTTTCCAAAAAAATGCACACGGACTTATGTGGTACACTGGGAGTCGCATCTATTTGTAAATGATTACAACAAGACGTTATACGTTAAATTTGATAGTCAAGAATGAATACTTAAATGTTTTCAAACAATGTTTTATCGTTCTTGACCACTATCATCATCAGTTTTTATTTTTTAGCTTGCTGCTGTTGAAAATAATCATCTTGATTATACTGTTCCTTTTTAACCAATATTAGGTTTTATTTGTTATATGTTATTATTGTTATGACAAAAAAAAAACGTTCCTATAATTAATTTGCTGTCTTCGTTTACGCCAGTGGTGGTTGATAAATTTTTTACATACTCTTTATTACCAAATTGTTATTGTTTTTGTTGTTTTAAAATTATCAGCATGGCCCTTTTTTACAATTATGACATGGGACATTTTCCGCTGGATATTTGTTTTTGTGTAACTGACCACCCTTAGCTCACGTCTTTTGTATAAACCTTCGTTAAATAGCAGCACATTCAACCCCAGATCGTCCTTTTACAATTTTTATTGCCTTTTCAATTTGATTGTACTTCGCTGAAAAGTTTTTCTTCAATTTGTTAAAACTCTGATGAAATAACACAAATAAAAATGTCTTTAACAAAATCTTTTCTAAGATATCCAAACTCACATGTTTGACTTAAATTATTCAATGCTGTTAATGATTTCTCCACTATTTTGTTTTCTGATAAAAAACATTGCGCTCCATTGCTGTATTTGATGTTGCTATGAAATAGTACTCTACTTCTTTAACATTCTCATCAAACGATCGAAAAATGTGAAATGCTTCAGGACCCATTTAGTGGATAAGTAAGTCCGTCCAGTTATAAGCAGTCACAAAAATTTTAAACTGTTAAAACCAATTTCGCCACTCACCGGCCATGTTTGATGCCCTCAAATTTTTTTGTTACGGAACCAATTTTTTTTTCACACACTTGAGACCACGTTTAGTAAAAAATGAGTTTATTTTCAATGTTAAAGTTCATACGTACGAATGTGAACATCTATATATCGGGATTCTTTTTATCTCCAGTTTGTCAATCGATTTTGTTTATTCTTTCACATATTTGTAGATATTGTCGAGCTTTAGTACACCATCTTTTTCTCATTTAAATCGGTTCAGGATTTAAGGAATAAATAACCACTTAAGTTGCTACCACTACACATGCGAAAAATGCAAATATATTCAAAACATAAGTGTGTAAATAGATTAAATTATTTGAAATAATGTGTAAAATGTCTGTAATATTTAAATTTAAAATGTATGAAAATGACTTCTGACTCTCTCCAGCATTTATTTAAACGTAAGAAAAATTAAGGACTTATAAAAAGAAATACTTTTTTAAATTTATTTTTGCTTCTTGTTTTTTGCGGAAGTACTAAATCAGTATACGTAACAAAAGTACAACAAACTATGAATTGAATTTGGGTTACTACTTTATTTTTCGGTTTTCTTACAGTTTTATAAAAAAAATATTTCTAAAGGGATTTCTATGAAAAAAGTTTTTTTCTTTAAATTTTTAAAGCCAGGTTAATTGCTATAGAGAATCTAACTACCTGAAAGTGTGTTTTTTTATTTTTATACAAGTGAAACAAAATTATTAAAAATAGGCAACAGACATATTCTCCCAATTAGCTTCGAGTGCTTAATTTTTTATAATAAAAGTAAAATTTAATTAATAGCTCTTTTAATCTGCAGTTTGATGAGGCCGCAATCTACGCTCTTACAGTATTTTTTTGCTATAACAGTAAATAGTCAGAAATATTTGAGCCATATGCTTTCTTTATCCGAGTGGTACTAAAATTGAAAGCAGATTAAAACGAAGGTCTGTGACAATTTATTTTGCCTAATTGAATTGTTTATTGTCGGATACATTTTAATTAAGTAAATAAATGTGTTTATAAGTTTTTTTTTTTTTTTTTTGTTAAATTTATTTTTTGTCATTTATTATGGTGACCTATCGAAAACAAAAGTCTGGCATACACAAAAACACACATTCGTATAAGCGTTTGAAGCGATAAAAATAACAAAACTTTTTTACTGAAAACATTTGTTTGTGTTTAAATTTTGATCGTTTCCTGTTTAAAATAAAAAACCTAACAAAAATAACCTACGGAAGAATCAGCTTTATTAATACAATACAGTATTTTTACGTGTTGAATTTAGAATAGTTTCGGAGTGGATATAACAGGAAAGGAGTGTTTTTACTTGATTATATTAAAATATTAAGTACAAAGAGAAACTGATCTCCACCGAGTTTATTGTTATACGTACCTCTTTGTTTAAAATGTTTATGTCTCAAATTCCGTCGAGTTTTATTTATGCAGCATTGGCTTTCGTCCAGCAACACACAAGGTGTTGTGGGTTTTTCGACATGATTTTTAGCTTCAAGTATCCGCATAAAAAGTCCTAATAGTAACTGAGATATTTTAAAACCTGTCTTGATAAGACCTCATATCCTTTACACAAATATCATCTACCTCTAATTTTTTCATGTCATTTGGAACAATAAAGTAACTCCAATCCAAAAAAAAAAATATGAGACAATAGAGAATTAAAAAATAAGAATAAAAACATCACGTGAAAAATTTGTCGCTCGCCCATATTTTCCGAGTTACGGGGCTCTAAAATTTTCAATTTTTTTTAAATATTAATATGAGTATCATTTTTAAAGCTTTTGAAAAGATCTTTAAGGAAATAATAACAATTTTTTAATAATGCTTAACCCATTAAGAGCCGATGTAATTTATTGTTAAATTATCTATATGTTTTTTATTTTAAAATTCTCTATCACCCCAATATTTGCTTTTTTGGTTGGTTTTACTTCACTAAACTAGATTAACATAGGTGGTGAAGGGTATATAGGATTTGTCATAGCCGAATATAGCACTCTTACTTGTTATTTCTTTATTTTGTAGTTACTATATTCTTTCATTTAAAAATTGTAATAAAAATGTTAAACAAAAAAACTTCACATATAGGCAAATGCTTCTACGTTAACATTTGTTTTTAACTTTTTTGTTTTCTTTCCGTTATGTTGCTTACTCAATGCGTGTGTCAACCAATTATTATTTAATTATGTTTTGCACACTTATGTTTTCATTTTTTTTTTTTTTTTTTTTTTTTTTTGGCATGTTTAAGGATGTTGTTTTTTATTCTGCATTTCTTCTACGAAGGTTTTATTTTATTGCTTTTCTTTGTTTAAAATTTTTTAAGCTGTTCATTTCAAGTTCAAGTTCCAGAATATATTAATATAATAAACACCATTAAATACAATACCATGAAAACTCGTTTGCGCGTCTGTTTACGTTAAATGAAAACAAAATCCAAACAAACGTACTTATGGCTTTCAAGGAAAATATACAGTAGTCAACAATAATCTACTGTTTTTGCGACACAATGAGCTTGAAAATGGAATTAGTAAAACTTATCAATGCTGCTTTCATAGATGCTGAAAGTAGATTTCCTTACAGCAATAATATTACTATTGTTTTGAAAATTTATTGAATATCTATTTAAAATATATAAGGCACAACAGTATGAGAATTTACTTAAAAGTACTACAACTATTACAAACTACTTTATTAAATTGAAAAACCTTTTAAAAAGACAGTGTTAAAGAGAAGTTTATTTCAAAAAGAAATAATTAAATCTGTTCAACGAATAACTAAGATTGTTTCTTTCCGAAAGAATATTAGTGATTTCTAAGTAAAATTCTTATAGTTTCAAAAACAGACGATCTGCATTTTTAATTAAATGACAGCGTCAAGTCCCATAGAAATTAATTAATTATTTTATGTTTAAAATTGGAATATACTAAGCCAGTGGGGGATTTTATTCTGTAAAATTTGAACCTTCTGTAAAATTTGAACCTTTGTTTTCGCAGTTTTGCCATCACAGACTTAGCAGCGATAGGTTAAGTTTGGTCGGATACACATTTGTATAACAATAAGAGTTCAAATAATATACACATACACACAATCTACTATCCGAAACTAAAGAATACATATTTTTTAACACTTGTGTTATTTTTTAATACTTGGTAATATAATTTGTGCAAAACGAAACTTTATGAGTATTCTATCAATTAACGTAGTTTTGACAATAAAATATTAGAAATCAGGTTTTCCTTGGAAACCGTAAGTGATAATGCAGTATTTTAAAGGTCATAGTAGAGATTGCTGAAAAAACAACAACAACTAAAGGGCATTTTATTAGGTTATGTATTTTTAAAACTTTGCTATATTTTATTATCCATAATGCAATATATTAGTAATTTTACTGTTAGAAATATATAAAACTAGTATATTATTATACAGACGCAAACGAAAAATCGCAAAAAACACTTTAAGTAAAAAAGTGCCGAAATTACTGGCTTCCAACTTAAAATTTCTATTGGCTTTAGCCTTTACGATTAAGTACAGATATAAATGACGTGGCTATCACTTTGAAGTTCTCTAAAATACCGTTCTATCGGTATAAAAATTTCTGTCAACAATTATTGTTATTTCAACCAAATCTTTTTAAAAATATCGTAATAATTAATAAGCAATAAAAAAAATAAGTAAAGAATTTAAATTTAAATAACAAGAATTGTTCATAAACAAAACAGACATATATCTGTTTATATGTATAAATTTCTCTGTTGTTATTAACTGTGTTTTATTTTAAGGGCTGAACTTTTCAGCTATTCAAAATTAAATTTTGTTATTAAAATATTAGAAAAAGAATTTTTTGAGAGCGCATAACTTATTCTGGTCAGCAAGTACCATTTCGGTAAGCTGCCTTAATTTTAAATTCTGCCCCCTTAATTTTAAATTCTGTTTTTTTCAATACTGCAATACGATAATTTTTAACGGTTTCATTTGTTTTTCGGATATAGTCGGAACTTCTATGTTCATGTGATAACTTTGGTTGGTGCTTAATCGGAGGTATTTACCAGTAGGTTGATATGTTGTCCTAGTATAGAGTGTGCGGCATTTGATGTACTTGCAGTAATATCTAAAGAAGTCTTCGTCTCACGAAGTTGATTGCTATACATGATTAATAATGTTATCTGTCTTTATTAATGCTGTGTTTAGACGGCATGTACAAGTCATATGGAATGTCAAAATTGCTATCCATATGTAATTTGTTGTGTATGTCAAAATCTATGTTTAACATACGGTTTATAATTATCATGTTCAAACTTGCATATGTTACGTACATACGACATAACTTCTAATTGTTGAAAAAACTAAAATGCTTAAAACAGTGATATCAACTGTTCATTTTTTAAGCAATAACAATTTAGAAAGAACAACGACAAGCACAATACTGCTTTTACTTATTATTATTTGTATTAAAATTGCTATATATAATTAATTTGCCATAATATAAAATTGCACTTAGGCTGTGTTCGTTATAAGAACACGTCACAAGCTGAAAATTGCACGTTCAATTCATGTACTTGGCGTAGTTCGCTTAAAGTACATGTTACAAACATTACCGCACATTTTTTCTTGTGTATTTTTACATTTGAGGTTTTTAGTTGCCCTAATAAAACAATAAACATACAAGTCTTGCTTACTGTACACGCAAATTTTATATAAATATGTATGCAAGTGTTATTTATAAGTTGTAAAAGAGAAAAACATTTTAGAAAAGTACATTGAATAAAAAATTCGTATTTACCATATTTTTCAACTTATCGCTACCTGACCTGTAAGGGGCACTCATGCCTTTATCTTAAATAAAAACCCTCCCTGGAAAAATTTAAACTCATATTTGTTACAAACTTATAAAAACTAATTATTTCCACAAAAAAATCATCTTTCTGCTATTTGTTGAAAATTTCTACATTGGAAGTGTCGCCATTATTACTGTTCCTTTTACGTATGTATATACATAAGTAAACTTTCAGTAATTTTCAAATACTCGTCGTACGAAAAAGTGGACCTGATTTTTGGAGTACATTTCCACTAACAAAAAAATATAAATTGTTAGATAGTAATAAGGGCAATAAGTCAAATTTCTATTAATTTTTTACCATAAAATAATTGGAGCTAAATTTAATTTTAAAAATGCAATATCCCAATACTAAATTTTAATATTTCTTTTGTGTCATTATCTTTTCTAATATTTCAAGCACTTAGTTAGTTTTTAAAATAAAAATATTGATAATCATCTTCTTTTTTTCAATATTTCGCCACACCGTTGGGTGGCATCTTTAGGAAATAGGAAACAAAAATATTAATATTATGTTAAACAACGGGAATTTTTTTTTATTTAAATTATATTAATTAATTTTTAAAAAATCTTTTTTTTTCGTGCTATTTTCCCGTATACAGCGGAGAAAGAAAAATAGAATTACTGTTGGTTATTGTTGTTTTTGCTTAAACTTTTATCTTTGCTTTATTGGTTGGACAAAAATCTTTAAGGCCCAACTATAATGTGCATAAGCTAGCTTTAGCTTATGTCAAAAATCCAACGAAAAGCCTGTCAAATGCTTCGGTAACTTATTAAAGAAATTTATGTGGCTACAATGTACTTATATAAATTTAGTAACTTATTTGCCACAGTTGCACATTTATGTTTAACTCGTACTTTTGCCAAAAATAATTTCTATATAAATAAACAAAATTTTAAAACAAAAAGGCTTTGAAGAAGTTATTTTATATATTAAATAGCATTCACATAAACATTTACATATTTTGGTTCATGTTCTAAGAAAAAGTAAAAAAAAAAAATATTACAAGTTATTTTTTGTTTTGTGTTTGTGGCCAACCGTACTAAAAAATGCAACGATGTTCATCGCTTATATCGTATACATATGTGTGTATAAATACAAATGTAATTTAAATATATTATATATGTTAAAAATTGGCCATAAAGAAAAATTTTGTTTTTTTCTACATTTTCTAAAAATTTAACAATTTAGGTCTCAAATAAAATTTTTCTTTATCAATCTATAACACAAAGCACATTCAGCTGTTTCGTACCTTGCATAAAGAAATGAAATTTAACGAAACTTGACGAAAAGTTACCTTATGAACATTATAGTATACCACATATAATTTAATGTATTTGCACAGTTGTATAAGCTTGCATAAGTTGTTTTATGCATATTATAGTTGGGCCTTTAGTTTATTCAAAATAATTGTAAGAAGTTTCCTGAAGAGTTAATTAAGCGATAACGAAATGGCCATCGAGATTTATATAATTAAGCGGAAAAATAGCACGAAAAAAAAAGATTTTTAAAAAATATTAATAATTAGTTTTTACAAACACTTTAAAAAAAGGCTTTCTGTTTTTTCTGTCGTGGTTAACAAGTTTATGGAAATTGCCAAAAAATACTTTTTTAACCTACGATCAATTTAGTATCATATACGAGTATTCCCTACAAAAGTTTAAAAAATATTTGCCGTATTCACAAGCTCTGCTAAGGTGTAGGTAGTATTGCATACTACCTTTTGTTTACTTCTTTGTGAACAGCCATTGTATCAGTGTGCCATTGTACATTGTACTTCATACGTCAAAAAGTAAATAAGAAGAAGAAAAGTGCTATTCATCATTTGTTATTTATAAGCCAAATGGGGGAGAAAACAGAAAAAAGTAAATTAATAAATTTTTTGTGGGAGGATGAAATTCAAGACATTTTTAGGATGAACCTAATGTACTTGCTCTCCAGTCGCAGAATTATACATTTAGGGCTACCAAAATCATCATTATGGCATTATCGGGTTTTAAGATATTTTGATGAAAACAGATTTCTTCATATGATACGACTATGGCCAGAGGAATTTGCCTATATATTCAACCTTATAAAAAATGACGATGTTTTTCACACAATTGGCGAAAGGCTCCAACTACGCATTGACTTGCAGCTTAAAATTGTACTTTACTGCTTGGGATCTTCAGGAAATAGTGCTTGTGTTCGTAAGGTAGCATCTCTTTTTGGTATAGGTGATGGCGGTACCATACAAAATATTAGAAATCGAGTTATTAAATCAATATTAAATCTTAAAGAACAGTTTTTATATTGGCAACTTTCAACTTCAACTTTCTAATAAATCAGTCAAATCAATAAATTAAATAAATAAAACTAATAAAAATATCTTTTAATTCAATTTAATTTAACATAATTCACACATGAACACAAAAATAATAACTCATTTAAACATAAAACATTTAAACAAATACAACGTTTGAAAAACATATGAAAAAAAGTACTAAGTGTTGTATCGCATGTTTGCATGAAAATTACCAACAACACAGCTAGCACCGTTGTATTTTGTTAGCACTTAGCACGTACTAGGGGGCTTGTGAATAGGGCAATTATATTTTATTTTCAGAAATCTAACTTTTATCGTAAAAATATTTTGAGCGGAAATTTTAAAAGTGGAAGTTAGCGTCACTGAAAACAACTGTTGCCATATAGGTTTACATATCCAAATAGAGCTTGCTCTAAATAAAAAACTGACATACAACATAGGAAACTAACATATGTTATATTTTATGAGGTTTGCACGGTGTGTATTAATTTACATATGGAAAATCTGACATTCCATATGACTTGTACACGCCGTCTTAACACAGCACAAGTAAACCTAAAAAATATATATTTACAATTTATTTGAAGGTGTTTTCAAACGAAGCTGATGAATGAAGGTGATTTGAAAATCTGCTTTAGAGAGGAGAAATGGAAAGATTTTTGAAGTTTAAGGACGGGCTAGGAGTTGATTTTAAAATTAAGGTAAATAATGTATGTAAAAAACAGTTTGAGTTTCTAAGAGAATTGCACAAGAAGACGTATGGTATATAACTTAATAAAAAGTTATTTGAGAATAAGACTAATTTAGATATTCCAGATGAGGTACAGTGGATTCTTTCATTAGGGAATTAGCATGCATTACCAATTAAAAGAACAGATTTTCCAGAATTACAGAAAATAAATAATATTTTGGTTGAAAAACTTTTTAAATAAAAAATTATTACAATTTCAGGGGAAAACAGGCTTTAAACAAATGTGGCTACAGCTACTAGGTTATATGGGTTACCTAAAATTCACAAAGAGAGTTTTAAATATAATGTTAAGAACTCAATAGAATTTAAAGAAAGAATAGGAAACCAGTATGTTCAGAATAAGAAAAAAGTAGTTTCGTTTGATGAAGTATCATTATTTCTAAGTATACCTATTGATTTGGCAATAAATATAATAGAAGAAAATTGGAAAGTGATACAGGGATATACTCAAATGGAAAGATGTTTATTTTTACGTATTTAAAATTTTGTATAGAAGATAATAGATAGATTTTTAATATAAAGATAATATATATTTGCATCAAAAAGAACTTCCAATGGGACCCCCGCTTCTCCAATTGTAGCGGATACTGTTCTGGAGAAATTATTAGATACGCGCATTGAAGAACTTAGTAATTATTTAAGAATAATGACTCCTTTTTTATTATTTCTTAATCTGTTATTGAAAATATGTTGGCAACTTTTATAAATTTAAGAATTACATAAGATAGAGTGTGATTTTAAACCACCATATTTAGACAATTTGAAATAAGAAGAGGTAATAAACTAAAAATGCATTGGTATCAGAAGCCGACAGCTTCTAGAAGAATAATCAATTAATTTTAAACAAAAACAACAAAAGAATAATCATAAATATGGCTAAAAGCTTGTTAGAAAACGTACTTAAGTTAAGTGGTAAGGACTTTCTTAAAAGAAATAAATATAAAGTTATAGAAATATTATAAACTAGCAGTGTCCATGACTTCGACTGCATGACATTTCTAATTTTCTTAAAACTCAAATTTAGAAAAATGTGTTTTTAAATATTTATTCGAGAGTTCTGCAGACAGTAGTAAAAATTTTCCATTTACAAAAATAAAATGTGCGGACAACTTCTTAAGTACTATTATACCGGTAAAATTGGGTGCTTTCGCACTTGTGTCTTTTTTTCTAGGAAATGATTAATTTTTACGAAAAAAAAGTATTTTATATTGGAATCAAGGTTCGAACAGGTCACCACACAAAATTTTGTTTAAATCCATCCAGTAGTCAAGGTGGTAAGCGCGTTGAATACAACTCTGGCTGCCCTGGGTTTAACCCTGGCCGGAGTCAAAAAATAAAAAAAATGTTTTTTTTTCTGTTTACTATCTACACTAACATAAAAATTTTCAAAAATATATCATCCGTTTTTTATATGTATATATAATAGTTTTCCAATGCAAGTACTGAATAGATTATTTAAACAGTACAGGTACAGCAGAGCGAGTAATACAAGAAATGTGAAAAAAACAAAAGTCTTAAATTTATGTACCATGAAAGAATAGAAAAACCAAAAATTTTTGATTCTGACACATAAAACTTACAATACTTTAAATAAACTATTCAGTGAAACAAACGATAGAATGCAACGCATTCGGGTATACATCGGTGTCGTCATCCTGGTTGAAATATGCTTTTCATCTGTTTTCAGACCCAATCGACTAACATTTAAAGTACCTAAAAACAAAAACCCTGATGAATAAACTAATAATAAAGTAGAAAAACGCAACAATATAAAATATCATTTTCTCGAGGTACCATGCATCATTTACAGGTGTTTTAATAAAAAAGATGTACTATATGTATATCTGTAGATACGCTACTATTTGGCTGTGCTTAATTTTTAATACCGCTTAAAACTAAAAAAGATCAAAAGTGAAATTTTGCGATTGAAATTTTACCTTGAATATCTCTGAAAGATATTAAACCAGGTTTTTAACGCGTTAAGGACCAATATGTACGTAATCTAAATTACTACAAATTTTAGCAAAATATTTATTTTTGTAGATAAAAAATTTTCTTCCCAAAACTTGTAACTTTATCATCAATCGCCTCCCTTGACCCCATTTATGTGCAGGATGTCTACAAAATTTGGCCAATTGCTGAGAACCAATTGTTCTAAAAAAGATGGTTATAAAAAGAATACAAATACACGTGCAATTTTTTACAGTCTCCAATGTTAAAAAATTGCCCATATTCGAAAAATGCTGACTATAGGGTGCATCATCAGAATTCCATAAAAATATTATATGGGTTAAGCAAGGCTTTATGAATTTACTAAAAAGCGTTAAAAAAACTAAAAGTACTTTTCGACCAAAATTTCACAATCTTTTAACTTTTTATGAAATTTCAAATTAAAAAAAATATCATTAACCAAATGAAGTAAAAGAAAAATTATATTTTGCAAGTAATTGTTTGTAGTATTAGATTTCTAAATCTGTTTTTAAAATAGTTCTACCATGTATTTAAAAAAACGCAGGTGAATAACAAAAATATGCCAATGTAAAAGTTTTTTATTGTTAATTTAAAAGTCAAATTTTTTAAAAGTATAAAAGATACCATGCAAATTATACGAGTATGGTCGTTTTTCTTTTGTCTATCTAGAATTTTTGATAACGGTTCACTTTTGAAAAAGCTATAAGCTCAATTTTTTTTTTTTTTCAAATTCGAGGTTGTCTATTGTGATGCCATGTGGTACTACCCTGTACAGAAGTAGGGTGTGTACAAATCTAGTAGACCAAAAGCTTATGTCCTCCTCTATAAATCGCAGTTTGTTTTGAAAATCGGGTAAATAGTTTAGAAGTTCCAGACTCTTAGTTCTTTTTTTTTCGTATTTCACGCCACAGCTTAAACACTTACATATTCGAATACAAAAAGAGCACAGCTTATTTTCATTTTAATTAAATAAAACATACTTGTTTCACTGATAAATATACCCACATTTAAAATTTATTTTCAAATAAATTTCTTGTTAAAACCAAATTTGCACATAAACATAACTCTGCACGTGGACGTGTCGTTTGACCGGTTTTTTTTAATTGGTAGCATATTTCACTATTTTATTACTAAATATTTACACATGCAAACTTAAAGTTATGACGATTTTTAAATTTTGGTTATATGGGAGGTGGGCGTGGCGTTTGTCCGATTTTTGGTTGAAAATCAGCAATATTTTTTGGTTTTTTATTATTTTCCAATTTATTCAACAATTCGTTACATAAGAAAATTCCTCTTAAGGCCTTATTATTACGCTAAACCGAAGTATATCTGTAACAAGTACAGGCAGGAGTTCAGCTGATAGTTTTATTTGTGCGCATGTTTGTCATTTTTGTGTCAAAATTTGTTTAAATTTTTTTTAATTTTACTTTGCTTTATACATTTCTTTAGTTTGTTTACGTTTTTCTTTTAATTTGTATTATGTTTTATCAGAGATGGTAGACGAAATCTACAAATTCACTTTTCCTACACAAGTTGCGTTAAACATCCTTTTATTGAATTCTTGTTTAAATTTATATTAATATGGCCATCAAAAGGTCATTCGGTTATTTTTTTATGATAACTAAGTAATATTTATATCAATTTTTTATTTAGAAAAATCATAAAATCTTACCCACGTTGCCAACTCTGAGCTGTTTTTTTTATATAAAACATGATTTTACACAAACAAAATGCCTGTTGTTGTTATTATGTTGTATTTGTTGTAGACTTGCATGTACTTGATATAGATATACTTTCCGTTAAACAAACAAAATTTATCACAGTGTTATATTGTATAGCATATTATCATGTTTTATTAAATAGGAGTAAAATTAAAAAAATTTGGAATACAGAAATTTTCATAAGATTTATTACATGTAAAAAATTTAAAAATCTTAACATTTGAGTTAAAAAGAAACTTGCTATGACATTTCCAAAAAATTTTATGCCCGAGTTACCCACTTTAGGGCCTACCTAAAAGCCCCCTTTACCCTTTTGGGCCGACCGTACGCAGCTTTCTGCTCTGCCTCTGTGAAATTTCATAAAGGTTTCTTTAATGGTTCATGAGAATTATGTCCAAAATAAACCGCTTTCAAACCCACAGTGCACTGTATTTTTAATTCTTATTTGTATATGAGTGGTACGTATTAAAAATGTGTAATATGCAGAACCCCTAGGAAGAATGAAAATGATTTTGAGTGTTTTGTAGAGCGATAGTAACGGAAGTCGTAGTTGATTCTCACACTGCTAAAAAAGAATTTTTAAAAAAGAACAAATTGTCGAAATTATTTCAATAATACGTATTCAGTAAAGTAAATTATTAAGTTTTGCAGTCAACGAATAGAGACAGTTCGTCTCTACCACAAATAATCAATTTGTGTCATCTGTCCTAGATATAAAATAGTGAAAATTTCATAAAAATTTGTCTCTAGTAAACTATAATTATTATATTTTATAAACATAGCATCCACTGAAATTTTACTTAATTAGTAACCTCAACAAAACTGATATTTCACACAAATATAGTCCTGGTAGTAAACCAAATTTTTATTATCAGCTTGGTTCCACCGTGAAGTCATAACAAAAGGACATGAAAAAATAAGTGTAGATTGTTTTATACTCATTTTATGGCAAATATTTATGGACCAAACGCCAACAGTAACATCTATAAAATGTTGAGAACACAAAAACTCTAAGAGGTTTTTAGTTAACCCATTGGGGACCCAGCAAAAATTTTTAGAAAAAGTAATCGAGTGTGGAATTAATCATTTTTGTCGGAAGGACTTCCCAACTAAATAACGAACCTAATGTTTTTAACCAGAAATCAGACTTTTATAATCAATTCCTGTGAATTGACGTTTTAACGTAACTTCATATTTTATTTTCAAAAAAACAAACTTCAATGATTATATTGTTTAAGTTTGAAACAGGACAATGTGGTAAGGTGATATTTTTTTCTGTTAATCTACGTCATATATACTTGATTCCTTTAAGAACAAATATTTCATGATATTTTCATCAAATGTTTATTATTTAAAACTTAAATATAAATATACTGCTGCGAGAAAAATATATCCATATACCCATTTAGCTATTGCTCATTAAGCTCATCAGTGGTTATAATATTATATCTTATATCTCAAGCCAAATTAATTAAATGAGATCATACTTGAGATTTTTTTATTACCAATGAAATTTCATTGGCATTGGTTAAAATAATAATACTAAGTGTAATGGAATTTTTATAAAATCATCTCATTACTAATTACAATTGAATCAAAAATAATTGTTTCTATTAAACAACTTATTTTGATCGCAGAAACTTATGCATAAAATAAATAAATCTAAACACTATTGTAGCTAGATCGATATTTCAACAATTTTTAATTTATCATTTTTAAGTGAGATCGGTCTAAACATGATGTCTGAGATCTAAAAACTCACTCAACTATTAGCAGTTTTTGTAACTTATACGAAAACAAAAATAGGCCCCATAGTGTCTCATATGTCTGAAATGCTATTTTAAAAAATTGCTCTACTATACTTTAAGATGTGTGTTTAGTGTACAAAGACAAGGAACATATTCAGTAATGGTAATGATTTTAAACCATTTAGTCAATGGTAATGATCTTATTTTTTAACGAATTATCAATAAAAACTTTTCATTAAAAACATTACCGTTAGTAAAAATAATAATGATTTCTATAAAAAATACTACCATTATTTCTAAATCAATGCTAATGAAATCGTCAATAAATAAGTCCATTTAATTAATTACTCCCATGTATGAGTGAGAGAGTAAAAACTTAAAAATCTTTTATATAAAAATGCAGGGATCATTGAGTACTATTTTTCTTTTTTCTTTCATTTTTTTACATATTATATCATGAGAATATCATAAATTTATTAGTTTTGCGTGAATCAAGCACAATTAACGTAGATTAACATAAAAGAGATTCCAAATAATAAATTTTCAGTATTTAAATTTTTTCAGTATTTAAATTTTGAATGAAAAATTTAAAAATTTAAGTAAATTTATCTTTTCTCTATGAATAAAAATAAAAAGAATAATTTTTACACACCTAAATACTTAAATTATTATGTTCTAAGGAATAACATTTTTTGTTTATATTTAATCAATTTTTAATTAATTAACGTTAATTAAAAATATAATTGCAAAATACTTGTTTTTTCTAAAGAAAAAAAAAAAAATTATGAAACCTTATTTTCGTACCCACAATCATTACCTATACAAACAACAACAAAAAAAAATCATCTACCCTTAATATAAATTTAAAATAAGGGAAAATAGACCTCAAGGATACGAAAAGAATTTTGAAAATAATTGAAAGGAACATAAAAAGAAAACAATAAATTTAAAAGGGGCATTAGGTCGCTAAATATGGCACTTAAAGGTCTAATTTATTTAATTTAGCATCAGCTATTTCAAACATTAACCTCAATAATAAAATCCAACACTCATAAATACATATGTATGTTTGTTGTAATTATCTATATAGTATACGCCAAGTGGGTTTAAGAATTGTGCTTTGAATATTGTTATTTGACGCTGAAAATTTGTGAACGTTTATCGTTAAACGTTTACAATGACACCGCAAATATTTACATGTTTTTTTCATCGCTTGCCATTTCTATCTTATCTTTTAATTTACATTATCGTTTGAAAAACAAACAATATAAATATATCGTTTGCAACAGAACTGCTGTTACCTCAGAAAACAGTACATTAAAAAACCGGCCCCAAAAACAGGGTTTGATTTCTTCAAAAAAACACTACACATGATCAGAATACATGACACATTTTCTAATTAACAAAAAAAAAAAAAAAATTAGAAGATGGGAGTTTTTACCAGATTATAGAAATGTTCTTTCAGTGCTTAAACATTTGTGTGCATTACACAACACAGCTTTTGTGCTTGCTTTCATTAATGAGTGAGAGGCTAGAATAATTTGGATCTTTCTTCCATAATTTTTAAAATTAAACGGTGTCCCCATACAACATACATGAATTTATGAACCAATTTGAAAATTAAAATAAAATGCGTACCGCTTTAGTTGCCAATAGCCAATTGCCTATCCTTTGAACTGTTATTGAAAGCTTGAATTTGGAACAGAATGTCGAAAACTATGACTAAGAAGATCGTAAATTAAAGGGTGCCACAACAGCTTACCTAATTTTATGTATATGATTATACTTTGAACCGTTGAAGACAGACGGTTGAAATTTACAAAGTATCTGTCTTGCTAATTCCGCTATAACAACAAGTATGAAATTAAGATTTGGAAGTTAGAGGGTGTAGCAATAGTTAAGGTTATTTGATCTATGTGGCCAAACTTTTGAACCTTTATATACAGACAGCAGTAATTTACATAAAACTTGTATTTGCTAAGTCCGCTATAACAACAAGTTAAGAAATTAAAGGGCGTATCGCATAATTTATGTTATTTGACTTATATGGCCATATCTTTGAAACCGTTATAGAAAATTGAATATAATGTCTATTACTATATTCAGTATAATAGTTGATATAATTTAATGTATGTGGCCAATCTTTTGAACAGTTATAGACAAACGCTTAGAATTTAAACAAAGTTTATTTTACTATGTCAGCAATAAAAATTTATGATTTAAGCTTGTTAGATATCACTGCTACCAAATCGAACTTATCGAATGGGAATTGGATGCAATTGCAAATGAAAGTTGATGTTATCCTCCGCAAAATCTTAAAGGTTTTCTAGTTCTGTGCGAGTTGTTTTTCACACGCATTTGAAGTTGTTGAATTTAGAACGCTGTCTAACCTTTCAAAGTTTTATTACGGTTAACGACAACATTAATTTGCAATTGGTCTCATCCCATTCCCATTTTGGTTGTTGCGATGTATAATATATATAATAGTAGCAAAAACGTTTAGTTTTTTTTTTCTTTTTCAAGTATTTATACATTTTAAAAATGATATAAAATATTTCATCAGATTTCACTTACTGTTTTTTCTTAAAATTTTTAGAAATTAAAAAACAACACACGACCCAACCAACTCAGAATATAAACTACATTTTTATGGGCAATAACTATGCTCTAACATATATTACGCCAGGACCGAAATATCTGGTAATGAAAAGAGTAAATAGTAAAAAAACGTTATCTGATGTATCACCGTTCCTAATTAAAAAAAAAGTCATGGATACTTCTATTTGCGCTGAAGTAGATACATGTAAAAAGCTTTTAAACGGTACAGTCTTAACAAAAATAAAAAAATATGTGCAAGCAAGAAGTTCAATTCAATTATGTTTTCTCTCTCCGACAATTGAGGTGGAGCTAAGTAAACATCAGTCTCAGTCAGTCAGTTTTGTTAGTGTTATTTATTCAAATGACCTGAGAGGTATTCCGGAGGAGGAAATCTTAATGGAATTAAAAAAACAAGACGTTCATAAGGTAAATAAAATATTGAAAAAGACGAGCAGCCGACTATTGCATCGAAACCGACTATTGCATCGACATCTCTTTGCATCACTGTTCATTGGATACGAGAAAGTCAGAATACGACCATATATACCTCTTCCCCCTAGTTGGCATAAAATTTGGGGCTAATCAGTGAACTACAAAAGGGGTAAGATTCTAGCCAACTTCATTAACGATAGCGAAAAAGCAGGCCTTGTACAACTGTACGTCCACAATTAATTCAAGTTGAAAGACAGAAAATATTTGGGGGAATATAAGATTCGTTTCTAGTTACAAATCCTTAACAACAACTGTACATGAAATCGTTCAGTACTTCCTCATAGCACATTCGTCGGCGAAGTAAATAAACTAAAAAAGTGACTATATCTTTCTCTCTTCTGTCCCTCTCCTAAAGAATGTAGCACGGTTACAAAAATAACTAAATAGGTATTGTTGCCTGAAGTGCTACTTCTCTTAAGAAAAAGTATCTGCTCTTACCACCCCGTACCTCCTAACTCATGCATATGCAAATTTTTGGACAAAATGGTGGTGCTTCACAAAAAGCCATAATCTATAGAATAGAAGGCAATTTGGCTTTCCAAAAGGAAAATTTGTAACGGACAGTTTACTATATCTTGATTATCAAATTATTGATTCCAAATTATTGATTCAAAAACTATATAAAGCAGGACAATAATGCAGGACAATAATGCAGAACAATAAAAATGTAGAATTTAGTGTTAAAACAGAAGCAGATATTATCCAGGTAGGAACTCCACCAAATCACACTTCCATATTAAGTGCTGAGTTAATTGCACTATCAGCAGCAGTAAATATGTTATTAGTAGTGATTCCTTATCATCTGTTAAATTTATTTTGAACATTTCCAACGATAACATTTATGTATCTAATATTCGTAATAAAATTATAAAAATTTATCAAAATATTGTATTATCATTGATTCACAGCCATTGCGGTAAAAACGAAAATAAGTTTGCTGAATCAGTAGCTAAATATGCGTTAAATTCTCCACTTATTACCGTAGAAAATTCGAACATCAAAGACTAATTAAAATTTATAACAGAGCAATATAAAATTAAAGTATGACATATCTTTAAACATCCCATTGGTTTAAGGCAAAAAGCCTCATTAATTTAGGACAACATTGAGCTTTCATAAATACTTAAACTCTAATAGACAAGACCAGGTAAAAATTATAAGACTTATGGCCAGTTTTTGACTTCTTATTTAAATACGCATTTAGTTAATTTTCATTTAAATTTAAGTTGTATTTAAATGCAGTTTCATTTTTTCAGTCCTAATTTAAGTTCTCATTTAAATATAACAAAAATATGGCAGCATTACGAAATATCAACATAAATCTGCATTGTTTATGAAAAACAGCTGCTAACAAACACAATGAATTGCAAATTTTGTGAAAAATATTTTAAATATATTAAAAAATGTCAGTAATACTCATGTTTTCATCTAAACTTATTTTATTTAATTATTTTCTATTTTCTTAAGCTTTGGGTCCTTATATTTTTTAATATTTTATTTCAATATTTCGGTACTTTCTGCGTACCTTCTTCAGGAAACAAAATTAATATATAACCAAAATTACAAAATTAATTTTGTTTCCTGAAGAAGGTACGCAGAAAGTACCGAAATATTGAAATAAAATATAATTAAAAAATATAAGGACCCAAAGCTTAAGAAAATAGAAAATAATTTAATAAAAAAGGGTCAAATAATCATTATTAAACTTATTTTATTTATTAATTTAACTTTTTAATTAATATTTTCATTACGAAATGTGTGCAAGACATAAAATATTGTTCTATCAATGGCTAAAATGTTTGTTTCCTTTTGTTTAGTTTTGCGAAACAACAACAAAAAATGCCATAACCATATGGTAAAACTGTATTATTTAAATGGGCTTTAAATGCACAAGATTGGTCATTTAAGTTTCATTTAAGTGTGCATTGAAAAACTGAATTTTGTACTTAAATAGAAATTAAATATAAATGACATTTAAATATGAAGTCAAAAACTAGCCCTTAGACTTGGTCATACAAAAGTTAGACATGGATACATTTTAAATCTTCGAATTTCTCTCCCATGCAAATGTCTCATTCCACACTCTTCCGATCAAAACACTTTTTAATTGATTGTCCACATAGCGAACGCGAATTTTAAATAAAAAGTACCCAATCGAAGTATTTTCTGATCCAGTAAAAGACAACACCTCTTAAATAACTATTATAGAATATCTCTGCAACAGAGTTTCATCAAAACTGGCCATGTTTCATACCACCAATCAAAATAATCAGCGCTCTACGTGTTAAAATTATTTAGATAAACGATGATATTTTTTCACTTCATATGGGGGTACCACGGCCACTGCCGGGGAGTTATTTGAACGAAATTTCAAGGTGCTACCTATTTCAATTACGAAGTAATACGATGATAAACATTTGCTTTGCATGGAAAATAAAAAAATAAGTACCCCAGCTTATAAACCGCATATCTGTTAAAAAAAAACAAACTTTAAAGAGCTGAGGCTTTCCTGCAAGCAAACAAAGACATTTTGTATTTTATATATACTGTGAGCGTCAAAATAAAGTGTACACAAACATTTTCTTTAGATTTGTTTTTATTTCAGTATTTAAAAATACTATTTTATTTAACATTTTATGTTTTTTTAAATTGTCATTCAGTTCTCTACTTAAACTTAAAAAAACAACAAAAAAAAATTTATAACAACAAAAGTTATAAAACAAAAACAAAATCAATTCCCTATTTTACGCGTCAAAATAAAGTGTACACTTATAATTCATTATAAAAATTAGTATGATTTAGTATTTGGTTACTTTTTCTTTAGCTTTAATAACGGCACTTAGTCTTCGGGGCATCGTTTCAACTAGTTCTTTGGTTATGTCAGATGAAATTTTCTGCCACTCCTCCATTATAAGGGATTTAAGCGTATTCTTGTTAGTAATTGTCCTCTTTTGTATTTGCAGGTCAAGATGCTCCCACAAGTGCTCAATCGGGTTAAGGTCAGGTGATTGGGGAGGATTATCTAATGTTTGAGGAGTATGATAAAGGAACCATTCTTTTACTATCTTCGCCGTATATTCGGGATTATTGTCTTGTTGAAAGATCCAAGGTCCCTTTAAGCCCAATTTCTCCACACTACATGGCAAATTGTTTTTCAAAATGTTTAAATAGTCCGTTTTATTCATGGTATCTTCAATAAAAGCCAAGCTTTTCACTCCACTTGCCGCAACGCATCCCCACACCATCACCGAACTTCCTCCATGCTTAACCGTAGATATTAGATTTTGTTCAGCATACTGTGTATTTTTTGTACGCCATACTTTTACAGGTTTTTTCTGGCCAAATCTCTCAAATTTACTCTCATCACTAAAAAAAAGTTATTCCAGAAAGAACCATCTTTAGTTTCGTACTTTTTTGCATACTCAATACGTTTTTTCTGATCTGTTAACGATATAAGTGGCTTTTTTCGAGGCAACCGACCATGTAGACCATTTGCGTGTAGAGTTCTTCGTACTGTGTTGGCGCTTACGTTGGTATTTTTTGTTGCTGAAATTTCCTCCGATATTTTAACAGCACTTTTAAATGGATTCTTCTTCACATCACGCAAAATAGACCTTATTTCAGACTCACTTAAAGCTCTTGGTCGGCCTGCACCTGGACGATTTTCTACTTTGCCGAATTTTTCGTGCTTATTAACTATTTTCTTTGCTGTATTATGGCTTCTATTTATAATAGACCCGATTTCACGAAAAGTTTTACCGTATTTTCGAAGTTTTATCACAAGTTCCCTGACATCTGTGGATGTTTGTTTACCCATTTTTAATAAATTAACAAATTTCTTTCTGCAAAGAAGTTATAGTCCGAAAATTGCGTCTGTCTACTATAAAACAGTAATAGTGATTTAAAAGAATGCAGGAAAGTAAATAAACATCAAAACATAACGGTATTTTATGCGGTTCTACTTCGCTAAAATGCTACAAAATAAGATGTACACTTTATTTTGACGCATAAAATATGGAATAGATTTTGTTTTTGTTTTATAACTTTTGTTGTTGTAAATTTTTGTTGTTGTTTTTTAAGTTTAAGTAGAGAACTGCATAACAATTAAAAAAACATTAAATGTTAAATAAAATAGTATTTTTAAAGACTGAAATAAAAACTAACTTAAAGAAAATGTTTGTGTACACTTTATTTTGACGCTCACAGTATGTGTATATGTATAGATCAGTACTTAAATTTCCGAAAAAGTTACTGGTCCACATAAGGCAAACATTACTCTGCCTTACTCTTAACCAAATTTGTATAAATATACAATTTAAATTCCAGTCACAAAATCAAACAGCAATAATTCTTTCATAAATTAACAACAAAAATATCACTTCATTTACATGTTTTCATCAAACTGCTTGCTGCTCACCCTAATACATGTACAAAATGTTATCGAAATGTTGTATGTGTGTTATATTTCCTAACAATAATGATGCCTGATATAAGAAAATGTGTTCTCTTCAACTACAGTTATGTGCTGTGACACCTTATTGATGAAAAAGCACGGCATGTATATTGTATGAAAAAACGTTGTCCTTTTTATATATCAGATGCAAAAATAAAAACAAAAACTTGCACACTTGAGCACGTTTCATTTTCTTATCGTACTTTTAGCCTTTTTGTCTTTACTTCAGTAAAAGGATGTAATTGTATTTTACGTGTGTTGAAAACAGCAAAAAACAAAGATAAGTAAAAAGTGCGACTGCAGAAAACCAGCAACAGATATATTTATATATTTTGTACGTTTAAATATTCCAAATATGCACAAGGTTTAAACCCCACAATGCAGAACCCAATAATAACGTTATTTTTGGTATTGGGTTCTGTACAACACCCGATAATTAATTTTCTTATGTACTGTTACCTACATAATTTTATTGTATTAACTGTTGGAAAATTAAAGTATTAATGCGTAATATATCAACTGATCCATTAGTTAAAACTCGCTGCTTTTAATTTTTTGAGAATATTCAGTCGCAAAATTATAATATTATAACAAAGAACGCAAAGAGGAGAAATTAGAAAAAATGTAATAAGTCTGTTGTTTTTAAACGGCATCCCAATTGCATCGTATAGTTGTTAGAAAATATCTAGTTACATTTCTTCTTATATACCGAAAAATGAATAAAACCACCAAGTGTGAGTTTCACTCAGACATGTGCCATGTAATTTTTAATTTTATTTTTTATACTTACAACCTCGGTCATAGTAAAACATATAAGTCAAATATTACCGAAACTGTACAGAATGTTCTATTTATAAAACCATGATCGGAATAAATAAAAATTTAACAATGATTCAAATTTTTTCTGCAGCGAAGGTGCCCTATTTGAAGGTCCAAATATAGATGCACTTTTACTAAAGCCAAACTGCAGCCAATTTTCATCTTTTCATCTGACTTATATTTACAAAATGGCTTTACGAAAATATTTGTATTGTTAAGAAATGGGTGGAACAAAAACTACCGAAATTCGCTTCTTTAGAAGAGTAATTGTTTGCATCAGACTTTTTACACTAGTTTGGATGAACAAATTTTTTTTAATGTTGAGAGGGGAGTCTATTTACTGTAAATATAAACACTACAATTTTTTTACATTTTGGCTTTGAAGAGGTTCAAATACACGATCGTCTTTTTCGAAGCACACTTGCACCTTAACATATGTAACCTTTCTCTGCGCTATTATTTTCTTGCCACATAGGCGCTTTAGCCAACTCAGTCACATTTCTTAAAAATTGAAAAGCGATGAAGAATTTTGAAAAACTAACATGACTTGAGTTTAATATTCCTACAGATATAAAAAATATTTTTGCTTGTTCAAACGTTTACTTAGTAATAAAATATTTGGGTAGTCCAAAAATGTAAATTTTTTTAAACATATTCTCCACAAGCCTTATTCGATGTGGAAAAAAATTCAGGTTATTTGGAAAATATTTAGAGGTACCTATGGTATAATATTTCTTAGGTCAAAACGACAATAAATGAATAAATCTCTGAGATTTTGTTAAAATAACTTTATAAAGAATATAAATTTATAAAATATGCAGTTTAAATGTTATTTTACATTTACAATAGCCATAATTTGAGATTCTGGAATGTTAAAAGATTATCAATATTTACAAAAGCTTACTAGAACCACTGCCCATTAGCATCGTTTTCTTGGACATTGGATGCTGTTATCTGTGCAGTTGAACAAGAAGGCTACAACATAGGGTTTTTGCAAAGGAAAGATTTTCCATTTTAACGGAGAATATCAAAAAGCTCTGTTGTACGGTGTGTAACATATGTCTCCAAAGGATTATCGTGCTTAAACAATTTACTTTTAAATCTCTTAAGGGGCCTGCTCTTTGGTGGGCGCTGTATGCTTTTGACCATCTCGGTTTTGGTGTCGTCACTGACACCACTCAATCAAGTTCTTTAGTCTTTGAATAAATATATTTATAGGGAATGAATAGCCTTAGCCATCTTACTAGCGTTGAGCAAACCTCCTGGGGCTAAGAACTTAAGATTTGTTGTTGTTTTTTGATTAACTTAGTTCACAGTACAAAATTTTAGGCTTAATTTTAAACACAACTAAGAAGTTACTCTCATTACTCCTAATTTAGTTATTAAACTTAGTAAGATATATTGAAACGCGTATCACTTAGAAAACATACGTTGTAAGACAATACTATTAGCACATGTTGAAAATATGATAATTGTATATATTACTACTGCTACTACTTAGCGAATAAACAAAGAATTATTCATCGTTCAAGATATTTTATGTAATGTCCTTAGTAGAAACTAGTATAAAATACAAAGTCACAACTTTCAATTCATTGGGACTCCTAAACATTATCCAATTGATGCAAATTTTGGTCTGGTGTTTCAGTTTGCAGTGTGGAGATAGATATATTAATTTTTTTATTTTTTCCTTATAGTTATGGACCATCCTGAATACACATGTTTAATGTCTGTTTATAATGAAACCAATACAAGTGCCATTTAATTTAAAATACAAAAAAAAAAAACAAGAAAACACACAAAACGATTGCTTTTAAAAAGTTTGTTTCGCATTTGAGCTCTGTTTTTGTTTCAGTTATAGCGCCTAAAGGATACTATTTTAATAAAAGATGTTCAATTCGGGTAACAAAACAAGCAATTTGTTGACAAATGACCAAAACAGGAATAATATACGTTTTATTCACACAGAATTTTTCAATTTGATAATAAAACATTTCAGCTAGAGAAAAAATTTACTTTGCATGAAATTCTGTGCTAGCTATCACATTATAGATATGCATTGCATATAATAAAAACTTTTCCATCAGACATTGCCTTATTCATTATTCATTACACTTTAGGTTCTTATTAATTTTCCAACCTGTTCCTTATTTATCTATTTATTCAATTATATTTCCTGCACAACAAGACCAGGTCTTATATTTATAGTACAGGAACGCATTACGTAACAATATTTGAATTAACAATATCATCAAAAATAAAAACAAACAAAAAATAAAACAGCATGAAAATATTATTTTTGTTAAGATTATTTATAAAAATTAAATAAAAATTGTTCCTTATTGTTAAAATAAATTTCTATTAAAGCACATTGAGGAAGAATATAAAACTTCTAGTCATCTGTAGTTAAAAATTTCAATAGTAATCATTTTATACTTAATGCAAGTGAATAAGTCAAGTACTTTAGGCAAGAGTTAAGCTTTAATTAAATGCACCGACTATGTCAAATGTCAAATAGTCTTTAGAACTTTACTTAAGGTGGTTTGTCTGGTTGCTTTCTTGCATAGTGTTCTTTCCTTTGTGACTGAAACAAAGAAAAACTAATGGTTTTGTTTTCTATTCATTTACCACGAATTTTAAACACCTTTTGTTTTTACACTCTTTTACACAGAAGTTCTCCTTAAAATAAACCCAGAATCTGTTTCCAGTTTATTTTAACACATACATATTGTCTTCAGGGGCCTGACAAATAAAATTAGTAATAATAATAATGTTCATCATTTAACCACCATTTACCAAGTAATAAACAGAGTTAAATAAAATAATTAAGCAAATAGTAGCAATATTTATTTTCACTCGCAAATTTTTAAATTATTTAAAATATTAATTTAATAAGATATGTTTAATTACCGATGCATATCCATATGGCCATTTCGCTACTGTTTATATAACCCATTAATAGAAATTTTGTAGAGAAATTCCAGGTTCCTATATCTTAAACTAAATGTGTTCAATGATAATAACCGAAGCAAAATGAAAACAAAATCTAAAAGTTTATACAGAAACACAATAACTATTAATGTGCATATGCAAGAGCATCAATACGAAACTGATAATTAAAAATCGTTGTTTAGGTTGAGAATGAGAATAAGCATTACTAAAAATATCTAGAAATATTTGTTTTAAAAGAGCCAAGCACAACTTTAACACACTTAAGCAATGATTTTAAATAATATAATTCTGACAAATATATAATTCTTTAATTTCTAAATTCAAATGATAATAATAAAAGGACTTAGCAATACAGGACCCTTGTTAGTTTCAGCTGTCTATGATGAGACAAAAGTTTGGCCACATAAATCAAATAACATCAACTATTAGGACACCCTTTTATTTCAAAATCCAAGTTTTATACTTGATGTTATAGCAGAGGTAGCAATACGGGTTTCTTTTAAATTTCATGCGTCTGTCTACAACTGGTCAAAAGTATGACCATATGCATCAAATTAAGTAAACTATTTGGACACTCTATAATTTATAATTTTTAAAGTTACTAAGTGTTACTCTAACGGCGAATATTTGTCTATAACGCGCTATAACGGTTCAAAATATAGACCCATATATGTTAATTTACATCAATTATGAAAACACTTTTTAATTTCTAAACTAAAATTATAAACTTAATGATATAACAGACTTGGCAATACAGTTCCCTTGTAAGTTTCAGATGTCTGCCTATAACGGGTCAAAAGTTTGGCAACATCCATCAAACTACGTCAACTATTGAGAAAACCTTTAACTTCCAAATCTACACTTTATGTTTTTTGTTATAGCAGAGTTATCAATACAGATTTGTTGTAAATTTTAGGCGTTTGTCTGCAACTGGCCAAGAGTATGACCATATACATCAAATTAAGTAAAATATTGGGGCACCGTTTAGTTTATAATTTTCAAAGTTAATACTTGTTAATACTTGTCATAGCAATCGACATTCTGACCGATTTGCAAGCATTTGTCTATAACGGTTCAAAAGATGGGCCAGTATCGGTCAATTTACGTCAATTATGGGTACACCTTTAAATTTTTAAATTTATTTTTGTATTACTTTTTGCCATTGGTTCATAATATCCGTAAAAACATGTGTGTTGTTGAGGACAACCATAAATTTAAAGGATTGCTAACTGTTTTTTAAAACTAGACCAATCTGTAAGCATCACCTTTCAATTAAAGAAAAAATTTTCAAAATAAATTTTTGTCCGTTAATATACACACATGTATTCAAATTTTAACAGCCTTATTCACAAAAATTTCTACGAGGGCTGCTATATATAATTCTGGCCTGGCAACACTGAGTGCTGCCAAGTGCAATCTGACATTTACATTCGAAAATTTTTCATTTTTATGCATAATCGTACTCAAAACGTTTTAACGTACGACCATAATAAACAAAATATTAAATACACAGATAAATGATAATTCTCAGTATTCTAATAAATTATATATGAAATTCAAAAATAAATGAATATAGAATATATACAAAAATAATAGAAAGTAAAAAAAAGTATTTAGTGGGGCCAAAAACGAGGGCACCGACTTTTGGCGTTACACTGCCTCCCTCTTGACAAATCCACGCCTACTGCGTTATCCAGACGATTCGCACCGTTCCCAACCTCGAGATAGTGATGCGAAATCTCTGTCCATTAACCTTTCGCATTAGCCGCACCTGCTGGTGAGCCCTTCTCGTATCCGCAGCGTGTGAGATTATCTCCTGCAGTTTTACCAGAGCTGCGGCGATAGAAACTTCTTTTGGACTGGTAAGTATCGGAGGCGTCACCGGGTCGCATGTAGTCTTGATGATCGAAGGTGCCGGGCTGACTCCTAATGGAGGCGACATAAGTGATAATGAAGATGACCGAGCTGTGCACGACGAGGATGGGGTATCGGTAGTCGAGGCTGACCAATCTGGCTTTGGTAAACCTACTGTTGGTACCTTGAAGCTTTCTTCCGATGCTGCGTTACTCGACGAAGATAGAGTTGATAACGATGTAGCACATACGGATGCTGAAGACGGTCTTTGCCTAAGGAGAACATTTTTATTTGGTGGTGGTGTTTCCACACTTCCCTGAGGCCCAGACTGTGCCAGCATCCTGAATCCAGCCTTTTTCCCTTGTTTGGCGGAGAAGGATGGGGATATCCTCATTTCTTGTTGTTTTTGGGTACCGATCTGACGGCGATGTTCTTGGCTGGTGCTGTTTCCATCTATGAGGATAGTCTCTTTCACTTTTTCCCATTTTCGATTTTGTTGGGAACTCTTACAGGATTTTCCGAACTGGCAATTTGCTTCACTTATGTCTTTTTTTTGGTTTGTACGCAAACTTTCCCCTATGTTCGACTTTCTTTCAAAGTGGTTAACATTGACGCTGTCTGATTTCACCGTATGGCCTGCACAAGTGATTGTAGTATGAAAAATTTGAAGAAAATCTAAGCCCACAGTGATGTTCTCTGTAGCGTCTGGCATGATTAGAAAATCGCACTTAGCCGTTATATTGCCCAAGGTCACCAGACATTGTACCGCCTTGGAAATAATTTTCTTTGATCATGAACATCGAAAGATTCTTTCCATTTTTTCCTTTTCGGTTAGTCTGATTTAAATTTTTCCCATTGGTCCCAATGTTTATTGTTGTTCCTGAACCAAATTAACGCTTTGTCACGCAAAAATTCTGCCATGACTCGAAGTACATCGCGCAGATTGACTTCGTACATGCCTGCGAGTTCCTCTATTCGTTCAATGAATTCCAGCGGGCATTTACCACCGTCGTATTTAAGGCCCCACTTACGAACCAACTCAATCGTGCTTACACGGTTCTCTGGTGCTGACTGTGTTGATTCCACATTGACAAGTGGCTTCTGCGTAGGATTGATATCCTCAGCTTTCAGGGATAATGCTGGTGAGCTCTCTGCTCCTCTCACTGGCGGCAATTCCAGTCTGGTGATGGGTGATACTGTGGTCGTAGCTTCATGTTTAGCCTGGTATTCTAATAGTGTCCTCTTGACCTCTTCATCATGGTCGGTTGAAATGAATTTTGTTAAGCGTTTCCTCAATTCCTCAACATTCCCTGTAGAGGGCTGCTCGAATTGGTTTAGATAAGTCACCAACTCATCTCTCTTCAGAGAGGACACCCACGTTGTTTTTAACATGTTGTTGTGTTTTTTCTTGTTACTTTTACTGTTGTTGTTGTTCTTGTTATTGTTGTTGTTTTACTGATGTTGTTGTTTTACTGTTGTTGTTGTTATTTTGATGTTGTTGTTGTGGGACCAAATAAATGGTCCCTGCTCGGGCGCCAATGTAACGACACGTTTTCGCTGGTTGCTGGGATAGCTTCAGCGGAGTGCAGGGTCGTTGCTAACTCTAGCTGTAGTGTGATGGTGAATAAAAGACCTCTCTTTCTCTTCACGTTATAAATCGTATCTCTTTATTCACTTGCACGGGTGTTGCTGGTAACGCCAACCGTTTGATCCGAAGGAGAGCGGCTCTGGGTAATACCGCGTTAAGAGAGTCAGTAAGACACTGTCTGACCCGTTTAGCTAATGCGGCGCACTGTTGCTCGCAGCAGTTGTCTCGGGTTGAGTGTACTCGTCTCGCACGAAGAAGCCTCACGAGAGAGCAAGAGAAAACCAGTTGGAGGTATAACCTCGTGTCGGAATTATCCGGCTCTCGTACAGTAGCCTACTATAGTCTGAGAGTAAGGAAAGCCAGTTGGAGGTATAACCTCGTGTCGGAATTTCCCGTCTCTCCCACAATAGCCAGTACTGAGACTGCAACAGTAACCGATTTTTGCAAGTAACAATTGGGGATGTAAAAACGTCCTCATCAATTGCTAATTGTTCACCAGATAAGATATTTTAATTGGGGATGTAAAAACCTCCGCACCAATTGTTAGATCTTTCCTCTGCAAAACCAGCAAGACAACTGTCTCACGACTAAAGAACAACTCGCCTTTTATATCAATCAGTGGCACACACACACACCCAAACTGCGTTGTGTGTGCACAGCTGTATAAGGTAGAGTTGTTTTCTTTGATGTAATTTATATTCCGAAAAACAGGCGGCGCTACTTTTTAACAGGCCGTTAATTTTAAATCGAATTAAATTAAAAATTAACAAAGATATTTAAGGTATCTTAAAACTAATAAACAAAATATTAAATACACAGATATGATAATTCTCAGTATTCTAATAAATTATATATGAAATTCAAAAATAAATGAATATAAAATATATACAAAAATAATAGAAAGTAAAAAAAAAGTATTTAGTGGGGCCAAAAACGAGGGCACCGACTTTTGGCGTTACAAATGATATTTTTATTTTACAAAAACAAATGAAAAATTAATAAATTGTTGTCTAGTTGCGCGTTGAGTTATGAGGAGGGAAAACATTTACACTTCTAGAATACACCCAGTAATAATATTGTCCCTTTTATATATGTACATATCAAATAATGCAATTTTTATATTTTATGCACTTAAAAGGATATTCTCGGTGTGTTATTTGTGCATTCAAAATTTCTAAAATTTCAAACATGTACTAAAATAAAACTCTTTTCTGCATAAAAGAAAAGTCCTAGAGCTTAAATAAATAGTTACTCTATTTATTACGAGGGCTGCTATATATATTTCTGACCTGGCAACACTGAGTGCTGCCAAGTGCAATCTGACATTTTCATTGGAAAGTTTGTAATTTTTAAGCATAATCGTACTCAAAACGTTTTGACGTACGACCATTATTTGTGTTGTTTACAGTAACTTGAAAAAATTAATATAGAAAAAAAATGGAATTAACTCGTGAACATTTTCGTGCCTTCATTTTTCACAACTTTCGACGTGGATTATCACGACAAGAGTGCATTGATGAACTTAAATCTTTGTATGGCGATGAAGCACCATCCTATAGCACTATGAAAAATTGGTATAATGAATTTAATCGTGGCCGAAGCTCGCTCAAAGACGAATTCCGTGAAGGTCGTCGAAAAACGGCTGTTGTGCCAGAGAACATTGATGCCGTGCGTGAACTCATAATGCAAGATCGACATGCGACATACCGAGAGATAGAGACATCCTTGGACATTTCTTCTACCAGCATACGTTCGATACTGCATGAACACTTGGCCGTAAAAAAGGTTTTTTCTCGTTGGATCCCGCACAATTTGAAAGTCGCTCAAAAAAAGGCTTGTGTCAATTGGAGCAAAGAAATGTTGCAAAAATACGATTGCGGTACTTCAAAATGCGCCGAAACGAAACAACAATCGACCGTGTGGGTCTTCAAAGACGAGCAAAATCCAACGAAAGTTGTTCGTGGAAGAAGCACTTCGAAGCAAATGGTCGCCTGTTTCTTCGGCAAAACTGGTCATATGGCGACTGTTCCGCTTGAGCAACGTAGGACGGTCACTTCTAAGTGGTACACTACAATTTGTTTGCCTGAAGTCATCGGAGAAATTCGAAAAACCAACAAGCGAAGACGAATCATTGTTCACCATGACAATGCGAGCTCTCACACATCGGCCGTACAGCCCTAACTTGGCACCTAATGACTTCTTCTTGAATACTTTGAAAAACAATAAAACCATTTTTGATTATAAATATTCGCATTTTCACTATTAGGCCAGAAATATATAGAGCAGCCCTCGTAATAGTAAGCAAAATGTGGACTTTAGTTATTAAACACTTTTTGTTTTATTAACCAGTAATAAGAGTTTTTATTCACAAACGTTTAATAACGCAAAATTAACTATTAGTTTTTATAGTATTGTAGTTTTATGTTGGCAACATCAAGTCATATTATATGTAAATTTACGTTTAGTGGTGCATACAACAACGAACCAAGTACCTGAATAATGTTTATATAATTAAAAAAGAAATATTTTTAAAATAATATAAAAAATAGTGTTAAACCTTTTTTTTATACAATGATTCACTGAACGAGTACAAAAAAATATCAAAACCGAGCTTGGAATTGCTGTTTGTACATTACTATATTATTTTGTTTATTTAAGATACAAGTTTGTGAATTTTTTTATTTATTTTATTTTTAAAATCAATAATGCTTTAATTATGAAAGAAGAATTAATTAAATTATGATATTTTCTCTATTCTAAACATATTTTTTCCAAATATTAATTGTTATTTTGATATTTATTACCTGGAAACGTATCGTTTTTTTAATTACAATATTGTGCAAAACAGATAAAGTGATAACTAAATTTTTTGCATTTGGAAAACTAATTGTAAGTCCATCTAAAAGACCACGAAAACGCTGCTTCTCCATTTCATTTGCATTTTGTGGTCTCAAATGGTGTAAATAAATACATATGTCCATATATGTAGTTGTAATATAAGTATACCCGGAGTTACCTAACAAGCGTTCTCTTAAATCGCTATTTTTAAAACGTTGCTTGATAACTGACTTATTAAAGGTTCTGCAATCAAACGTACTGCCTCTCCATTGCACTGAACTTAAAATGTGTTTTGTAAGTACCTACAACTATTCGCCTCGCATACTTACCTCTCTTCGGCCCCAACAACGCAAATCCACCAAAACCTGTAACTTGGCTAAAGTTCCACAGCCTCTTTTATCTAATTCAATCTCATCCTTGGCCATGTTTATAATTTTTGAGCCGTTTCCTTTTTAAACCTATACCTTGAATTAAATAGATGGTTAGGTAATTGAAACGGATCACTTCTGCCATTAAAAGTTTTAGGACGTTTTGACATTTTGGGCAAGAGTATCTTCAATAATTTTCCATTTTATGAAATATTTGCATTTATATACAAGTATGTTTTAAAAACTTACCTATTGTAGAAATTAAATTTTTTATATTCGTGGTATTTTTTTTATTAATAGTTTTTCACAGTAATTCACAAATTTTACGAGATAATGCTTTTCAAACAGAAATACCGACTTATTAAAGGTTTAAAGAAGGGTAACTGCTACATTAAATATTTGAAATTTATTAATGATTAAGAACAGCGTAACAGTGCTGTTAAGCATTTGTGAATACTACTTTAGCGATTTTTTCTTATTAACCTCTTATTAAGCAGTTTTAAATTCTTGTGAATAAGACTGTAAGTCTTTACTTTTATGTATTTAAAGATCCAAAGTATCATGGAAAACACAAATGAAAGAGTCTAGTGCGCAGAATATTGAAAACAATGAAATTATTACAATTTTATTTAACGAAGATAACTTAGTGAATGTAACGAATCTTGCGAACTTGTATTTTGACTGCACAAAAGAAAACGTTTTTTATTTTAATTGAGAAGTACTTTTAATTAATAAAACTTAAGAAAACTTCTATTTTATTAAAACTTTAGTATTAGTTCTTGTACTTATTCATTGTGACAAGAGTTTTAAAAATTTCAGTAAGCAATTTCAATTAATTATACTTTCTAATGAAAAGTAAATACTACTACTGCACTTTACTTCCTATACAAACAAATTGGAGTTACTTCGAAAATGTAACCTCCAAGCAGACAAGTGTGGCCAGGGAAAGATAAGAAAAAGTTACACTTTTATTTCAAAAAATTTAAATTTTTTCCTTAAAAGCTACATTTGCAAATTTTTGCATTAATAAGTTGTGATTTTAATTTATATAAAATATACTAAATAGTTTTATTTTATACTTCAGAAAATGTAACAGTGCAACAAATTCATTTATTAAACAAAACTTAAATAAAACTCATTCTTCATTTCTAAAAATTTAAAGAAATTTATAAATTAATATAATCACTTAGCTTTTCATACTAAAATATTATTAAACTTAAACGGCTCAAAGTTTTGAAGGTCCTTAAAATTTTCTACAGCCGTCATTATTGCCGCTATTGTATTAGTATTCAACTGGGTTGGCGAAATATTTTCTTTGGATAATGGAAATATAAAATTAAACTTGGAAGTATAAATAAAAAAGTTTTATGTGCACCATTATTTAAAAACTTTTTCCAATACTGAGCATTTAAATCAGGATATAACCCTAATATTCCGTGCTTGGTAAGTGTATGCTCTCGCCATTCAATGACATTTTTAAAGGAAAAATTTTCAGTCATTTTCTGTTGCAGGCTTAAAGGAAATAAAATTTTTAAATTAGTAAATTTAAGATTAAACCTATTTAATTAAAAAAATCCTACTTTAAATATAGTTATATCTCATAGGGTTTTTTTAAGCGGAAACAACAAAAAATCTAGCAAATTTCGGAAGTTTGAAGAGAGCATTTAATTTTCCGCACGTAATAAGTGCAGCTATTCTTATTTAGCGGTTGGAAAAAACTGCTGTTAGTAGTTCTAGATTAGACGGAAGAATCTTTGAAAGAAAAACATCAGGGATTCTCTTTTGTTTTTTCATTCACCTAGAACTGGTTTTTTTATCCTTTATATTTCTTCCGTTCTCAGCAGTTACTTCGAGACTTGCATCTTATCTACTTAAGGTTTCGAAGCATACATATGGTATTTTGAATTACAATTAGTGGTTTATGGTTTTTCAGGCCGCTAGTAGTGCTTATCCGTTATCCTTTAAGTTTTATAACTTCGTCTAAAATTATCTACATCACACACAAATAAACTACTACTATAATTCCATAACTGTAATTAAAAAGTGTCAAACCAATTGTGGAAAACACTATATTTATCGGTCTATTATGATTTTTATTTGATTAATATTTTTTGTATAAAGCATTGCGTTTTGTTTAGCACATTATGTGAAATGTTGCCAAAACCCCTTGCATAAATTTCGTGCGAAATAAACAAACATCTAGCATACCCTCACCATATATGTATGTATAACTATATATTCCATGCTGCAGCTTTCGCATTGAATAGTTTAAATAAAAAACGGCTTAAGAAATTATTTCCTACAAAAAAAGTTTTTTTTTTTCTTTAAAATAGTAACTTTAGATTAAGGTTGTTGTCCCACCACAATAAATGAAAAGACTGGTTATTTATTATTAATTATTAATTTTAAAAAACAACCATCTGAAGGAATACAAACGAATGTTAAAACAGCTTAATAAGTGCTACCAAGTTTTCTTGCCTTTTATCATAACAACCACCAGTAGGGATACAATGATAGATATGAAATAATTCTTGCAAAAAATAACAGAATTCAAAAGAAATTTGCGAGCGTTTGTCTACAACACTTCGAAAGATAGGCCCATATAGGAAAATTTACGTTACCTATGAGGACGCCCTTTAATTTTTAGATTGTGTTATTTTTGCCATTGGGAGATATGGCGACACGCAGCTTTTTTTTACCGTGGTGCCCTTTAAGGTTCATAATACACGTAAAAAAATGTATGTTGTATGGGGACATCCTTTAATTTCTAAGATTATTAACTGTTTTTAAAGCGGGACCCATCTCCAAGCATTACCTTTCAAATAAAAATAAAATTTCAAAATCGATGCAGAAATGACTGAGCTATGGAGGCACAAACATGACAAAAAGCAACATTCAGTCAAATTGATAAAGTCCTTCTTTTTTTGAATCGGTTAAAAATTAGTGGCTGCCGTGGTGTTTTGCCCGCTGCTTAGAAGGACATGGATTAATCTTGCTGATTTTTGTTAGCAAAAACATAGCGTTAACATTTTCTAGTGCTTTGGAAAAATAGATTTCAACATGAACACGGATGAACAGACGGGTATCGCTCAATCGATTTCGCTATGCATAAGAACTCAAAGTTTACATGTATGTGATTTATGAGTTCGGAAATGGATATGAAATCACAAACTAAGATTTATGCTTTTCCACCTGTGGTGAAGGGTACAATAATAGTGCTGAAGTTGTTCATTTCAATTTGTGAAGACTCATGAAGTGTGTATTGCTTAATATTTAGGAACTGCAATAAGTTTTTCCAACTGTGAAATATCATGAGTTGTATTTATTGTTATAAACCTAAAGGCAGTATAAACGACAATTTTCTTCTAAATTTAGAAAAATTGTCCGCAAATTTGAGTAGAATACTTAGCCTAAGAATCGATAATTGCCATACCACTTAATATCATCATCACTTAATCGAAAAACTCAATTTGAAGTTCGAAATTGATAACTAGATTCCTCGTATTTGTTCACTGACTGTCATGTGCGAGCTAAATAAAGACGTGTATTATTATGTTGCGAGTCTAAGCAATATTGACTTTATAAAAATTGAAAAGTAAAGTTCAATTCATGCTTCATAACTGTTAAAGTGGTTTCACCACCTAGACGCTGCTCATTCTTTACATCTGCTCACCTCTTGTCTCTATTGTACATCGTGTTGTGTTTTTTTAAAAAGCTATTTGTCAACACCAGTAGGAAATTATTGAGTTGATACGTTGTTGGTTGTGTTTTACATCTTCTTTAGAAATGACCTTACCAGCCAATGATATTCTTATCGTGGATGCTCGGTATACATCAGTACCATCTATTGAACACTTTTATAAAGAGCTTTTGCACTTCAGACGTTACGTTCTGCAAAAGCATTGGATTTTGGATTGTATGGCGAAGAAATTTAATGCTTAAATTGTCATTTTCCAATAAATTGTTTTAATCTCGTACACATAAAGTTGTGTACAGCCATCGCTTTCTAACATTTCTGGTATTCAATGAACAGAAAGCCACATTTTCACATTTCTGCTGCTGAAGCCATGGCATATATGCGAAAATACAAAAGTTGCAGTCTGCTATTAGCCTTCAAATAGAAAATTTGTCATACTTTGCATTCTTCAACATACAGTTTAATATCCTTTTTTTATACCGCACCGAAGTAACTGCTTTCTTGCCATGGATACAGTTTTGTGGATACACAGATGACCAGACTATATTCGTGGTAGTAATTCATGTGCTTATATTTTTTGGTATAATCATTTTGTCACTATTAAACGATAAGTCCATATCATATGCAAGTTGATGACTAAACGTGACATATTTTTTACCCACTTCAAAAAAAGAAGAAGGTATTAATTCTACTAATTGTTGATTTTTTGTATATTTTGGAATGTCAGCGTTCAACGAAAATATTATCGTTGCGGGCAATTTTCTATTTGTAAATTCAGCTATTCGCGGCGATTATAGCTATATTTGGAATTTCATATTTTTGATAACCTCTGTTGCTTATAAGGTGTTATACGTTGTTGTTTAAACCATTTACGAAAATTGCAAAAGGTTCACGTCAAGGAACGGTACGCACGTACTAGTCAACTAGCTAGTTCGGGAGTTGTGGGCAGGGTTCTTGTTCCGTTACGTCATTGCTGTACAATAAAAAAAATTACGTGCGGTTTATGTGCCCTTGTTGTGAAAAAGCATGAAAACAGCTCAAATTCCTCAATTGCAGTAAATTCTATTAATTTTGTTTTCTTGGTGAACTTTGCTGTTGAAGATCGGGATCTATACCCTCCCTACCATGTTTCTTCTTAAAGGCCCAGTTTGATTGTTTTAAGAAAACCTTAAAACGACACACCCACTTAATCCGTTCCTGAAGTTCTACATTTTATATAAACCAATGATTACTCATTATTATACATTTCTCTTAACTTCTATCTTTATTTATAAAAACAAGTATGCTAATAAATCCAACAACAAATATTAATTCTGTAATCATGTTAATTAACCGTCAATAAGGAATTTATAATTATATAGGTATGTATGTAAGTATTTCATTAAGAGAAAAAACCAGAAAAATCTGATCACTTTAAGAGCAATCATAATTCAAAAATTAAAAAATTTAAGTAGCATGTGATAAAATTTCTTTGCTCTGAATTCATTTAAGAGTACGGATAATAATAAAAAAATTAATTTAATGGTTGAATGAGTACGAGTATCAATTTAAATATAAATTCATGAATGAGTATAAACATATATTAATGATCTACATTATGAATAAGCATAAGCAAAAACTAATTAGAAATACATATAGGAAAAATTGTAAAAAAAAAATAAAAAATTAAAACTTACAGTTGGGTAACGATTACAACGATGCTGAAGGCCTTCTGCATTTTGTGAATTGTTATGATAATACATATTTTTATTTTTTTTTATTTTGTTTAAATTCGGTTGTTAATTAAATTAAACAACTTGGGGTTAATATAATATAAGTTGTAAGAAATTATAATTAGTTAGAATTTATAGAGGTGGAGTATATATTTAGTGTAAATTAGCGTTAAGTATTATTTAATTATACATTATTTTTATTTTTTTATCTTTTAATAGGGTTAGCGAGTTTCTTAATTATTATATATTTTCTCTGGTTCTAATTCATATAAATGCAATACGTGTGTTATAGGTTATTTTTATAAGTAGTAATAATGTTAGGTTAATAAATCAGTTTCATATTAGATAAAGTTATTTTATGCTTTTTCTCTTGTGGTAATATTATGTTAAAGGAGGTTTAGTATTATTTTCTGTTGGTCAATTAAGAAACAATGCAGGTGTATTATCTTTGCGAAATTAGGGGCAATTTGTTTATAGTGATGCAGAATAATGCTAATCTTCGTTACACATATGAGGTGATGTTTAGTGTTGAAAGAAACAATGATATTGATTGTAAAATTTCGTTCTTCTAGATGTTTCCTTATAGTTTAGTAAAACGTGCTCTCGAGTGACGTACCGACTACATGGGTAAATATAACCCCAATTTATGGCACAAGGTGAAAAGGTCCCTCGAGAGTGGTATTTGTTGTGGAAAATTCTATAAATTAGAAAAGTGGATAGAATTTTGCTTTTATATTTTACCACTAACGCTAATAATTACCTTTCGTCTCAATATGGTAAGTGTATGTTAAATATATTTAGCTCCGGTAGAAAATGAAAAACTTTCGGTACTTGAAGTTGATTCCAAGTATGGTTTTTTTTTTATATAAATAACTCACTAAATTTTTAAAAACTTTTATTATAAAGAATTTTCTTGCAACCGTAAGTTAAATTATTGATTTGATGTTTATCGTTCGGCCACAAGAAGTAAGAGAAATTCTCGTGATATTTTAACTTTTCATTTAGCCTCGTATGGCTTGATCAGTTTTGTAATAACTCACATATGTAGATGTATGTAATACTTCATAGAAATATATCTATAAAAGCTTTTTCGTCTTGTCACCTTTAGAAGGGCAAAGAAGAAGAGAACCGAATATAGGCCTAATTAAATTAGATATCTCTTTTAACATGTATACTTGTAATGAGTCGACATTTATACATACGTGATAAAGTACGCTGCTGCAAAAAAAAAAATTTAAAGCTTTTGAGAAAGAATGGTACAAGCAAGAATTTAAACAATGTATATCATTTTGGTGGGGAAGTATACTGCTTAAAGAAAGTTAATAATTAAATTATACAATATTTTTTTGTTTTGTTTTTTTTTCTCTTCCCCGGCAAATATAAAATAAAATTGAGTTTTTGAATATTATAATTTGTTCCTGCATAACTCAATCATTTCCGAAGCGATTTGAAAATTATTTTTCTTTATTTGAAAGGCTATACTCAAAGATTGGTCCCGTTTTGAAAACAGGTAATAAACTTAAAAACTTGCATGGGGACACAACATACATGTTTTTTAAGGGTACTATGAACCGTAAAGGGCACCACCTTTTAGAGCATCACTACAGCTCCCAACAAGATGTGATAGAAAAATAAATCTAAAAATGTAAGGGTGTCTCCAAAGTTGAAGCAAATTGACCTATATGGGCCTATCTTTTCAACGGCTGTAGACAAACGCTTGATAACTAGACAAAAATACCTTTATAATAAAAAGTAAAATTTTCAAAATTATAAATTAAAAGGTCCCCCAATAGTTTATTTGATCAAATGTATACCGCCATACTTTTGAACAGTTGCAGACAGACGTTTGAAATTTACTAAGAACCAAAATTGCTAACACCGCTATAACAACAACCGTTGAACCGTTATAGACAGACAGCTGAAACTACTAAGGCACCTGTATTGCTAAGTCCGCTCAAACAAAAAGTTTATAATTTGTGTTTAAAAATTAAAGGTTACAGAAACACTTGAAAATTATACAGAATACTTTGTTTGGTATAATAATAATATAATAATAATTTTCAAATTATAAATTAAAGGGTAGTACAATAGTTGATGTAATTAAGTGTATATGGCCAAACTGTTGAACCGTTATAGACAGATGGTTGAAATTTATTAAAATCCTGATTGCTAATTCTACTACAACAGCAAGTATAAAATTTGAGTTTGTAAATTAAAGGGTGCTCCTTTAGTTGCTAACTATGTAATTGTTTTTTCAAGCAGGTATCTTTTCCAGCTGTTTTAAATACAGTAGCAATAGAAAAGTAATATCGTCTAATGAGAAGCTTGCTCTGAAGTATCAGTAACCAATAATAATTGCAATAAAAATTTTTTTTGAATTATTCAATGGAAATATTTGTACTTTAAAATGTACAGCGAAACTGTTTTTGTTTATTTTATTTCAAGATGAAACTCTATTTGCTTAAATTAGTATAAGCAAAATGCAACCACGGGAAGATTACAAAGAACTCCTTCAGTAGGCAATGATGCTTCCTAGTTTTACATTTCGAATGCCCGGAGCACGTTGGCTGTCTAAAGCAATATATTGCTTAAAAATGTATTTATTTCGAAGCCAGCTTTATTTTTGAACAAAAATATCGAGAATTTTATTTCGCAAAAGACCTTAAATTTCTTCAAAAAGTATTCAATTTCAGCTGTGTTTTACAGAAAGATCCTGGAGAATGTCTTTTGTAAGAAAATTGAGGGTTGTCAACGATACTGCAGAAAGGGCTGTAAAGCTTATATAAGAGTTAATACAAGTTTTATCACATTATAAAGAAGAAAAACCATTTATAATGCAAATTGTAGCTGATTATAGGAAAAATAGTATTTCACAAAAAAAAATTTAAATAAGTATAATGAGCAAATGTAAATAGCTAAATAATATAATATTTTTAAAAAACCACAATAAATTAAACACAACAGAGGCTTATTTTTTATATAAAAAAAGAATAGCTTTTATAAAAACTATCAAAATCGTACTGTTTGGAGAAAAAATGGCATAACTTCAAATGTCAAAACAACAAGCTCATATGTTTTGACCGTATTTAAGAAGGGGTAATCGCCAAAACTATTATTATGCTTTTCTTATTGTCATACTCCATATATGCATATAAAAAATACAAATATAAATTGTCATCTAAGAAATAAACGTATGCATGTGCCTCGCTTGAATTCACATGTGTTTAGTCTTCTCTTTTGTGTTTTTCGATTAATTGTTGACGGAGATTTCAATTTCAGCTTGTGTTTATTATCGATAACTGAAGTTAGTGAATCACTTAATCGTTATTGCAAAGAACAGAAACCGTCGGCAAATATAACTACCATCGTATTGTTTAAGGTTAGTGAACTGCACTACAGGTTTAAGAAATTGGCTGAACGACAAAAAAACATCATTTCGTTTTGCAGTGGCGGGAATCAACGAATTACGTGATTGCTTTTTCTGCCTGACGACTCATATACTTGGAAAAGACAAGGATGTTTCTAAAAAAAGGAAGAGTATCATAACATATCCAAATATACCATTGGCTACTTTCTGCCGCACAGCAATCTTTACCCAATTCCGAAACGTCCTAAGGTTGGTTTATACGAATATGAAATCGCGGGTGGTTCGCCGTCAATTTCGTATATGTCAGATTTCGAGGTACTTAGTGCATCATTACAACCACAAAGAATAACGCAAGCTGAATTAAGTGATCTTAAAAGGGGCATAGTATTGCTAAATAATAAAGCAGAACTTTTAGGTTCGATACTACAGCAATGAGATATTTTAGAAAGGGGTGTGGTCAAAATATCTTTCCGTATTATCTTACTAAGAACTTGGTTGTAACATGTCCCTAAAAATCCACTTTTTACATTCTCATTACGACTTCTTCCTGGATAACTGTTAGCCTTTCGCGACTTCAAAAGGCAAAAACTATATCGCAATTCTACCAACGATTCGAAGAACTGTGTAATTTCTGTTACTTATTCAGAAATTTTGAAAAAGTTTTTTAAGATGTGGTAACTAGTTTTAAAATTAATTTTCATTTTTGTATGCAGTATTTAAACATAAATAAAAAGCTACTTTCCCTAAAAAATACTTTTTTTAAAATCAACATTTGTATACTAGTGGTTTTTTACCCTTCATAAGGAGATTTCTCTTTGAGATGATGGGAGGTTACTTTCCTCTCTCTCCTGCTGAAGAGAGCGCATTGACTCTGCTTTCTATAGTCTAGCACAGGTCAGATGGTCCTACGAGTCGACATGCTCGACTGCTAGAACAATCTAGATCTCTTTAGATTGGGGCAGGGCAGTCGCACTACTGCTGTTACCATCGGGTCAATTTCGACATGGTGGCTGTGTGGCCGATTCACTATATGGGGACAAAGCGCTGTGTGGCGTCTGCCCACTTTAGTTTGTTAGGCATTGTTATGAACTCCTAACTTAATAAATTTTAGCTTTACAAATAAATTTTTTCTGTATAATATTTTAAACAGATTTTTGCACAACTTTCCTCTAAATAAGCTGTGCGGCCTAACTTTCTCCCTTTAACAAAAATGCACTTTTTTCGTGAATTTTTCTCACTTCTCCATAGTATTATTTAATGTAATTAATAGTACACAAATGTTTTAATATAGAAAATTTATAAAGAATTTTCTGGATTACAATGTTGTGAGTAGAAGTCAATTTTTAATTAAAACTTCAACTATCAATTACATCACAAAATCTCCTGAAGACGTGAAAAAAAATTCACAAAACGGCTGGAAAATTTATGTAATAAAAAGTGAAGTTTTATAAACATAGAAAAGGTAAGGCCTCATAGGCATATGAGAGGTTATAATAAGAACAATAAAATTAAAATCGGCCAAAAATAAGAAATACCGCAACCAAATGCTGCCGTTCTTCATATAGTTCCACCCAGCCTTCAGCGAAGCAAGTTGCTTTTTTCTATTATTCATATTTTAATTAGTTTTAATCTAGAATAAACGTTTTAGAAGTAAAAAAAACCATTTACTTGTTTTAACTGGGAATAACAAAGGGGATAGACTCCCAAAACTATTTTAAATGGATCCTTTTAAAAGTTTCTAGTATCACCTGGGTTGGAAGTGGAACCGGAGAGAACAAGTATTAACAGTTTGTGGTGTTTTTAATGTATGAGGTCTTTAAGACCACAATAGCTTAATGGTATTTGATTGACTTGAAATTTTTTATATAAATTTGTTATCAGTTCTCACCGATTTGGGAAATGAGAATAATCAAAAGTTAAAGAAAATTTTCCTCCATACAGGTAAAGACCACTCTAATTAGGCTTGCCAGAGCCAATTTGCCAAAAAGCTTGACATTGCCCAAAACAAAACTTGATTTTGAAAAAAAAACTTGACAAATAAAAACACTCATACTATTGGTTTTAATTTAATTTTTTTATTTTTTTTTTTTTTGTTTTCATAAAAATTACGAGTATTAGAATAAAAACAAAAATATCATAAAAAGTAAAAATAACAGAAACAATGTAAAAGAAACAAAAAACAATATAAGAATAAAAATTCAGTCGTTATATATTTTAGAGAAACCTTAGGCGTTATTTAGAAAAAATATAGGTACTATATTAAGAAAAAAATATAGGTCCTATTTATTTTGCCACATATATTTCGTATTCTTAGATACAGAATTAGTTAATTCTCTACCATCGGGTGTTGTTAAAAAATTTTGAAAATTTTTGCAATCCTAATTAAAATTTATTCTTCGGCTTTTATTAGATCGAAGGACATTCTATTCCTATCTTTGGTATATAAAAAATATGTATCATATTAGTCCTTAGTTGTATTGATAGTAAAAATATGCTTCTTCGATGTGTTTTTTAGAAATATAAACTTACTTTTTAAGTATTATTACATATGTAGCTAGAATAAATTTGAGAAAGAAAGTTAACTTACAAAAAACATTGACAAAACACTTTTTCACTTGACACTTGACGCGCATTAAAAAACTTGACAATCAGGCCAAATCAGGCCCGTCTGGCAACCCTAACTCTAATGCACATTGTGCATAGTATCTAGTTTAGGTGTGTTCATGTGTAATTAAGCAATACGAATGGTTTATAATTTGCTTTTATTTTTGTTCGTTAATACTTGGCTTATGACTGATGCTTTTGTTGCTGTTGTTTTAATGTTATGCATGTTCATTAAACCAAGTCGGACTAATTCGAAATGAGATACAATTTTTGAATTTATATTAAAAACTGGCGCAACGTTAAGTATTACTATTATTTTTTTAATATTCGCATTATTTTAATTAACTCATAACTCAACTCGTAATTTAAACTATTTAGTGTGATCCATTAGGCATCAAAAAATATATTTTTATATATTAATATAGTATTTTATTTGACCTTTTTAATTATTATTTCTTAATTTATTTTCCAAGCACCATGTCCCCTTATTTTTTATTTTTTCAATATTTCGCTACTACCTTGTGTAGAATCATCAGGAAAAAAAAATAAATAATATTTGGAAAATAAATTAAAAAAATATATATATATTTTTATATTTTATGGTTTCTTTGAAATTTTTTGGCAGAAATATGTCCCTATGGTCCTGAAAAGTAATACCGCATCCAAATGCTACCGTTCTTCATATAGTTCCACCCAGCCTTTAGCGAAATAAGTTGCTTTTTTCTATTATTCATATTTTAATTAGTTTTAATCTAGAGTAAATGTTTTAGATTTTAATTTACCTGTTTTAACTGGGAATAACAAAGGGGATAGACTCCCAAAACTATTTTCAATGGATCCTTTTAAAAGTTTCTCGTATCACCTGGGTTGGAAGTGGAACCGGAGAGAACAAGTATTAACAGTTTGTGGTGTTTTTAATTTATGAGGTCTTTAAGACCACAATAGCTTAATGGTATTTGGTTGACTTGAAATTTTTTATAGTCATTTGTTATCAGTTCTCACCGATTTGGGAAATGAGAATAATCAAAAGTTAAAGAAAATTTTCCTCCATACAGGTAAAGACCACTCTAATGCACATTGTGCATAGTATCTAGTTTAGGTGTGTTCATGTGTAATATAGCAATACGAATGGTTTATAATTTGCTTTTCTTTTTGTTCGTTTATATTTGGCTTATGACTGATGCTTTTGTTGCTGTTGTTTTAATGTTATGCATGTTCATTTAACCAAGTCGGGGTAATTCGAACTGAGATACAATTTTTGAATTTAAATGCTCAACAAAAACTGGAGCAACGTTAAGTATTATTTCATTTTTTTAACATTCGCGTTATATTAATTAACCAATATAAGTGCAAATGTAATTTTTGTTCAGAGACTGCTCTGCTAAACCATACACAGTTCTTGTTGTAGCTGTTGTTTTGCATTATTTGCCATCTGTAAAATAAAGTATGATACAAGACAAACAAACAAAATATATAAAACTTAATTAACCCTTTCAGGACCATAAGACTATCAGGATTAAAGTCGTAATTAAAAATATTAAGTGTGATCCTTGAACCTTGAAACCTGTTATGATTTCTTTGGAATTTGCTGGCAGAAATATGTCCCTATGGTCCTTGAAAGTAATTTTTAGCTCAAACAACTTAATTAAATAAAAAAAAGAATTATAATTTGACATATGAAATTAATAAAGAAAAAGACAATTACATTGAATAATTATTGTATGCAGCAAAACAATTACGATCATTAGTGTAACCAAGGTGTACTTTACATAAAGCACAAGTATTATTTGTCCGATTTTTTTTATTGTACAATATACACAGCGCTTCCTGCCGTTAACCTTTTCTATAGGAAGGAACGATAATTGCGTTTTTACTGATTTCCGAAATGCACTTGTTTTCGAAGTAAAAATCTCCATTCTATCTCTTTTTGTTTGTAAAGTATGCTACAGACAATATATGCATTGTTTACTGCTTTATGAAAAAGGTCAAAAAATAATCTTGAAAATATTTTATTTTAATTTTCGGTCAAGTTCATGCTTATGCTTATTACGACTGTTATAATTATTCTTTAATATTTTTTGCTGACACTTTCTATTTTTGATACTGGCTCTGGTTTGAGAGAATTTCTTAAACAAGTTGATTTAACCAAAACTTAAGCTCGTTTAATAATCTACGTTTTTCAGAATTCTTATAACGTTAGCAACTGTAACAAAATTAGGAAAACATCTACAAAGTCAGATTCACTTGCGTCACTTGAGATGTAGAAAAACTATTGTTGCCAGAGTGCAAAGAAAATTAAATAAAGTAATAATAATGTTTATGATTATTTGTTTAAGTAATTATATTTATTCTTACAAAGTAAAAAATAAATATTTTTTGCAAAAATTTTTTTTTAATTTGATGACATAAAATATCCAACGGTACAAATAGTTACGGCTGCAAATATTATTTTTAAAAAAATGTTTTCGTATTTAAAGGTTCAATTAGACGTGCTATAACCATATAAAACAGCTGTTCAAACCAACCTTATGGGAAACACTGTATTTGATTATTGGTAACATGCCATTATTCCATAGCTATAACCGTAACCATAGATATTAATTAAATTTTGGTTTTTACCATAACCATGTACAGTTCACTATTGAATTTAGGATTAACTGTTTGTTTTTTTTATTATGTTCTTATTTTTCACGTTCGCTGCATTATATTGGCGAATTTTAAATTATAATTTTTATTGCGATGCTTTCTTAACAAACGGCAAAACAAATAAGAGTTGCTTATGGCTATGGCACCACTGGCAGTAAATATGATTATGGTTATGGCCATGGTTACGGGTATGGCGTTATGGTATGGCACGTCTAATTTAACCTTAACTTGGAGTTTCCTAAAGAACTCGATTTGTTTTATAACTTTATTCAAAACTTTTTTTATGAATTCAACTCAGAGAAAAATATTCAAAAGTAATTATTGAAATTTTAAGTTTAGAGAATATAAAAATATATTGTAATCGTACTTTGTAAGAATTAAAAAAATAAACAAAATAAAATAAATGATATTACAATAAATAAAATAAATGATATTCAAATAAATGTTTCTTATTTTGGTTTAGGTGGAAAGAAAAGTATAATATTGGTAAAACTTTTTGTCCAATCATGGTAGATGTCAATAAAAAAAATTGTTGATTTGATAAACTTTTTAATCAAAATTTTTTACTACTCAATTAATAACATAATCATGTGAACAAATTATTTTATCAAGAAAACCTTTTTATTTAATAAAACCATTTATTGGTTTGATAAAATGTTTAATCGATATATTTTAATTGTTCAATAAATATCATAATCAAATCAACAAATGGCTTTATTAGGAAATTCATATTATTCAACAAATTTATTGTAGAAATTAAGTTATACTTCAACAAATTTCTTCATTTAAATAATATTTCTATAATTAAAAAACTAATTGACACACAGCATACAAATTTTTTAGTCAGTATGACAAAATCGTTTATAGGCTGGAAATTTAAAAATTTTTTGTTTGGATCTGCGTTTTTTGTTGTCAAATATGATTTTTATTTTTTTCTGTGTACTTTCGTCAATAGAACTGACAACGCTGTAGAATTTCGTTGAATCGGAAAAAAATTCAGCGCTAATGAATGGACCTTGAATCTGGTTAAACTTTAAAGCCGGATTCGTCTTCTAAAACGGTATTATCTTGACATAAACTCGAGCTATTTTAATTTAATAAAAGCCATCAATGCTCATTCTCTGAACTATTATGCGACAATATTGCGATTGAAGTCATTCAATGCTTGGGGTGACCAATTTTTGTGGATTATTTGGTGATTAAATAAAATTTAAAAAATTTTTTAAATAAAGGTCCCTACCAATTGACCAATTCTTTCAATGTTATATATGTATATTATAAGACATCCAAGCCATTATAATATTTTTAAATATTAAATTAAAGTACGTGCATAAAAAAATTTGCTAATTCTCGAAAAAAAATTACCAATTTTCCTTCTGTAATATGTAAATGAAAAGGCAAAAAATTAGTTTTAGGACAATAATCATTCAAAAAATAAATTTACATATCTTCTCAGATGCTTTTTCTCGCTTAATATATAATAATTAAATTTTTGTTATTAATAATTTAAAATCTTGATTTATTTTTTATATCAGTAGCTAACAAATGATATTTTCCTCTAAATGTTAGCTGTAACACCTTTTAAACAAGTTAGCCTGACCGATTTGTGTCTTTACTAAAATTTATTCTATTAAATAGAAGATGCAACTAAACTTTTTCAGCACATTACTACTGAAAACCAAATTTATGTAGTGAGAATCAAAAAACTCAAAAATGTTCGACATAATAAAAATAAAACTTGTACACATGACACAAAAAATCAACAATATTTCAGTTGAAAAAATACAAATATTTATTAGAAGTGGTGAAATGTCCTCCAATACTAATGAAGAGTAAGTTCAAAATTATCTCAGAAAGAAATTTATCATTAAAAAAAATTTTAAGTGTTTAATACACTTCAGGGCGACAACACGTGCGGTATGGGATGGCAAGTTGAATAAACTATGTGGAAAAGGAGAAATCAAGATGTAAAGAAAGGAGAAGGCAGAATTCAATGGTTCGAATCATGAAATTTATAATCGTAAAATATTTTACTGTTTTATTTAATTCACAACAATATTTTATAGTCACCCAAGAATCATTTTTTAAATAGTTGTGATTGCTATATTCATTCATTCAGTTATTACAACCGAATTCTAGATAATACACACAGCCGACAAAATTCGATTGGCAATAAATATGGTTCTTATAACGAATTTCTTTTCTCTGTGTATATGTAAATGGCTTTACTAACAATAAATATCTAATAAATCATTAATATATATTTAATAATTTTTATTTGCATTTTATTTCTGTGTATATATTCGGATCCTTTTATATGTTTTTAACTTTCGAATATTAATTTTCTTCTGTTGAAATTTAATTTCAACTTTCTATAAAATAGTTATAAATTGTACATAATTAAAACAATATGCGATTATCCGTAGCTGCAGATATTTTTTATATACACCATGTCTTTTAACATTCTGTTTTGGTTTTAAAGAATTGGGAATAAAAATTTTTACCGTTCCAACGATGAGCCAATTAAATTGTAAGTTCGCCCTTGCTCTCGAAGTTGGTGATAAAGTTGACTACCTCTTCACTTGAATGAAGCGCACAAAAAAGTAAAAAAAACGCCTATCGTATCTGTTATGAAACTGCTACCTACTGCCTCGTAGAATTAATTGCCTTATTTCTACAATGAAGAATTATTGTAATACTTTTGATAACTACAAAAATAGAGACCTATTTATTCTCAATAAACTACATTAATAGAGTATGAAAAACAACAACAAAAAAAAAATTATATTGAGAACTTTTATATTTTTCATAACATACTACTTATGTATGTACTTTTAGTTATAAGATTATTTTTACTACTACGGCCTAAATTTGTAACGTTAATAAATGGTATCGCATAATCCGAATTTAGGTCCAACTATCGACAATTGCTATCGTGAAAAAACACATTTAGGAAATTTGGGATCAGGGCTAAAAATACTGCACTTGCAATTGTCATAGTATAAAACCAGCATCATATTCGACCAAATTTGATGAATTTATTAAGTTTATGACGAGTACGTCATTTGACATTGTTGCTCTCACTGAAACGTCGCTCAAGCCTTAAGTACCGAATGGGTCTTTTAATATTGATGGTTATATTTTTTGTAGAAATGACCGACCCCGACCTTGTGGTGGAGTAGGTGATATAGGACTCTATGTTTCGAAAGCTATTAAGCATTAATAACGAATGTGAGGTACTTTTCATTGAGGTAATGATTGAAAATATCGTGATTCTGATAGGAGTTGTCTACTTGCCAAAAGGAAATATCGACATATATTTCCTGCGACATATTTGAAAGATATAGTAATATTATTGTAGTTGGCGATTTTAACATTGACCTCTTTAATTCGATAAAGGCAGCAAGATTCCGGTTTGCATGTAATCGCATAATCTTACTATTAGGCACAACTCAGTTCCAACATATTTTGATGTACATTGCAATACAGTAACACTACTGGACTATTTTCTTTTAAGTGGTCAGCCATCTCTTAATGAGACTAGTCAAATGCAATGTCCCTTCTTATCATCACATCACGCTTTTATTTACGCTTTATTTAGGTTAACATTGGTTTCTTCTGATATTAACCTTAAAGAGTATATTGAATACCAAAATTACTCATTAGTTGGTACTAATGCCTTGTCTTCATGTGTATTACAATATGATTTTTCAGACTTTAACAACACGATTGATGCTGACCTGCAAACAAGTGTACTCGAGGATTTGATTTTAAAATTGTTTTCCCTTGTACCTATATTACATTTTAAAATTCAACGAAACATGGATTGGATTAAATCCCCAGCAATATTATATGCAAGATCCCTTAGGGGTATAGCTTATAAGGGATATGTGGCTAATAATACTCCTTTTAAATGTATATTTTGTAAATATAGAAACAGAGCCAAAAAAATTATTCGCAGAATAAAAAAAACTTTTTCTGACAAGGTGTTTGCTACTGCAAAAACGAAGGATATGTGGAATCGTCTAAGAACGGCAACTACTGATAGTATTAATAATGTGAATGACGACTTGGATTATAATGAAATACATGACTATTTTTTGGACGGAATAGATCCAAATTCGACGGAGTTCTTTGAAAATAAAATTTTAATAGGGAGCATGGTATTTTTTCATTTAGACGTATTAACATGTCTGAACTACAAACCGCATTTGGTTATATCGTGTTGATAATATACCATTAACATTTTTTAAGATAATTCTACCTTTAATAAGTACTCAAATTTTGCATTTGTTTAATTCTATACTTACTACTTTAGTCTTTCATTTGAAAAGGAGAATCTAAGATCAACAAGCATTTTACCGATATTATCGAAAGCATTTGAACTTGTAATGACAGAACAAATCATTAAACATATTGAGGTTTATTCCTTACTAAATGATCAACAAACGGGTTATCGTCGTAATTGTTGCGCATCATCTGCCTTACTAGGAATCACAGAGTCGATTAGAAATAATCTGAATGTGAAAACATGTAACATTTTAGTTTCACTAGATCTTTCAAAGGCTTTTAATTGTATAAATCACATTATTCTTATAGGAAAATTAAGAGATAATCTTGGGTTTTTGAAGACTGTATTGCTTACTAATTTTTGCTATTTAACTGATAGGAGAAAATTCGTGTCATTTAATGGCCAAATGTCACGTCAAAAGCAGATAAGTCGAGGTGTGGCCCAAGGGTCAGTGTTGGGACCAATATTGTTTTCAGTATACTTAAATGTTTTTTTTGACGTAATTGAATCAGAATTTTGTAATGTGTTGTAATGCGTTCACTGACGATATTCAGCTGCTACTTAAAAGCAATAATTCAAGGGATAATATGCAGTCGTATATTAAAAGAGTATTAGATCGAGTTGATTCCGGGATGACATCAAATTATTTAAAAGTAAATATGCCTAAAACTAAGATAATGAAATTTGGTTTATTGCATACAGATGATACAGTAATACGAATAGGGGAAAGAGAAATAGAAGTTGTGGACAGAATGAATATATTAGGCATAATGATGCATGATAAACTTGATTTTTTCCACCACATAGATAAATTATGTTCAAGAGTAAGTTCTACAGTTCGTCGACTGTACTCTTTAAATATTTATATGTCATACCATATCAGGTTTAGAGAAGCCCATGCTTTATTAATGTAACAGATATATTTTTTATGGAAATCTATTTATCTACATGCGCTAGTAAAATTAGAAAGATTAAACTTATAACCAACAAAATTGTTTGCTTTGTGTTTGGAATACAATCATAACCAGCAAAACTATAATTATATTTCGCCATATCGCTCATTTGCTGCAAGACCGACATAAATCAAAAAACGTGATTTTTGAGTTAATGATGCAGAATTGTTGGTTATATCATACTTCATGTTGTGTAAAAAATTCATATGAATATCTATTATACACTCCGCTTGAGAAGAGAATATGCCGTTATTTCATTTCATCTGTTTCAAATTTTTTTATACGTAAGAGCGACATATCTCAGTTGTGCCAGTGCTGCCGTCGTGTTAAGATCGTTTGGCTTTCTCAAACAGAGGCATATTTTGTGTTGTTGAGTTCTTTGTGAACAGGTAATGGTATTTTTAATCTAGATTATTTCAAGTACACAGCGCTAATTTGAGTTAAGACTATGTTGTTGAAAAGTTTGATTTAATTCAAACTTGGTATAGCACAAAATATGACATTTTTGTTGAAAAAAATACTATCGTCAACTTAAGTATTTGTTGGTTATATCATACTTCATGTTGTGTAAAAAATTCATATGAATATCTATTATACACTCCGCTTGAGAAGAGAATATGCCGTTATTTCATTTCATCTGTTTCAAATTTTTTTATACGTAAGAGCGACATATCTCAGTTGTGCCAGTGCTGCCGTCGTGTTAAGATCGTTTGGCTTTCTCAAACAGAGGCATATTTTGTGTTGTTGAGTTCTTTGTGAACAGGTAATGGTATTTTTAATCTAGATTATTTCAAGTACACAGCGCTAATTTGAGTTAAGACTATGTTGTTGAAAAGTTTGATTTAATTCAAACTTGGTATAGCACAAAATATGACATTTTTGTTGAAAAAAATACTATCGTCAACTTAAGTATTTTGTGTTATGACGTTAATACATATAAAATAATGACTATTAAACAGTCAGCGTTTTACATTATAACAAAATGTGTCGTTTTTGAACATAGCATTATTTACAGTAACAATAAATAACTCTCACTAACACAAAATATGACGTTATTGCTGATGAAAATTATAGCTATATATGAATAAAACGCACGATCACAATAATAAAATTTTTTGTTTTAGCTTATTTTAAAATGTCAAACTGCAACAGCAGCAAATCCTCATCGTCAACTTCATCTTCGAGTTTATCCCGATCATCCTCTTTTTCGGAAGACTGTGACGACTCCATGGCTGATGTAACATACTGCCCAAAATCCCACAGCAAGAATGTGATAGCGAGTATAGCAACGATGAAACATTAAATCCATCAGCCAAGTCTACGACTGTATTCCGCCCACTTTTGGAGAATTGTCCGCCTGACACCGCTAGTACAGTTGTGCAGCAAACTTTTGATAGCACATCGATTTCTTACGCGGCGCCATCACTCGGTGATTCACAACCTGGCACTTCAAAAATGGTAAGTTCTTCCATAATTCCAAATAGTCCATTGAAAGAGGGGAAAAAAAGAGCAAAACAGCCAGAGAAATGGAAAAGAAACATCGCTAAAAAGAAAAGAAATAGTGGAATGGAGTATGAATCACACACGCTGATGAAAAAAGTTAAACCTGCAAGTCAAATGAAGCATCAAAAACTCGCTAACCAAATATTAGAACCCGACCAAAGAGGTAAACACGGGAAACAGAAAAAACTTGATCCTAAATTAAAAGCTGGAATTAAGGAATTCGTAGATAAAATACCAAAAATAGAAAGTCATTACACAAGAGCAAATACATCCAAAACCTTTATTGAAGGAAGCAAAAGCGTAACAAGCATATATAACGACTACGTAGACATATGTAAAGAAAAAAATGAGCCGTTTTGCAACTACATTTATTTCTATAGAACTTTTACGGAGGACTTCAACATCTCATTTTTCGTTCCAAAAAAATATTTGTGTGAATAATGTACATCATACAGTAACATGGATGAAGTGGAAAGAAATAAATATGAAAGAAATGTATGAAAATCACTTGGTTGAAAAAAATTTGTCAAGAGATGAAAAAAGAAAAGACAAAGAAGATATGAACGTATTTGTAGCAGTGTATGATTTACAAGCTGTCATGCAATTACCTAAGGGCGATGTCTCCGCATTTTATTACAAGTCAAAACTAAATGTTTTTAACTTTACTATATATGACATAAAAACGAATAAATGCCAATGCTTTGTATGAGATGAAGCCAATGGACGTCGTGAAGTTAATGAATTAGGTACGTGCGTTCTACAGTATATTAAAAATTTGTCGACCACAGAAAATGCTGAAATAATATTTTATTCGGATAACTGTGGCGGACAGCAAAAAAACAAATTCATGCTTGCCATGTACTTATACGCCGTGCGCTATTTAGGTATAAAATCAATCACCCACAAGTACCTTATCAAAGGTCATACACAAAATGAAGGCGATTCAGCTCATTCCTTAATCGAGAGAGAAACCAAGCGTATGCTTAAAAGTGGTCCAATTTATACAACTGAAGGATTTGTATCAATAATTCGATCGGCAAAGAAAAGAGGAGACCCATTTAATGTTAACGAGCTAAGTTTTGAGGATTTTTTAGATTTAAAAATACTGGCAAATGACATCGGTCCATTAAATATGGCAGATTTGAAACTGTCGCTAGTAAAAACAATTCGAGTTCAACGAGAATCACCAAATTCGGTTTTTTATAAGACCACGTACGCTGACGAAAAGTTCAAGGAGGCGGTTGTTATTAAAAAAAAGATGCAAGCAAAAGCTATTTCTTTAAACAAAGCTTTTCATACCAAACCAGGTATACCAGCAAATAAGAGAGCCGATATTAATGAGTTGATTAAAAAAAACTTATTCCAAATTTTTATAAACCATTTTATGATAATTTGTAAAAATTTCATAGTCAGAGTTTCGTTACCAATATATTTTGTTATTCAGTTATTATTTTTTAATTACTTAAAGTAGAAAATTAAAATTTTTCGTTTGTTAAATATAACTTAAGATGAAAAGATCTTGAAGAGTTCCTTAATATTTTAAGTTCAAAAGACTGTCTATGAATTATATTTATTTTATGTTTTTTTATGATATACATAAGTACATAATATGTATATTTGAAGTTCAAAAGACTAAAAATAAAATGCATTATTAATACTTATTGTTTGTTTTTTTCTCAACAATACCGACACATTATAACTTATGACACTTTATTGAATATATTTTCGCAACAATAACGTCATAATGCAGATGATAGTTAGTTCTTATTCAGAAAAAAACCATAAATGGCTACTTGATGTGGATTTTTCTTTATGGATATATTAAATATATTATAGTTAATTGGTTTATTTTAAAATTAAAGGATTTCCTCTTTTCTGTGTAAGGTGAAAGTCAATTGAAAACTTTAAACGCGTTTTCTGCAAAATCAATTTTTTTGACTTATGCCGGTCTTGCAGCAACTGAGCGATATGTTGAACGTTTTTTAAGGAGCCCGTTTATAACAAATGCAGCACCACTATTTTTCGTAACACTTTTTAACTTTACACATTCGACCAGGAACATCCAAATTATCATTCCTACAATTAGAACTGCACTTTTTAAAAAATTTTTCCTAATTGTTACTTCCCGTACGTGGTATCGCTTGCCGATTGATTTAAAAACATTTTCTGTTTGTACAATGTGTATCGCAAAAACTAGTTGCATATTTAGTTGGAAGCCATGGTTGAGGTAGAAAGTATTAAACTGTATTTCATTGTTGATTTGGAGATATTTTTTTCTTCATATTTACTGGTTAGGTATTTTAGTGTTACAAGGCTGTTTACTTTAGTTTAGTTTTAGATAAAAGTATTTACGTGATTAACATATTGTTAATTTAAATTTTATTAAAATTAACTTACACTTATTAAAAATAAAATAAATTGCTTTTTGATTGATGTCCGTCTGTCCGTCCGTGTTAGTGCTCACAAAAAAATGTCCTTTGAGGCAGCAGGCAAAACACCACGCCTACCTCTAATTTTTTCATGTCATTTGGAACAATAAAGTAACTACAATCAAAAAAAATAAATGTATGGGGCGATAGACAACTAAAAAATGAGAAAAAAACATCAAGTGAAAAAACTGGCGCACGCCCATATTTTCCGAATTACAATGCTCTGAAATTTAAAATTTTTTTAAAATATCAATATCGGTTTCTTTTTAAAGCTTTTGAAAGATATTTAAAGAAATACTTAAATTTTTAAAAAATGCTTAGCCCATTAAGAGCCGCTGTCATTTTTATGTATGTATTAATATATATATATATTAAATACACGTGAATTGTATTTTTATAAATTATATTTTTTGTTGAGTGTCTGTTTTTAAGAGACAGCTCAACTTCTTTATTTGAATATAAAATCAACAGTGATTTATTTCTTACAATCTACCCTAACTCGTAGCTTTAGATTTTAATGATCACGCCACTTTATTCTGGCTCGTGTTACACTTTTGATGAGAACTAAATTTTGGAATGCAATGAAAAAATGCGACACTCAGACTGACACTATATCATATTTTGTGTTAACTCCTTCCTCCTTAAAAACAATCGTCCCGATTGTTCAAACTATGTGAAGATTGATTGATTGTTTTTTATCAATTTTTTGTTCTGTATTAAATGTTTCTGTTATTTCTGGAATTGTTCTATTCCTTCTGTTTCTTTTTCTAGATGATAACATTTTCTCTAAATTTTAACACTTGTAATGGTTCCAACAGCCGCAAGAAAAACAGTTGCCATGATTGCTGTTATTGTTTTGCTTTTGGTTTCTAGGAGTTCTAATCATTTGGTATTTTTTATGTTTATTTTCTGAAGCCTTTCTAAGGAAAGTACCTCCTCTATCTTTCCGCTAATTGCATTTGGTTGTAGGAAGGCTGGAAGGGGTTTAATGTCACTTATTTCAGATGCAAAATATTCTTATTCATCTATTTTTATAGTTGCATTAAAGTATTTTATCAAAAAAGTTCCATTTAATTGTATTTTCTCGTCATTTGCTGTGACCTTGCCGCTGTATTGATTTAGTAACATAAGATCGCTTCCGATTTCTTCTATATTGGGTACGTGATCATTATTTACCTGGGTGCAGTTGCCTTTTCTGTTCTTAAATAAACTAGTTATACAATAATCATCTCTTAGTTCTACTATATCGTTTTTATTACATATGGTTATATCATTATAACTTTTACATTTTCCTTTGATAGCAAACACATCGTTATTACAATTTAATATTTTATCAAGTTCTATTTTATCTATTAACAGCCCGATTCTGTGCACTTGATAAGTTCAAAACATTGAGTATTTATCAACTTTTGAATATTTATCAAGATTTGGTATTCTACTACAAAAAATAAAAGCTTTTAAGTTGATAATTTATCAAAGTCGAATTTGGTATTGATAACTCTTTTTTATTTTGTGTGTGTGTATTTAAATTCGGTAAATGGTGCACGCTTCAAGTAAATATCAACATAATAGATTCTTTTTTAAAATACGTGAACAAATTTACGTATCCTTTTAGAAAAATAGAAGAAGAAATAATTGTGTGAAATATTTCGGTTTCTTTTACGGGTTAATGAATTATACAAATCTATACGTTTATTAATATTCTTTATAGCCAATTAATTTGTAATAATTCTTGCAAAAAAAAACCGACTTTAAGACAGATTTCATCTGTCTCCCTATAACGGTTCAAGAGTATGGCCACATAAGTTACATTACATTAAATATTGGGACACTCTTATATCTCCAAATTTTATACTTGTTCAACTGTTTAATCGTTTCGCAATATACATCAAATTACAGCAACTATAGAGTAACCCTTTATTTTTAAAATTCAAATTATATACTTGCTCTTGTAATAAATTAAGCAATCAAGTTCTTTTAAATTTCACTCGTCTGTTTATAACGGATCATTAATTTGCCCATACACATCAGATTATATCAACTATTGTTAAACCCTTTAATTTATAATTAAACATTTTTATACTTATTATTATACCAAACAATGTAGTGCACATTCAGTCTAAAATGCAGGTGTTTGTAAACAACGGGTCAAAAAATACGGCCATATAGAACAAATAACATTATTTTGGGAACACCCTTTAATTTCTAAAATCAAATTCTATTCTTCTTGTTATAGCAGACTTAGCAAAACAGGTTCCTTGTAAATTGCAGCTGTCTGTCTACAACTGTTCAAAAGTGTGGCCATAAACATTAAATTAAATAAACTCTTGGCGCACTCTTTAATTTTTAAATTTTAATGTAAATACTTGTGTCTATAACGACCATATCAATCAAAATTATGTCAAATTTGCAGTGGTTTGTCTATAACGGCCCATATAAGTAAATTTACATCAATTATGGGGCACCGTTTTTTTTTTAAGATTTATTTTTGTATTACTTTTTGTTATTGGGAGCTATAGTAATGCGCAGTCGTTTTGAATTTTACAGAATCGCCCTTTACAGTTCGTAATACACGTAAAAATATGTATGTTGTATCGGGACACCCTTTAATTTTTAAGATTATGAACTGTTTTTTAAATGGGACCAATCTGTAAGCATAATCTATCAGATTACTAAAAATTTTCAAAATCGGCGCAGAAATGTCTTAGTTCTGCAGGCACAAACATAAAAAAACAACATTCAGTCGAATTGTATAACCTCCTTCTTTTTTTGAAGTCGGTTAAAAGTACTTAATTAGTTGGTGTATCCATATTTTTGCTTTTCCCAATAATTTAAATTAATAAATTTAATTTAAATCAACTGTCAATAGAAATTCACCACACTGGTGAATTTCAAAAGCTTTTTATTTATCAATGTTTCCACAGAATACCAACCGAACTTTTAGTTGATAAAAATCTTGACAAAATATCTTGATAAAAAATTTATCAAGAATTCACAGAATCGGGCTGTAAATTTCCAAACTTTACAGGTTTTGCTAAATATGTATAAAATTTCTTTATTGTTGGTAACAATTTTTGCATTTCCGAAAGTAAGTAATTCATCAACGTTAAATATTGGAATTTTATAATTTATTAACACGCTATTTAATGCTCCAATTTCTATTTTAGATACAATATTAAATTTTGCCCATTGTATGGCGTATTCAATATTCTGCAATTCTTTTTCAATTATGTTTAATTTGTGTTCTAGGCTAATTGTTAGTTCGGTATTCCAATCTTCCCTTCTAACCTTCAATATTTCATTGGATTCTATTGATAGTCAGTTCGTTTAGTATCATTTGTCTATTATTGTTTTCCAGAAGGTTTGTTATTTTTTGTGCCAGAATTTCGAAATCATGACTGTCGGGTGTACCCGTAATCCACTTCCATGCGGTGCCAATGGCATCTATTGATCTTTTTATTTTTTTTCGGACTTAGGCCCTTTACATCAAGGGTTTGTTGTATTAAAAACGGACGGATCGGATGACTATACGCAATATTTTATTTAATGCGGACTCCAGATTTTCTAACAAATCTCGGTACTGACCGATGTTGATTGTATGTACACTTTAACTGTTCCATTTTGTCGTCTTGCTACCCTAGTATGAATTGTTACAAGTCTCATGTTAGAGTAGTCGAGAATAATAAGGTCGGGCATAACAGTCGCCAATAATAATCTAAATATATGTTTAAAAGGAAATTATAACTGTTAACTTTCTTTTACTTCATTAATTTCTTATATGGCTTTTATGAATAACCCGACCACTTTCTGTAACGATAGTAGTACCGAGGTTTTCTTTTACTATTGCTTCTTTAAACCTGTTACTTAATTTAGTACCTAATCTTTCATTACGTAAACAATTGTCCGGGTACATATTCTTTAGTCGGCTTTTTGTTTTTATTGTGGTAAACGAGGTCCTTTTCTTGTTTGCGTTTAAGTCGTTCAACATTTGAGAGCCTTGTTGTCTCATAATCTTGTGGCGAAAAGTCAACTGTTCGTCCAAAGAATAAGTCCACTGGTTTCCTATTCGTAGTAGAATGAATAGAATGATTGTATTCATTCACAGATCTTTCTAATAACTCTTCAAAATCTCTAGATGTTCCCTCTTCCTTCAGAAATCTCATTATTTCTGCCAAAGTCGAGTGGAAACGTTCTATTTTTCCATTTGGTTCACTTTTATAGAAAAGGGTAGTAAAAGTATTTATTTTTAGGTCGTCTTTCATCATTAATATAAAAGAACGGGAGTTTAGTGAAGGTTCGTTGTCTATTACTATATTTTTTGGTACCCCGTAGAAAAACAAATGATCCCTAAGAGGTCTTCTAACGGCCTCAATTGATCTGCCACTAAGTTGTTTTACTTGAACGTATTTTGAAGACTTGTCGATTGAAGCCAGTATCAGTATTTTATCAGTTAAAAATATGTCTACGTGAATTGTATGACCAGGATATGTTGGTATCGGTGTTTCTCCAAGTTCCGGTCTATTTGGATGTCTTTCGTATTTATTTTTTTTTGCAAGTTGAGCACAATTTTATTATTCTTTTTATTTTCCGTGCCATAGATGGGAAATAGTACTTTTCCATAATTTAGGTTCTATTTTCTTTTTTATTACGATGAGCCCTTGGACGTTATGCCTTCGACTACTACCTGTGTAAACCTACATTTATAATTTGAATAAAGATCTGCATAAATGCTTTAATTTTTTTATTTAATTTTTAATTAATTAATTTTTTATTTAAAAAATATTCCTGTGTCTTTAATTAAATAAATTGCAAAGTGCCTGTGCATAGAAATAAATTATCGTAGTGTTTTTGATATTTTATTTTTCATCCTCTTTCAACTGTATATAAGAGCCGAAAAAAATTCTGCCGTAAACAGGGGAGAAAGAAAAATAGAATTACTGTTGGTTATTGTTGTTTTTGCTTAAACTTTGATTTTTGTCGTTGCTTTATTGTTTGGACAAAAATCTTTAGTTTATTTAAAATGTTTGTCAGAAGTTTCCTGAAGGGATGAGTAAGCGATAACGAAATGGCCATCGAGACGTGCTTAGACCCTCAATAATCAATGTCGGTAATTAATTAATCGGGATAATTAAATAAAAAATAGCACGAAGTTTGAATAAAAATTAAATATTTAAAAAATATTCCAGTGTCTTTAAAAGATAATTTTAAATTGATATGAAGGTACTTCTCCTGTGCTTATAAATAATTGGTTTTTGAATACGTTAACTGGAGTTTCAACGCTTGGTATAAGATTTTCACCTGAGCTTTCAGCACTGTGTTGGGTCATGGTGGAAGAGCTTTATTGGTCTGGAAGGATATTAAAACATGAGAGATTTCTAGATAACGTGTCGGCCACTTCGTTAGTTATACATGGCTTATATCTTAGTTCGTATTATATTCCTTCAAAATACATTTCCATCTTTTCATTTTGGAGTTACTATTATTATTACTGAGAGCGTACGTAAGTGGTTAATGGTCAGTATAAATTATTACTTTTTTTGAGCCATAAAGGTAATCTCTTAGTGAAGTCAGTGCTCAACTTGCAAAAAAAAATAAATACGAAAGACATCCAAATAGACCGGAACTTAGAGAAACACCGATACCAACATATCGCAAGCATTTCTTTTTCATTTGCTGGATAACTTTCCTCAGTTTTGGTAAGTGTCCTGAAGATAAAAGTAATGGGTTTATCATCTTGGCTGAGCACTGCTGCAATAGCGTAGTTTCATGCGTCGGTTGTTAATTGAAAATCCTTGTTAAGGTCGGGATATGCTAGTATTACCTCTCGTGAAATTAAAGAATTTTTTAGGTCGTCAAAAGTCTTTTTGGCCGTATAATTTAAATTGATTTTAGTTTGGGAGGATGTCGTTTACGATACTTTTCCTTCTTCTCTTTGAAATAGGACTGTAAGTGGTTTTGCAATATCAATAAAACGCCTGTAGTATCCCGATAAGCCCAAGCATAAGCGAAGTTCTTTTAATGTCTTAGGGTAATCGAATTTCAATATCGTTTCAACTTTCTTTGGATTTGTTTTTATTTCCTCTTTTGCCACGATAAATCCGAGGAATACTACTTCCCGTTTAAAGAATTCACATTTATCTAGTTGGATTTTCATATGTGCCCGTTTTAATGTTTCGAATACTTGATTCACATGTTCTAAATGTGATTGTTCATCCTTACTGCAAATTATAATATCGTCTACATAAACATAGCACATTTTTCCTATAAATTATCGCAATATGTCATCGAGTGCCCTTTGGAAAATAGACGGGGCATTTTTCAAGCCAAAAGACAGTTTGGTAAATTCATATTTACCATTATTGATGGAAACAGCTGTTTTTTCCCTGTCTTCCTCTTTAATTGTAGGAATGATAATTTAGTTTAATCTGGTGGAAACCACTTTTTAGATCTAGTACAGTAAAGTATTGGTTTTGACCCAAATTTGACGAAACGTCATTAATGTATGGAATGGGGTATTTATCTGCGATTGTTACAACATTTAATCTTCTGAAGTCCACAACTATTCTAAATTTCCTTTTTTCTGAATGGTCTTCCTTTTTGGGAACCACCCAAATAGGAGAATTATACGGAGATCGTGATGGTCTTATGATACCATCTCGATTTATTTCTTTTTCCACGACGTCTCTCAAATCCATCGGATAGGGGTAGCTTTTGGCGTATATTGGTGTATTGTTTTCCGTCCTTATATCTGCTTCCACTACAGTGGAATAGGTTAACCTCTCATCTGGTTCTGCGAATAATTGACTATGGTGCTCCACAATTTTCCTCAGTGAAATCTTTTGGTTTTCGCTTAAATGTTGGGTCCGTAATTCGATGTTGTTCACACTTTGTAAAATACGCTGTTTTATATTTATTCTTTGTCCATTTCCCGGGGATTTTTTTGTGTTTTGGTTTATTGCTGCTTGGTTCATATAATCAATCTGTCTCGCTTGAATCGATCGATCGATATCCATCGGTTCTATTCGTGTAAATTTTCGATAGTTGTTATATTCACTTTTGTATGGTTGTCCTGTGAATCCATTTTGATTAAACTGAGGTCTAGGAGGATTCCAATTTGGACGCATAAAATTTTGATTCTGGCTATTATACTTTACTGTAGGGCGGTATCACGGTGGTACTGGTGGCCTCATAAATCCTGTATGAACGAGTTCAGGATAAAATGCTCGTGCACTAGACAGAGTTGGTATCCTTTGTCCATTTAATTTTGAGCGCGGCTCTCTTATGCTTAAAAGTCGCGAAAGGTCCCCATTAAGACCCCTTACAAAAGTGTCCAATGCCTTTTCCCTATAAGTATTTGTCACTACGCGCAAAGTCTCCTCGCTAAGGTCGAGGCAAGCGACTTTGTCAAGGATTAAAGAGAGATGTTGGTAAACTGTTTGTTAAAAATTGTTTACTGTTTTATTTTCTTGACACAGAGAAGTCATTTGGTACTGTAGAGTCCCAATATCTCGCTTGTCTGGGTAGTACATCATCAGACATTTTCTAATTCTGCCCCAGTCTAGCGGTGTTCTATATGATTCTAGAGCGGTATCTGCGTCACCTGTTATTTTGGTGCGCATTACGTGCAAAATTGCGTAGTATCGTCCAGTACCGTGGAGTGTTTCGAAAAGTGCTAAAACTCTGTCAACAATCGTTGAATTATCCTGGTTTCCCAGAGAACTCTCTTATTGATCCCACAATATCTGGGATTTTGCTAAGCTCCTCTAAATTAGCACTGACTCTACCTACTGGTTGATCAGTGTCTTCCTCCACGATACTGTCATTTCTTTCCCTAAGCATACGAGGGCTGCTATATATATTTCTGGCCTGGCAGCACTGAGTGCAATCTAACATTTCCATTGGAAAGTTTGTCATTTTTAAGCATTATCGTACTCAAAACGTTTTGACGTGCGACCATTATTTGTGTTGTTTACAGTGACTTGAAAAAATTAATATAGAAAAAAATGGAATTAACTCGTGAACATTTTTGTGCCATCATTTTTCACAACTTTCGACGTGGATTATCCCGACAAGAGTGCATTGATGAACTTAAATCTTTGTATGGCGATGAAGCACCATCTTATAGCACTGTGAAAAATTGGTATAATGAATTTAATCGTGGCCGAAGCTCGCTCAAAGACGAACTCCGTGAAGTTCGTCCAAAAACGGTTGCTGTGCCAGGGAACATTGATGCCGTGCGTGAACTCATAATGCAAGATCGTCATGCAACATACCGAGAGATAGAGACATCCTTGGACATTTCTTCCACCAGCATGCATTCGATACTGCATGAACACCTGGCCGTAAAATAAGGTTTGTTCTCGTTGGATCCCGCACAATTTGAAAGTCGCTCTAAAAAAGGCTCGTGTCAATTGGAGCAAAGAAATGTTGCAGAAATACGATTGCGGTGCTTCAAAAGACGTTTATAAGACCGTCACAGTTGACGAATCATGGATCTATGCGTATGAGCCCGAAACGAAACAACAATCGACCGTGTGGGTCTTCAAAGACGAGCAAAATCCAACGAAAGTTATTCGTGAAAGAAGCACTTCGAAGCAAATGGTCGCCTGTTTCTTCGGCAAAACTGGTCATGCGGCGACTGTTCTGCTTGAGCAACGTAGGACGGTCACTACAATTTGTTTGCCTGAAGTCATCGGAGAAATTCGAAAAACCAACAAGAGAAGACGAATCCTAATGACTTCTTCTTGTTTCCGCACATCAAGAAAAAAATGCGTGGTCAACGATTTTCTTCGGCAGAAGAAGCTGTTGAAGTGTTCAAAAACCATGTTTTAGAGGTGTCTCAATCGGAGTGGAAAAAGTGCTTCGACAACTGGTTTGAGCTCATGCAAAAGTGTATAAATCATACTGGAGAATACTTTGAAAAACAATAAAACCCTTTTTGATTATAAATATTCTCATTTTCACTATTAGGCCAGAAATATATAGAGCAGCCCTCGTATCCTCAACAATTTCTTTAATCTGTTTTTTTTTGTGTCTCATTCAGACCGGAAGATCCGGTCGAACCAGAAGATTCTTTTGGTTGTGTCATTGTAGGCGCCCTATTGAGTCTTTGTGTTATTTCGTCAACTGAATCGTCCGGCATGAAGGATATTGAGGGATAGAATAAAAAATTTAAATTTTTATATCGCTTGGACGCAGCGATGAAAACACTTTTTTTTAAACTTATGTTTTCTGAATTAAATTTCAAAATGTATTTTTCTTAATTTTACAAAATTTTCTTAAAATTAAATTACTCTAGCAGCATCGGGATCTTCATCTTCTGTTGTAGAGGTTTTCTCATACAGCTTCTGTCTGTTGGTTTGGTTCTTTATTTAAATTTCCAGTATATAATTGAAGATGTTCTTTTATTTTAATTTTATTTGTAGTGACACACATGTACACAATTTCTTTAGTTTTTTATTATTGTAATGTAATTTCTTTACTTTATTTAGTTCTGTTTAGCTATTATTCAAGATGTTCTTTTAAGTATTTTAATTTTATTTGTAGCCACACGCATATAAACAATTTGTTTATTAGTTCTCTTTAGTTATAAAAAAATTTTCTTGAATTTGTTCTTCACTTAACTAATTTCTTATTAATTCACAAATTCTGTTTATTTAATTTTTTCTTCAATTAGTCACTTAAGTTACAGATTATTTCGCCTTAGCTGATTTCTTATTATTATTGTTATTATTTTTATTTTTTATTTATTTCTGTTTATTTAATTCTTACTTCAATTATTCACTTCCACTTAAAGCTTCTTATTAATTTTTAATTTTTTAACAGCCTTTATTTATCAATTTTTTCCACATAAAGTTTCTTTTTAACAGTTTGTTAATTTTTTTTCCACAAATCTTGTTTCTTATTTAATTTTTTATTTTTTTACAAGTTCGTTTCATCGAAACTAGGTTTCGCTTTCGCGAGCTTAGCAGGCGTTGGCGTATACGATTAACCCGGTTTGTAATTAAACTACTGAGGAGCCTGCCAATGCTTGACGCGATTTACTGTTTTTCCGAAGGTCTATTTCGAAGGGTCCCTGCTCGGGCGCCAATTAAATACACGTAAATTGTATTTTTAAAAAATATATTTTTTTGTTGAGTGTCTGTTTTCAAGAGACAGCTCAACTTCTTTATTTTAATGTAAAATCAACAGTGATTTATTTCTTATAATCTACCCTAACTTATAGTTTTAGATTTTAATGATCACGCCACTTTATTCTGGCTCCTGTTACACCTTTGATGAGAACTAAATTTTGGAATGCAATGAAGAAATGCGACACTCAGACATAGTGTCAGCACATTTGGTGGGAACGAACAAATATTTAATAAATGTTTGTTTTTAAACATATTTTGTGCTAACTTATATATGATACAAACATTTTTTCATGTTTCAATTCTCTGTCACCCAAATATTTGCTTTTTTGATTAAAGTTAGTGAAGTACTAAGCTGGATTTACATAGATGGTGAAGGGTATATAAGATTCTGCATAGCCGAAACGCCTTAAAACTTTAGAAATTATCTTATATAGGCTGGGGGAGGTATCCTCCACGGCCAGCTCCAAAAACGTTCCTGTGAAAAAATTTTTTTTTAATTTTTAGCCAATTTTCAATGCCTTACCAATATAACTTATTTATGATTTTAACGGTAAATTTGATTTAAAATTGTTACAATTTCCTTATTTAAAAGAACTTCCCGTTCTTGTTCTTTCTTCGTCTGATTCTTCAAAGACCTCTTCCGAATCTGAATCCTCTTCAGCGTTAAGTACAGACGGAGTGGGTCTTATACTAGTAAGTAGTGGGTACGGCGCAAAAATACTCAACGTTTTTTCTACAGTTTAAAAGTAGAGATCGTAAATTTTACATTGATGTAGATCATGTTTACGACCGCGATGGAGATCACTCTCAAGAACCTATACTCTTTTTTGAATAAAAATTTAACCAAAAAAAATCCTTTTTTATAATTTCGTACGAAATTTTTTATGATAAAAATGTAAAACAAAATTTTTCTAATATAGCTTTTCACAGAAAAAATAATTAATACAAAATCTTTATTCGTTTAGCCATAAAAAAAACCTCTCAAAATCGTATAAAGTCATTAAAAACGTATGCGGTTTATCCAACTTTCTTGAATTTAACACTGTCCCAAAACGACAAATCTCAAGCAAAAGCTGCGTACTTAAATTTTTACATTTCTTAAAATTAATGTTTGGCCTTATGTCCAGCTAGATTGGCTCGACTGTTTATATTCGATTGTCAACACTTTTTCACACGAAACTATTTTAAGATTTAAATAGAAATAATTTGGGATTTATGTATTAGTTTGACTCTCTTCTTTTGATTAACACCTGAAGCATTTTTCTCCTGAGCGGAAGGTTTATTTATTACCTGTAATCACTGAGCCAGAAAAATACCACACAAAATAAAATCATTCAGCCTCATAAGCCTATTAGCAAACTTGTCAAAACGCTATTTCAAAAGATTTAGTATCTTGCTAAGCTGATCTTAATTCTAGGCGAGAGAGCATATGTTCCGAACCATCAATTCGGATTCCGAAGAACATATAGTAAAATAGAACAAACACACTGAATGTAGTTAAAAAGGCCTTTTTCATAGATGTTTCTCAAGCCTTTGTCAAAGCAAGGCTCGAAAGTATGATGCTAAACTTGCCATAAAACTTCTTTAGACAGTTGCTTGCAATAAAATATAAATAAAGGTGCCACACTTAAGCAATACCTGACTCCTCGCTGTAATCGCATTGCAAGTTCTTTAGATCCGTTTAATTCTTTTATTGTGCTTTCCACGATCGGTTCTGGTTTTAGTTTATTAAAATTGAATATAGTGTGTAAACGTTTATTATTTTTACTACCTTTTAAGACTTAAGGCCCAACTATATTGTGCTTAAAACAACTTAAGCAAGCTTATACAACTGTGCAAATACATTAAATTATATCTGGTAAACTATAATGTACATAAGATAACTTTTCGTCAAGTTTCGTTAAATTTCATTTCTTTATGCAAGGTACGAAACTGATCGCACTTTCCGTACGGAAACAGCTGATTGTGCTTTGTGTTATACATTGAAAATTTTAATTAATACCTAAATTGTTAAATTTTTAGTTTTTAATTCAATAGAAAATGTAGAAAAAACAACATTTTTCTTTATAGTCAATTTTTAAAAAATGTAATATATTTAAATTTAATTTGTATTTATACACACATATGTATACGATATAAGCGATGAACATCGTTGCATTTTTTAGTATGGTTGGCCACAAACACAAAACAGAAAATAACTTGTAATATTTTTTTTGAAAATTTATCTTAGAACATGAACCGAAAAATGTAAATGTGTATGTGAATGTTATTAAACGAATTTAACATAAATGTGCAACTGTGGCAAATAAGTTACTAAACTTATGTAGGTACATTGTAGCCACATAAATTTATTTAATAAGTTACCTAAGCATTTGACAGGCTTTTCGTTGGATTTTTAACATAAGCTAAAGCTAGCTTATGCACATTATAGTTGGGCCTTTATCGATTAACCTCGTGATATGCCTCTGGAATTTACTTTACAAAACTTTCATTTTCCTGTTTATGACATTTCTGCCAGAAGCATAAGGTTCCAAACAAATATATTTAATCAAAAGCGATGTAAGCATCATCCCTAGCTACCATTATTTGTGTTTTTGGTCCACTGATTTTATTACAGTAAATCGGACTTACTTGCGATGAATAATGTTAGGTCTAAAAAGATTAAAAAATAGTTTTAGCATTCTGTTATTATCCCTTTTTTATGTATGTATATGTAGTTATGATCAACTACCGCTAAACTAACAACTTTTATTAGTTTATATAACAATTAGAAATGCCTTTGGAGTTTGACTTAATAAAACCAACATGATATGCAGTTCAAAATTTTGTACAAAATACAAAATTAGCACTTCAAGCTAGCTGTCTATTATACATAGCATATCCTAAAGTTAATGCCTTAAACGAAATTTTTTGATGTTTTGCAGTATGTAAGTTTAACAAATTCTAATTGTCAAAGTTGTAACAAAAATGACATTGAAATGACAAACAGGTTTACTGCATAGAAACTAACACAATCACGTTGACAAGTATTATTCGCAAGTCTATGTAAAAACTATAGGACTCATTTATAAGTGAAATTGACTAACCTGTGGTAACACAAATTACTTTTACATCACAAAAAATTAATTGCCGCAATTTTTCTATATATATTTTTTAAGTAGGTGTAAAGGCCCAACTATAATGTGCATAAGCTAGCTTTAGCTTATGTCAAAAATTCAACGAAAAGCCTGTCAAATGCTTAGGTAACTTATCAAAGAAATTTATGTGGCTACAATGTACTTATATAAATTTAGTAACTTATTTGCCACAGTTGCACATTTATGTTTAATTCGTACTTTTGCCAGAAATAATTTCTATATAAATTAACAAAATTTTAAAACGAAAAGGCTTTAAAGAAAATATTTTACATATTTAATAACATTCACATACACATTTACATATTATTACAAATTATTTTCTGTTTTGTGTTTGTACTAAAAAATGCAACGATGTTCATCGCTTATATGGTATATATGTTTGTATAAATACAAATTTAATTTAAATATATTATAATTGTAAAAAATTGGCCATAAAGATAAATGTTGTTTTTTCTACATTTTCTATTGAACTAAAAACTAAAAAATTTGACAATTTAATTCTTAATTAAAATTTTTATTTATCAATGTATAACACATAGCACAATCAGCTGTTTCCGTACGGAAAGTGCGATAAGTTTCGTACCTTGCATAAAGAAATTAAATTTAAAGAAACTTGACGAAAAGTAATCTTATGTACATTATAGTTTACCACATATAATTTAATGTATTTGCACAGTTGTTTAAGTTGGCATAAGCTAGTATATGCACATTATAGTTGGGCCTTAAGACAACCATTATTATACATGCAAATATGCTACAATAGATATATGATTACAGAAGAAAAAGTCAATCCTACGACTATAATGTGATTATTATATTATTACAGGCATTTCTGGACCGATTTTGGAAATTAATTCTTTATTTGAAAGGTTGTGTTTACACATTGTTCCCGTTTTAAAAACAATTCACAATTTTAAAAATTAATGGGTGTCCATACACAACATACATGTTGTTTACATGTGTTATGAACCGTAAGGGGTAGCAAATTTAAAAAATTTCGTGTGATATAAGTCTTAAAGGCTGTCCCAATGAGTGAAATAAATTGTCCTATATAGACAAATAATTATGAGTAATTTAATTTATAAATTAATAAAAGGTGTCCCAATAGTTCATTTAATTTTATGTGTTTGGCCATATTATAAGCATTTATAGACAGACGGTTGAAATTTACAAAAAACCTGTATTGCTAATTCCTATATGCTATTATAACAAGTACAAAAATTGGATATGCAAAGTAAACGGTGTTCCAATAGTTAATTAATTTGATGTATATAGTCAAACTTTTAAACCATTTAATTTAGAAACTAAATGGAGTTCCTATTTGGACAGAAATTGAGCTACATGTCTCTATTTCGTAAACCGTTATATATGTATAAACACTTGAATGTTATACATAATGGCCCTTACTTTGTCTGTTGTAATAAGAAGTATAAATATTTAATATTATAAATTAAAGTGCGTTACAATAGTTGATGTAATCAAATGTATATGGCCAAACTGATGCACCGCTGTGGACAGACGGTTAAAATTTACAAAGAATCTGATGGTTAAGTCCGCTACAACAGCAAGTATAAAAATGGAGTTTGAAAATTAATAGGTACCCCTATAGTTGATGTTATTTGAAGTAAAATCTAAACTGTTAAACAGTTTTAGACAGATGGTTTAACTTTATATTGGACTGTAGTGCTAAGTCCGATATAACAACAAGCAGAAAATTTTGATTTGAAAATTAATGGGTTGTCATGTACTAAGTCGTAAAGACAACCAAGTGCAGGAATACGTTTAAGCGTTCCCGTAGCTGACTTTATTTGCATTATTTACTAAAGTAATAATATACTAAAACCAACAAATATGCCTTAATAAATCAAGCCACAAAATAATTTCTCTGGTTACTGTCATCATCTCATTACATTGTGCCTTTAATTTGGTGAAGAACAATAGTATTCCTCATTTTTATTGGATTAGAACTATTCTACTTAAAGAATTTTTGGGGTTTGGATTTGTTTGTCACATATTTCGCGATTTCTGCTGTAATCAATGCTACGTTTAAATTTGCTTATTTTTATTTATTTAAACATCTGCGATGCAGGTTTCAACATTCGTACAATTTTATTTTTAAATTTGTACCACATTGATTATAAAGAAGTTATTTGCAATTTCAGCACGTTAAACGTTTTTAAAAGCGTATACCAAGATAACTGACTTGCTTGTCTATTCGAATAGTAGCCCATGATTTTCTGCACAACGTCAATGTTATATGAGTACATTTGTGCTCATTGTGTGGACACCAATATTTGGTAATATGCTGGATTGACACGGGATTTATAAAAATACAACATATCACCTTAGCGACCTCTGTAGTGCGATTCACTAACTTTTAACACTTTAAAAGGTGTTAACTTTAACCACACATTTTATTTTTTGCACTAACCACTATGTGATACCCTGTTCAGAATACGTTTTAATTGCGCAATAAATGAATTTACGCAATTAAGCCCCTAATTGAATTTAATTTACCATTAAAGAAATTAATTTATAAATTTATCAATTAGTACTTAATCGAGTCATTAATTGATCAAGTTTCCTCATACACCCTTGTAAAGTGTGTTCAGTGAGAGAAAATTTCATACAATGACGAAACTAAATGCCACAAAAATGAAAAATAAAATATTTTCAAATTAAATGAAAGGAAAGATTTTTGAAAATTTAATGGAGATTTAAAGCTAACGTGCAGTCAAAACTTGATCGTGCGGACTGGAAGAGTTCCACATTTCAAATAAAAACAAGCAAACTTTCTTTTAAAGCATTCGTTCTTCCAAATTTACCAATACAATTCTTTAATGTAAAAATTAGGTCTGTTCAATAAATTTCCGGCAAAAACTAGCAACGATAGAGTAAAATAAAATGTTACAAGATTACTATTCCAAATGAAAAAAGGAAATAAACGCATTTTTCGAAAATGTAGTAAAGTAAAGGCGAACTGACGATAATAACAAACAACCATAAAAATAAACATCTAAACAAGCAAAAAAGCGGTGTTCGATGCTTAAAGCATTTTGTATTGCAACAGTTAGCATTTACAAGAGCTTTTTCATCGATTGTGAACACATTTTTTCGAATACTTTGCAAAATTGCCAACATTTTTTTGTAAAACTTTTAGTTTATTTTATTCTATTTCTGTTGTTTATTGTTTTATAATCCTGGCGTTTACTTGTACATAGTTTTCTCACCTTTTTTCTAACTTTTATACCAACGTTAGCTTCAATTCAAAGTATTTTGTATTAAAAACTGAAAACTATAAATGTAATGTATATTTTCTGTTGTGTGGTTGTAAAAAAATCTAGCTGTAGTTATTCGGTTTTGAAAGCCCCACCATTTTAGTCTAGCACTGATGTGATGTAAATATTTTGTGGGTGGTGCTAATAAACACTTTCAATTCAAAGTAATTAATATTAATTAACTTATTTTGTAAAACAGAACAAGAATCAGCTGTTCTGTTCTTGCCAGTAACAAAAGTAGTAACAAATTTATTACCATTCGCATCTTATACTCTTTTTTACTGTTTCGCTGCTTTTTTTTAAGTACTGATTCAGTACTACTGAAGTAAGCACTTTCCAATAACAAGTAGTACCAACTTCTTGTTATTGAACAGAACTATATTCTACTTTCAAATTTTAATTGAGTAAATTAAATTGGATATGTGTGACCACCAAAATTAATTACTTAATTTAAATTTTAATTGTCTAAATTTAAACGTATGTTTGAACAGGGTATGATTCACTAACTTATTCATAACCATAGTAAACAATTTTATATTTCTCTTTATTCAAATTGATATTACACGGCAACTCTGCCAAGCGAAATGTCAAAATAAGAGAAAATAACAAATAAGACGATATGTGTTATAAACTTAATGAGGACATAAATGATGTTTGCATGTGGGCTAAAAGGAACAACCTTACGCTTAACCCAACTAAATCGGTACTATTACCCATTAGCAGGAACAAGCTCCATTTCAACCAGCTTAAAACTGTTAAGTTAGGTGATACTCCACTTGTTTATGTGGAAAAAGTTAAATATTTAGGATTTATCCTCAACTCGTCGTTAACATGCTGTGATCACATTAACAATACAGTGCGTAGAGTGTATCTAACACTACGTAATTTAAGAATAACCTCAAATTACACACCAATAGATGTAAAGAAACGTCTTGTATTACAACTAATTGTACCTATTATCACTAGCTCTGCTGAGGTATATAGCAAATTAGACTCGAATTCGCTTCATAAGTTAGAAGTTTCATTCAACAATGCTACGCGATATGTATATGGTATTCATAGATTTAGTAGTATCTCGTCCTGGAGAAGTATGATTCTTGGTTGTGACCTATTGGACTATCTAAAAATGAGCAACTTGATTTTTCTGCACAAATTAATAATTGTCCAATCACCTGGATATTTATAAAAATATGCTTTCTGCTCAAGATAGTTGGGCCTACAAATTTAAGGTAATTAAAAACAATTTTTAATTACAAATTTCACTCGACGTTTCGTCGATTGTTTGTCGACTTTTTCAAGGGTTGTTGTCTATAATTTATTAAATTAAAATTATGAAATATAAAAACATTTGAATATTATAACATAAACACATATTTAAATCATTATTTTTTAACTTACAATTTTAAAAACGTTATTAATTTGAATTACATTTTTCATTAAAACAAAAACAGAAACATAAAAACAATTTACAACAAACTTCAGAAAACAAGAAACACATAAGTTTAAGTCGAAGATCAGCTAATAGCGACTATATAGCTTACATTGATGTTATCGGTGTCCTCTTTCAAATTCATTGTGTAGTCTATCTTCTTTTGAATGTGTAAGCTTTCTTTAATGTATCTCTTTTTCTCCACTTTCTCTTTATCCAATATTTTAACTTTGTCAAAGTCAGCCATGTGACCTGTTTTTTGTATATGTTGAGCCAATGCAGTTGTCTCCTTTCTTTTAGTAATGTCAGCTTGATGCTCAGCTATTCTTGTTGACAAAGTTCTCTTTGTTGTTCCTATATATATTAAGTTGCATTTTGTTGTCCCATTACCCTTACATGGTATTTCGTAAACAAGGTTATTTTGTTGTTGCTTATTAATTGGCGCCTTAATTTTCGTAAATATTGTATTTATTGTGTTGTTAGGTTTATAGGCAAAACAAATGTTGTTATTTTTAATTATGTTACGTATATTTCTGTTGTCTGTTAAGCCAGGAATGTATTTTACACTGTAAAAAGTGCAACTTGTCTTATTATTGTCTATTGTTTTATTTGATGTTTTGTTTTTAATTTGGTGTTTTACTGTATTTATTAACTTTCTTATGAGGTAATTAGGAAAACTATTGTTATTTAATATGTTATAAATTTTCTGTATATTATAATTATGGAACTGTTTGTCGCTGATTTTTAAGACTCTTTCTATAAAGCTCTTTGCTGTGTTAATAATCTGGTTCTTTGGTTGTGTTGTATTGTAATTCATTAATCTGCCGGATGCTGTTTCCTTTGAATACCAATCAAAAATAATTTTATCTGATGATCTGATCAATTTTGCATCTAAATATGTGATTTTTTTCTGCTTTTCGGTCTCCATAGTGAATTTTAATTTGGGGTGATGATTGTTAAATGTTCTGAAGATTTCATCTTGATCGTCAATATTTATAATAGCTAGGATGTCATCTACATATTTGGCTATGTATTTTATTTCGATATTTTTATTTTTTAGTTACATTAAGGCGTTGTCAAGTAAACTATCTAAAACTATGTCAGCTATAGTTGGTGAAAGTGGATTTCCCATTGGCATTCCGTAAATCTCGTTATACAATTTAACTTTATAAACAAAATAGTTGTTATCACTTAGACAAAACTTTAAAATTTTCAAAAATTTGGGTTTGCTAATCGTCGTGACTGTTTTTATTATGTCCCATTTTTTCATAATATTTTTGATGGCACTGTGAACTTGGATGTTGGTAAGTAAGGAAATAACATCAAATGAAACTAAAATATCTTTCTCTCCAATTTTTATGGTCTGAATTTTCCTTTTTAATTCAATTGAATTTTTAATGTTATATTTCTTGGAAATTACTTTTTTTAAGATATTTCCAACAAATTTGGATAGATAATAGCATGGCACTTGTGTCGAAAATACTATCGGTCTTAGTTGGGTTCCGTCTTTGTGAGTTTGCAGAACATAACAGCTTTCTTTTTTGCCAATTGTCAATAATGCCATTTTTATAAAGATCTAATACAATGTTATTGTTAATTTTTTGTAATTTCGCAGTCGGGTCAGTTCTTATTAATCTATATGTATTTTTATCTTCTAAAATTGTCTCCATCTTTTGCTCATAGTCATTTTTATACATTGTCATAGTTTTATTTCCTTTGTCAGCTTGTCCAATTACTACGTCATTGTGTTTTTTAAAAAATTCTTTTATTACGTTAAAAGATTTTAGAATAAACTTTTCCTTTGTGGTGTTGCTGATTTTTCGCTTAAACGATGTTATATTATTAGCTAGTTTTGTCCTTGCTATATCCTTAGCTTTATTGTCCTTATCATCAATTGCTTGTATGCATTGTTCAACGTCTGCAATAATATCTATTGGGGAGAATTTTCGTCTGTCAGTAGGTAATGCAAATTTTTTCCCTAGAGAGAGCATCCATTTGCATTCAATTGGTATTTCATATGCGGTTTTGTTTTCAAACCAATGGTCATTGTAAATAAATCCAAATTTTTTAAAATTTTTTTCTTTCAGTGTGTTGAGTTTTTTAATTTGTGTCTCTTCTATTTTCTTCCTTATTTGTTTTGTCCGTGTTTTTTGTTTGTTTATAAAGGAATTGTAATCTGCTGCTGTTAACATATCTCTAATTCTATTAGTAAATTGAAAAATTCTTTGGGCAGTCAGCTTAATATCAGTGTTAGTCTGCGATATTTCCAAGTTGAGGACTTTTTTATGGAAATTATGTTCTATTTTTTCCAACTGTCTATGAATATCACGACATTTAAAGAGATGTGTTACCTGTTTTGTTGAATTTTTTGTGTGGTTAGGAATCAAACCATAACTCCTGCATGACAATAAGAACACCAGCCTTTACTTTTTGTGCGCTCGTATTTTTATTTTATTACAGTATTCCTTCATCGTTCTGCATGTTTCCCTGCTGTATTTTAGTTCAATATGTTTGAAGTATCCTTTCATGTTGTTCTTTTAGTTGTCGTCAATGAACAATCAATTGATGATAAGGACAATAAAGCTAAGGATATAGCAAGGACAAAACTAGCTAATAATATAACATCGTTTAAGCGAAAAATCAGCAACACCACAAAGGAAAAGTTTATTCTAAAATCTTTTAACGTAACAAAAGAATTTTTTAAAAACACAATGACGTAGTAATTGGACAATCTGACAAAGGAAATAAAACTGTGACAATGTATAAAAATGACTATGAGCAAAAGATGGAGACAATTTTAGAAGATAAAAATACATATAGATTAATAAGAACTGACCCGACTGCGAAATTACAAAAAATTAACAATAAAATTGTATCAGATCTTATAAAAATGGCATTATTGACAATTGGCAAAAAAGAAAGCTGTTATGTTCTGCAGCTACCGCACCAAGGATATATGGATTACCTAAAATCCAAAAGACGGAACCCCACTAAGACCGACAGCATCTTCGACACAAGTGCCATGCTATTATCTATCCAAATTTGTTGGAAATATCTTAAAAAATGTAATTTCCAAGAAATATAACATTAAAAATTCAATTGAATTAAAAAGGAAAATTCAGGCCTTAAAAATTGGAGAGAAAGATATTTTAGTTTCATTTGATGTTATTTCCTTATTTACCAACATCCCAGTTCACAGTGCCATCAAAAATATTATGAAAAATGGGACATAATAAAAACAGTCACGACGATTAGCAAACCCAAATTTTTGAAAATTTTAAAGTTTTGTCTAAGTGATAACAACTATTTTATTTATAAAGAAAAATTGTATAGCGAGATTTACGGAATGCCAATGGGAAATCCACTTTCACCAACTATAGCTGACATAGTTTTAGATAGTTTACTTGACGACGCGTTAATGGAACTAAAAAATAAAAATATCGAAATAAAATACATAGCCAAATATGTAGATGACATCCTAGCTATTATAAATATTGACGATCAAGATGAAATCTTCAAAACATTTAACAATCATCACCCCAAATTAAAATTCACTATGGAGACCGAAAAGCAGAAAAAAATCACATATTTAGATGCAAAATTGATCAGATCATCAGATAAAATTATTTTTGATTGGTATTCAAAGGAAACAGCATCCGGCAGATTAATGAATTACAATACAACACAACCAAAGAACCAGATTATTAACACAGCAAAGAGCTTTATAGAAAGAGTCTTAAAAATCAGCGACAAACAGTTCCATAATTATAATATACAGAAAATTTATAACATATTAAATAACAATAGTTTTCCTAATTACCTCATAAGAAAGTTAATAAATACAGTAAAACACCAAATTAAAAACAAAACATCAAATAAAACAATAGACAATAATAAGACAAGTTGCACTTTTTACAGTGTAAAATACATTCCTGGCTTAACAGACAACAGAAATATACGTAACATAATTAAAAATAACAACAACATTTGTTTTGCCTATAAACCTAACAACACAATAAATACAATATTTACGAAAATTAAGGCGCCAATTAATGAGCAACAACAAAATAACATTGCTTACGAAATACTATTTAAGGGTAATGGGACAACAAAATGCAATTTAATATATATAGGAACCAGAGAAGCAAGCCGAATCTAATATTTCGGCGGCGGCTGAAAGGGTGTTTTTAGTCGGCGGCGGCGGCTAAGCCGCTTGCGCCGAATATTTACCGTCTTATTTACCTTTGTACGGCTGAGCTGATAAATATAGAAAAACTATTAGTGCCTACGACTTCGTCTGCGTGTCATTTACAATTTTCTTAAAATTTAACTATTTATTCTAGAGTTTTGTAGACAGCCTTAAAAATTTTCCATCTACCAAAATAATAAGTGCTGACAACTGTTTTAGTACCATTATACCGGTAAAATTGGGTCCTTTCTGTGTTTTGTTATTTTGTCAACGAATTGACCTATTACAGACCCCGTTGCAGTTTAATTCTATGTATAGATATGTATTTCCTTTATAATTTTGTTAGTTAATTTGTTTTATTTTAAAGTAATCAAAACTGGAATCTAGCTACTCTAAATATGTATAAATTACGAATACATATACATACATACAGAAATTATAAAACATCTTTTTATTATTTATTAAAAACAAGATGTTTTATATGCTTAAGTATATAAAGTGGACAAAATTGGTTAATAGTATACCTTTGGTTTACTTATTACAAATTTCCAAAATTTTTGAAGATGATGGACTTTGGTGAAATTTGATTTGAAGATATGAGAATATAACTGAAAATATAATTAAAAATTTTGAAATGTTAGTTAATATAATTTAAATAATTTCATTTAATCACAATAGAAAACAATATAAGTGTTATAATATATGACTGAAATGTTTATGGTACTTACCTACTGGGAATTCAATATTGGGTCTACCAAGTGATGATTGTCGTGAATAAACAGTTATTTTTTAACTGTGATGGGGTTAAGACGACTACGTTTTGCGGTTATGCACGCACCGGCAACGGAAAACGCTTCTTCTGAAGAAGCAGAAGTGGCTGGAATTCCAAAACAAAATTCTGCAAGTTTTGCTACTCTAGGAAACATCTAATAACGAGAATATTAATATCTATAAAATTGAGTTTTACATTCATTATATTAACCTCATATTTCCTTTCCCACCATTCTAAGAACTCTGTTTCTTCATGTGGTGCTTCAAAATATGATTTTATTTCACTATTAAGGCCATCATGATCATCGTTTTCCAGAGCTGTTGTGGATGCGAGAAATTCAAGCATATTTTTGCGTGTTGTGGAAAGTTTCTAAAAAGTAAATCACTTTTTTGTGAAAAAAAAATTAACGAATAACAAAGAATAATTATTTACTTGTTTTTTTGAAGGTCCGGGGTTTTCAGTTGTTGGTATCGAAGAAGACGTTTTTTGAATTCCAAACAATTTGGTAATTTCCGTTTTAATTAGTTCCTCCTTTGTAATAGACTCACTATACATTTGGCTCAAAATAGTATTCATGGAAAAATTGTTATTTTTTGGTATTTTTTGAAGCCATTTTTTTAAAACAGGCCAGTTTCGTTGGCAAGGATCCATTAAAGCCGAAACTAGATGGATTTTCTTTATTTTAAACCTCTTAGGAAATTGTTCTTTGGCAAAGTTATATAAATGTATTAATAATTCGAATTCCGCTTTATCTTCATTTTCTTTTAGGTTATTCATTATGTTTTCATAAAAACAAATTACACTACAAATTGTAGGATAATTTCTTCCTTGGAAGTAAATAGTTGCCTTTTCTAAAATTGTTAAAAATTCTTCAAATTTTTGTATAATGAGCTTTTCCATTTCTAAAAATAAATAAGTGTCTTTCTGAGCCCTTATTAAAGCAATATTTATTGCTTCAAAGTTTTTTGTAAAGCTTCTGAACATGACGAGTAGTGTGTTCCAACGTGTGTCATTTGAGTTTTTTAAAGTTTCAAATTGGTTTTTTCGTAAAGCTTCCGCAATGCTGGTGTCTTCACACACAGTACTTCCATACTCTTCTTCTAATTGAAGGGATTCGTTAATTTCATTTGTTTGCAAAAATAGTTGAAGAATTTCGTCCTGATGTGAAGCAGTTTGAATTCTTGTGAGCTCTTCTGTTGAATATGCCAACGTTCTGTATATTGCTTTCAATTTTGCAATTATGTCTTTTATGGACTTAAATTGGTTATCTTCTAAAATGTCGTGGATTAAAAACCGATGGAGCGAGTGCGCCATACATTCGTGCCTTTCGATATTTGCTAATCGCAATGCTGAAATTATGTTGCACCCACCACCGCTTACGGCGTATATTGTTTTTTGTTCTAAATTATACAATTTGAGGGTTGCAATAACGTTGTCAGCTATATTTTTTCCAGTGTGAGGGTGCGGAAAATACTTAGTTTTAAGAGAAGCTGATATTAATTTAAAATTTTGGCAAAAATTAACTTTAATGTTAACATACGATAAACGTTTATAGTTGTCCGTCCAAAGATCCAATACAAGGGCCATATTCTTTGGAGCAGTACTCAGTTTTTCTCTAACAATTTCTTCATATAACACATAAAGTCATGCAATGCCGCAGTCGCAACTGTGTGTTTAGTGGGAAATTCAATATTTGGATTTAGCAGCGAAAGATATTTTTGAAAACCTTTGCGCTCAACTATACCGAATGGCTGCAGATCTGTACAGCACATTTCTGCTATTCTTCTGGTATTTGCAAAATTAGTTTCTAATTTATTTTTAAAAACACACGAAGAACTTGATAGCGCCTTGCTTGTTATGCTCATATTAGTTTTTGAATTTTTAGTTGGTATATTCACATCGTGAACAGATCGCAAATGGGTAATATGGTTTGCCGTTGATGTTCCAATACTAAACCTAAACGTTTTTTAAATACATATATATATATATATATATATATATATATATATATATATATATATATATATATATATATATATATGTTTAATTATTATTTGATGATAATACGATTAGGAATATAAGCATGTGTTATTAAATGGTGTTAATACTCATTAAACACTTATTTAAATTGTTTAAATAAACAGCAGTGGAACTGTTCTCTTCAAAAAGGCGACTTCCAAACAGCTTTAAGCTAGTTATCTGTCTATAGCATATCAAAAGTTTGGTCACACCAAATTACATCAACTATTGGGATACCCTTTACCTACAAATCCAAATTTATAACTATATATATGACTTATATATGTGTATAACTTATATATACATATATATATATATATATATATATATATATATATATATATATATATTAATAATATTAATAAATTAATAAATATATATATATATATATATATATATATATATATATATACATATATATATTCATTATATACATAAATATATATATTTATTAATACATATATATTTATTAATTTATTAATAAATGTATATATATATATATACATATATATATATATATATATATATATATATATATATATATATATATATATATATATATATATATATATATATATATATATATATATATATATATATATATATATATATATATATATATATATATATATATATATATATATATATATATATATATATATATATATGTATATAATGCATATATACATATTTATTTATTTAGTTATTCATAAATATATATATACATATATATAAGTTATATATATAGTTAGTTAAGTTATATATATAGATATAAATTTGAATTTAGAAGCTAAAGGGTATCCCAATAGTTGATGTAATTTGGTGTGACCAAACTTTTGATATGCTATAGACAGATAACTAGCTTAAAGCTGTTTTGAAGTCGCCTTTTTGAAGAGAACAGTTCTACTGCTGTTTATTTAAACAATTTAAATAAGTGTTTAATGAGTATTAATACCATTTAATAACATATACTTTTATTCCTAATCGTTTTATCATCAAATGGTAATTAAACTTTTTGTCACTGTAAATATTTTGGCTAAAGTCTAGTTTAGCGTATCTTGACCAATCAAAATAGAAATTATACAAGGCGATAGATGATTAAAAAATAATAAAAAAAATTTAAATACAAATACTGGCGCACTCCCTTATTTTCCGAGATATGGGGCTCTGTACTTTTCATATAAAATTGTGATTGTGCACTACATCACAAAAGTAAATCATTGTATGGCAAGTACTTTTTAAGGTAATGTCTAATTTTTTGCTGGGATATTTCCATCGGAAAAATTTGTTGGTTCTTAATAGGTTAATTTTTTTTTAAATTTGAGCACAATGTATGTCACATAATTCCAAAAAGCTTTATAATGATACCCGTATTGACCCAATTTGTTAAAAAAAGTAGTTTTTTATTTTACATTTTATTATTTTTTTAGTCTCTATCTCCCTTTGATTGGTGGAGGAAGCTTCACTAAACTAGCCTTAACCAAATATTTTCATTAAATGAAAATTCGGTGGCAGTAAAAAATTGAAAGTGAGGTTATAACCTTTCAAAAAAGTTGAAAACCATGCGGGTAGGAACAAAGACAATTAAAAATTACTTAAAAGTTAAAGCCAAATACCGTTATTTACTAATAATCGAAGTTAAAGAACATTACTACTTAATTAAAAGATATATTTTTAGTATAATTTTTACTTATTTATTTAAATTTTACCAAATTATATACATACATAAATTAAATCTAGCAAAATATAAAAAAAAACCAAAAATATGTACTTACCCTTTTAAAACAGTGAGCTCGGCTTCAAAACACAACTTGCAGAAACGTTGCTGCAGTAAAGTAGCCTTTCCTCTAAGGGTAAGGGTTCCAAAATATTCCCATACAATCGAAACACCTGCTTTACGCTCGCTTAATAAAATTTGTGCATCATGTTTCGCTGATTTTACTCTGTTCAGCATCGCCTCATATTCTGATATTTGGCGATCTGAACTTTTTAAAACAAAAGAGTTTTGTTCCAACTCCTCATTGTTGGAGTCACAATTTTTTTCACTAACTTCTTTATTGAAATAACTTTTAATATTTCTTTCCATTTTTTTTTAAGTTTTTTATCGTTTTGCACTATAAACACTATAATTCAATTTTTAACCTTTTCACTATGATAACGCTTTTCGGAATGATTTAAAATCTTTGATACTGATACAGATTACTGTTTTTCTATATACTCGTAACCATTATTCAGTACTTTAAGTTTGGCGTTTTTTATAAATTTCTACATAAAGATCATACATGGGACTAATTCATTATATTGGCTAATACTTGTTCATTGATATAAATGATGCCTGTACATATTTTGTCATCACCATTGTTTTCAATAATGATTACAAATTTTACAAAACTTCTTTTATTAGTAATAAAAGATAATCTATACATGAAATAACAGTGTAAGGGGGTCATTTCTATACATGTAAAATTTTTTGAAAATTAAGATGTTTTTGTAGATAATGATCAATATGGAATTCAAGAGAACTAGTTTTCGAATTTTTATCTGTCTGTCCGTCTTTCTCTTTGCATTTCTGTATTTAGTGTTTAGTTTTCTTTCTTAAAAATATGTATTTTCTTACAGAAACTAAAGATACAAATGTGAAAGCACCTAATTTTAACGGTATAGCGGTACTAGAGGATTTAAAAGCAGATTTCTGTAAATAGTAATTTTTAATACTGTCTGCAAAACTATTGAATAAATAGATAAAACCACATTTTTCTACATTTGAATTTTAGGAAAATTATAAATGACACGCGGACGAAGTCGTAGGCGCTACTGTATATGTATATTTTAAATGTAAGTTTGTTTCTTTATTTGTGCGACAATCACGGCTCAGCAGCTGCACCGAAAGAAATTTGTTAAACTAAAAAATATATATCAAAAATAATAACTACTTAGAATTTCTTGGTCATCTTGTCTTTTTTCATATAAATATAAAAAATTAAATTCTTAATAAAAATAAAAATTACTATTAAACTTTAAACTTGATTTAAAGTAGTTTTTTCTACCATCAAAATTATTTAAATATGCATTCTTATTCTTCACAAATAACTTATACTCGTTTTATTTTGTTGACTTTTAGAAATAAATATGATTTTTGAAAATAAATATGATTTTTAGAAGTAAATATACATAAAATGGAATGTTTACACTACTGAACAAATATTAAAGAATTAAGTAATCAATACCGAGTTCTCATATTTCTTTTTAATACCGAGTTCTCATACTCCTTTTTAAAAATCCCCGAATAAGAAGCTGACATCGACGTTAAACGGCTGATAATTCAGCCGCCGACAAGCCGACAAATACGGCGGCGGCGCGACTCATGAAATTTATTCAGCGGCGCGGCTAGCCGCCAGAGATAACTGCATTGGCTCAACATATACAAAAAACAGGTCACATGGCTGACTTTGACAAAGTTAAAATATTGGATAAAGAGAAAGTGGAGAAAAAGAGATACATTAAAGAAAGCTTACACATTCAAAAGAAGATAGACAACACAATGAATTTGAAAGAGGACACCGACAACATCAATGCAAGCTATAGAGTCGCTATTAGCTGATCTTCGACTTAAACTTATGTGTTTCTTGAAGTTTGTTGTAAATTGTTTTTATGTTTCTGTTTTTGTTTTAATGAAAAATGTAATTCAAATTAATAACGTTTTTAAAATTGTAAGTTAAAAAATAATGATTTAAATATGTATTTATGTTATAATATTCAAATGTTTTTATATTTCATAATTTTAATTTAATAAATTATAGACAACAACCCTTGAAAAAGTCGACAAACAATCGACGAAACGTCGGGTGGAATTTGTAATTAAAAATTGTTTTTAATTACCTTAAATTTGTAGGCCCAACTAGCTTGAGCAGAAAGCATATTTTTATAAATAACAAGAAAAATTGGCCAAACTTAACATCACTTAACAAACACCTGGCTATTTGTTTAACAAAATCTCATTTGGAAGGTCAGCCAGGGGTTTGTTGTTAATACCACCAAGGTACAACCATCTAAACGCAAGTAGATTCTTCTTCATCAATGCCATAAAGCTCTGGAACCCATTACCCGCAAACATAAAACTCAATGCTGACAGACAGGGTTTTAAGAAATCCCTCATGGAATTTTTTATACGTGATATATAGTCCAACTCATTCTCCCTCTTTCTATCTTATTCTTCATCGACTAAATTTTTCTAATAAAGTTATTCTATTCCATCACTTTTTTTATATTCTTGCTAAATATTTTTATTTTTTATTATTATTCCATTCCTTATTATTTATTTAGTTTTTTTTTTTTTTGTTTTTAATTTATTTGTTTTCTTAATTTTTAAATTTTTTGTTAGTTTTTAATACAAATTGCTATATTGTAATTTTTATGTAATACCACTGGACTATAAAAGAATTTCATTCTTAAAGTCATGATAGGTAAATAAATAAAATACAAAAGAACAAAGCAAAAAATTTGTTTTTAATAAAATTTAAATAGTTTTGTGCAAAGTAAGTAAAAAATTATAAATTATTACTATTTTATTCATTTAGTAAATGATTTTAAATTTTAAAGTATTTAGAATGGCTAGTACTTATTCGAAAAGAAACCGTGCGTCTGCCGAGCAGCTTATTTATATGGTTGGCTTTATGATAAGCAACCCTGGCGGTAAATTTAAAAAGGTCCATGGAAAATTGGAGCGCGACAAGAAGTAGAGCGAATTGTCTGAAGCTCTAAATAGTCTTGATGGGGCGGTTAAAGCGGTCAACCAGTGGCAGGCGGTAAATAAACATATTTGAATAAATATAAAATTGTACATAATCACAACGGTTTGGAAGGAAATAAAAAGCCGCACCATTACTAAAGTACGAGACCGTAAAAGGCAACAAGCGCTAACGGGAAATTAGCCTTTAATACAAGAGGCCTTAAGTGAAATGGAAATGTGGGTAGTTTCTGTTATCGGCAACGATTACATTGAAGTTCGTGTATCCGTTGCCGAAAATGTTCCAATGAAAAAGGTAAGTTACGGTGAAATTATTAACTTCAGCCAATTCGTTTTTCCATTAGAATCTGCAATTACTTCTTGAAGATGGCGAGGAGTTTTTCGTGCAATCGCCATTACAAACAGAAGAATTTTGGAGCTGCAATGTGATATGCCAAGCACTTCAAAAAGGACACCTCGTAGAGGGCTGAAAGAAAGCGAGCCCCGGACGATAGCGAAACAAAGAAGGAGTTCTTGGAGATCGCAAGAAAACAGGCTGATACTTTAAAGGTAATTATTGACTTGAGATAAATTATCATTAAAAACTGAATTGATATTTTCTTTGCTTTGTTTAATTTTAAGGCCGATGCCATAAAAACGATGGGGGAAGGTCTTAAAGAAACTGCGATTACTAATTTAGGCAATGCAATAAGCAAAATATAAGTAAGCCTGTGCATTTAAATTTTTGTTTATCTATCTATTTATAAACCTTTTAAAAATCTATTATGATTAAAGCTAAAAGTATATGCAACACGTTCTATGCGTACACGCTTTTTACGCTGTTCATACTTTTTACGCTTTCTACACTTCTTGAAGGCCAAGTTAAATGCAACGCTTTTTATGCTTTGTTTTTGTTTTGATCAGCTGTAGTGTTAATATTTTTATTTAAAAAAATAATTTTTGAAAAAATGGAAAGTGAAACTGAAATGTTTAAAGAATTTATGGCATATATTGAGTTTATGCACATAATATTTTGTGTAACAAGGGCCAATGAAAATCTTCAAAAGAAAAGGAAATGGTTTTGGGTGAGTCCCTTCTATTTGCAGCAACTGCTAAAAAATTTAAAAACCGTGACCATCAGCAGTTTTCTGTTGCAAAGAGAATGTCCCCAAAACTCTTTGACTGCTTATACACCCTTCTAAGGGACAATCTCGAAAAGAACTCAGCGAGAGCTATTCCAGCGGATTGCCGGCTCTTCTTAACATTAATGTAAGCTTAGAGTTGAGTATGTACAATATTGATCAAAGCAAATTCTCTCTTTCAAGCAGCTACTTAGCGCATGGTACTAGCGGACAGACACATTTAAAATGTTAGTGACCGTGATAAGAAGGATCGTTTTAGAAACATGCGAGGTCATATCGAACCAATTAAGTACTATTTATCTAGCATTGGCAAATACACATGAATGATAGAGAATAGCACAAGATTTTTGGAGCATGTGGGATTTGCCGAATTGTGTCGGAGCCATCGACGGAAAGCACGTTGCCATTACACGCCCACCTCGTTCGGGCAATGTGCGATGCAAATTACACATTTACTGCAGTCGATATACATAGGTGCTTATGGAAGTCAAAGCGATGGTGGAGTACTAAGCCATTCCCAATTTGGAAGGCTACTGCAGTCGGCGTTCCAGTGGATACTACATTGCCAAATAGTAATGTAAAGTTTCCGCATTATTTAGTTGGTGATGCTGCTTTTCCTCTTAAGCAATACATTATGAGACCATAACCCGGATTGCTATTAAGTGAAGAGAAGCAAAACTTCAATAAAAGGTTATCTACAGCACGCTGCAGAGAACGTTGTTTGCGCCACAGTTGTGCTTCACAACTATTTAAAGATGCTCGATGGGACTTTTTGTCCCCCAGAATTTGTTGACAGAGAGCATAACGGTTCTTTTACAATAGGATTATGGAGAAAAGAATCTCAGCCGTTAAAAAAAGGGCCAAAATTTTGCTCCACCAATTTAGCCAGAAGTGCGTTTTAACAAAGGGATATCTTAAGTGATTATCTTTTTCAAAACAAAAACAAATTTTAAATTTCATTCACTTTAATAAACATTTTCTATAACAAAAAATTAAGGATTAAAAAAATAGTTACATATGGATTATATTAGAAAATCTCATTCTTTTGCAGCATCCATTTGCTTCCGCAAATAATCTAGAAAGAAAAATTTTGCATTCCTCACAGCTTCAGTTGGCATTTCATAAAATATTTCATGCCCTCCACTTTCTCTCTCAGCAGATTGAATGGCGAACCGCGTTTCCGCAATTTTAGCCATTTTATTTAAAAATTCGGTGAAGGCCTCAGAATCACTCTCCGGGTTTACTTTTTTCCGCCTGCTACTACTACTACTAACTTCAAGCTGGGGGGAGATTGGCTCACTATTTAAAAATGGTTCACTTGTGGATGGTAGGTCTTCCAAGATGTCCACCTTAAATAGTAAGAGCAATAATTAGTTGACATATTCGTCTGTATGTATGCATGTATTTTTACACCTATGTACATCTGTTAAAATCTCAAGGCTTTAGTAGTGGTCATCTTCTAATGTTGAACTTGGCGATGCTCCCATGCTGCTTTCACCCAACATTTGTGGCGGTGTTATATTTGTTACGGTTCTGTAACGGGATAGTATATTAAAAAGATTTTTTGGACACAAATAAAACCTTCGTGGCTTTACGTGCTAATGCAAAAATTCCATTTGTTCCTGGTATATCCTTTGACTTTCACAAATATCTCCTCCATTGCCAGAGGCACGATTACTCTCTGCAACTTTTTTTACAAATTTATCCCGAAGGGATTTCCAGTGACTGGCATAATTTCTCTATAAACAAAATATAAGTATGTAATGTATTGCATGGATGTAAGGATGTACTGGTAAATTTAACTATTTGCTTATGCAAGTCCAAGCAGTTGCTCTCTTAACCCTTTCGGGACTACTGGGATAATACGTCCCAGCAATTTTCAAACTGTCTTTTTTTCTTTATTTTCAATGGAATCGCCAGGGAGGTAGAACTCCCAAACGTCCAAAAACGGATAGCCTCAATATTAGATACCACTGTCCAGTAGAGCAAGAGAAGCGTTGTCGCTGTGTCCGCTGTTCTTCACTTGGCATAGAAAAGCGAACAAAGATGATATGCTCAGGTTGTAACAACGCCTTATGTTACAAGTGTTTTGGGCCATTCCACAAATAAATACCTAATTTCATTTCTAAAATGTTAAAAATAAATGTAAACTTTTATCTAAATCTAATAATATTTATATTTTAGTTATCTTTTTAATTTCGAATCGCTTTTTGAGAACACTGATTGGGATTTTATGTCCCATGAAAATATTTGTTGGGATTATATGTCCCAGGATAAAAGGACAAATTTAAAATGTTTAAGTATGGAGAACATAATACTTTTATCATACCTTTTAAAATATGAAAAAAATTTTACCATACATAATTTGGTTTTCAAAATAAAACTCCGTCCCGAAAGGGTTAAACTTATTTCTATATAGGATAGAACTTTTGTTGTATAAAATGTCGAAATTTTTTACAGCGTTTATTAATTTTTCCTCCATTGCATTTGTTTAAAAACTTTTTAAAATATGTATACAGTTCTGCTGATGAAATAGTTGTTGTAAATTATTAATACGATTTTAACGTATTTTTTCTGAATTTATTGTTAAACTTAACTAAAAAGGCTTTTTAAAACAAACAAAAAAAAATAGAAAAAAGTAATCATTAATACAACAATATTTATCGATACCATTATAATAAAATATAATTTACCATCCTTAGCTATCAAAAACAGCTGACATTTTTTTTCACAACGCTTGCGAAGCGTAGAAAAGTAGAAAGTAAACAAAATTCTTGCGTTCTACGCGTTCATGCTTTCTACACTTTGTGCTGTGTAACTTGTCACATATATTTACATTGATTCTACTTTCTTAACAGACGCGTAAAAAGCAAGTACGCATAAAACCCACGCTATGGACTTTCAGCTTAAGACTAACATTTTTTAATAACTGTTTATGCCAAGAATTAATAATATTATTGTTTCGCTCCTTGGTAGACGCTGTGTATGAGTTTTCCAAAGTAGTGCCAAGTTGCGCATGCGCCGTCTGCACGATTTATGGAGGCGACGCCGGTCAGTTTTTGATCGACGCTGGATAGCGTTCGTTTTTCACACAAGTCATAAAACTTTGAAAGGAAACAAGTTGCAATTACTCAATGAGCCATTATTCAGCCATCAAAAATCGCTTTTTCTGATTGGAACTGATGTTACATGCAGCTCTAAAAACTTTGGTGTTATAATCAGCGTAGATCGCAAGACATACGAACTTTATTGGGCGCTGCACATTTACTTTAAAATTCAACATTTTTGGGCGCACATTTAATTCAAAAATAAAGAACAAACATTATAAGCAAATTGCTGTGTATTTCTTTTTTGTATTGCGTGGAAGCCTCCCTTTTTCTTAACAAACAGTGGGTCATCCAACTGAACCAGGTAATCAAGGTATACAAACATTTTGGACCTTCGCCGGGAAAAATTGATTTTAATTTGTGGAAGCAGCTGAGAGAGGTACGTAAATTTGTATTTTTTGTTCGAGTGAATAAAATGTGGAAAACGTGTCTCAAAGTAAACGACTGATATTTGCGCTGTTATACTTAAAACTATAAATATATTTTAGTGGCTCTTTGCATTATTTATAAATATTAAATTTGAAAAGGATTAAGAAAACGTGCCTTCAAGTTCTTAAACGCCATTTTGCTCAAGTTATCTTGGATAAAAGAAAAATCGTCTCTTGCAAGTTGGTCGCCATATTAAGTGGTCCGTTAGACTTTGTTAGTGTAGTTGCTTACCGCCAAATTTGTTGTTCTAGAAGACATCTTTTTTTTCGTACAGCCATTTCTATTTTTTGGTGTGATTATCGGGGTGAACATTAACATCAGTTTTTTTTGTTGTTTAAATTTGTGTTGCTCATAGGGATATATTGCAATTATGGCAACGTTTGACAAATTAAGTGAAGCTGCCGATGAGCCTTTTAGATTTGAGATAAAACTTAAAGAAGAGGATTTTTCAATTTATACTGCGGAGGCTTTAGATTTTAAAAAGGAAGAATTAGGTAATTTGTGGAGAAATTTTAAGAGCCTATACGATGCCTGTGCTAAGGAACCAAGGGAGAAGAAAAAAGAAGCAGCAGCAATCTATGCTAAATATAATCAAGTGCACAGAACTCAGGTGAAATGCATTAATATTTTGGCGAGAGCTAAACGTAGATTGCCCAAGGATGATGTTGATGCATCAAAAACAGTGGTTCCCAAACAGAATTATTCTGTCCCAGTTCAGGCATGTGAAGTAGAAGTTTTTAGCGGTGTTAAGTGTGTTGGCCTACGTTTAGGGATATATTTACTACAATTTACATAAATAATGATCGTTTGGGCCCAGTTGAAAAATTATGTTTCTTATTTCAAAAAATAGCGGAGATGCTCGGAGGTTAATAGAAATATAACGGTGAGGGCTGATAATTTTGAGATAGCTTGGGAAAATTTAAAAGCTTCATATGAAAATAAGCGGGTGTTATTTAATAATCAAATGCATTTGTTATATAACTTGGCCCCATGTCAGGAAGAATCTCCCGTTGATATAAAAAGGCGATAAATAATTGCATTTCGACTTTAAGGTTATACAAAATTGATGTTAATGCGTGGGACCCATTATTTGTATTTCATTGTTCTATAAGGCTGCCTGAACAAACGTTGAATTTATGGGAGCAGTCAGTAAAGAACAAAATAGAAGTTCCCAAATGGAATGAAATGAATGAATTTTTAACTGACAGATTTCGAGCTCTTGAGAGTGTGTTAAATATTCGGGCTAGTAGTTCTCAAACTAGTTTTCATATCAATAATCAAGCTCAGTGTAAAAATAAACAGTTCAAGGCCCAGCATACTAAAGTTAATACAGTTTAGTGGAAATTATGTAAAGAGGCCCATGAAATAAGCTGTTGTACAAGATTTTTGGCAATGGACTACACTGATAGATAAAGGCCCTTCTACGTCGAAGGCGTCAACTTGTGTTTCGTCTAATGTGGTCCAGAATCATCATCATTCAGTTTCGAAACATGTTTTATTGGCTACAGCATGGGTTAACGTTGAAAGCTACGGTAACTTTTATAAAATACGAGCCTTAATTGACCCTTGTTCAGATGAGAGTTTTATATCTGAAAAAGTTTGTAAATTACTAAAGTTGTCCACTGCACCTGTGTCAGCTGAAATAGCAGGTTTAGGTGGGGAAGTTGTTAGTAGAGCGAATAAAATAGCCAAATTTTCTGTATACTCATTAAAAACCCCCAATTTGTCGATAAGAGTTTCTGCTTTAGTGGTTCCTCAAGTAACTGGGAATGTTCCAACTCATTCTTTTACCTCTAATGAAAATGCATTGTTACCAAATCTTGATTATGCTGATCCTGCGTTTTATAAAAGTGGTACTATTGATGTGTTAGGAGGGGACGTTTATCCTCTGATTCTACGACAAGGCGTACAACATGGTATTTGCTATTCGTTAGTGGCCCAAGAAACCATATTTGGTTGGATTGTGACTGGTCCCACAAATCACATTCGTACCATAAGGCAAACTTACTTCACCAAAGTTTCTATTGATGAGCAGCTGACAAAATTTTGGGAACTTGAAGAAGTTTCTCGTAACTCAGTTTTATCGGAAGATGATAAATTATGCGAGGAAATATATAGGTCCACTACTGTGAGAACAGCTGAAGGCAGATATGTTGTTAACCTTCCTTTCAAAAATGCATTCTCATCACTGGCTCCTAATAGACACATAGCTCTAAGTCAGTTTATGAGAAGGGAACATGCTTTGTTGCGTAAACCACAGCACAAAGCCTTATATGATGAGGTGATTAAAGAATACTTAACTTTGGCACATATGGAATGCAGTAGCTGGCCCAAGTTATTATTTACCTCATCATGGCGTTTTTAAGCCAGATAGTACTACAACAAAACTAAGAGTAGTATTTAATGCTTCGAGTATAACACCTAGTGGCAAAAGTCTTAATGATATTTTACATGTTGGACCTGTTCTTCAAAAAGATTTAGTGGTTCTAATATTGAAATGGAGGTTTTTTTAATTTGTCTCTAATGCAGATATTTCAAAAATGTATAGTAAAATTTTAATAAATGCTGAACATGCTCGTTTTCAACATATTGTGTATCGTAGCTCTCCAGTTGAAGAGCTGCAAGATTATAGATTAAAAACGGTCACCTTTGGTGTAAACTGCGCTCCATATTTGGCCCTAAGAACGCTGTTGCGGTTGGCAGATGATGAAGAACACAATTATCCATTAGGTGCAACGATTTTGCGGGAAAACATGTATGTGCTCATACTTTGCACGAAATTTTAGAGGCCCGAAATCAGTTGATATCTATTTTAAAAGCAGCGGGATTTGATTTAAGAAAATGAATCTCTGACATAAGGGAAGTTTTAAGTGGGTTGCCCACTAAACATTTATTAAATGAAGATTTCTTGCAAATTGATGATAAAAGTAATACAAAGTCTCTAGGTGTTCTTTGGAATGCTTCAGCAGATTACTTTTACTTCACAATAGAGATAATTCCGCTCAAGTCTTCTTATACGAAAAGAGAAGTACTTTCTGTAATTGCTAGGCTCTTTGATCCTGCTGGCTGGCTGGTTTGCTCCCGTTATTATAACCGCTAAGATACTGATGCAGCAAATGTGGGTTGACAAGATCGGCTGGGATGATAACATCAAACAGGCTAATCTTAAAAATTGGCAGTCCTTTGTTAGTCAATATAGGGACATAATCGAAATAAAAATTCCACGTTGGATTGAGTATACAAGTAGTTCTTATATGGAATTTCATGGATTTTGCGACTCGTCAGAATTAGCTTATGCAGCAGCTTTGTATGCTAGAGTTAAAAGTGGGAGTAAAATAATTACAAGTCTGTTAATAGCGAAGTCAAAAGTGGCTCCAGTAAGAAAACCGTCTATCCCTCGTTTACAGTTGTGTGGTGCTGTATTGTTGGCGAAGTTAATCAGTAGCATATTGGCTCAGTTCTCTTTTTCCAGTTATTCGGTGTATATGTGGTCTGACTCAACAATAGTTCTTGCGTGGCTAAAAAAAACCTCCATGTAGCTAGAAAACTTTTGTGGCCAATCGTGTGGCTACTATTTTACAAAAAGTTGGCAATAAAAACTGGTACCATGTTTTGTCGGAAGACAATCCTGCAGATCTAGCAACCCGGGGGCTGACCCCTACGGAGTTAAAGAACTGCAAACTTTGCTGGGATGGAATGGCTAAGGTTAGAAATATGCTTGTGGCCGATTTTACCCTCAGAATTTGAAACGACAGAAGAAAGGAAAAATGTTCATGTTCATGTTGCTAGATCTGAGGCGAAAGAAGACATTCTAGACCGATTTTCTAGCCTTCCAAGAGATTTACATGTCATTGCTTACATTTTTCGCTTTTTTAACTCTCTCGCTGGGTCAAATAAACCCCGATTTGTAGCTCTGCAGATATCAGCTGAGGAATTACTTTTTGTAAGAAACCGACTCTTTCAGCTCTCCCAGCAGATACATTTCTCTAAAGGGTATGCATGTCTACTTAATCAAAAGACAATTGAACCAAATAGCCCGCTGATGACCCTTACACCCTTTCTTGATGATAGTAAAATTATGCGTGCTAATAGTCGTCTCAGCTTATCGCCAAGTTTGTCTTATAACGAACGTCACCCTATAATTCTGGCTTATCGTAGCAGGTTATCTCGTCTGTATGTTGATTTTGTTCATAAAATGGTCCATCATGGTGGTCTAAGATTGGTACATAGCGTCATTCGTCATGAATGCTGGATAATAAAGGCCAAAATCTTAATAAAAACTTGTATAAACAATTGCAAAAAATGTGTTTTGCACCGCAACGCACGGCAGGGCCAAATTATGGCTGTCTTGCCCAAAGAGAGAACTACCTTGAGTCGTCCATTTGCTAATACAGGAGTTGATTTTGCTGGCCCATTTGAAATTAAGAGTTTTACTGGGCGGTACTGTAAAAACGAAAGGTTACGTGTGTCTTTTTGTCTGTTTCGCGACAAAGGCTATCCACCTTGAAGCTGTTAGTGATCTGTCGACTCCGGCGTTTTTAGCTGCCTTCGCCCGGTTTATTGCTCGCCGTGGTTGTCCGAACTGCATTTATTCAGATAATGGCAGGAACTTTGTAGGCGCCGCTAAAGAAATCGACAAAAGCTTCAAATATTACGTTAAAGCTCTCCGTGATACCGCTGTCGACAAATATGGGCACCAACGCTTAAATTGGCTCTTTATTCCGGCCGCCGCCCCTCACATGGGAGGGCTGTGGGAAGCGGGCGTTAAAAGGTTCAAGACGCATTTCAAAAAAATGGCTGGTCAGCTGAAACACACCTTTAAAGAATTTTCTACCCTCCTGGCTACTATCGAAGCATGTCTCAATTCACGTCAGTTAGGCCCTTTGTCAGAAAACATTGATGATTTGTCTGCGCTTACCCCTGGTCATTTTTTAATCGGCTCTGCGTTGCTTGCACCAGCTGAGCCTGAGGAACTCAGCCCTGCGGTGAGCATTATGAATCGATGGCGCAAGATCAAGGCTATGCAACAAGAAATATGTCGTCGTTGGAAGGACGAGTATCTCAGAGAACTGCATAAACGCAACAAATGGAAGTCTCCGCAGAGAAACCTAAAGGAAAATGACTTAGTTGCTCTTAGAAATGAACCTCTTTTTCCTACAGAATGGCGCTTAGGACTTATTGTAAAAATATATCCTGGTAGAGTTAATCGGGTGCGAGTAGTCGACATCAAGACGCAAGCTGGCGTCATTACAAGACCAATTTATAAGTTAGTCCTCTTACCTATTACGTCTGAATCATAAAGTGCAATCTCTTTGAAACAAGTACTCAACGCTTGTGGTCCGCTGTTTTCTTTCTGTGTTCTAATTAAGCCTCTCTTTCAGCAAATCATGGCCGAGTCGTGGTTCAACACCAATTACGGTTGCCCCATCTGTAACCGTTTGCACGCAATTCGCCAGTGCACACGGTTTTTGACGATGAGGGTGGAGCTAAAGAGAAGAACGGTACTCGAACACGGCCTATGTAAAAGTTGCCTAGCTCAATCTCACAAGCTTGACGAATGCCGCAGCCTGTACCGATGCAAGAGATGCCAAAAACGCCACAACACCCTTTTACATCCAGTCGATAATGGAAATGAATGGTTCCCGATGACCATTGAATCAAAACTATATCCCCATCAGGGCTCAGCTCGTTGCAGTCCGATCCGGTTACGGGTTAACCCGAACGCGGCCAGAACGTCAATTCATGAACCCTTCGCTAGAAAAGTTGGCTGCACTATATGGCAGGGCCGGACGTGGGTGACTCTCGGGCATCGGCTGTTTGAGCACCGAAAGATTTCGGTGCAGTGCGCAGTCGAAACCTTCACGTTTCGTCGCAGCCCGTCACATTATCTATGCGATGAGTGGGTGCGCTATGCCAAAAAGGGGGTGGTGTTGGCTGACCCAAAATGGTGTGAGGCGGTTAACATCGATATGGTTCTGGGAGCTGACGGTGTCCCTCGCATTTTAGAAGGTCCCGCCGAGGGTAACCGGGTAAGATTTACGCCCAGAAGACTCTGTTTGGAGAAGCGTTTTTTGGCGAAGGCATTAAGCGGGACGAATAAAGGTTTAAAAAGTTTTGTGGCCCTCAGTGTATAGAATTGAATTCTTTTTAAATTAATTTTGTTGCTCTTTTGTAATATAAATATGAATATAATTTTATTTTTTTTTTTCTCCCTCTCTTTATAATAATATGGATAATTAAGAATTAAATATTGGCTTTATTATGATAGCTGATAGATGCGTTGTTATGTATATGATTTGCTGCAGTTGATGATTTGTGTTGTGCTGATAGCGCAAGGTAGGCGGTATGTTTATGCCAAGACATAATATTATTGTTTCGCTCCTTGGTAGACGCTGTGTATGAGTTGTCCAAAGTAGTGCCAAGTTGCGCATGCGCCATCTGCACGATTTATGGAGAAGACGCCGGTCAGTTTTTGATCGACGCTGGATAGCGTTCGTTTTTCACACAAGTCATAAAACTTTGAAAGGAAACAAGTTGCAATTACTCAATGAGCCATTATTCAGCCATCAAAAATCGCTTTTTCTGATTGGAACTGATGTTACATGCAGCTCTACAAACTTTGGTGTTATAATCAGCGTAGATCGCAAGACATACGAACTTTATTGGGCGCCGCACATTTACTTTAAAATTCAAAAATAAAGAACAAACATTATAAGCAAATTTCTGTGTATTTCTTTTTTGTATTGCGTGGAAGCCTCCCTTTTTCTTAACAAACAGTGGGTCATCCAACTGAACCAGGTAATCAAGGTATACAAACAATAACAATTAACAAGAAAAACGTTAATATAATAATGCCATTATCGAGTGTCATTTATGTACTATGAGTCTCATTCATAATAATCTATCAAAGGTTTTACAACGATCATTAACTTTTTATTTTAGACTTAAAAAGTGATACAGATGTACATGTACATATTTTTTAATTTTTGTTATTTAATTTTAATTGCTATTGGTTCTTTTAAATTGTTTGTTTTTCCTTTATATTGTTTTAGATCTCTTAAATTGTTTGTTCATTATTATTACATTAACTTTTTTATAAAACCTTTATTTATTTGAATATTGCTTTATTTATCTACTTATTTAATTTTTATTTATTAACAATATATACAGCCCATGTGGTAATAGCACAATTTCTAACTTTTTTTCTATGTTCTTAAATATGTATACACATGCATATGTATGTATTTTTAGTTTTAGGTTCCCAGTTAGCATTATTGATCATATTCGAGTCTTTTTTGTCTCCTCGACACGATTAAAATAATCGATTATGCGCTCGTTTTAGAGTCGAAAATGATTGTTTTGTCGGTAGAAAATGGTACCCTAGCCGCGAGTCTTCTGAACGAGTCCCTTATGACTCTCGTTTTAGACTCATTTTCGATACTATTTTCAATCGTACTTGTAATCAAATACGATACTTTTTCGAGTCAACTTTTAATCATATTACTAGCCGTATGCGAGTCTTTTTCGAACCATATTATACGAATATTTCTAATATATATTCTCAAAATGAAAAATTGCAAACAACGGTTTGCTTATTTTTTATAACACGCCGTATTGGCGAGCCATTGATTTGTTCAAACATTAAACAATTTCATGTCCGCACATTAAAATGGCTGTTGTAGACCATCGTTGTCGATGTCATGTCGGCTTCAAACAGCGAGAAAACGAAGCAGTTTTCTCCACGCAGACAAACATGAACAAATGTTTGTAACCTATTCTGCTGACGTTTTGTTCATGTGCGAACAAATCAATTGCTCGTCAAGGCGTAGTGTTACATTCGTTAGCATGTAATTCCTAATTTTCTTAAAATTCAAATTTAAAAAAATTAATTTAAAAAAATTTTAAAAAATTTATTTTACATTTGTGTCTCTATTTTTTTACGAAGTGACATATGTATGTATTTTTACGAAAATTAAAAAATAAAAATAAAATATGTATTTGAATCATTTTTTCATCGTTACCCAGTTAGCATTTGGAAGATTGTTTTTACTAAAATCACCAAAGTGAGTCTCTTAAGACTACCCAAGATGACTTAAAACTGATTAATCAGTTGTGCGTTTAAAAAGAGACTCGAATATCATTCCGACAAACGCAAAGAAAGCGACTTGTTTAAAAACAAAAAGTATAAAAAGCAAATGCTTGAAATTCGACTGTTTTTAGAATTTTTTTAGAGACATATAAAACGCAGCCTAACGATGAAAAAATGATTCAAATACATATTTTATTTTTATGTCACTTCGTAAAGAAAATAAAGACACAAATGTAAAATAAATTTTCTTAAAATTCATTTTTAAATTTGAATTTTAAGAAAATTACGAATAACATGCAACCGAATGTAACACTACGTCTTGACGAGCAATTGATTGGTTCGCACATGAACAAAACGTCAGCAGAATAGGTTTCAAAAATTTGTTCATGTTTGTCTGCGTGGAGGAAACTTGGCGAGGTTAATGCTTCGATTTCTCGTTGTTTGAAAACGACATGACATCGACAACGATGGTCTACACAAGCCATTTTAATGTGCGCACATGAAATTGTTCAATGTTTGAACAAATCAATGGTTCGTCAAGACAGCGTGTAATAAACAATAAGCAAAACTTAGTTTGCAATGTTTAATTTTGGGAAAATATACATAATAAAAAATATTCGTATAATATGTTTCGAAGAAGACTCGCATACGGCTAGTAATATGATCAAAAATTGACTCGAAAAAGTATCGTATTTGATTATAAGTACGATTGAAAACAGTATCGAAAATGAGTCGAAAACGCGAGTCATAAGGGACTCGTTCAGAAGAGTCGCGGCTAGGGTACCATTTTCTACCGACAAAACAATCATTTTCGACTCTAAAACGAGCGCATAAACGATTATTTTAATCGTGTCGAGGAGTCAAAAAAGACTCGAATATGATCAATAATTCAAAAAAATGCTAACTGGGTAGGCTGCATTAAATATGTCTCCAAAATAATTCTAAAAACAGTCGAATTTCAGGCATTTGCTTTTTGTACTTTTTGTTTTTTTAGAAAGTCACTTTCTATGCGTTTGTCGGAGTTATATTCGAGTCTCTTTTTAAACGCATAACTGATGAATCAGTTTTAAGTCATCTTGGGTAGTCTTAAAAGACTCACTTTGGTGATTTTTGTAAAAACAATCTTCCAAATGCTAACTGGGTTTTTGTGTTTTATGTTTTTTAATTTTAATTGCTTTTTTTTTTAATTATTTTTCTAAAGAATTTTTTGCTTTGTACTTTATTATTTTTAATATTTATTTTTTTTATTTCATTGAATGGTTTATTTAATTTTTTATTTTTTAACGTAATTCACTGCCAACGTACAACTTTTTTTTCAATAATAAACTAAAACTAAATAAATGAATAAAGTCGGTTTACTTCACAATTTCACAAAAAACGGGTTTTATTCAATAAAATAGGCATATAAATAAAATGGTATAAAAACAATACATATTTATAATATGAAAGAATGTACTTATCTTTATATATTAATATGCTTGTTAAACTTATAATATATAACAAGAGTTGGATAACGCTTTCTACAACAATTGCTAAATGCTTTTGAACTATTGTCTATGTAAAATTATTTGCAATTAAGCACTCTTGGACACGTTTCGGTATTGAGGATGCTAGATTTTGATTTGACTTGTAGTCACTGAAGTCTCAAACTCTGTTTCATAGCTTTGGTCGTGTAAATTTATATTATGTAACGTTGCGCAAGCGTTAACAACTTTTCCGGCAAAGCCTGGATCATATACAAGCATTTTTTGCTTAGATAAGCATCGCCAAGTTTTTTTTAGGACGCTAAAGAGTCGTTCATCAGGATTACGAGCCTTACATAAACCCTCATTATAAAGGAATTTAGAATTTACTTCTAATTGGTATGGTAGAGGAGTCATCAACCATGGTTCCAACGGGTATCCAGAATCTCCTGTAGATTTTTTTATAAATTGTTTTAGTTTTTTATGTAAAAATCTTAAATTTAGATACCAATTAAAAACATATTGTGGTTTCCGCTTTCGAAACTTCGGTGCATGACTCTTCGAATTGCAGACGAGCTGCATATGTAGGAATCGTGTAGTGCTCCTCGGTATTTAGCATTTACATAAATTCAAAATTTTCAAATTAGGATCACATATCTGCACGTATATAATTTTTTTTATTGTTGTTGTTGTTTCCAAGTTGTAGTTACCGTTTGGTCAATAATGGAGTGGTAGCTATGGTGATTGACGTAAGCTTCTTCATCGCTTTTTGGAGCTAATTATGCAACATGTGTGCAATCAATTGCACCGATTTTTCCCGCAACAAACGGTGAAGAAGCTGATACAAAAGTTGCTTTTGCACTTTGACGTTCTTACTGAGAACATTATATCAGCACAAAACATCATATTGTTGATTGCATCAGTCACTGGTTCATGGATATATCCCATTTCTCACCTACAGGCCGTTGGAAACATTCAGTTGCATAGAAACGTAAAGTCGCTAGCACCTGAAAAAATACATCTTTATTATAATAATATTTGACAATGCATATATTTTTATACACCTGTTTTTCATATGATATTCCGGCAATCCTAGAACCTATTAAAAGACCATCAAGTTGTGACACAACTTATTCAGCTAATTCCGGACTTAAACGGTAGAGTTTTTTAAATTCTGTTGATGCCAACTCAAAAAGATTATCTCTATCACGAAGATCACGACTGTAGACTTAAAGAGCATTATCAAATGGCTCATTCTCCAATAAATAATAAATACTCCAAAGCCATTTTATTCAACGATAGTTAGGTACATGGTAAACAAACACTTTTCTAAACGGATTAAACCACACAAAAAATGCTGCTGTTAATAAACCAAAATTTGTTTTGTTAAAAATAACAGCTGATTAAAGCAGCTTGCTTTAAACACCAGTAGATGTCGTTTAAAGTGTTAGTGAATAGCAAAATGGTTAATTTTGTGGTTAACATTTTTAAACGAAACAATTGTGGTTTAAAAAGCATAGTGAATCGCAGTACTGGTATCAGTCAATTGGAGTAAAAATAAACAATCCGTCTTTACTCATGGTCTTAATGACAGCTTTTAACCAGCTCATAAATATTAATAAAAAGCCTTAAAGCCAAACTTAGTCAAATGTTACCATTATTTAACATTTTCTAAAATAGTTTTGATATATCTCTTATATGATTCTATCTTTGTGTGAGCTTTTTCTAGCTGAGTATCATGTTAAGCAGAAAATCGTTCTTGTTAAAGGCACTTAAAATATAAAGAATAATTTCCCAGAAAAAAATATGAATATAAATTGGCTCAAATATAATTTTTCAGGAAAAAAAATAATAAATAAGTTCCACGAGAAGGCGATTTGACATTTTATAGCACCAAATTCTATGATTTCAAGGTTGAAATAATAAATGCTAAAACAATACATTCTGTCCACTTCTACAATAAACAATTACTTGTTCAACGGTTTAAAAGGATAAGCTTTTGTATTTTCCATGTTGCGTTAAACTATAAAAAGTATATCGGAAAAAAAAATATTTTGACAAAAGCTTCTATAGAACGGCCATAGCAAGCACTTAACTATTTGCTTTGCTTATATAGTTTTCAGCAATTAAAAAACTTAATGACTCAACATTTACAAAACACTTCATTATAAACGAAGCAACTGCAAAAAGCAAATGCAAAAAAAGAGAAAGAGACGCATATGCTTAAGCTGACTATGTGTTTCTTTCTGCTGCAAAGCAATCAGCAAAGCATTTATTGTGAAAACGTTTGCTATTGCATAAGCAATAAGTTGATTCTTGTTTCTTCTTTTGCTGTTGCTTTTTAAGAAAAAAAAAACACCATTTAATGGTGTAATAAAAACAACGTTTTTAAAATTTATTTTCTTTCGTATTGAAAGTAATAAAATATTAATACGTTTCCAATATTAAAAGGGATGAAAAGCAGTGGTTACAGCAAGAAAAAGCAATCGTAGTCAACCACAACTTCATAATAAAGAGTTAAGCAATAGCAAAAATAAAGAAGAAAAAAAAAAGTAATTGCTTTGCTTATTGTTGCAGAATGCAGAATGTGTTTCTTTCTGCAGCACTGCAGAAAAACGCAAATGCGTTTCTTTCTTTTTTTCTGCATTTGCTTTTGCTGCAAATTTTACCACAGCAACCCCATATGCATTAAGGCCACGATTCACTATCATACACAATCGTACGATTTAATTAAACAAAAATCTGACAGAATTCTGTCCTACTTTAAAAATCGTTCCAAAAAGGCGTCGTATGTGCCACACTATTATACAGAAAAGATGCAAAAACATATGGTTTTAATATTTTGTTGTTTTTTCTCCTCATCACCTTAACAAAATCAACCCTGATCGCATAGAGAAAAATATTTTATGAATTATTTCAAAAGATTATAAAATCGTACAGATCTGTCAAAAACTCTGTCACACACATACAATTTTAATCCACACTATCATACTTTTTGAGCACACATGAAATTTTTGACAGATCGTACGACTGAGTATGATAGTAAATCCTGGCCTTTACAAATAGTTAAGCATTTTTAATCACTCCACTTGATTGATGACAAAATTCATTTGCAAAGATACAGAGATAAAAACAGTAAAAGAATATCAATTGAAATTAAGCCATTTTTCATCGTATCTGCTTATAGGCGTAGTTAGAAATATTTTCTGAAGGGGGAAAGAAAGCACATTCATATTGATACGAGTATATTTTTTAGCTACTGACTGTAGATATACATGAATACTTTTTTAGATAAAACAAATAAAACTTAAAATCTGTCCTGATATGCAGCTAAGTTTTAATTCTAGGAATCACAGAAAAGCTCCTTTCGCAACTTGTAATAGCTTGTAAATATTTCGCTTTATGTTCTTATAAACCTTAGGTTTTAACATAATTTATTTATTTTTGCCAAAAGAGGGGTTGTTGGTCTTTCAACCCTAATGCAGTGTTTTCAAACACAAAAAGAAAAGTAAACAGGGGCACTCACACGTTATTAAGTTCTAGTTGTTAAAGAAAATATTAAGAGTGTAAAAAAGATTATTTCCGTTCCACTGAATTTAAATATACAAACTAAAAAAAGATCGAGAAATAAAATCCCAACATACCAACTAGCAATCAAACTACATCACAACTTGTCATCAAGCTTTTATAAAATAGTTTTTTCAATCTTTTCTTAATATCGCTTAAATTAATATTTATAAAATTTAAAATCACAAGCATTTTTTAACAATGCTTAATAAAATATTATACACAATTATTTCTCAATTTGTTTCTTTACAAATTGTGTTTACAAAATTATTTTTCTGAAAAAATTTTTCAATTTGTTCGTTTGTATACAACGTGTTAATTATGTATGTATGTATGTAGTTTATAAATTGCAAAAAAATATATAATTAATAAATATGTTGCAAAAAAAGCAAAACGAAAATATTTAATATTAAAAATTATATATGTGTGCATTATTTATGAAGCTAATTCTACACTATTTTTAAAAAAGATTATAAAAATATTGAGAGGAATAAGCTTTTCTATAACAAAATTAATAAAATATTGTTTCTGTAAGCTTATTCTACAATTAAAAAGATAAGCTTATATTAATTATGTACATTTAATATTTTCATAAGGGTTCCGTTTTGATTTTTCTACAATTGTTACGATAGCATTTTTTAATACATTCTAAATACTTTTTCAAGCTTAAGGCTTTTATTTGTAAGCTTTTTAAAATATTTTTCACAAGTCATTTGGTATGTTGGGATATAACTTCGAAATACAAGAGTATTTGTATACTTTATTCTATACATCCAAAACACTTATACTCATACTTATATATTGTAGATAAAACCATAGCAATCGTAAGCATGTACTTTCCCTGACAAGTGCGAAAGAGAAACAAAAACTAAAAAAGTATAATCAAAAGTATAAAATGTATAATACGAGTGCAAAATGGCAACAGAAGCAATCATCATAAACAGTCACAAAGTTATTTGGTTATAAAGTGTTTGATTACTAAAACCAGATAAATTGTTTATTGGTCCAGTGTGACTCATCATCACCCCTCATATTTATATACGATATAGCAAATAAAATCAAACATACACAGCTTATGAAAGAGAAGGGAAAATGGAATATATGCAAGTAGAAAAAACTTTAATATTGATTATGAAAACAAGTATACCGTAAAATAGTAACGAAAGTGAAATAATATTTGATCAACTGAAAATCAAGTGGTAAAAATTATCCACAATAAAATTTACTTCACGTTTTTAAGCGTAAATAAATTGCGAACAATTGTTTTATTGTATAAACTAATAAATGTACGTTTTATTAAAAAAAAAACTTATATCTACACTACTTATCTGTCGTTTTTAAACTTTCAAAATAAAACCCATTCCGGCAGAAACTGAATAATTGAAAATAAATAGGAAATTTCAACGCGGAAGGATCGATTTACACAATATTTCACAATAATGGAGTAATAGGGTGCTAAAGGTAGGCACCTCGCTGAAACTTTTGTTAGGTTTGCCATTTTCTGTTTTTATTAGACTTAATTTTTTTTTAATATAAACGCCTTGTCTAAGGCCTATAAAATCAAGTGTAAACTGTGCAGATTTCGTTTGCAGTTAACGAATTCTTTGGACTTAAAATTTGAAAGCTCTGCTTTTTGCAATAGCGTAATCGAGTTGTTTTAGGATATCAGACAGGGCTTCTGTATTTTTATTAACTACTTCGCAGTAAAATGAGGGCCTCCTCCAGTCTCCTTTTTCGAATATTTATTGAAAAAAGTTTCTTCGCTTGATATTTTTGATGAGCGTTGGCCGTAAGCACAAAACTATTAATTTATATTTTCTTATATAATGTGAATTACTTATTACCTTCTTCCACATTTCTACATCCTTAACTAGTGGTACTACTGCGTTTATTAGCGCATTTTGGAGCGTGTTTTTTACATAGAATTGGTGTTTATTTATGAACCCGACCGTAACTCTTTTGCCTGTGAGCTAACTTATTCTAATAAGTCCTAGATATTTATTTATTATTTATTTTCTGTAACTAAAACTTTTTTCAGGGAATTTGTACCGCTTTCCAATTAAGTCGAGCTAATTGAAAAGTCATACGATAAAGTATATAACCTCAGTTGTAGTACGTAATAATAAAAAACGTATTTATACGATACTTGTTGTATTTTCACAGATTTAAAAATCCCAGCATAATTTATGAATCATACAAAAATTAATCATATTCCCTTGAATTTTTATATGTTGTAATTTTTCATTCTTTAGTTATTTTTTAATTTGTTAGTGACAATCCAAATAATATATATCTTTTTAAAAAGTTTTTTTTTACTAATTATATTTAAAGTTTTATTTATAGTTTTTCCTTAAAAAAATGAAAAGAATTTTTTGATTTTAGAACAAAAAACGATAATTGTTTAATAATAATTGGCCCATATTCATAGTTATAAACTAAAGTCGCCTCTTGTTAATGTATTCTCTTAAATAAAAGGCTCTTTCTTATCTTTTTTGCTTTCACAGACAAAAATAAAGTATACTTTAAGTTTTGCCGCCTTCCACTGGGTGTCAACTGTAATTTGATAAATGTTTTCATACAATTTCTAAATAAACATTAGAAAAAAGTAACCTTGTTTTTATTTTGTTCACTTTGGTGTACAATTCAGATATAGAGTATTGTGTTCTTAAACCAAATCAAATAATTTTGGAAAAATGAGTTAAAAACAGCTTTAGGAGGTTTTAAATTTAGAGTTGACTTTTTCGCCAAAAGTATATTTTAAATTGTCTATTAATGAATTAGAGTCGACTCAAAAGTAAAACCGACTTTAGTTCCCTTAAAGTATACTTTATTTTAACTATGAATATGGGCCTTTTATAATAGAGAAAATTTTTATATAAATTATTGTAACCGATAAAAAGAAATTTTATGTTACAAAAAAAAAGCTGGCAACCCTCAACGGCGATAGATGTCAAATCATGGTGTAGAAGATTATCTTAATAAAAATAATTAATTTATTTAATGTTATCGTTGCTATTAAATTAAAAACGGCTTAAAAATAAAGTTTGAAAGGTGCTCTTTTTATTGGAGTGAAAAAGTAAGAGTTTAAATAATAAAAATAAAATTATTTGTCTGCAGTGTAAAACTGAAGTGTTAACTAACGAAGATGCATAGCAGTGTGATATTTGTAACAAAACGCTGCATTCCTTATGTACGACGAAATTTACAAATTGTTTAAATAATGCTTCTCTTGAGTTTGCATGTAATTTTTGCCAACCAAGTGAGAGCGTAAATGTTGCAATGTTGAAATAAAATCAAAACTTAAGCAGCTGGATGATATTAGGAAGTCAATTAAATTTATGACCTCCCAACATGACACGATTTTAAAAGGTGTTGCAAATAACAAAAAAAAAAAATAATTTGCAAAAACAAAAGCATAATAAGTTACTACGTAATGAAGTTAACAACTGAAATCGAATGTGAAGTTTTTTTCAATAATGTTAGATTAGAGAACGATTGTATTATTTTAACGGAGCAATAGTTAAAGTATTTTTTCTTTTTATTTCTATCATCAAATCCACATAAAATTATTTACAATTATTTTTTTGATAACTAGTTTTGAGATTTAACTTAAAATAAGTTTTTCAGCAAAGACAGGCCTGTTTTTTTTATAGATTATGAACTACATTTTGATGTAATGCTTTTCAGGGGAAAAAATAGCGCATAAGCCGCATTAAGAAACTTAAATTAAGAATTTCTATTATCTTAATCACTGAAGTTGTAGAAGGGGTTAAGTGATTAAATTTTTAAACGTAACAAAACTTGAAGCTCTGTTTCTTGCTTAGAAACTTCCTGTAAGTTTATTAATCAAAATAGCAAACATTTTTTGTTTGAATCTATTATGAAGCAATGCTGGGGAATAGAGTGTGTTTAGATTATGAATGGTTTTAATTTTTATTTAAATGATGTGTTTTTTCGTCGACCGGACTTTACATTCATACGTTATTATAGGCTGTATGCACGACTTGTAAAAAAGAATCTAATTTTTTTGGTTCAATAACGACTTTCGATTAAGTTAGATATATAAACCCCTCTCACATCTTATAGATCTGCTGCGTATATGTAAAATCATCTCTTTAAATGTTAATTTTTATCAGGTGCTATTCCCAGATGTTTTACAGATGTCTGTATGGGAATAGTTACACCTTCTACTATAAGTGGGATAGTTAAAGTTTTTTTGGGTGATTCATTGAATGGAAATAGCGTTAACAATTATAAATTAATACTGCTTATCTTAAGACGATACTGTTTTAACTACGCATGAGAAGCAACTATAGAAATTATGAACAACTTTTAATTACTTTTAATTAATATGGGAATATGTGTGTAAACCATTTACACACATATTAATGTTCAAAGACTTTTATGCAGGCCTCTAGTTTGCAATAGCGTTATATCTCTCTTGACTATGATAAACAGTAAGTTCATCGATTGACAATTGTTCAATAGCTGATTTTTTACAATTTATAACTAAAGCCAACAACCAAAAGTTTTCCTTGCCAGCTGGTAACCCTTTTAGAAATATTAAGCACATGATATGAGATCAGTATTCTTAGTTGGTTTACTATTGCTGCTGCTATACATTTTGCAATATCCTATTTTTATTTTTTTCATCTACCCATTTTCTAATAGAGTTCCAGTTTGCTTTGTTACACAAGGCCACTTTTGCTGACTTTAAAAATAAAAATATGTTGGAAAATTGTTGTTCAAATCTTGTAAAAGAATTAGACGATAGTTATTGATTGAAACGTTTTAAATTTTTGAAGTTAGATACGTTTCGAAACGTTGGTGGGGAATATTTTTCTTAATGCCTATTAGAACGCCACCGCCATGTAACTGCTGATCTTCTCCATGAATTCTACAGCTGTTGATATTGAATTTATGATCATAATTAAAAAAAGTTTTGTTTATTAGAAGTATTCTAGTTCAATAATAGCGGACGGAGTTGTTATGCAATGGGCATTCCACTGCATAATCTATAGTTTATTTTTGGTTAAAAGTTGTATGACACTGTTTGAGCATCATGCTAAGAACCCTCATTATACCAAATTGGTTCTTGCACTTTTGTAAGCCATCGAGTGCTTCAAAATATATTTCTAAAATCTTATCATTAGATATGACGTCGTCATCCTCCTCTTGTGATTTTGCTTTAGTCACCGTCGCGTAATGAACTGTTAAAAGTTTTTTTGGAAAAAGTCTACTTCAAAAAAGACTGATTCTACTATGTTTTGTCTACGGATGTGGTCTAATCATTTTTTTAAGTTAATCTTGGGCGAATTTCTAAATACACTTTTCAGTAAGGGCAACGAAAGTCGCCTGCTCTATGGTTTATATGCTAGCGATTTTTTTTAATACAATTGAGACACTTTTATAAAACGAAACCATCAAATGATTATTACGAACGTAACAATCATGATCTCCTCCAAAGCTTAAGCACTGAGCCCACTTCGAACATTGGGTATGCACATTTTTACCACGAAGTTGGTTACTCCATTGCATCACGATATTAAAAATATTTAGTTTTTGGTACCTCCCGCTCTGATATTTGGGATTAGTTGAATGATAACATAATAGGCCATCGTCTATGCTGGTTCTCGCTGTTTAGATTTCCTTCACTAAAAGTGGCTCTCTGTTGTCAACTGAAACTCCTCTTTAATTGTACCTGTGCCAACTTGAGGCAGACCAAACAGCATATACTTAAACTAACAGTTGTTATTAACGGGGTGGGTAAAAAACGTAATACTTTTTGATCTTAAGATCTGCACAATTTCCTCGAAGTCCGTTAAGGTATTTTAGCAATACTTTTACGCCAATTGATATCATTTTGTACTTACGTTTTTGTCACAGCAACTGGATGCTCAGATGAAAATTATGAAAATTGTCTGATATGATCAGAGGGATCATTATAACTGGCTCGGCATACCGGCAATTTTCAAAACTTACGTCTTCGGCTTCGTCTATATCAGATAGCGCCTGGAATCTGTTGCCGGTAACTGTATCGGTTGTTTTTATCTTGAGTTGTTTCACCGGAATCTTTTACGCTTTTGACTTATTTAAGAAAATCAAAAAGCTATTGATTTTGTTTTAAATATTGGGCGGTGTGAATAAATATTTAGTTCTAGCTAAAACTAGCAAATCTTAAGTTTAAACTAGTTTTGAGGCGAATAAAATTTTCAGATAAAGCTAGTGATTTTTGTTGCCTAGTTCAACCTAGTTTATCCAGAGTTTGCTGAAAATATGTGTGAATAAAAACTAGTAAATACTTAAAATTACTAGTTTTAACTTGAATTGCTGTAAGCATGTTATTGAGATGCTGGAAATAAATTTGTTTTTGGTTTATTCGTCAAAAAATGTATAGCCGTTTGTTATACCCTTCACCACAGGTGGAAAAAGGTATATTTAAGTTTGTCAGTCCGTCTGTAATTTCTAAAATATTCATTTCCGACCCCATAAAGTATATATATATATTCTGAGTTTTTATGCGTAGCGAGGTCTATTGAGCTATATCTGTTTGTCCGTCCGTGTTACTGTTGAAATCAACTTAGCCAAGGCTAGAAAAAACTTAAATACGACAACCGATCAGACATAGTTTCGAAAATTTTGCTATTGGAAATCAACATAATCCATGTGCTTCGAGGCAGCGGACAAAACATTATGTCTTTTTTTTGCCATATCATTTGGAATAAATCTAATTAAATGAAGTAATTCCATTAAAAAAAACAAATATATAAAAAAAAACATCAAGTAAGAACATTGTAATTTTGCTTAGAATTTTTTTTTTTTTGTAACAGCGGCATCTCTAAAATAGTTTTAATCAGCTGCATATGTTTTAATTTTCCAGTACACGCTATCATTTTTCAGTTGTAGGTACAAAGTAGCAAAGATTTATTAACACTTTTTGACGTTTATACTTTTCAGCCTTGCTAGTTTAACCTTGTGCTAGTACTAAGTACTATGTAGTATAAACTGCCTTTTTATTCACTCTACCCATTGCTAAGAAATCTTCATCCGGTTTATGTGAGAATGAAATTAATGAGGCTTTTTTTAATATCGAAGGAAAGTCTTCCAATATAATAACTGAACCAAAAATGTTGAAAATTTATAAATAAAACAGTAAAAAGATATTTATGGCTGAAAAAGCAAAAATAAAAGATATGTTCGATTTAAAAAAAGTCAATGATTTTCTATGGACGGAGTCAATGGAAGTGTTTAATTATGCAAAATCCCCAAAAGATGTTGGATGTAGTTTTGTTTGTGGTCAAAAAGGTAATAAATTTGGAAGTAAAGATTACAATTCAATACCATTTTTAAATAAATCTATGGATGGCGTTGATCACATTTTACTTAACTTTTACGGTGGTGCTGGTAGAAGAAATGGATCTGCGATTAACGTTGAAACAACTGATGATTATAGTGATAGTGGAATAATCGCTATTTAGGAGACTTGGTTCGAAAAACAATGTACAAAAATTGTTACAGAAATAAAGATATTGTGGGACCTCCGTTTTTGTGAGGTCTGTTTTGAATTATAAAGTTAAACGAAATTCAAGTTAGCAATTTTTAGATCTAATATCAACAGAGTTGCCAGATTTCAAAATAGTGAATAAACCTTTAACAATTATATCAGTTTATCGGTCACAAATATGTATGTTACTAAAATTTTTCAAGCAAATTGAAGATCTACTTGTTTTAAATTATGGTGTGCCATGTGTTTTCGTAGGAGATATTAATATATTGTCTAATTACATAGATCAATAATCTCTTTTCTGAATTCGATATCTACGAGTATTCTTGCCACAATAGTAAAAAGGCCTTTAAGTGGAACGTCATTGGTTGGGTTTTCTTCGAACTAATCCAACCAATTATATTTATATATTCTATTGATAGTAATCTGTTATCATTATATGATAAATTGTAATTTGGAATGGAACATGACTTAAAACTTATAAAAAAACAATAAATTTAGAAGATTTTTAGATAATAAATTACTAAACAGAGGTTTATCTTGTAACAATTCATCTGATGTTTGCCAAAGCTTAATAAATACTCTTTCAAAAGCCGCCATGTATAGTAAAAAAATTAGTACCAAGCGTTTGAATGTTCGTAATAAGTTTACACTACATTTCACTTAATTGCATTAAAGGCCCGAAGAAAAAATTGTAGCGATAAATTAATATCGGAACAATTTTGTATAATCTTAAAATTAAACGTAACTCTGATATTAAAATGCAAATACATTCTCATTTAACTTTTCTTCCTAAATCTGTAGCTACAGAGTAAATAGTTCACTTAGATCCCTTCAATCTGCCTAAAATAAAGCTTTAAAGCTGGGTTTTAATTTCCACTAAACTTTTAACTTTAAGCTTATTTAAAAAATATGCTAAAAACGTTCTACCAGTAAGAGGCCTTCATAAATAAAAAGTCTTACCGTACGTTTTCAAAATAATTAGAGGAGTTATTGTTAGTGGTCCCTTACAGTTAACTCAAAATATATTATACACGCGAAGATATATCAGACAGGCTCTTAACTTGAATACTGTAAGATGTCGTTTAGATTAAACAAAACAACCCATTGCTAATCAATATTCGCTTTAAGCAAGCTTTGTTTCTTTGTAATCTGGAAACACTTTTAGTGTAATATAGTATTATTATATATATATTTGTAATTTTAACTTTTTGTATATAATCTGAGTGTTTGAAATAGAAAATTTAAAAATCTTTTATATTTAATATAAACCAGGCCAGCTTTTTTTATAAATGAAAATATATTGTGTATTCTTTTTATTTTTTTCGATATTTCGCGACACCATTGGGTGGCTTGACAATTAGAAAATAAAATTAATTCTAAAGGTCAAATAAACTATAATATTTTAATATAGACCAGATTACTTTTTAGCCTCTACAAAGTGTTTACGGCGCTGAGACGTTAAATATATTATTGTATAAATAATACATAAAAATAAATGCCCATCAAGAAAGATAAAGAAATTTATACAGTTCCAATGTTGTTTGATGTTAGTTTTTACATTATTCTCAGTACTTTCATTGCAATAATCTCATTTAAAAAATCTCTATGAAGACAATTAGTAAAATATCCTGCCACTTTGCACAGTGTTTTGATCCCGTAAAACAATGTGACCAAAATAGAAGGAGTAGTCTCAGAGTGTTGTAATTCGGTATAGGACTATAAAATACTTTAATTAAGTCAAAATCAGTTTATTTTACAAAATCCAACAAATACATGCCTACCGCTCCTAGATCCCAAAAACTAAACTTTCAATATTGGTTATATAACTCCAACAAAAAAAAAATCAATGATCCATGAGGCAAGGGATCTAGGGCCTGCCATATATCCATGTCAATATATAGAGTTAAGGCCTGCTCAACAGGTAATATTTTAACTGCTGTCGCGTTCGTAACTTTTCTTACAACTTTAGTTGTAGCATTAGCCAAAGTTAAAGCAATAAGTTAATGCAATAAGTTCATCAACTCGCCTGCTTTTAGCCTTGTGCTACCACTGCTTGTACTTAGAGGCTAATGGGTGCAGAGTGGAATTCAATTAAATTTTTTATATTGTATAACAACAATTATAAAATTAAAAACCTAAATAACTAAATAACTCACAATGCAAACTTCTTGATTTCTCGTAAATAAATAGTTTCTCATCTCAGCTTCAAATCTTCTTCTCATACGCGAGTGTTTGGTCCATTTACTGCTGAATTTTAAAACTGTAAAGTTCAGTTTCTGCACTTCAGTATCCTACAAAGCTCTTTGCCAACGATTTTCCACAAATAAATATCACAATATTTGTTTTATGTTGCTTAAACTAAAGCCACTGATTAAAAATATCACGAATCCGAAGGGGTCTTGACACCAAAAAAACATTCACCAAAGAAATTCTTGCGGAAATTTATATACGCTATAAGACATACTTGAAAGAATAATATACAAAAATATTAAAAAAAAATATATCTCTTGATGTATTAATCGACTTCAAAAAAGAAGGAGGTTATACAATTCGACTAAATGTGGCTGTTTTTTATATTTGTGCCCGCAGAACTCAGCCATTTCTGAACCGATTTTGAAAATTTTTGGCAATATAATAGACTATGCTTACAGATTGGTATCGTTTAAAAAACAGTTCATAATCTTAAAAATTAAAGGGTGTCCCCATACAACATACATATTTTTTACGTGTATTATGAAGTGTGAAGGCCGATTCTGTAAAATTTAAAATAACTGCGCATTACTGTAGCCTCCAAGAACAAAAAATTATACAAAAATGAATCTAAAGGGTGCCACCATAATTGATGTAAATTTACTTATATGGGCCTATCTTTTGAACGCTTGCAAATTGGACAGAATGTCGAATGCTATGACCGCTATAGTATGGTATTAATATTAAAAATTATAAATTAAAGGCTGCGCCAATAGTTCCTTTAATTTGATGTATATGGCCATACTTTTGAACAGTTCTTGACAGTCGCTTGAAATTTACAACGAACCTGTATTGCTAAGTCCGCTATAACAAAAAGTATAAAATTTGGATTTGAAAGTTAAAGGGTGTCCCAATAGTGGATGTATTTTTAAGTATGTGACCAAACTTTTGATCCGTTATAGACATAACGTTGAAACTTAAAATGGACCTATATATAGCACAACGTGTTTATAATTTGAATTTAGAAATTAAAGAGTGTCCCATAATTGATGTAGATTTAATTATATAAGCCTATCTTTTAAACCGTTATAGACAGACGCTTGCAAATTTGACATAATGTCGATTGACATGTTCGTTATAGAAACATTATAAATTAAAAGGTGCCCCAATAGTTCATTTAATTATGTATATGGCCAGTAGTTGATGAAATTTGGTCTATGTGGCCGAACTTTTGAACAGTTGTAGACATACAGCTGAAATTTACAAGGGACCTGTTTTGCTAAGTCCGCTATAATAAGAAGCTTAAAATTTGAATTTAGAAATTAAAGGATGTTCCCAAAATTAATGTAATTTGTTCTATATGGCCGTATTTTTTGACCCGTTATATACAAACACCTGAATTTTTGGACAAAATGTCCACTACTTTGTGTCGTATAATAAGAAGTATAAAAATTTTAAATTATAAATTAAAGGGTTTTAAAATAGTTCATATAATCTTATGTATAGCGCCAAACCGTTGAACCGTTATAGACAGAACCTGTACCTCGTTTCTGTATTTCTCGCATCGTAAAAGTTTTCGCATGGAATAAGTGAATTTTTAGAAAAACGATGTAAACTGAAACAAAAAGGGGGTTTTCTCACACAAGTGTTTCTGCATCTTTAAAATGCGAGAACTATATGTCATTTAAGTTATTTTCCAACAGTTATTGGAAGTATGCGAGAAAAAGTGTTTCTGTACCAATATTTTGTGAAAAGTTTTGCACAAGAACTGTCAAAACAACTCACATTTTAAAACAGCGCGAAAACAAAAAAGATTAAAAATATATTTTTAAATTTGTGTAAACATGGAATCTAAATCAGCCGAAAAGGTAAAAAGCAAATTAACTTTATAATAAAAAAGTATAATCAATAAGTATTTATGCATTTATTTATGTTTATGTTTTTATTTAGAAAATAGAAAGAATTTCCAAACAGCAAAAGCAGAAGCTAATTGATTACATGTCCTCAAACTTGGAATTCGCTAGAGGCCAATTTGGCGAGATAAATTCAAATTGCAGATACAAAGAACAATGGGAGTCGCTTAGAGTTTCTTTGAACTCGTTAGGTGGGAGTGAAAAATCGGTAGATCAATGGAAAAATGTAAAAAAAAATTTATACATACATTCTTAAAATGTTATTTGTTATTTTTTTAGTGCTGGATAGATCTTAAATCAGGCGTTAAAAAGACCGTTAATGCAAGACGAAAATTTATGAATAAAACCGGTGGTGGGAGCTGGGCGGACGCACCACGAGACTTAAGTCCGCAAGAAGAACAAATTCTTCAAATCATGACTGTGGATACTGTTGATGGTGACTCATGCACTCCAGAATCGGGAGTTAAATTGGAAGAATCAGTTGAGGTACTTATTTATAATTTAATAATGTGACATTCCGTTATAATTTTTTTTTTAGGATTTCGAATCCGTAGAATATTTAGATTGCGACGAAATGTGTGCCCCGCCAGCTAAAAAAGCATTGCTACAACCCACTTCATCAAACTCCTTGCAATTGAGAAAACGACCGCCATCACCGACACCAAAGCCTTCATCAAAATACGTTGATGCTTTGGATGAAGCTAGGAGAATGCAAAAGGCTGTGGTAGATCAATTAAATAGAATTGAAAATCAAAATAAGGAAATATTACAAAAACTTGACAAACTTTTAGGTGCGAATACTACTCTTTCCTAAATATTACTTACATTTTTTTTATTATTATTTTAAGTGTTGAATTGCTTTTTTTATTCTTAATTAATAATTTTTAAAAAATATTTTTAAATTACTACACTGTACCTTGAAGACCATTTTGTTAAAATTGAAATTAATTTGTTTTGTTTTGTTATACTATATTAAATTTATTTTATTTATGTATGTATATAACAATAAATACATATGTTGTTAAACTGTATTGAAAAGTTCTTTTTTTAAAATAAAAAATACGTCAATAAAATACATTTAAAACTAGCTACAAATTCTAACTTTTAGTCTATCGCGAAGGCGATAAGCTTCACGTAGAGGTGCTTCAATCTCATCATTATTATTAATGATATTTTCATCTACTTGTGGAACTATTACAAAGTCTTCTCTTACTAAACCATGCTCCCTCCTAAAATTATGGAGTACTGTGCAACTATTCATGATTTTTCCTGCCATTTGTGGTGTGGTGTGCAATCCAACCTGTAAACATCTGAAAACGCCCTTTAACACACCATTTAGACGTTCCACACAATTTCTGGCTTTAGCATGGACTGCGTTAAATCGCCTTTCATCCTCATTTGAGGACCTATATGGTGTTATTAGCCATGGGCGCAAAGGATAGCCACAATCGCCTGATTGAATGGATACAAAATTATAAATTGTTTGTAAAAATAAAAATTAAAACTTAAACTTTAATTATTCTATTCGTGATTAATTAAAAAAGTTAAGGTACAATTATGCGAACGTTCACGTAAGCTAACGTAACGGCCGTTTGTTTTTAAATATACTAAAACAATGCAAACGCTTACCGAAATTAACTGTCACGTTTCCGGAACGCTTCAACCTGTATAAAATAGGTTTTGACGGCATTGTTACGTGACATTCGTAAGATAGTGCTGGAATTATATGTGATAAGTACCATTGCGGCACATTTGCCCTTTTTAGATACTTTTTAAGTATTGATAATAATTGTACCATTCATCAGTTTTTATTATTTTACTTAATAAAAGTATAATAAATAAATAGTTACATTAAATACATAATAATATTTTTTAAAACAGATAATTAAATTTGTCAATACATTGCACATATTGCAATGTAAAATATTTTTCGAAGCGAAATTAGTACTTTTTCTAAATTTACATGTACGGAACAGTGCCCGTAACTATGCCACAAATCTCAACACTGTTCTGAACAGCTGCAGCAAATTGAAAATTGTGTTAGGTTTTGTAATTTAATATTTTGGCTTTATAGTTTTTTTTTTGCAAAACAATTGTACTTATTTCATGGACATCAGTATATTAATCCTCAATAACCATTTTTAAATTCTTTTCGGGCTTTTGATATTAATATTACAAACACATTGTGCTGCACAATGTTTTGTTTTTGTTTATTTTATTGACATTCGTCACATTTGTAAAATTTCTATAAGTACATAAACGACCGTACGTTAAAATACGTTAAGTTTTTCTTACATCAACGTTCGCATAACGAGGCCTTTATTTTATAAAATAATTTGTTAACGGAATTAATCACGAATAGAGCAATTAAAGTAAAAAATAGATTCCGAATAACTTTTTTAGTTAAAACTTAAATTTAATAAAAATAATAAAATTAACTTTAATTTTTAACTGAAATAACAAAAAATATTTACATATGTATGCATGTACATTTGTACGTACCTAGCAGCCAAGAATGATTGCTTCTGTCGCTTTCATACCGCTGTTGCAACAAAACGTTAATGCGCGAAGCTTCTCAAATATAAGAATCGTGCGCAGCTCCTCCAAACCTCGCAAAACCCCCAAGAATTTTTAAATTGTAGTCGCAAATCTAAAAATATGTGTTTTTTATATAATTCTTACAGAAATAGTAATGTCAACAATAAACTTACTAGCTGAACATTTTTCGAGTGATAGCCTTTTCTATTTAAATAGCAACCCTCAACCTCTTGTTTTGGCTTTTTAATACGCACATGTGTACAGTCTATGGCCCCTATCACTCCGGGAAAACCAGTCTCTTCATAAAATCTGGAAATTGATTGAATTAAATTGTTTTTATTTTATTTACAATATGTACAGTAGCTCCAAGGAAACTCGTACACTTTAGACTAATTTTTAAACTATCTTTTAACATTAAGTAAGAAGCTCTTAACAAATAAAACTGTATTTATTTTATTAGTTCATTTTATAATAAATTTAACAAAACATAAAAACTTTAAATTATTATTCAGTAAAAAAATGTTTGTAATAAAAACATAAAATAATAGTAATTTCTGTGACAAAGCCAAACTCGTACACCACACTTCAATCAAATATTATTTTGTTGGTTTTATATATTATTATTTGGTGTGCATGCCATTATTTTTTATCACCATTTTTAATCTATTTGGCATACTGCGCACAAGGTTTTCGCAAAAACTTGGTTCAATTTTGCCCCATTCGTCCTGAATAACTCTTTTCAAGCCATCCTAAGAACTTATTGTATGACTACGAATTTTACGATTGAGATAGCTCCACAAATTTTCGACTGGGTTTATGTCTGGACTCTGGGCTAGTGTATCCATAACATGTTGACAATTATAAAGTAGCCATGATCGCAAATTATAAGCCTTATGCTTATGGTCGTTGTCTTGGTAAAAATAAAAGTTTTCACCAAGACAAAGTTTCTGCTTACAAACTGGCAAACTTTCTTTTAAAATGTTCAGATACATATGCTGATCCATGGTACCATCGATAAATTGTAAAACACTGGGCCCAGATGCAGAAAATTATCCCCAAACCATTACTGACCCACCATCGTGCTTAACTCTTGGTTTCATGTTTTAGACAAGCAACTCCTCATTGGATTTTCTCCATACATAAGGTCTTCCATCTTAACCAAACAAGTTGAATTTACTTTCATCTGTGAATAATACTTGCTTCCAAAATGAAAAATCCTTTGTTTCATATTCCTTGGCGAATCGTAACCTTCTCTTTGATTTCTCTTATTAATCAGAAGTTTAACTCTTGTCCTTCTACTATTGAAATTAGCCCTTTTTAATATGTTTCTTATCGTCTCTGGGCAACATTTTTTCCTAAGTCTTTCTACACAACTTCTACGAGTTTCGGACCACTTAAAAATGGGTTCTTTTTTATTTGACGTAAAATATATTGCTCGTCTTTAACAGAGAAAATTTTGTTATTTGCACTTTTCTTCTTGTTCGCAATCCTCTCTTCCATTTTACACCTTTTTATAATATATTGCACTGTTGGTAGGCTTCTATCAACTATCTCAGATATTTATCGCAGCGATTTATTATTATTATGTTGTTGAATTATTAATTTCTTTTCTCTCTTTTGTAACTCTTTGAAACAAAAAATCAAATAAATGACAATAAAAAAGGTAATAATGGGAAAAGTCCCTATTTTTTTTAATTATTTTTACGAAATATCCCGAAGTTAGATGCAAATTAAAAGAATGTTGCCAAATTAAATAAGACTGTACGAGTTTGGCTTTGGCGTCGAAAGTTGGCACTTTTTAAAATATTTATCTGTATTTTAATAAATAAATTTATATTCAAAATTTCGTTTCTGATATGTAATTAAGTACATAGTTTTGTACTAAAATTAAGTAAATTTATTTTATTAGCCTATTTAGTTTTAGACATTTAACATAAAGAAATTTGTTTTCATAGGTGTACGAGTTTCGCTTGGAGCTACTGTATGTACATATGTAAAAACTACTTAATTTTGTTTTATAGATTCATATTCGGAAACTTCTGGAAACCTAATCCATTTAGCCATCAGTTTTCATTCCAAAATATCAGATACTTCATGAACGCAGCGACAGACAACACTTTTGCTTATAGAAGCAGTAAAGTCCTGTCCAATGTCTCTGTAAAAAGAACCAGTCGCAAAATAATGCAAGGCTGTACACATTCGGAGGGGTTGGGGTATAAATGTTTTTTTTACACCCTTTGACATATACGGACTTATTTCATTGAATAGGACAATAGCTGCGTCCCTACTCAAACGATACAGATCCCTGAATCGCTGCTCCGGAATACTGAAAGGGTCAGTTGTATCCCTTAACTGTCCACGATAAAGCCGCAACATATTTCGCCGATCATTTTGCTCAGCTGTTATTAAGGCCGCACTATACATTTTTTTCGCTTTTTTATTAAAAACTTATTTTATTTATTAACTTTTTTCTACACTTTCACTATTTTTCTATGTATATTGTTTGATAATTTATTTCTTTATTTTGACGTTTTGTTTTTGACACTAGTACTGGAATTATTCCAGTAAAAACAGAATCAGTGTTGTCTGTTTTCGCATTAAGAACCAGAAACACTTTTTACTCGCAAATCGAGAAACGATGAAATTTTTTGTTTCACACTTGATGTGAAAACTTTTACGATGCGAGAAATACAGAAACGAGGTACTGATTGCTAAATCTACTACAACAGCAAGTATATATAATATAAATTTTGATAATAAATTGTGACCCTATTGTTGCTGTAATTGAGCAGTTGAACAAGTATAAAGCTTGGAGATATAAGGGTTTCCCAATAGTTAATGTAACCTAATTTATGTGGCCATACTCTTGAACCGTTACAGACAGACAGACGAAATCTGTTTTGAAGTCGATTTTTTTTTGCAAGAATTATTTTTAATTTTTTTTTTTAATTCCATGCTAAAGATTTTCTCTGTTGTAAAATTTCTGCTTTATGCAACAAATACTTTACATATGACCAATAATCATCAATGGTGTAATTCTAAGTAAACACCAGGGTATTATTGAATTTGGCTTCTATATTGACAACGTGACAGTGATATCCTTTGAATCTATTATTTTACATCTAATTTTGAGTTACAATAACTCAATCATTTCTAGACAATGTTCATTCATATTTTGCAAATAATCTAATCCAAGTGTTTTCTCTTAAAATATCACCGAAAAAATATTGAATTTTCACATCACTTTTGACCAAACTCGTAACAGTGTGCGTCGTTCTCAATATATGTATGTACGTAAGTGTTTTCGTATGCTTAGTACTTAAGAAGGGATTTTCTTATTTCCCAGCTTTTATTATATGAGTATTTTTATAAGCTCTATTGTCAGTAAAACAATATTATTGTTGAGATGGTTATTTAAATGTTGAATACATTCATCATACACAAATGCTGTTCAACTGAAAGTGTTATTTAAAACTATTATTACGTTTAACAATGTTTTGACTGCGTATTTGTCGGTCTTGTTATATTTTATTTCGTATTGTTCTTTTAACAATTGAGAAATCATAAAATTTAATTGCACTTAAGCTGATGTATTCATTTTTACACCTAACATGTGGATGTGATAAATGACAAAAAAAAAGCAATTAGTAATAAAAATATTCTCAGTAACGACAATTTCTAAATCTATTCGTTAAAAACTACCACTTTAGAGTGTTAAAAATATTTTTTGTTTAAATAAAATATTTACATATTCATAAAACATTCAAAATGAATTTATTGCCTGTTTTACTAATTTCCCTTCAAGAATAAGAAAGGATAAAAATATCTATCAAAGCATGCTTTTGTAACTTCTGTATACTATCAACAATACATGTTGCGTCGTGAGGCAAAAAATTTATGAAATTTAATTTGGTTAGAAATTGTTTATTATATCGCGAAGAAAAAAGGTTGAAAGTAAATAGTAACTAAGTCCTGCAAGGACTTTAGGTATGAATTATTTAAAGTATGAAATTAATGCAGTGTATCATCCTATTGGTTTTAAACTCCGAATATAAATTAGTTATTTGCAGCACGAGCCACGACAAGAATTTCTGCCAACGAATTCGAATTAACGGGCCTGATTCTCTGCACAACGTGAATCCTATAGAACTATAATGCCCTTTTTCAACTTTAATCGTGCTTGATTCCTTTAAATATAAATATTTCATGATATCCTCATGAAATATTTTTTATTTAAAACTAGAAATTGAAATGTATAACTGCGGGAAAAGCATATCCATATAGCCATTTCACTACTGCTCATACAGCTCATCAGTATAAAAAACTTAAAACACATATCAAAAGCCAAACTGATTAAATGAAAACTCCATTGAATCAATAAGACAAAAAGGCAATAACAACTCAAAAACGTTTTATACAAAAACACAGCAAGCATTCAGTAACTATTCTTATTTTTTCTTACATCTTTCTACATAAGGGATCCCATCGGGAAAATTTCAATGAAAAAATAGAAATAAAAACATTTTTATTTTTTATTAGTAAGCATGCAATATATCAATATGAAAATTTATTATTCGGAATCTTTTTGATTGTAGTTTTTGAGGTTTCCTTACAAAAAATAAGCAAGAGTGCTATATTCGACTATGCCGAATCTTATACATATACCACCCATCACCATCTATTTAAATTTAGTTTAGTGAAGTAAGTGCAATCAAAAAAGCAAATATTGGGGTGCCAGAAAATTAAAAAATAAAAATAGTAAATACTATATACATACCCAAAATTTCATATATTCGCCAAACAAAAAGTTAAAAAAAAAAGTTTTGTGTACAAGACATTTTTAATTACATTTTAATTATGAAACAAAAACAAACATTTTCATTCAACTCAAAAAATAACGATAAATACAGAAAAAAAAAAT